>CM030360.1:125274758-125931544 GCA_017893485.1 Hemerocallis citrina
TGCAGTTGTAGTGCTCAGATTGATGAGCTGTCGACTGAGTTCTTTATAGCTAAAGAACAAGGCCTCAAGTTTGTTGTGTATAGCTAACGAACCGTCGATGGTGTACGTAATGACGAAGTTTAGAACTTATCCATTTTGTACCCAGCTAGTTGTAGGAACAATTCAGAGGGAGAGTTGTTTTCCAAACTTATCATATGGGTTCTCCATAAAATTGTGAGAGTCGCATTGAGTGGCTAGTTGAACTCCAAATGTCGCTTTTGCAAGTTTTATTGGGGTAACTACAACCCAAAATTTTGGACATCGAATCTGTCTTTAAGGAATTTTAACTAGTTTTAGGAACAGGTCGAAGGACAAGTTGAATTCTGAAAGTGCTTAATTTCAGGTTGTTAATGTAACTCCGAGCCATGGGTTGGATTCCGAATTTGTTAGTTTAGGTATTAACATGTTGCAGGAGCAGCTCAAATGGCGAAGCGAACTCTGAACTGGCTTTGTTACAAATTGTTAGAGTAACTTTGAGCCAAGGGTATGGACTCCGAACCTATTTTATAAGGAGCTTTTCTTATGTTTTTGGTGCCATTTTTTGGAGTATGCTTGGCATTTAACTCATTGTATGAATCCATAGAGTTGTAATATAACTCTGCAAAAATTAATACTAAATTTTATTGAAATTTAAAACTAAGCGACTGCTCTAGTGGCTAGCCGTTATGACATGTAGTGACCGGTAGTGAAAACGATCTTTATTGAAAATTAAACCTAAATGGCTGCTTTAGTGGCTAGCCCTTTTTACAAATTGAAAAATTTTGTTACTACTACTAAGAAAGGCATTTTAGATGCCCTCATTCAACTTTATAAGGTGTTTTACTTTTCAAGTCCCTGCTGATATCTCCTTACCCCTTGGGTATTCAAGTTGATGAGTCGTTAGGTGAACAACTTGGTAAACCTTGCTTGGACTTGCCTATTTTAGAACGAGCCTCCCATTATTTCATAGAGAATGGGAGATCTTCGAATTTTTCGATGTGTTTAATCAAGACTATTTCTCTCCATTGAATGAGCGGAGTCGCTTCAGGCAGGGGATTCAAGTATGTCGTAGTATTGTGATGAGGACAAACTTAGACCGGTAGGAGATGATTTGGCAGGTTGGGAAGTTCTCGGAAGGATTGTCTAGTGCAGTAGCTTTAATCTTGTTTATGGGCTTGGATTTACTGTGACTGCTTTTTAGCGGTAGCTTTATGGCGTCGAGGAGGAGAGCCGAGCCCCCCATTGTACTGGTGTAGTATGCTCGTGCTGCCTGTTGGCTCCCTGCAACTTGGACTATGCTTGCTGTTGTTGGGAACTTCATTTTCAAGTGATAGGTGGAAGCAATTGCATGAAAGGCTGTAAGGACGGGACATCCGAATATTACATTGTATGCAGCTTTCACATCGACTACCATAAAGTCCAGTTCTTCCGTTCGAGTAGTGGGGGTTTTTCCTGCTGTCACATCGAGTGTGACAGTTCCTTCTACTTGAACGGATACACCAGAGAATCCATGGAGTGTATAGCCGGCTGGATTGAGTCGGTCCTAGGAGAGCTTGATGCTGTTGAAAGTGTTTATGAAAGGATGTTTACCGAGCTGTCGTTGTCTACCAGGATTCGGCGTACCTCATGATTCACCATGCAAAGTTTTATGACCAACGCATCTCAATGAGGTGTTCAGACACCTTCTAAGTCCTTGTAGGAGAAAGATATCAGGGCCCCGGTGCTCTTGGCAGGTGGGATGTTATGTATTGAGTTGACTTCCATGATAAAGACTTTGCCGGAGGAGTTGGGATCTCCCCCCATTGGGCCTCCGTGAATGGAGTGAAAAATGACCATATGTTCTGAGTCTCGTGATTCGCAGGACATCTCTTGACGCTTATTAGCCCCTAGTGCCGGAGGGGTTTCAGCGTTGTTATTTTGTTGGACAAATTGGGAGAGATAGCCCTGATGAATTAGGCCTTCAAGTTCTACTTTTAGGGCTTGACAATTGTCAGTAGTGTATCCATGGTCTCTATAAAATCCGCACCACATGCTCTTGTCTCTTCTCTAGCTAGTTGTGGACATCTTGGGGGGAGGGAGGATTTTCCGTCCTTCTCAACTTCCACGAGAATGGATGATGCGCTTGCATTGAGCCTAATGAAGAGATAGACCTTACATCGGCTATGAAGCGCTTGACAAAGTCTAGTGAAGAGATAGACCTTACTTTGGCTGTGAAGCACTTGACAAAATCTTTCAAGAGTTCTCCATCATTTTGTTTCAGTTCCAACAGAGAGGCACTTATTTTTTCAGCCTTATGGCTAGTAACGAAGTGCATTATGAAGAGCTCATCGAGCTAGGTGAAGGAGAATATTGACTTTGAAGTGAGGCGGGAGTGTCATTCCCTTGCTGATCCTTTCAAAGTTACGGGAAATGTTTGGCACTTGAGCGTGTCAGCGGCATTGTAGACCATCATGAGAGTTTTAAAACTCTTAATATGGTCAGCCGAGTCCGATTCACCATCGTATGACTCGAATTGCGAAGCTTTGCATCAAGGATGGACTTGCTGAATGGAGGTCGGCCGGGACGGTAAGCCCTGCTAGCACGGTTCCCCTCATTTTATCATCAGTCGATCTTCTACTTCTTGGATGCGGCGAAGGACTTGGTCGTGCTTCCCCTTAGATATAGTTGCATCGCCAGATTCTTCATCTTTTAAGGGTCGACCATGATCTTGACTACCTTGGATTGCTCAGAGTATGTCAAGCTTAAAGTTTTCCAATTCGGCTCTAGTGACTGAGGCCACTTTCTCTCTATTTATCTCAAGATGCATTCGACTCTAATGAGTCGGGCTTCTTTCTGCAATGCGCCTCCTGTGAGAGGAGGAGTATCTTGATCTCAGCCTTCGGGGAGAGTTGCTTCTCCGGTTCACTTGACTTTTTGAGTGAGAGGCCTCGGCCTATGCATGCTCGAATCCTTAGATCGGTCCCCTGTTGTCTGGCATTGATGATTTGATGTAGATCTCTTGACCCTTGGGATCTCACGAGGGCACCGAGTTGTTGGAAGCGTTGTGAACTGAGATATGGTCGTGTAGAGGGCGCAGTTCATGTTGAGGTTGATGGCTTTGCTAGGAGCCCGGGTGCCTCTCCGTTGATAGGAGCTTGATTAGGCTGTTGGGGCGGATCCAGCTATTCAGGAGGAATTGGGTTCTCCACAGGAGGAGCTGGTTGACGTAGAGAGTTGGTGCAATGGCTTGAGGCCGCCGCTCTCCCTTTTGGTCTTGGAGACATGGCGGTAAGTCTGATCTGTGTAGTTTTTCACAGACGGTGCCTATCTGTTGCTGCTTATTTTGGTGTGGGAGCAAACATATAGTGAGATTATATTTGATTAAAACTACTAATTAAAGATATGACCTTTATAAAAAGTTTTTAAAGTTCCTGAGGGTGAATCTGGATCATTGATTGAACACCGTGATCCGAATCTGACGATTGTTGATGCGGCCAATGGACCTGCAAAAAATCCTGAAATACTGGGGATGGCCCCAACGACAGACCCTCCGACACTCAAGTCAGAACCAGATAGAGAAATTATCAATTACCTTCTGACTAAGGAGGGGAAGGGTATTTATAGGCCAGAGAAACAGTCTAGGATACCGATATGAATCCATTAGATCGATATAAATTCCTTATCTCATGTGTGAATCTCCCACTCAAGACATAAGCTTTCTCGTTTGGGGATAAAATATTTGACTAACAGCCCTTATGGGCTGGCTCTTTCTTAGTAGACCAACTTTGTCACTTCTAATGGGCTTAAGAGTGGCCCATGTTTTCGTAGAGGAACCTAGAGAAAGCCCGAACTTGTTATAGAAAGCTGTTATGACTAATCTGCATGTAGAAGTTTTGAGATATGTGCTGGAAATCGTACGGCCCTAATTGGCTGCGATTTTTACCATTATAACTATTGGTTGAGGTTACCAACTCTCATCTTAGGATTGTGGATTCAACTAATGATTTACATTCAATAATAACAAATTTTAAAAAAAGTAATTTACTCTTTGAATCCATTCCGTTTTCTGAATATATGCATTTCTAAATATTTCTGACCTCTCATATCTTAAAATTAGACATGCATATTTCCTTCGACAGGATGAAGCATAATTAACCAACAACATTGTCATGTATATTTCATAGTACATCTACTTGCAAATTATATATATAGGGGCCCTTCGGTGGTGAACGGATTGGTGTGAACTACGTGCGAACGAGTCTGCTAGCCGTCCAATCTCATGAACATGATCTAACAGCTCATATATACAATTATCATTTGAACCATAGCCACTATATCCAATAACGGCAACAGTTCACACGCCGTTCGCAACCAAAGGATATATATAAGAGAGAGAGAGAGGGAGAGAAAGAGAGAGAGAAAGAGAGAGAGAGAGAACCTTTATATATATATATATATACTAATTTTGTCATGTTAAACAATGTGAACGGTTCAGATCGAATCATTGATAGAATCAATAGGCGTGGAGTTCTCACGAAACTTATTATGAGAACGGTTCTCACCCGATCGCTACCTTATATATATACTAATTTGGTCATGTTAAAGATGACATACATATAATTCTTGTTGGAGCCTCAACCATTCTATTGGAGAATTTAACTAATAAATTCTTTTGACAATCATTTCCATCATAATCTATGATTAGTGGAAGTTGGAAGATTGTTAATTGATATTGAATGACAAGTGGGGGGGGGGGGGGGGGGACTGGCCATTGATCAACCTCATCACCACGAGGGTGAGTAGCCCTGGTCGGGAGATTACGCAACAAAAACAAGCTTTACTTAATTACATGTCACCTTTTTGTAGTTAGAATGGGGTATACAAACCCTACATACCCTACCCTAAAGTATCAAAAAATCCAATCAAGGCCTCTAAATGGGTGCTTAATTGCTACAATTAAGAGAGAGTGTTAGGTTAATAAGTGTTGGTTGGTTGGATTGTACATGTCTTTTGCTCCATTTGGGAACATACTTCATTCTCTCCATTGAGTTGTGGAGGGATAGCTTAATCTTATTTTTTTGTGGAGCCAGTTTCGTATATAGATGCATGGGACCAAATGCATTGTATTATATATAAATGACAGAACTTTTTCACTCATTGCATTATATATATATATATATATATATATATATATATATATATATATATATATATATATGTGATATTGACTTAGATAAGTTTTGATTTAGGGCATACTTTTTTTGGTTGTTAGCACCTATGAGTGGAAGAGATTTCTATATCTCATGAGGTATAAGAGTTTTTGGAGCACTACATGATGGAACTGAGATGATTCCCAGGACTACGGATTGGTGTGCGTATCAATTGTTAAAAATTTAACAGATTAAATACGTGATCTAACCCTATATAGCGGAATCTAGGGTTCACGATTTATACCTGCGATGAGAAGAAGACGACAGCGACCCCAAGATCTTCTGCACGTATTCCTTCCTCGGGTTGGACGTCGTGGGGGCGACGATCTCCCAACCTTTCTTCTCCTTGGCTGACCTCTCTTTCTCTCCTTACGTGAATCACGAATTTTGAGAAAAAATCTTATATTTCAGATTATCAATGACGGCCAGAGAATAGAGGATATATATATAAGGCTACGGCAGGGACCATGAGGAGAAATTAGGGTTAGGTCTCCTAACGAATCTGGGTATCCCGTGTTCAACCTGAACACACAACCCAGGCCCATTAACAATAGCTCGGTCCACTAAGGAGCTATTGTTGCACTACCTTCCTAATCCCAAATTATATTTATGGGCTCCTTTTATTATATGCTCGTTCAGCTCCCCATGTTAAGATATCGAATGTCCGTCAATCAAATTAAGTTACTGACAACTATATTGATCAACATCTTTTATCCTTAAGTAGTACCACTCAACTTTATTTGTCATGTCGGATGTAATCCACCTGCAGGGTTTACATGACAATCCTTATGAGCTCCTTAAGGGGACATCATCAACCCGACATATCGGGACATGGATTCCTTTTACAATCAACAGCCCATCATACATACAATGCTATTACCCAATTCATAGAGGTTGTTGATCCATAATGAATCTCACTCTTTTATGAGTCAAAGTAATGCACACTGCATATACATGTCTGTTATTATATCTGGATTAAGAGCATAAGCATCCATAATAACAGAGGTGTTTGTTCTCTTTTGTAGTCAGTACAAAGAGAACAACCTCAAGTGGTCCTGTTCAATACACACAAAGTGTACTAGTGTAAACCTATAGTCAAGACAGACTAATACCAGATTACACTACAACCTTTCCAATGGATTATCCAAGTCCGTCTAGGTTGTGAACTATTTATATATTCCATAGGGAAACTGATAATATGATCTTCTGTGTGTCACCTCACACCATATTATCAACCTTATAGAATATCAGACACTTGCATTAATATTATAATAAACACAATATGCAAACATATGCCCAAATGATTCTCATTCAAAAAAATAAGGAAATAAAGTTAATACAAAAGTGATGCTTTCAGTATATAACCCTAACACTACAAACCACCCCTGCAATACCCGATGTATATTTTTCGAATTCTCAGTGTTTACAAATGCCGGAATTGATTGCCCCGACGTTTTGAGAAACATCACTACAAGCGCTGGGTTTGCCCCCGCCGTGGATGCGAAATATCTTTCCCGGCGTTTTAAACTCTGGGGTTGTCTTTTTTGCTATCCCAACATTTAGAAACACCGGGATAGAATAATTTTCATGTTTTAATTTTTTTTCATTAAAAATTTTATCCTTACGCTTTAAAACGCCGGGATAGGCCATTTATTTTTTAATTTATTTTTATTTTATTTTATTTATTTTGGTGGGTGGGGGCGGTTTAATAGTTAAGTTGTTGTTACTAATTTTTTCAAATCAAAATACCTACAATTCACTTCATAATTTTCTACAAATTCATGAATCAAACATAATAAACAATATAAAAGTACTTTAGAACACAAGTTTATTCCAATAATTAAACAATTCAGTCCAAATTATCCACAAAATTAATTAGTTCCAATAATTACATAGATGTATAAGTTCTTAAGAGCACAAAATCACAAAATAGAAAAAAAATCTAACTAAGAAAAGTTGAATCCACCTTCGATTGGAGATATTGAATCAAACTAGTATTGCCAATATAAGGGAAAATGTTTTCATGGAAAAATTCATTATTCTGTTACCTCTTCCTCAAAGTGGGCAGAATCTCTATAATTATCATCAGCATCATCTCCGTCATAAAAATCAACACATTCACAATCAGGAAGCAATGCCCTTTAACATGCTTTTCAATTCACATTGCATGTAATTTCAGAATAAGCCTCTTACAAATTTTGCCTAGCATTCACAAGATCCTGCAATTAGAACGATATATATCAGGTGAGACAATGCCTTTAACATGCTTTTCAGTCCCTGACTAACTTCTTATTAATATGACACCACAATGAGGAGGTCAATTGCAAAAAGTTAATGAGAACTGCGCAAATAGATTCTTGGTCACAATGTCCCTTATGTAACTAAGTTATTATCATTGATCTCTTGTATTCACAATTAACCCAAACTACTCTGCAAATGCTTTCCTTTTATTTTCTAAAGTTTATGGAGACAATTCAAATTCTTCTGGAATAGAATATGAACTCATAGAACAAGTGATTAACAAATTGTCATAATAATTAAGTATTAAGAAAATCAGGAAACAAAAATGTACAACACTTAAGCAATTTATACGAAAATGGTAGATAATCTTAGTTACGATTAATTCATACCTTCATGTAACATAGTGTAACGCCCCGAACTTCCTATATGGAGAATTCGAGACACGAGCCAGGACCTTTTCTTCAATTATTCACAATACACAGAAAAACAGGAGAATTTAAAACTTTTTATTCAACACCCAATGTATGACAAGTCTGAATGTTATACAACTGCAATACATTACAACAGCGTTACAATAATACCCTTACAATCCCAAGTGTTACAGCTTTCGACCACTTACATCAGAATACAAGGAATGAAGAACAACACTTGGTAATTCTCACTTGAGTACTTTTCAACAATAGATAATCAACGTAATTATTACAGCGGAAACTAAACATGACATTGACTCCTTACTTCCCTTACCTTGAATCCTCCTGAATCTCGCACCTGTACTTCTGCGATCCAGTACCTATTGAAGTGGGGACGTCAGTATTCACTGACGCTTTAAGGCTGATAACATAGCAGCGAATCTCCCGAAACAACATACAGAAACATGGCAATGGTGTCGGTATAGTTTATGTGTTCGTGAGTGCTATGACTTGAATCTAACGCATGCAATATTAACTAAAACTAGGATGCTCCTATTCTAATGCCAGCAAGTCTCCGAAGCAACATGCAGCCCATACTACATGCGCCCTTCTCAAGCTGTCTCTTCATTATAGGGATGTGAACCCGTGTTATGAATTCTAATTGTACACAACCTGTTCTTGACAGACACAACATGACTGATTGGTTGCAGACGTAGTCAAGTCCCACCAATGCAGTACGCTCATGGTGTCTATGTTTGCCACTACTACCCGGTTAATCGGACCTCACTCAAAAACCAGACGAACCCTCAGGGTTACCGCAACACAGGTTAGCTCGAAGCATCCCCTGTGGCCCCCTAACTCATAGACCGCAATCTATGGCCTGTTCGCTTCCCCGACATAGGACCCGACGGAGTTCCGGGGTCCATCCCCTAGCTCCGCCAGCCTTATCATGGCACTTCAGGAATTAACAGTGTGAGATACGCAACCCGTGCTCCCAACTCGTAAGAAGGCATCGTACGTATCCCTTTGACGGGAAGGTACAACCCAATAACACCACATAAGGTCTGCCCCAAATGACGAGTTGGTCGTAAGGGGCCCCCTACAACCAACTCCTCTCTTTTCGGCAAGAGGTTTAAGTAAATGATCTTTATAAGCCACTACCCTAATGATGTCACTAATCCTGAACAATTCTAGGGATGACAATATTATAAACACAACATGCTAGGTCTTAAGTTAGACCTTGCAAGACAACTCTACTAGGCTACTCGTCCTAGACTTACCAGAATCCCTAAGGATCTGATTCATGGCCTATCGATCCAAGACCCTGGCAATACGAACATACATGCATGCCACTACCCTGAACTTAGATTCCGTCTATACTCCGGTCCTCGATCAACCTATACCGGTTAAGATCCGACGACACACAAGGAGTGACTCGTCCACAATCCTTTAGGAACAAGAAAACATATGTCTTGATGGTCGATAGCCCCTAGGGTAATAATATCGCCCTAGACGAGTCATAATAAAAACTGCGTACTAGCTAACAAGATACATACGAGTAAACTAACCATATACGAGCCAATAAGCTACGTATGAACCAACAACCACCTACGAGCTAGTCAAGCCGCGTACGAGCAAGAACATACATACGAGCCAAATAAATTACGTATGAGACCCACAGCTACATACGGGCCAGTCGAGCCACGTACGAGCACAACCATATGCAACAACCATACAGTTAATCAAACCTAGAAGCAACCAAACGTGCTTACTAGCAACTTGGTCTTCAATAATTAGAAGCAACAGAAGAATCTACTAATAGTCTATGATAGGAATTCTACCAATGAGAAGCCCGAAAGCGACATGACAACTTTTATCGAACTAACTATTACGAGTGACCTTCCCAACCCTTTTTACCCATAAAGGTAAGGGATGTCCCTATGATATGGTCCAATTTCAATTAGAACCTCACACAACTAGAATCCACGGTTTCTTTTCCCAAACGAACTAGAACTACATGCAACTAGATTCTTGGGTTCTCTCTCAAGTTGAGCTAGAATCACCTAGGAGCTAGATACATGGGTTCCTGGCTCCTTTTCAATCTTTTCCCTACCATATACAATTCAAGCATGGTTCTTTTAACTAGAATGCTATAATACCCCATTCTAGCATGCATGGCTCTAACTATGTAATCTCAAACTTGGGATTTATTCTAGGGAATTAACTAGAATTACCTCGCAACTTAATATTGCAACTACGACATGAATCGTTACAACCCACATCATGCTAGTTCACTACTAACACAATTTACGATAACATGATAGTTCCTTACTAACGCTATAACTATAACGTGATAGTTAATACTACAACTACAATATGATAGTTACTATTATAACTACGACATGATTAATCTCTTTGCCAAACATTTTAACTACAAGCATGGATACAACTTACGTAGAAATCTACTATAAGTTAAAGTATGAATAGCTACTAGATTTACACATGGATATCTCCTACTACTTTAAGCATGGCTAATGCTACAACTTACCCATGAGTACCAACGATTTAGCATGGTATCAACTTAAACATTATTCTACAACAATTCTTGAGCATGGTAGGAACCTACAACAACCTTAAGCATAACATACTACTTAAGCATTCCTACAACTATCTTAGGCATGGTAGGTAATTGAAACATCTATCCTACATATGCCTAAGCATGGTAGATTAATTCATCATTAATCCTACAACAATCTAAGCATGGATATGTACTT
Source organism: Hemerocallis citrina (assembly GCA_017893485.1). Taxonomy (NCBI): domain Eukaryota; kingdom Viridiplantae; phylum Streptophyta; class Magnoliopsida; order Asparagales; family Asphodelaceae; genus Hemerocallis; species Hemerocallis citrina. Next base: position 125,285,391 of record CM030360.1, read on the forward strand.
AGCATTAATCTACAACATTCCTAAGTATAGTAGATAAGCATTAATCCTACAAATCTAAGCATGGTATATCCTTTTCCTACAATGATCCAAACATGGTATGCTACTTAAGTATTCCACCTAAGCATGGTATACATTTCAAACATGAACCTACAACTTTCTAAACATGATAATGCTACTTAGCATTAATCTAAGCATGGTATACAATTCAAGTAAAAAGCTACAAATTTCTAAACATTGATTGTGCTTTCCTACAACAATCTAAGCATGGTAGATGATTAAACGTCAATCCTATACAATCTTAGCATGGTAGGTTGATCTACAACGATCTAAGCATGAAGACAACTTAGTAGAACATCTACTATTACAATCTAGCATGGATAGAACATAAACATAGAATTGTTACAACTAAGCATGAATAATTACTTTACCTAAGCAAGGAAAGTTACTACAATTAAACATGGATAATTAGTACACCTACACATGGATACTTACTTTGACCTAAGCATGAATACTATAATTTATCCTACAACAAAGTAAGCATGATCTATAACATAGCATGGACTTCCTATAATAATCTAAGCATGGATTATAATTCCTACAAAAATCTAAGTATGGATTATAATTCCTATAACAATCTAAGCATGGTATAATAGTTCCTACAACAACCTAAGCATAGTAGAAGCATGAGTATCAATGTTACAATAATCTAACATGGTATATAATTTTTCTACAATGATCTAAGCATGGTATATGACCTTCCTCCTACCATAATCTAAACATGGTATACAATTTTTCTACAATGATCCAAGCATGGTATATGACTTTCCTACCAAAATCTAAACATGGTATACAATTTTCCTACAATGATCTAAGCATGGTATATGACTTTTCTACCATAATCTAAGCATGGATTATGATTTTCCTACAATGTGTATACAACATAAGCATGGTTCTTTTCTACATTAAACCTACAACATGGCATACACTTCAAGAATGAATTTTCTACAACATGATACACATCATAAGCATGGTTCCATTAACCTACAACATGGTAGATATTAATAACATGGACTTTCTACAATTTAAGGCAAGAATGTGTATTTACTACTTCAACATAACCCTTACTTATAATTTAGCATAATCTCTACTACTACTTACTTATACTTAAGCATGAGCATCTACTACTTACTTAATTAAGCATAACATTTACTACTATTTTACTTAGTCATAAACATCTACTACTACTTTTCTTAAGAATAATCATCTACTACTACTTAACCATGAACTACAATACTACAAGTAGTCTACCTTTTTATTAATTACAAGCCCTACATAAAACAACATTATTTTAACTTTTTAGTTCCTAGATATAACAAGCCTATCTTTATATTAACTAAGAGCTAACAAGATTTGTTAATTATCAAAGTAGAGAGCAAAAACCAAGAAGAATTATTTTTAATAGTCCACAACCCCAAATTGGGTAGCAATTATTTCTATGCCAAAAATCATATGCTTGTGCCAAGTTCTTGTTTAGTTCTACATCCCAAAAATGGGTATGTACACAATAGTCATATGCATATGTGTATGTCCAAGGTCAAGTCCTACAACCCCAAATGGGTGTATACACAAGTCCACATATGTTTATGTTCCTTAGTCCAAAAACAACAACAAGAACAACAATTTCTACTAACAAAAGTTCCACCTTTATGTCTATTTAGTACTACCACTTGTTTCCATTTCCTTTCATGTGGTTATTTCTTTTAACCATTCATAATGTACAAAATAAGAAACTACACACAACAACACCATTACAAGAAACCACCCCAAAAGAACAAAAGAAAACAAAACATGGAAGATAAGAAGAAGAAAGAACCAAAACAACAAACTCAAACAAACAAAAGTAAGTGGAGAAACCCCCACCTAAATTTTCCCTTGATGGAAGGACTTGCTAACACACCTTCTCCTTCCCCTAAGCTCCTATGAAAAACTTCTAAGAACCTACATAAGAAAACTCTCCTATTAGTCTTTCTTTCTTTCTTTTCCTTTCCTTTCTTTCTTTGTCTTTGTAAAATGAGACAAGTAATGAAGGGAGGGGGTATTTATAGGTGGAGGAGAGGGTGGAGAGTGCAAAGAGCACCCACACTTTTGTTAAAAACCCCCTAGGATTGTGGAGGCCGGCCATGCCTTGTAGGGAGGTAGGGTGAGGTGGAGGTATGGGCTAGGGTGAGGTGGAAGCATGGTGGAAGAGATAAGGTTTCTAGAAGAAGTTTTCCTTAATCTTTTATGCATTCTTTAATCCTAGTTTAAGCCTCCTAAAACCCTAATAACCTAATGGGTTTTGTCATAACAAGGACAAGTATTTTGTCCAAAAAATACACACTACATAATTGGTACAATGTATTAAATTGGCTACAACACACATATGTACGTATATACATGTATACCAAAAAAATCTTCATATAATCTGTATAAAACAATTTAATTTTGAAAATAATAATAAAATAAATTTTATTATCAATTCGGAAGATCACGGTACCAATTCGATACACTACTGATGTACACAGACTGGTATATGTGTACAGACAATGTTTATAAACAAACCGGGCGAAAATCACCAAAATATTTCAATTTTGGAATAATAATAAAATAATAATTTATACAAGGTAATATCCATCCGGGATATTACACATAGCAATATTAATCTTCATTTTGTGAGCACAGATGGATTTTGCTCCAAATAATCAACAATAGCACTTGCAGCACTTGCTAAATACGGAGGTAAAGATACAGAAAAACATATCCAGAGCTGCTAAGGCGCTGCAATTTAAAAATTCGACAGTTAAAGAAATCAGTGGTGACAAAATATTTGTTACAAGTATCAGCAGAATAGCTCTTTCAGTTGTTCCTACTTGATGATCAACAACTCTAACACTTCCAGTACAAAATTCTCCATCAGTACCCAATGCATACTAGCAGTTATTCTATCAACAATCTGCAATGTTGTACCAAAAAATGAATGTGAAAAACCATACAATATTTGAGATATCAAGGCAAAATTTAAAGTATTTTATTAAGTATGGTATTCAGCTACAGCTCGCCATGATTTTCCAAGGATGCCAAATGAGTGACTTTCATCCAACACAACTTCGAAGCGGTATTTCTCTTTCAGTCTGATAATCTCATCCAACAGTGCTATTTCCCCAGAATTATGTGTCATTTATAAGCACAAAGGACCTTTTGAAGAAGAACATGTGTTTCATTTTTTGTAGAATAATTGATGGAAAAATTATATTTTCTGATCAGTAGTGACTTGAAAGTTCCAAGTCATTAATGGTAAAAAAGGTCTGAAATCTGTAAAGATAAAGAATACAGTGAGAAAAAGAGTGTCAGATTAGAACCTGGTATAGTGCTTCCACAACAATATACCGCCGAACTTTTTTTGCTCGCTTAAGTGTTTGGGTTAGTTTTTCCAATGTGTTTTACAGAGAGGCCATATCATTGTGCTTGAAATATACAACTCTAATCCTGGATAGGAAAAGCTCGTTCTGCACCCCCCAGTAGACACCTTCATCACTATATTTTTATTACGTACCATAAAGATTTAGTTACATCATTGTCCAAAAAGAAAATATACTAATCCAATTCCAAGATTAGTGACAGGGACCTCATTCAATTGACATATAACATAGTCAAATTTTTGTTGATGAAAGAAATGAAGTAGAAAACTATTATTTAATGCAATTCCTACAACTGATACAGTAAAGAACATCTTCTAAAGCTGCAAATTTGTTTGTATTTACCAAAGATTAGTAACAGTAAGTATTACTACCATAACTCTCTCCTACTTACAAGTTTCAATTTAAGATAACAGAGGAATTAACTTATGCAACAATGATATCCCCTTTCTTACAAAAGGCGGGAATGACATCGAAAATTGCAGAGATCCTATATGAATAGAGTATTGAATCTGGGGTTCCCAAGAATTTAGCAGCCGCTGCTTGTCCACAATACATAGTGGGTGACTGCAACGACCATAATCTATATACAGTCTCAGTTCTTTGAGACGAATGTCTCAAATAATTCCTAACTCAGAATTGACATCTATCTAGAAAAGGAAATATAAGAATTTAGTTAGTGATAAGAAATCAGAAGATAGTTAATAGTGGAACAAAAACAACAACAATAAAGAAGCTTTTCTGTTAAGTTTTAGTAGCACCAGTCATCCATAATTAACATTTCATACTATATGACATGTCATAAGAAACTAAGAGTTACCATAGTTTCTATATATGAGATCATGGCCATCCCTTCTTGCATCATGCATCATGTTGTTTTTTCTTTCTTTCATCTTTATCCAGTAAACAAACTCCAACCTCATTACCCATTAACCAGCAAGAGTGACGACAACAACAACAACCATTCATATATTTACTGTATACATGTTGAAATAATGAATAACTAACAATAAAAAAAATTATTGCTACCGAAATTGAAATTGAACTAGGGTTAATTGAGGGAAATTAGACACTAGATTCAACAGTCAATTCCGATTATTGATACAGAAATTGAAATTGAAATTAGGGTTAAAAATAATACCTTTTTGTGAGCGGCCGACGGAGAGAGATAGGGGAGCGACGAGCGGCGGTGGCATCTCGGGATGATGACGGGCGGGGGCACATGGGATATAGAAAGTGAGGAGGGAAATGGATTTGGGGGTGGGGGTTTGCAGGTACAGTGAGGGACGACGACGGAAAAGGCGATGGTGGTGCGAACGGAGATGGGCTACGGTGGGCGGGAGTGGGAGAGAGGGAAAGAGAGAGGGAATTCTGGAATTGTGTCATTTAGAATATCTGTAGTCATTAGCTATATAGCCAAATTATGGAAAAAATAGAAAAAAAATGTTTTTGCGTCGTTGGCTATATACCCAAATTTTGGGTTTTGGGTGAACAGTGGTCTGCTATATTTGGAAGAAGATATAGGAATTTGGAAGAAATAGCCGACGAAAGATGATCTTTCATTCGTTGAATCTGACGAAAGATCAACTTTCGTTGATGCTCTTTATAAATATTTCAGACGGGAAATCTGATCCATTTTTAAAAAAAAAAAAAAAAACCGATCATACGGGAAATCATTTGCCATCCGATCGATTTTTTAATAAATAAATAAATAAATCGAGCTCGTACGGTAGATCAAGGTAGATGATCTACCGTCCCATGCTCTTTCTTTCCATTTTAGTGGAAAAAATCCGAAGAGACAGCCTATAAACATTTATATGTGTATAGATTAGGTTTTAATTAATTTTAATTAAGAATTATGATTTTTTAAGATTTAATAAGATTTAATTAGGATTAAATTAAGAGTTAATTAGGAATTAATTCGGAGTTAATTTTTTTTAGATTCTTAGACGGGAAATAATTCTCCGTCCGTTAGGTTTTTATTTAAAAATAAAAATAAAAATTAATGGACGGGAAATCATTCCTCGTTCGTCCATTTTTTAAATTAAAACCCAAAATTTGGATTAAAACGACTACATCTGAAACTCAAAATACCTATTTCTATAAGCCAAATACCCAAAAATTGAGATTGAACGACTACAGATGCTCTTAGGGTTGAGATTTTTTGGGTATTTAAACCAGGTTTTCCCAGCGTTTTGAAACTCCGGGGTAGCCTAAGCACCCCTCCGGCGCTTGAAAAACGCTGGGGATACCCCGTTGAAACTACCCAAACGCCGGGGTAGTTTCGCCGGGTTATCTCTATTCTTTGGTAGTGCAGGGAACATGTGATATTGTTCCTCTTCAAGATTCGTACCCCTACACGATCTTCTCCATGTAGGAGATTTGGTGTTTTGGTACGTGCAGATAGTTGTATTATGGTTTATAATTACTTGCTAATTGTAATCAAGTTGTCAAATTACTTTGGCTGCAACTTGAGCAAATAGTACAAATTCTCTTCACTTTTAGTTGCAACCACCGATGGAGCTATAATGGGGCTGGGGTGGCTAATGCTACCCCATTCTGAATGAAAAACCCACTATATTTTCAACAATTTACCATATTAGCCACCCTAAAAATTTTATAAAATCCCCTCATTCATGAGTAATGCTAGACCCACTACCAATTTCACTACATTTCTCTTCACTATCTTAGGTGGCACACTCCAATAGGCAGAGAAAAATAGAGTAGGTGGAAGAACTCTCCAATAGAAGCATGCTACCTAAGCTAGTGAAGAGAATTGTAGTGAAATTGCTAGTGGCTGAAGCATTACTCCTCATTTATATATATTTTATCACTTAGTCCCCTCCAACAAAAACTTTTTGGCTTCAATATCCCTCCCTGGTTGCAACTTAAAAAACTAATTAAAACTCGGAAGAATTTCGCAATTTAAGTTGCAAGTGCAACTATTTGCAGTAAACATTCCTAGAAGATTAAGTGTTAAATGCATTATACGAAACTTACAACTGCAACTTAAATGATGACGTTACATGCTTTTACATGATACTCATATTTCTTTTAAATAAAAATGGTCTCGAACTTGAGACCTCTTCTTTAGCCATCCCAAAATTTATCATCTGAACTACAACTCGGCGATTATGATACTCATTTACTTGTAAGGAACTATGATTTATTTTTCCCATGTTAATGGTGCACCTTATGTGACTTTTTGGAGAAGTATAACCTTAAGATCGGAGTAATATGTTATCTCTACTGTTATCTCTACTAGTCCTTAATAAATAGAGTAAATGGAACTTAACACTTACATGATGATTATAGTGATTATAATAACGTGGTAAGACCTATAAGAACCAACCACGCCATTTATATTTATTTGTATGTCATTGATATGGCTAAAAATAGATTAAATTGGGACCGTTCAAGTCGAGCACGAATCTTAAAGTTTTCAGGGACAAAACGGTAATTTCACCTACAAACAGATCCGAAATAGAAACCGGGTCTTTCTACAAAATCCAGTAGCCTAAAAACGGATCTGTCATATTGGTTATGGGTGGCAACCCTTTTCAAACCAGCCCAGATATTTAAAGACTAATTCAAATTCGTTATTATCTCTAAGAGGCGGTTTAAACCGCCTCTCTTATCATGAAACAAGTTTAAACTCTACCTCTTATCCAAAAATACCGGAACATTGAGATAAATGATTATTTCTAAACTGTCCCTAAAGGCGACTATAAATACTCCCCCCTCCCCCCCCCCCCCCCCCCCAATAAAAGAAGTAATCAATATTTTTTCACAAATTACTTTTTCATAATCTTCCTGATTACTGACATGAGCGTCGGAGGGTTCATTACCGGGATCCATCCTGGTGTATCAAACTTTTTGCAGGTCAACGGCAACAGCGAGAAATAGTCAAACGCCGGCCAAAAGTCAACAGGTTTGCCTTATTTGTTTCCAAAAGAATCCACAGATACATCAGTTTGCTCCCACACCGAAATTAGCAGCAACAGATTGACACCGTCTGTGGAAAACGAAAAAGCAATCCAGTCACATATCATCGGTAAAGACAGTTTTCAAGCTATGCCTTCTAAAGGAAAAGAGAAGGCAGCGGCATCCAGCCGCATAGCCACTCCTCTTCCTCCTCCTCCACAACCCCAAGATCTTCCTCTTCAACTCGACCAGCAAGTTCAGCAACCGCAGCCTGAACAGCTTCCTCCCAAGTATGGGGGGGTTGTCCCGGGGGGCTCCCGTCGGAGTCGTCAGGGACAACACTCCCACCATGACCGCATCTCAGTCCACAACCCTTCAACTGAGTCTATGGCTTCTCAAAGACTCCCGGACAGAATCTCCATCAAGTGATCGTTAGTCGACATCAGGGGGTCGACCTCCGAACCCGCTTGAATGAAAGGCGAGCCCTTGAGGAAGTCCCTCAACCCTAAGCTCCAAAGGGCTCCTAGAGGCCGGTCTCCCCGCAGACCAAGGCCTAGAACAACCCCTTCCATATGGAGGCGAAGGGAGTTCCCTCCACGTCACCGGCGGAGAAGCCATACTCAAATATGCCAAGCTGCACCCAGGGCCTGCCGGGCTGGAGAAGCACCAGTCACTCAGGCCGAGTTCCAGAATTTCAAGGATGATATCTTGCGAGCTCTTAATATTGCCACAAGTCAGGAACGACGTCCACCTAACCCTCCCCATGCCACTCATGACCAGCGCACACTTAGCCTCTGCCGTACCGCGACTCAAGAAAGAGAATCCCGAGGGTCGACATGATCCGTCCATAGGGATGACTCTGTCCACTGCCGTTTCCACGAGATGGAAGGCACCTCAATAGGCTCAATAAGGAACACGAGCAGCGGGCAAGGAATTTCCACTCAAGCATGCATTCATTCGCTCGAACCATCATGGAAGCCTCGGTCCCAGAAAAAATCAAACCCCCTCACTTTGAGTCTTACAATGGGGAGTCAGACCCCGCTGACCACATCGAGAGTTTCAAAACTCTCATGATGATTCACCAGGCTTCGGATGTGCTCCTTTGCAAAACCTTCCCAACCACGCTGAAGGGACCCGCGAGAGAATGGTACTCCCGACTGACCCCTGCCTCCGTCTTCTCCTTCGATCAGTTCGAGGAGCTCTTCTATACCCATTTTGTGAGTAGCCGCCGGGCCGAGAAGACCGGTACATCTTTGTTGGCACTCAGTCAATGGAAGGGCGAGCGCTTAAGAGACTATGTCAAGCGCTTTACCACCGAGGCTTGGTCTATAGCCGCCCTTGATCAGTCGGTGGCCTCTGCTGCGTTCCAGCACAACATTAACCACGCTGACTTGAAGGCATCTCTCGTTAAAAAGCCGACCCGAGACTTCTCGGAACTCCTACTGAGGAGCGAGAAATATATTAGGGCGGAGGAGGCCATCCTCCCACTTGATCAGAAAGAGCCCCTGTCCAGGAACAAACAGAAGGGTGCAGACGAAGAAAGGGCTAATGAGCGTCAGAAGGATAATGGTGGCCAGTGCCGCCCTCCTCCCCATTTTGAGAAGTTCACCCCGCTTAATGCCAGTGTCTCTGCCATCCTAATGGAGGTCGGGAAAGAAGGGTTGCTCCAACCACCTCCGAAGATGAATACACCATGTAAGAAAAGGAACAGGGACAAATGGTTCCACTTTCATAGGGACCACGACCACGACACAGATAACTGTCGGGCCCTCAAAGAAGAGATCGAGGCCCTCATCCAGAGGAGGCAACTAGCCAAGTTCATAAGAAAGGACAGAGCAGATCCTCTGCCTCCTCGAGGGGCTAATAAGCGAACTGAAAGGCCTGTTGAGACCTCTGACTCCGAAGTTGAAGCTGTCTTGCACCTCATTCACGGAGGCTCAATAAAGGGAGAGTCAAACTCCTCCTAAAAAGCCTTCGTCTGAGAGGTAAACTCAGTGCAGAATCATCCTCCCCCCAAGGGCCTTGGAGTTCCCGTCACCTTTTCAGGCAAGGATTTGGAAGGCATCCGAACGCCTCATTGTGATGCTCTTGTGATAAACCTCCATATGGTCAACTTTGAAGTGCGTCGAGTCCTGGTTGACAACGACAGTTCGGTTAATATCCTTTTCCTAGAAGCCTTCCAGGGCCTCAAGTTGTCTAGGGACTGCCTCAAGCCCGCCGGCTACACTCTCCATGGATTCTCTGGGGTGCCAGTGACGATCGAGGGAGTTATAACTCTCAATGTAACCATTGGCAAAACTCCGACCACTCGAACCGAACCGATGGACTTCATAGTGGTAGAAGTAAAGGCCGCTTACAATGTCTTCCTGGGCCGACCCAGCCTAGCCGCTCTTCAAGACATTCCAAATTAGTAAGGTCCTTCCCTCTCCTATCAAAGCCAAAATTATCCGATGTATAAGGAAAATCGCGACCTATTCGCTTTGACCGCGATAGACATGCCTGGAATCTCGAAAAAACTTGTCATGCATCACCTCAGTGTTGCTCCTGAAGCTAAACCTGTCCAGCAAAAATGTCGCAAGTTTTCACCAGAACGCTAGCAGGCAATCAAAGAGAAGGTAAAGAAACTCTTGAATGCTCAGTTCATACAGGATGTTAACTATTCCGAGTAGCTGTCCAACGTTATGATGGTCAAAAAGACCAACGGGGGCTGGAGAATATGTATTGATTTCACTGATCTAAACAAAGCTTGTCCAAAATACCCGTTCCCACTCCTTAGCATTGATGCTCTGATTGATGCAAGCTCCAGTCACGAACTCTTGAGTTTCATGAATGCCTTCTCCTGGTGTAACCAGATCAAGATGTTCCCCATGATATTCTGAAGACTTCGTTCATAACAGACCAAGGCCTATACTGCTACCGGGTCATGCCCTTCGGGCTAAAGAATGCTGGTGCAACTTATCAGCACCTTGTCAACAAGGTCTTTAGAGAACAGATCGGCCAGAATATGGAGGTCAATGTGAATGACATGTTGGTAAAAAGCATCAGCAAATTGAACCATGTGACTGACCTTCAGGAGAATTTCGATGTGTTGCAGAGTCACAACGTGAGACTTAACTCGGCTAAATGTGCCTTCGGTGTCTCATTCGGTAAATTCCTAGGGTTTATGGTTAGCCAAAGAGGCATAGAAGCCAACCCGGAGAAGATTCATGCCACACTAAACATGGCTCCCCTACCAGTGTGAAAGATGTACAAAGATTCACAGGATGCCTCGCAGCCATAGAGCGCTTTCTCTCCAAGTCAGGAGAAAAGTGTCTCTCGTTCTTCAAGGCCCTTAGAGGAACAAAAGGCTTCGAATGGGGGCAACAGTAGCAGGAGTCCTTCGACCAACTCAAAGCCTATCTGGTCAACCCCCCAATCTTAAGCAAGCCAAAGCCTGGGAAATCCTTTACATGTACCTCGCCACCTCAGAACAGACCCTCAGCACCGTCCTGGTGAGAGAAGAAGATCAAACGCAAAAGTCGATCTACTATGTGAGTAAGGTTCTCAGAGACGCCGAACTCTGTTACCCAAAGATAGAAAAGATGGCCTATGCATTAGTCATGGTAGCTCAAAAGCTCCGCCCTTACTTCCAATCCCATGCAGTGGTCGTTCTTACCGACCAGTCCCTCAAGCAAGTGCTCCACAGGCCCAAAACTTCGGGGTGCCTTATGAAGTGGTTTATAGAGCTGAGCCAACATGATATTAACTATCAGCCAAGAACTGCTATCAAGGCAAAATCTCTAGCAAAATTTATAGTAGACATCACTATCCCTGACCCTAGCGAGGCAAGAGAGGATCCCCCATTCTGGATCGTGTATGTCGATGGGTCCTCATGCACTGACAGGAGTAGAGCAGGGGTCATCCTGACTGGCTCCGATGACTTTGTTCTTCAGTATTCACTCCGCATTAATTTTTGGGCATCAAACAATAGGGACAGAATATGAGGCTCTCATAGCCGGTCTATGCCTGACACGCAAGGCCGGTGCCCAACGCGTCAAAGTATTCAGTGACTCATAGCTGGTGGTGAACCAGGTATCGAGAGAGTATGAGGCAAGAGATGATCGCATGGACAAATATTTGGCCAAGTTCAAAGAGCTGCTAGTTACTTTAAAGAAGCAAAACTCCAACGAATCCCTCGAGAGTAGAATGGGTAGGCAGATGCTCTCTCAAAGTTGGCTTCCTCTTCCCTCCAGGGGCTTGAACGTACCATCTTGATAGAAGTCCTTTTGAGACCCAGCATCGAGGAAGAAGGCCACGAACTAATGGAGATACAGCCCCTTGTACTCGGGGAGAATTGTATAAAGACCCTGCTCGAGTTTCTCAAAGATGGAATCTTGTAGATTCTTGATTTTGATGATTACAACACAATACCTAATTGTTCTATATTACATATCTTTTGCAGTGTGTATCAAAAGTGTTCAAGGTCAATACCATGATGAAGCTTTCAAAGCCAATACAATGTGATGAAGCTTTCAAAGGTATTTGCTCAAGCCACAAAGGCAAGATAAAGCCACAAAGACTCAAGTTCAAGTTCAAGACTTTCAAGAGCTTTCAATTCAAGACTTTCAAGTGCTTCAAGTGATTAGCTACATTGAACAAATGTCTTGTAATATTGTTTGTATTATTTGTGAGTCTTAGAATCTTGTAAAAGCCTTGTCACACACACACTCACACATTCCCTACATAAAGAAAATGTTTTACAAAATCAAAATGTCAAAACAAAGCTTGTATAAGTTCAGCTGATTGAGTACCAGTCGACTTACTCTTGGAAGCAGTCGACTGCTCAGAGTACGAAATTGACTGAACTCACTTAAGCTCTGGCCAGTCGACTCTTTTGGCAACCCAGTCAACTGTTCAAGCAGTTTTGGATAGTTTTCTGAATATAAAACTTGTTTTTCAAATTCAAACTTTTACTGTCGTTGTATGGAAGTTGGGATACTATTTCTCAACATCCAAGAGAATCTAACTCTATAAAAAGTGTCACGCTCCGCTTTCCAAAATACAGGAATACGAGCACGTAACGTAGGCCCAGCGAATGATGTAAAAACCATCCATAAGCTGTACCAGACTAACTCAGCAATAAGAACAACATAGTACAACCACGTAAGAAATATAACCACATGAATCAAAGATAAATTCCAATAATAAATGAAATAATCCAACAACATAAATATCCAACATCGGGGATCAAAACAAACTCTGGGTCACAAAGCCCAAAAACAAAGTACAAGTCATAACAATGTTAGAGAAAATAAATTTAGCAGCAAATAAATCTAAGCAGCGCAGACTGGTTCCATCTTTAGAAACGTTGGTCACCAATTCCTTCGGGAACAGATCGTTCAGTACCTATATAAAATCTTGATCTAAAAAAAAAGAAAAGAGTGCCTTTAGAGCAAGTCGTGGGCAGCAAGTGGAGAAAACAGAGGATAAGGGAAAGCATGTATATCAAAGAATAGGGACATGGTCAAAGACAAAGAACAAAGCAAAGGCAGGCAATAATATCAAAGGTGTACAATAATCACGCATATAATGAGTGATGTCAAGTCAAGATCAAGCATGAGATGCAGATTATTAAGTATTTTATTAATCTATCTAGTGCACGTACTATTGCGTCCCATTCCACAGGTTCGGCGCAAGCACAGTGATCGTTTTAGACCGATAGTGAATTCACGGATCGTGTACTCAGCATTGATAACAATAATTTATATGCAAGAATTAACAATTAATCACTTCAATCAATGCTCCTCCTTCTATGTCAAGTATTCGAGCGAGCGAGAAGGCCTTACCGAGTACATTTCACGATTGTTCAATACCAAGTCTACCCATAATACTCCGGCTTTTTAATAGTGTATTTTCATCCAATGTGAGCATGCAAGAGGGTGTCAATGTTATATAATTCTAAGTGTGTCTAATTCTATGCGCTACAGACAAAGCATGAGGCAGACACATCAAATAAGCACAATTCACATAACCAGGATGACCTTGCTGTACTAAAATACTGATTACAGACACTACATAATAGAAAATCTGAATCCGCCGGAAGGTCTAGAAAGTATACTTCCACACGATCCCAGCGAATATAATTAAGGCATATAAAGGATACATGAACTAGGGTGAAAACTCTATTCAATTCAGCTTTTATGTTCAGGAAGCATGCAGCAGGTTGTGTTCAACTAATTATTTCAGGTCAGAGAACTCATTAATAAAATCTATAAAAATTCACGGAAGTACCTATACATGTCTAGGTCCAGCCTAATTTATTTCAGATTTTTCTTTTACTGTTAACAGGATCAAATAAAATATAGAACAGCAGGATAGCATGGAATTTCTAATATGGCTGTACTAAAATGTTGATATCTAGAAAATTACACATCGATACTTAGATCCATCAAAAGGATGTTAAACTAGACATCATAGGCTAAAAATTTATTTTGGTAAAGGAAATTCAAATTATGACATTATCATGGTTGAAAACTTGATTCAAAGTAAACAACTAACAATTCATAAAATTGTCTTAACATGAACAGGCAATAATTAAATCATATGATCACATATAGCATGCAAATTGGTAATCAAAGTGATCCTAGGTGTCAATATGCAAATTTCTAAGTTTAAGATACAATTATCACAGGTATGGTATCAATTCATCGATCAACTTCAATCTAGCACATACAATTTAACATGTCCAGCTTGTCAAGTAGTCCTATGCATGAATCTAGTCATTTAAATGTGCATATGCATGAAACAATGAGAACTAGGTTTTAGATCAAAGAGATAGCACAATGTTAAGAGTATGTCAGGTTAGCTCGTGTAAATCCTCGATGAACCTAACGGAATTGTCAAAACACTATATAACGAAATGGACGGGATCTACTTGCAGGAGATTAAATAAACTTGAACAGAATAAAATGCTAGTTCAAGAAGAGACTTGCCTGTTATATTGCAGATTCAAATAATAAGAATAACGGGATCAGAATCCCGGACGAAAGTCCCAAAAGCAAAGCAAACAAAGCAACAGCAACAGAGAGCTCTTGAGTGAACTTCACACCAGATCTGGACTGAATAGCAAACAGCAGTAGGGGATCCACTGCACCAAAACACGGGACTGCAAAACTAACCAATGGGGGATCTCCTTCAACCTCAGCAAGGAGAGAGAGAGAATACGGTGACACTACGGTGGCGACTGTGACTGGGGCGGAGCGACTTCGGCACCACGGCGAAGCCGTCGGCACCACGGACGGGAAGCGACGGCGGCGACGGTAGCGTCGACGAAGCGGGCTCTGTTTTCGGTTGGAAACAGAGAGCGACGACAGCAGTGATCGGGGCTTGAATGGCGATGCTAGGGCCTTCGGTGGAGCGGCGAGGGACGGCGGTGACCACAGTGGGGTGCACGAAGAAGGGTAAGGCGACAGCGATGAGTTAAGGTGATGGGGAAAACACGATGGATTGGGTTCGACGAGGAGAACGGGGAATGACGACAGGGGGACACAATGGTGATGAGGGCGAGGGATGGAGATGATGATGGTGGTGGTGACAGTGGTGGAAGGTGATCGAAGAAGGCCAATGGCGTATAAGGTTTCGATTGGGTTTGGGGTGCAACGAAAACAGAGAGAGGGGGAAAGAGTTGGGATTAGGGAGAGAGAAAACGGCGGTGAGAGAGAGAGTAGAATAGATTAGGGTTATTTTAATAGGGTACATGTAGAGAATCAAGAATTAGGATTTTGGGTTGAGATTATGTGGATCTAGGTATCGGTTTTGTCTCCAAAAAGAAAAAATGAATGCAATGAGATGAGACGAACATAAAGGAGAACAAATCAGACTCAAAATAGAAAGAGCAAAATTTGCAAAGAGAACAAAATCCAACCAAAGAACACAGATCGATCAAGAGAGAACAAAAGAACCCAAGGAAAGAAAATACACTATAACAAATGGATCCAAATACAATAATCAAAAGAAAACAAAATACAGCAAAACTGAAATAGGGCTTACAAATCATACTCACCTTACAAGAAGAATTTCTTCCTGGAAATTAATACAAGAGGTACATAGGGCAAACCCCGAAACAAACAAAACAAAACAAAGCAAAACAAAACACTACTCAAACAAATTAGGGAACCTCTCCCGAATCTCTTCCCCTAACTCCCAAGTAGACTCCCTGGCGAGCGTGGATCCCAAGAAACTCGGACCAACTTGATGACTCTATTCTTCAGCACTTTCTCTCGATGGTCTAAGATAAAGACGGTTCGAATTTCACAGGACAAATCCGGCCTCACAGACAAGTTTGAGTAGTCAGCCACATGACTGTCATCTCTGACGTATTTCCTAAGCTGAGAAACATGGAATACATCATGGACACCCGTGAAAGCTGGCGGTAGCGCGAGCCTGTAAGCTACCTTGCCAAGACATTCCACAATATTGAATGGACCGATGAATCGAGGACTCAACTTGCCTCCACCGCCGAAATGGATAACACCTTTCCAAGGCGATACCTTAAGGAACACATGTTCGCCTGCCTCAAACTCTAGAGGTCTCCGACGACAATCAGCCTACCTCTTCTGCCTATCCTGAGCAGCTTGCAAATGCTTGCAGATTTGAGCCACGAAATCAACTGTCTTCGTGATCAACTCAGGACCTAAAAGCTTCCTCTTGCCGATATCATCCCAACAGATCGACGATCTACACTTGCTCCCATACAAAGTTTCGAATGGAGCAGCCTTGAGACTCGCCTGGTAACTGTTATTATAAGAGAACTCGACCAAGTGAAGATGATTCTCCCACGAATCTCCAAACTGAAGAACACAGGATCTCAACATATCTTCCACGGTCTGAATTGTCCTTTCTGACTGCCCATCCGTCTGAGGATGGAACACTATACTGTAGCTCAGTACCTAAGCTCCTCTACAAACTCTTCCAGAACTGAAACCTAAATCTCGTAACTCTATCCAATACGATGTTGACCGGAACTCCATGCAGACGAACAACCTCGTGAACGTACGGCTCTGCCAAACTCTCTGTTGACTGAACCACACAGAAAGAAATGAAGTAAGCACACTTCGTCAGCTGATCCACCATCACCCATATAGCATTATGACCTTTAAGACTCCTCGGCAAAGCTGTCACAAAGTCCATCATGATATTCTCCCACTTCCATTCAGGGATAGGAAGGGGTTGCAAAAGTCCTGCGGTCCCCTGATGCTCTGCCTTTACTTGCTGACAGATTAGGCACTAGGTGATGAATAGAGCCACATCCCGCTTCATACCATGCCACTAGAAATGCTGTTTCAAGTCCCTGTACATCATGGTACCACCAGGATGAATAGAATACGGGGACCGATGAGCTTCCTCGAGTAGCTTCCGCCTGACTTCTCCTCTAGGTATACACAACCTAGAGCCAAACTGAAGCGACCCATCAGCATGGACGACCAAATCAGATCTCAAACCAGCTTCTACCTCACTCCGAAACTCCTGCAATTACTGATCACTCCATTGAGCTGCCTTGATCTGCACTACTAAGGAAGACTGCAACTGCAACAACTTAAGCTGCCGATCTAATCCGGTAAGCAACACATTCAACTCCAGCCTCCTCATGTTCTCCATTAGCTCCTTCTGCTGAGTGAGGAACATAGAGGCAGGCCTCCGACTCAAAGCTTCCAGCACCGAATTTACTCTGCCCGGGTGATACTGCAAATTGATGTCAAAGTCTGCCATCAATTTCAGCCATCTCCTCTGCCTCATGTTCAACTCCTTCTGCATGAACACATACTTGAGGCTCTTGTGATATGTGAAAATCTCAACTCTATCCCCAAGAAAATTGTGCCTCCACAACTTCAAGGCAAAAACTACAGCTGCAAGCTCCAAATCATGCGTAAGATAGTTCTTCTCATGAGGTCTCAACTGCCTCGATGCATAAGTGACAACCCTGCCTCGCTGCATTAGCACTGCTCCCAGACCTCTCCCCGAAGCATCACAATGGATCACAAAACCACACGAACTGTCGGGTATAGTCAGCACAGGCGCTGACGTCAAACGATGCTTCAACTCAGCAAAAGCTCCATCACAAGCTTTATCCCAGATGAACTTCTGCTCCGTCCTGGTCAAACTGGTCAAGGGTCCAGCGATAGTAACGAGTCAAACCAAGGAAACTCTGCACCTCAGGAATAGACTTCGGAATAGGCCAATCCCTGACCGCAAAAATTTTCGACGGATCCACAGAAACACCCACACCCAAAATAATATGGCCAAGAAAAGCAACCCGATCCAGCCAGAACTCATACTTATCGAGCTTCCCAAACAGCTGGTTCTCCCTCAAGGTCTGCAGAACCACCTTCAGATGCTCAGCATGATCTGCCATGTTCTGCTAGTACACTAATATGTCGTCGATGAAGACCACGAAAAACTGATCCAAGAACGGAGAAAACACACAGTTCATCAAACTCATAAGCACAGCCGATGCATTAGTCACTCCGAAAGGCATCACCAAGAACTCGTAATGCCTATACCTCGTTCGGAAAGCCATTTTCAGAATATCCTTTGACTTCACTCTGACTTAATGATAACCTGAACGAAGATCCAACTCTTAGAATACCGAAGCACCTCCCAATTGGTCAAACAAATCGTCAATCCTTGACAGTGGATACCGATTCTTGACAGTAACAATGTTCAACTCCCTGTAGTCATTGCAAAGCCTGTGGCTTCCATCCTTCTTATTGACAAATAGAACTGGGGCTCCCCAAGGTGAAACACTAGGTCTGACCAAAACCCTTATCAATCAGCTCCTGAACTTGCACCTTTAGTTTTGCCAATTCAACCGGCGCCATACGATACGGACTCTTGGAAATATGGGCCGTACCGGGCTGAACATCAATGCTGAACTCAACATCTCGGACTGGCGGCAGACCGGGCAATTCCTCGGGAAACACATCAAGGAAGTTCCGCACAACTAAGGGTGCAACAAACCCATCAGAACCCAGCAACACAAGAGAAATAACCTTGGGGTACATCGAGTTCTTGACATGCCCTGATGATGTTTCACCCGCATGGAAAACAAACTCTGGTTGACCGGAAAGCCTGAAAGTCACCTTCTTCTCCCGGCAATCAATCACGGCACAGGAAACACCCAACCATTCCATGCCCAGAATGACATTGAAACCGGAATTGGGAATCACAGTCAAATCAGCCGAGAACATCGCACTACCAATCAGCAATGGGCTCTGCCTGCAAACCCTGGAACAGACAACGATACCTCCACCTATGGTGATTCCCAAACTGCAGGCATAGCATCGCTAGCCAAACCATGCTGATCGACCAAGCGAGAAGAAATGAAAGAGTGGGTAGCACCCGAATTAAACAATACATGAGCTAGAAGAGAGAAGACTAAAATCACACCTAGAAGAAGATCAAACAAAGAATAAGGTGCTAGCAGGATATATACGCGAATATTTGTACAAAGGAGGAAGAATAACAACATGCAGAAAACTGAAAGAAAAAAAGTACAACTACTGTGATATACCTGCAACCACTCCAACAACAACTTCCGCTTCCTCGGCTGTCAGGTTATAAGCCTGACCACGACCTCCAACCAGACCTTCTCTAGGAGCCACACGCCTTTGATCAAAGACTTGCCTCTGCGGAGGAAGAGACAGCTACCCTGACCATGTGTCGGTGCTCCTAGCTGAGCAGCACCAGCAACCAGCACAGGAGCTCTGTTCCTCGGACAATCACGAACCATATGCTCACTGCTCCCACACACTAAACACAGTAGTTGGCCATCCTGCAGTCTTGCTCTGAATGCCCAGTCTTATGGTAGTAGCCACAAGTCTCAACATTCCTCAGGAAAACAGGTGCGTACGGCTGTGCTCTCATGGGAGGGGGCGGGACTGGCCTCCAAATAGGTCTTTCGAAAGGCCGAGCTGCAATAGGATGCGAAACAGTCCTCTGAGGAACACTAAACCTGCTGAGATTCTGTTCTTGGATTCGAGCCGCATCCAGAATATCGAAATAAGCACGAAGCCGAAGAGCAGCCAAACGGTCCTAAAGGGGAAAGCTCAAGCCCGACTGAAATTGACTAGCCCGAGCCTTATCAGTGGTAACGAGGGTAGGAGCGAAGTAACTGAGCCGAGTAAACTCTGTAGCATACTCGTCCACAGAACGGTTTCCCTGATTAAGATAATGCTCAAATTAATACCGTCACAAGTGAAGTAGGCAACAACAAATGACATTTAAGAACATTATCTAGCTGACCTGAGTTAGGAAAACAAACTATCACTCCATCTCTGCCTTGGTGACACTGGAAAAGAATTTCGCCATGAAGCTCTCAAAGAAAGTGGCCCACTCAATGGGTCGCGGCATCCTTTCGGATTCCACCTGCCACCAGATATAAGCGAGATCCACCAATTGGATGCAAATCACATCCACACGATCCGCCTCGGCAACACGAGCGGCGACCAGCAGTTGCTCCGTCCGGATAAGCCATTGCTCGGTCTCCAACGGCGACTCAGTACCCAAAAACTTATCCGGGTGCAGCCTCATGAAATCTGCTACTGTGCCAGGCCTAGGTGGCAGAGCACCAGGGGCAGGTCCAACGACATTCCCATTGGCTGCCAAAGTGGCTCTCATCAGCTCATTGTGCTCTTGCTGAAGAGCCATCATCTGCTGGATCGTCTAGAGAATGACGGCATTGTCCAGCTGCCCATCCCTCGAGCGAGAAGAAGAATTCCCACGAGTCATAGCCTGAAACACAATCAAAGATAGTCAGTACCCAGATTATATGTTGGTTATTATACTAGTATTCATGTGATTATCGTGGTGTGCAAATCACTGAGTTAACCCGGCTAGAGCAAAATTCGACTAATATATCAATCAAAGCCAAACCTTCACAAAATCGGTTATGTTTGACTGATATATTATCCAAAACCTAGCCCTGATACCACTAAAAACCTTGTCACGACCCACTTCCCAAAATAAGGAATATGAGCACGTAACGTAGGCCCAGCGAATGATGTAAACACCATCCATAAGGTATACCAGACTTACTCAGCAATAAGAACAACAAAGTACAATCACGCAAGAAATATAACCACATGAATAAAAGATAAATTCCAATAATAAAATAAATAATCCAGTAATATAAATATCCAACATATGGGATCTAAACTAACTCTGGGTCATAAAGCCTAAAAACAAAGTACAAATCATAACAATGTTCGAGAAAATAAATCTAAGCAGCACAGACTGGTTCCATCTTTAGAAACGTTGCTCACCATTTTCCTTCAGGAACAGATCCTTCAGTACCTGTAAAATCTTGATCTATAAAGAAAGAAAAGAGTGCCCTCATAGCAAGTCGTGGGTAGTAAGTAGAGAAAACAGAGGATAAGGGAAAGCATGTATATCAAAGAATAAGGATATGGTCAAAGACAAAGAACAAAGCAAAGATAGGCAATAGTATCAAAGGTTTACAATAATCACACATGTAATGAGTGATGTCAAATCAAGATCAAGCATGAGAAGCAGGTTATTAAGTATTTTACTAATCTATCTAGTGCACGTACTACTGCGTCCCATTCCACAGGTTCGGCGCAAGCACAGTGATCGTTTTAGACCGATGGTGAATTCACGGATCGTGTACTCGGCATTGATAACAATAATTTATATGCAAGAATTAACAATTAATCACTTCAATCAATGCTCCTCCTTCTATGTCAAGTATTCGTGCGAGCGAGAAGGCCTTACCGAGTACATTTCACGATTGTTCAATACCAAGTCTACCCATAATACCCCGGCTTTTTAATAGTGTATTTTCATCCAATGTGAGCATGCAAGAGGGTGTCAATGTTGTATAATACTAAGTGTGTCTAATTCTATGCGCTACAGACAAAGCATGAGGCAAACACATCAAATAAGCACAATTCACATAACAAGGACAGCATGACCTTGTTGTACTAAAATACTGATTACAGACACTACATAATAGAAAATCTGAATCCGCCGGAAGGTCTAGAAAGTATATTTCCACACGATCCCAGCGAATATAATTAAGGCATATAAAGGATACATGAACTAGGGTGAAAACTCTATTCAATTCAGCTTTTATGTTCAGGAAGCATGCAGCAGGTTGTGTTCAACTAATTATTTCAGGTCAAAGAACTCATTAATAAAATCTATAAAAATTCACGGAAGTACCTATACATGTCTAGGTCCAGCCTAATTTATTTCAGATTTTTCTTTTACTGTTAACAGGATCAAATAAAATATAGAACAGCAGGATAGCATGGAATTTCTAATATGGCTGTACTAAAATGTTGATATCTAGCAAATTACACATCGGAACTTAGATCCATCAAAAGGATGTTAAACTAGACATCAGAGGCTAAAAATTTATTTTGGTAAAGGAAATTCAAATTATGACATTATCATGGTTGAAAACTTGATTCAAAGTAAACAACTAACAATTCACAAAATTGTCTTAACATGAACAAGCAATAATTAAATCATATGATCACATATAGCATGCAAATTGGTAATCAAAGTGATCCTAGGTGTCAATATGCAAATTTCTAAGTTTAAGATACAATTATCACAGACATTGTATCAATTCATCGATCAACTTCAATCTAGCATACAATTTAACATCTCCAGCTTGTCAAGTAGTCCTATGCATGAATCTAGTCATTTAAATGTGCATATGCATGAAATAATGGGAACTAGGTTTTAGATCAAAGAGATAGCACGATGTTAAGAGTATGTCTGATTAGCACGTGTAAATCCTCGATAAACCTAACAGAATTGTCAAAGCAGTATGATAACGAAATGGACGGGACCTACCTGCAGGAGATCAAATAAACTTGAACAAAATAAAATGCTAGTTCAAGAAGAGACTTGCCTGTTATATTGCAGATTCAAATAATAAGAATAAAGGGATCAGAATCCCGGACGAAAATCCCAAAAACATGTGCAAAATATGTGCGAAGAAACCCAAGCAAACAAAGCAACAGCAACAGAGAGCTCTCGGGTGAACTCCACACCAGATCAGGACGAAACAGCAAACAGCGGTAGGGGATCCGCTGTGCCAAAACACGGGACAGCAAACCAACCAATCGGGGATCTCCTTCAACCTCGGCAAGAAGAGAGAGAGAGAGAGAACACGGTGACACTACGGTGGTGACTGTGATGGGGGTGGACCGACTTCGGCACCACGGTGAAAACGTCGGCACCACGGTCAGGAAGCGAAGGTGGCGACGACAGCCTCGACGAAGCGGGCTCTATTTTCGGTAGGAAATAGAGAGCAACGACAGCAGTGATCGGGGCTTGAACGGCAATGCTAGGGCTTTCGGTGGAGCGGCGAGGGACGGAGCGGCGAGGGACGGCGGTGACCACGGTGGGGTGCACAGAGAAGGGTAGGGCAACGGCGATGAGTTAAGGCGATGGGGAAAACACGGTGGATTGGGTTCGATGAGGAGAATGGGGAATGATGATGGGGGACACGACAGTGATGAGGGCGAGGGATGGAGACGATGATGGTGGTGGTGACGGTCATGGAAGGTGATCGGAGAAGGCCAACGGGGTATATGGTTTCGGTTGGGTTTGGGGTGCAACGAAAACAGAGATAGGGGGAAAAAGATGGGATCGAGAAGAGAGAAAACGGCGGTGAGAGAGAGAGTAGAATAGATTAGGGTTATTTTAATAGGGTATATATAGGGAATCAAGAATTAGGGTTTGCGGTTGAGATTATGTGGGTTCTGGGTATTAGCTTTGGCTCCAAAATGAGAAAAATGAATGCAATGAGATGAGACGAACATAAAGGAGAACAAATCAGACTCAAAATAGAAAGAGCAAAATTTGCAAAGAGAACAGAATTCAACCAAAGAACACAGATCGATCAAGAGAGAACAAAAGAATCAAACAAAAGACAAAATATACTATAACAAATGGATCCAAATACAATAATCAAAAGTAAACAAAATACAGCAAAACTGAAAATAGGGCTTACAAAAAGAGTATAGATTTCAATTGGAAATGATTAAAAAAAAACTTTTGATTCAAGTCTTTTGTTTTTTAGTAGAAAAAGAACAAGTTTAAAAACCATATACTTTCTTTAAGACTTGGTTTTCTGATTTTCAGTCTTGTATAACATTGAATTCGTTCTAGACTGAAGTCAGAAGTCGACCTATAGCTAATATACAAAAAGCACTTTCACATACAAGGCTTTAGGTTGTTGTAAATCTTTTATTGTTGTTGTTTCACTCTCTGGTTGTGATAGTGGTCCTCTCGGTTGGAGAGTAGGACTCTTGGTTTAGAGTCGGTTTCACTCTAGGGTGTAGAGTGGGTTTTGCTCTCTCTAGTGGTGAGAGAGGTCTACGGATTTGACATAGTTGTTGTCAAAGGCCATAGAGTATTCTTGTATTTTTCAAGAATAGTGAAAAATCTCAAGTGGGTTGCTTAGGGACTGGATGTAGGTCGAGAGGACTGAACAAGGATACATCGTGGTGTTTGCTGTGTTCACTCTCTGTGGTCGTATTTTATAAACTTGCATTTTTAATTTTTTTGAGTTTCTTGTGTAAATCGAGTCTGGTCAGTCTACTACTTTACTCTCTAAATCGACTTAACAGACTTGTAACTCTTCAGTTAAATTATTCTTCTTATCTAACGCTTCAGTCAACTATCTTCTTTTTTCAGTCGACTTAACAGTGCGAAAAGTTCAATTTATTGATTAATTTTTATAAAACACTATTCACCCCCCTCTAGTGTTATTTATCTTGCATACAGGATCCAACACTTAGTATCAGAGCCTGGTTGAGTGCAATGGCATCTACTTCAAATGCAAGTCAATACCATGAAGGCCAATCCACACAAAGGCCACCTCTATTTGATGGAACAAACTACAACTATTGGAAGTGTAGAATGAAGATCTATCTACAGTCCATCAACTATGATATTTGGAACATGACCGAGACATAATATACCGTACCTACAATTCCCTATGAACAATGGAACGATGACATGAAGAGCAACACCACGAACAATGTAAAGGCGATGAATGCTCTCTTCTGTGCACTTTCCAAAGAAGAGTTCAATTGTGTGTCAAACGCAACAACGGCTTATCAAATTTGGCACACTCTTGAGGTAACACATGAAGGTACAAATAAGGTCAAAGAGTCTAAAATCTCTGTTCTTGTTCACAGGTTCGAGATGTTCCGTATGAAAGAGAACGAAAATGTGTCGGACATGATGACAAGGTTCACGGACATCACAAACTCTCTTGTGGCTTTTGGAAAGACATATTCGCAAGCAGAGATGGTTAGGAATGTCCCGCGTGCCCTAATCCCCGAATGAGAGAAGAAGACCACCACTATAGAAGAAGCCAACGATTTAACACAACTCTCTCTTGAGAATCTTTTAGGAAATCTAATGGCATACTTAAAAGAATGAAAGAAGGATCTAGAACCTCAACAAGCCAAGAAGAAGACTCTTGCTTTCAAGGTCATGTCCGATTCAGAAGATAAAGAAGAAGATGAAGAAGAAATAGCCATGTTCACTAGAAAATTCAAGAAATTTCTTCAAAAGGGTAAATTCAATTCTAAGTTTAAAGATACTAATGAACTCCCCACTTGTTTCAAGTGTAAAAAGACAGGTCACAAGAAGAAGGACTGTCTGTTAGAAAATGCAAAAACAAAAGGGAAAGTTCCTAACTTCAAGAAGGACAAGAACACAAAGAACAAGTACATGAAGAGCGAGAAGGCATATCAAGAAACTGGGGATGATAGCGACTCATCATCCGAAGAAGAGAATGAAGAATCAAATGAAGTCGCAAATGTGTGCTTCATGGCTACTCAAAATGAGGTAAGTGACAATTTTGATTCAAATGATTTATAAGAAGCATTTAATGAAGTTTTCCAAGAACTAAAAAAGGAGAAGATAAGAGTTAAAAATCTAGAGAAACTTAATCAAACACTTTCTCAAGAAAATCTTAACTTAAATGTTGAAGTCAAGTCTTTAAATTCTCGTCTTTCAAACTTGGATATAGATCTTGTATCTCTTAAGAAAAATTATGAAGAGATATCCAAGAATATATCTAGGTTTAATAAAGGAAAAGAGAATTTAAATGATGTTCTCCAAAATCAAGTTCAATCTAATAAAAAGTTTAGGCTTGGTTTTCAAAAAACTCTTGAAAAACATCATACTTCTAATAATACTAGTAGTAATAAGATTGATTCTGGTTCTAGTGTGAAAAAGAAGTTATATGATTATTTTGAAAAACCAAAAATTATTTTTAACCATGAAAAGAGTAATATCTCAAATCAGACCAGTCAGCTGAACCAAAAATTCGGTCGTCTGCCCAGGGGTTTGGAGTCTTATTCAAAAAGACGAAAACTGTAACCCCCATTTCTGCATATACGTATTTTCATGGGTATTTTTTCATATCTCGATATTTATAAATTGTTATTGTTAAATTCGTTTTGAGTTTCATGTTAAAGCACACTTCCAAACAATAGTTATAATTATTTCGAATACACTTTGTTTCTATTTTTACTTGATCAACTATTTACATTTTAACTCAAATCAAAAATATTATTACTGTTTCGACTATTTCAACAAAATTCCTATTTTCATATAATGATAATATTCGAATGATTGCTATTATTATTGTTAGTATTTTTATTGTCATTATTATTATTATTGATGTTATTATTATTATTATTATTATTATTATTTTTACTGTCATGGTTATTATTTCTATTCTTATCGTTAATATGGTTATCTATTATTATTATTATTGATTATTAAAACAAATCCGTTCTTATTTAATAATTGTATTTTTAATTATTTCAAATGGTTTATGTAATGTGATACAAATTGTATTTTGCTATAAATCATATGGATCGGATATCTTATTTTTCTGTATTTTGGGTTTGTATTGATCCATTATATTCATGTACAATGTATTTTATTTTAAGGTATAATACCCAATTACCCAATAACCCAATATCTCTCTTTTCCCCTATAAATCCCCTAATTGAAGCCTAACCTTAATCCTAAACCTAACCCTCAGCCGCTACCCTATACTGTGAAGCCCTAACCCTCTCTCCCTGTTCATCCGTCTCTCTCTCCATCCCTGTTTCTGCCTCCAAATGCAAACAAACCCCATCTCCCATTGCTCCGATCGCCTCTCCGATCACCATCGTCAACCCCTCGTCAAGATCTTCTCGTCGCTCCTCATCATCCCCGTCTCCATCTCTCCGTCTTCGTCGTCTCCCTCTCCCACACGAACTCCCTCCATTGCCGTTGAACCCATTACTTCACTGGACCCATCTCCTTGCCACCGTTCGTCTTCACCCTTCGTGCACCCCCGCATCCACCTGAGAACCCCCATAGTGTCCTCATCGCCGTCCAAGCCCCGTTCATCCCCCGTCATTGCCTTCCTAGTTTTCGGAGCGAACAGAGTGCTCAAGCTCCGCTGACGTCGCCCCTCAACCGCAGCGCCGTGGATCATCATCGTCGACCTCGTTGCTGCTATCGCCAGATGCCATCGCAGCCGCCAGTCGTCTCTCCCTCCCTCTCTTCGATGGGTTGGAGAAGACGAACTGGGAGTGGCCACCAGTGGTGTTTGGCGTGTTGGTGTAGGGGATCCAGGGATCCGGTGTGCTGGTGGTTGCTGTTGTGTGGGGAGGGACTGAGTATTCGGTGTGTTACTATTCTGTGGGATCTCATGTGCTATTTTGCTTTGGGATCTGTGTTTGTTGTTTTGGCATAGCAGATCCGAGAGTGGCTGTTTGCTGTTCAATGGATCCGGTGTGGGATCTTGTGTAGCTGTGATGTTTTGCTGTTTTGGATCTTGCCCATGTCTCATCATGTTTTGGATCGTCGCCCGGGATTCTCATCCCGTTATTCTATTTATTCGAATTAACCGCATAACAGACAAGTCTCTTTTTGAACTAGTATTTTATTTAGTTCAAGATCCCTTTGATCTCTACAAGTAGTTCCCGTCCTTTTTCTTATTATGCTGTATTTAACAATTCTTTTAAGTCTATTGAGGTTTTACACGAGCTAACCCGATATATTCTTAACATCGTGCCACTCTCTTTGATCTAAATCCTAGTCCCTATTGTTTCATGCATATGCATTTACATGAAAAATAACTACATCCATATTGTAGACTTGTTCGATGCATTAGACATGTTAGATTGAATTGATTGATCAATTAATACCATGCCTGTGAAATTGTATCTTAAACATAGAAATATGCATGTTGACACCTAGGACAACTTTCCTTATTAATTTGCATAAAATATATGATTGTATGATTTATTTATTTCCCCTTTCATGCTAAAACAAATTCTGGGCTGCTAGTCGTTCCATTTTGAATCAGATTTTCAACCATGTTACTGTCACATTTTGAAATAGCTTTCTGAACATGAAATTTAGCCTATGATGTCTAGTTTACTACCCTTTTTGCGGATTTGAATTCTGATGTGTAATCTGTTAGATATCATCATTTTAGTACAGCTGTGTTAGAATTTCCAGATTCACAAATGCATGCGTATCTTGTTGTTTCTTAATTTATTTGAACATGTTAACAGTAAAAGAAAAATATGAAATAAATGTAGTTGAACCTAGACATGTGTAGGAATTCTCCAGAAATTTTATAGATTTATTAGATGAGTTCTCTGACCTAAAACAAATAGTTGAACACAAATTTTTACATGCTGCCTGAACATAAAACCTAAAAAGAATAGGAGTTTCACCCTAGTTTATGTAGTTTATATGTGTCATATATATATTTACTGGAACCGTGTGGATGTCTACTTTCTAGACCTTCTGATGGATTCAAATTTGCTATTTTATAATGACCGTAATCCATATTTTAGTACAGTAAGGTCATGTTGTCCTGATTATGTGATTGTGCTTATATTATGTGTTTGCTTCTTGCTTTACCTGTAACGAGTAGAATTAGTCACACTTAGTATCATACAACATTGACACCTTCTTGCATGCTCACATAGGATGAAAATAAACTAATAACAAGCCGGGGTATTGTGGGGATGACTTGGTAGTGAACGATTGGAAATTGTACTCGGCAAGGCCTTATCGTTATATCGTATTGTCATAGAAGGAGGAGAAATATTGATTGGAAGAAGAAGTATTGATTGCAAATTATTTATTTTTAATTATTGATTGTAAAACTATCGTTATCGACGCCGAGTACACGATCCGTGAATTCACCATCAGTCTAAAACGTTCACTGTGTGCTTGCGCCAAACCTGTAGTTTGGGATGTAGTAGTACTTGCACTAGATATGCTAATAATGACTAATAACCTGCATGCTTGATCTTGTATTGAACTTGACTTGACATCACGCATTACATGTGTGATTATTGTAAATCTTTGATATTATTACCTGCTCTTTGCTTTGTTCTTTGACTTTAATCTTGTCCCTTTTCTTTGATATTCATACTTCCTTTATCCCTTGTTTTTCTCTACTTTCTGTCTACGACTTGCTCTAAGGAGACTCTTTTCTTTCTTTTTAGATCAAGTATTTACAGGTACCGAAGGAGCAATACCAGAAGAAATTGGTGAGCAAACTCTCTGAAGATCGAAGCTGGACTATTAGACTATAGCCATCTTTTGTTATTTTCTTATTGTATTGCTTTTATCATACTTTATATTCTTGGGCTTTTATGACCCGAAGTTTGTTTTTATCCCGGATGTTGGATTATTATTTGGTGAATTTATTTCATGATTATTTTGGAGTTTATTCATTGTTTATATGGTTACATTTCTCTTGCGTGGTTGTATTCTCTTGTATATTGTTGAGTTAATCTGTTATAGCTTATGGATGATGTATAATCATTCGTTGGGCCTATGTTATGTGCTCGTATTCTCGTATCTTGGGAAGCGGGGTATGACAAAAACCTCATATAAGTCGACTTGTTTCACCGCCCAATCGACTGACTTCACAGAACAGTCGACCGAAGGGCACAACAAAGTCGACTGGACAGACTAAAAATATTTGGTTTCCAGTCAACTTGAGTCTTAATGATAGGATTAATAATATAAATTTTTTTTTCTTAATGTGTGTAACTCTGTAAATTATATGCCTGCTTTTGGTGGTAAATCAAACTCACTTTGGGTTTGGTTTCCCAAACACTAATCTCTTTCGGACCCAATGAAAAGGGTACCATATTCACAATACTTATTTTATAGGTACCTAAAAGAGAAAGATGGATACTTGACAGCGGATGCTCTAAGCACATGACTAGCCATACAAACTTACTTTCTTCCATACAAAAGATAGATGGAAGACCTGTTACATTTGTTGACAATAACAAAGGAAAAGTCACCGGGATAGGCATGGTCGGTAAGAACATTATCCCTACTATTGAAGAGGTATTTCTAGTTAGTGGTTTAAAGCATAATTTGTTAAGTATTAGTGAATTTTGTGATAAGGGTTATAAAATAGTCTTTGAAAAATATGCATGCTTAATCTATGATTCATCCATGAAAAATGTAATCTTTCAAGGTTTTAGGAAAAATAATATATATTAATTATGTTTAAAAACAAATGAGTTTTCAAATGATTTTTGTTTAGTTTCTTTTAACAATGACTCTTGGCTTTGGCATAAGAGATTTGGCCATGTAAATAAAAAAAACATTGCTAAATTATCAAAGAATAACCAAGTTAAAGGACTGCCAAAATTACCTTTTAAGAAAGATAAGACGTGTGATGCATGTCAACTAGAAAAACAAGTAAAATCTACTTTTAAGACAAAAGAAATGATTTCTACTAGTAGGCCTCTCGAATTAATCCATATGGATTTATTTGGTCCTACTAGAGTCGCTTCTTTAAATAAGAGTAGATATGTATTTGTTTTAGTAGATGATTTTTCAAGATTTATATGGGTATTCTTTTTAAAACATAAAAATGAAGCATTTGAAGAATTTGCAAATTTTTGCAAATGAATTCAAAATCAAAAATCTCTAACCATTGTCACTGTTAGAAGTGATCATGGTGGAGAATTTGAAAATGAAACGTTTTCAGAATATTACAACAAGAATGGTATAACACATTCTTTTGCATTTCCTAGAGCTTCACCACAAAATGGAGTGGTCGAAAGAAAGAATAGGACATTACAAGAATGTGCACCTACTATACTTGTCGAAAGCAATTTGCCTAAATACTTCTGGGTTGAAGCTGTTTCTACAACATGCTATATTTTAAATAGAATATTGATTAGGCCAAAGCTTAAGAAAACTTGTTATGAACTTTTTATGAACGAATTCCTAAAGTAGCATATTTTACAGCAGTTGGTTGTAAGTGTTTCATATTTGTTACCGCTAAATCGGGTGTGGGGGCAAACAGATAGAATTTGTGGATTCTTTGGGGTATCAAATAGCCAAACCCGAAACCTTTCTGCCGGATTTTGACCGCGATCTCCCGCTGTTAACCTGAAAAAAGTGCGAAACACCGGGGTTGATCCCTCCGACGCACCCTCCGACGCTCAAGTCAGTAATCAGAAAGATTATGAATGAGCTTTGATTGGCAAAAGATTGATTACCTCTTAACAGTGGGGGATAGGGGTTATTTATAGCCGCCTTAAGGACCAGTTTCGGGATAAGATCAAATCCTTACTTCCCAGTGAATAGATAGAAGTGAATCAGGGCCGTTGATTATGTATAATCATAAACCCTAATTCTACCCAGGTGGACCGAATTTCTTGCGGGTTGAAACCCGCACCCAGTTGAGATGGATCCGTTCGTGGGTTATTGAGCCTTTGGAAAAAGATCCAGTACCCACTTCATATCCGTTTGTAGGTGAAATTACCATTATACCCCTGATCTTTAAGATTTTCGCCTGATTTGGACAGTTCCGATTTAATCCTATTTTTAGTCATATCACGAGCCCCCA
Organism: Hemerocallis citrina; assembly: GCA_017893485.1. Taxonomy (NCBI): domain Eukaryota; kingdom Viridiplantae; phylum Streptophyta; class Magnoliopsida; order Asparagales; family Asphodelaceae; genus Hemerocallis; species Hemerocallis citrina. The sequence continues at coordinate 125,316,708 of CM030360.1, forward strand.
ACTCCTGAAAACTAAGTTTAATCAGCCTTTGAGGAGTAGTTTAACTGTCTTAATGGCTTGCAGAGTTGTATCAGAGTCCAAATGAGAGGTGTCGAGTCTTTGTATGAGGTATTATGGTGATTTTCAGAACTAGTTGCATGCTCAAGGTTATCCTTGAGCTTTCCTGAACTTTTGGTGATTTTTCATAATTTTTATCTATTTTTCAAACCATTTATTTAAAGTTGCGAAGCGGTGATTTATTGTTCGGGGGCCTTAATTAATTATTCTAAACAATAATTATTTATCCAGGGGCTAAAAAATATTTCCCGAATTTAAAATTATTTTTTAGAATTTTAAATTAATTTTCCTAAATTTTTAATCATTTTTTCGCAATTTTTAAATAAATAATTCGATTTAATTAAATAGAAATTAATTTTTTAATTCGATTTGTGACGCAGCATGATCTGGGCCCTTCATCAGCATAGGGTGCGAATTTTGGGGAGATCTAATGCTTGTGGTCGCTTGAAGGAGTCCCTCTCTTCGTTCGGTGGTTTAGTTGCTTCTGCGTCGTTACTGACCCCTCTCAATCGCATGTTATGAAGGAGGCCGAGGTCTAGGGAGGCTCGGCACCTTCTGCCGAAGAGCAGAGATACTTCGGCGAGGCTACAGGCGCTGAGAGGGGGTCCGGCAAGCCTTTGCCGAAGTCTGGAGTGGGTTTTTCCATGTTTGAGGGTCGGTGCCAAGAGCGCTCGGCAAGGTGTGCCGAGGTCTGAGGGTGAGGATTTATTCCTCGATTGGGCGTCGGTGCCAAGAGCGCTCGGCAAGGCATGCCGAGGTCCAAGAGGATTTTTTTCTCGTTTGGGCGTCGGTGCTAAGAGCGCTCGACAAAGCGTGCTGAGGTCCAACAGTGAGGATTTTTCTCTCGTTTGGGCATTGGTGCCGAGAGCGCTCGGCAAGGTGTGCCGAGGTCCAAGGGTGAGGATTTTTTCCTCGTTTGGGCGTCGGTGCTAAGAGCGCTCGACAAGGCGTGCCGAGGTCCAAGAGTGAGTATTTTTTCCTTATTTGGGCGTCGGTACCAAGAGCGCTCGGCAAGGCGTGCCGAGGTCCAAGAGGATTTTTTCCTCGTTTGGGCATCGGTGCCAAAAGCGCTCGGCAAGGCATGCCGAGGTCCAAGAGTGAGGATTTTTTTCTCGTTTGGGCATCGGTGCCAAGAGCGCTCGGCAAGGCATGCCGAGGTCCAAGAGGATTTTTTCCTCGTTTGGGCGTCGGTGCCAAGAGCGCTCGGCAAGGCGTGCCGAGGTCCAAGAGTGAGGATTTTTCCCACGTTTGGGGCGTTGGTGCTAAGAGCGCTTGGCAAGGCGTGCCGAGGTCCAAGAGGATTTTTTCCTAGTTTGGGTGTCGGTGCCAAGAGCGCCTGGCAGGGCATGCCGAGGCCCAAGCGTGAGGATTTGATGGCTAGGAGATGACAGGCTGGCCTGATGACTTGACCTTCTAACGACTTTGACCGTTAGCCATTAATGCGACCGTACGACTTGGCGTGGTCATTAATGTGACGGTAGAGATCTTTTTGTCTCTTAGTGTAAATGGTCCTGACCGTTGGTTTTCTTGAGGCCCATTATTCTCGTTCTATGTGTCAAGCTCTATAAAACTCCACCTCCCCCTTCATTTTTCACTTCTCCAAGTTTTTTACTCAGGTAGTGATTTTCTACTATCGAGAGCTCCCAGTGATCATCGACTGTTTTCTGGTGAATATTCCGACTGCAACTGTCAGTTCAAGGTAACTTATACTTAGTTTATTTCAAGTATATAAAAAATGTCTCTTTCCCCTGTTTCGGAGCCCTCCCCCTTGGCTGGTGAAGCACGGTCTCTGGGTCAGAGAGCTCGCACCGACAAGGGCCAGAGGGTATCTGATCGAGACACAATTGTGGAAGATCCGAAATGTATGGGGGAGTTTGGCAGATTGCCAGGGGCACTGACAGGACTCCATAGGGTTCGGGAGCTTCCAGAGGAGCATGCTTAGCGCATAGTTCATGGGAGGGGGAGAACCTTCGAGGAGAATGCGGTAAGAGAGACCTCGGAGGCGGACGACACGGTTTCTATCCTCAACGAGGTGGACCTGGCAGTAATCCGGGACTGCTTCCAAATTTCGGAGTAGTATGAACTGATGCTGCCGGGCCCCGGGGTTAGGGCCAATTCACCGATGCCAGTAAACATGTGTTTCTGGCCGGTCGATGCCTTCATCGCCGGGGCACGGCTCCCTCTCCACCCGTTCGCGATTCAGGTACTTAGGTGGTTTGGGGTCAGCCCCATTCAACTTATGCCGAATGTGTGGAGAGTCATCAACAGGTTCGTGCTCCACTGCCAGACAGCCGAGGTCGAGCCGGAGTTAAGGGTGCTCCGGACGCTTTACCGGCTCCACCAGCAGAACCGGTCTGAGTTTCGGTATTATTTGGCCCTGAGGCATGGCGCTCGGCTTGTCATCTGCCCCGACTCCATAAAGCACTGGCACGACAAGCACTTCATAGTGCGAAGTCGCAAGGTGTGGCCCATTCCCTCTAGCTGGGTGGAGGAGGTGACGAAGCGAGTGAGGGAGTCGCCAGTGCTCCATCCCAAGGAAGAAGATGCAGTTCGAGTTCTTCTCGACCGACCCCAGTTTGACTAGCGAGATCTGACCAAAGACGTTCTCTTCAGGGGAGGGCTCTGCCGCGTAGATCCTAGTATGCGACTTTATCTGTGTTTTCCTTTTGTCTTTTTTATTTTGCTTGATCATAACTTGAATTTTAAACATTCTCTCTTGATGTAGAGACTATGGACTACGACGCGGTGCTAGCACAGAGGGCCGCCCTCTGGAGCAAGGCACCTAAGAAGCGCAAGAGGGTCGCAACCAAGCTGACCGCTCCGAAGGATCAGAAGGTCGCCAGTGCCGCCGAGGAGGTGGAGGCGCCGGCAACCGTGACCCCGAGCCAGGCTCCGTCAGCAACCTCCGCATCGGCCGAGGCAGGCGAGTTCCGGATTGCCGCTGTGCTCGGGATGGAGGTGCCCTCGCTGACGATGGATGTCGAGGTACTGCTCACGGAGGAGCACAAGAAGATCTATGTTCCGGACTGGCAGGTTCGAAAATTCGACTGATTTCTCGATGACTCGATGTCGAGCATGCAGGCGATGCCGAAAGATCGAGCCGCCATGGACGCCAAAAGCGCGGGCGACGATGCCCTCGAGATCGCACGCTCGGTGGTATCGGTGAGTGTCGATTTCCCCTTTGTAGGTAACTTGCATGTTGGATTTTCTAACTTCTTTTGTTTTTCTGTTGTTCGACCGCAGATAACCGTCCACTTTGGTCATCTCATGGAGAAGATGACGGAGCTGGAGAAGGACCTCAAGAAGGAGGCCGATCGTGCTCGGGCTGAAAAAGCTCGCCTTGCCAATGAGCTCGACAAGTTGAAGGTCGAGGTGAATGGGAAGACAACAAGGCTCGAGTACCTCGAGGGCCTTGTCACGAAGCTTGAGGGCGATCTGCTTTGGCAAAGGGAGGAGTCGGCCAAGCAGCTGGCAGAGGCGGTGGAAGCCAAGGCTGAAGCGGTGAAGGGAGCCGAGGTGGCAACCATGGAAAAGGCGCACGGCTTCCTTGCCATCAACATGGCCAAGGCGTATGCCCAGGCCATCGTGCAGGTGTCGGAGCGTTATCCCGAGGTCGATTGCTCCGGATGGCGCCTTTTCCCCAGCCACGTCGACGGCTTCGACCCCGAGTCGGAGGGGGAATAAGGGGATGATGAAGAGGACGTCAAGGTCGAGGTCGTCGGTGAGGTCTAGGGGTCAGTGGTGACTCCACTGGCGATGTTGGCTCCTTCCGGAGAGTCCGACCCCGTCCAAACTCGTTGCCCCAGGGAAAGAGGTCATCCCCTGACTTCTTCTTCTTTTTCGCTTTTGTTTTTATCCTTTGTACCTCTAAATGTATTGCCTAATTGCGGACTGGCCACCACATTTTTTGTAATGAATGAAATATAACTTTTTGGGCTCGATCATGTGTTTCTTTTGGAAAAAGATTTTACAAATATTTTCTAGAAATTTGGCTAAGTGTTCACGCTACTCCTTCCCAAGCTTCGGTTGTGTGTGAACAAAAGATCAGTCTTTGCCGTGTACACACTGCCTTGCTCTGGAGTTGGGTGTGAACCAAATTTGCCAATTTTTACTGAGCGTTTTCGTTGTTTGCCTCAAATTTTCAGCTCGTCGAGGTGACGCAGCTCGTCGAATCCACCAATGCAGGGGAGGAGCTACGTTCCGAGGTCGGTTTAGGGGCGACGAGGTTGTGTCTGACTAGGTGCCGAGAGCGCCTTTATGAAGTTGAGTTGGGGTTGCACAGGGCTGAAAGTGAGCAAAACCATATGCAACTGATTGTCGGTCGGCGAGACACCGAGATTCGGTGTCTGGAGGGTAGGCTTGCTGAGATGGCTCCCGTAGATGAGAATGATGGCTCGTCAACAGCTTTCACTCTTGGCCTGAGGCTTAAGTGCCTCCGACACTCGTTGTCGAAGATGACAACGGAGAGAGATGATCTGCTCGCTGAGATTCACCACCTACAGATAGTGGAGGAAGAGTTCCTGGTAGAGGAAGAGGAATTGACTGTGGTGGTGGGCAAGTTAATGGCCGAACGCGACGAGCTGTCGGCAGAGGTTGACGCGTTGAAGATGGCCACGGTAGACAAGAGTATCGAGGTTACTCAACTCCGCCGAATTATTGCCAGTAGTCCTGGTGTCGCGAGCTCTGCTGTGCCCCCTCGCTTCGAGGTAGCCATGAAGGACGATTCTCGGAAACAATGCATAGTCGAGCTGGAGGCGGAAGTCGATCGCCTCAAACCTCATTCGGGACCAATCAATGTCAGAAGCACTTCGTGCACCCGCGAAGAAAGTGAGCGAGGTATCTCATTTTATGAGCTTGCGACCCGTCCGCCTATGGTTCGACAAATTTCGGGCGATGCCCAAAGTGGTGTGGCTGTGTCATCGAGCGGGGCTTCTGCTGGCGCGAATATCAGGAGTAGCATCGAAGATACGTCCCAGTTTGCCGATCTAGGGACGAGTTCCGAGGTTCGGCGCCGCCGTCCATAGGTATCTTTAAAGCGGAATATTCCTGCGCCTAGGAGGCGTTGAAGCTCTTCTTGTTTCCCCAGTGTCGTATTTTGTCCAAGTATTACGAGGCAAATTTGTAGTTTTGGCTTCTCAACTCTTGTAATTCCATTGTAGAGAAAAGTATCGTGACCTATAGTTTTGTTGTAAAGCGGAGTACTGTTTTGTACTGTCTTCTCAAATTTTGTATATAAAGTGAGGCTTTTTCCCTTCTTGGACTTGTGTGTTTTGTTAGCCTTGTTGTTGTATTGATTATAAAGGGCGGACTACTTTTAGCTGTCTTAAGAGTGAGGTATGGAGGTAGTGCCGAGCCACGCTTCGAACCTCTAATTCGCGAATTGTAAGAGAAGGCAGTTTCTTGTAGTGGAGAGCAGCCTTTTGAATAATTACTTCAACTTTAAAGTGAGGATTTTTCCCTCGTTTGGGCGTCGGTGCCAAGAGCGCTCGGCAAGGCTTGCTGAGGCCCAAGAGTGAGGATTTTTTCCTCGTTTGGGCATTGGTGCTAAGAGCGCTCGGCAAGGTGTGCCGAGGTCCGAGGCTGAGGATTTTTTCCTCGTTTGGGTGTCGATGCCGAGAGCACTCGGCAAGGCGTGCCGAGGTCGAAGAGTGAGGATTTTTCCCTTGTTTGGGCATTGGTGCCAAGAGCGCTCGGCAAGGTGTGTCGAGGTCCGAGGGTGAGGATTTTTTCCTCGTTTGGGTGTCGGTGCCAAGAGCGCTCGACAAGGCGTGCTGAGGTCCGAGAGTGAGGATTTTTTCCCCTGTTTGGGCGTCGGTGCCAAGAGCGCTCGACAAGGTCTGCCGAGGTCCAAGAGGATTTTTCCCTCGTTTGGGCGTACGAAGGTAGTGCCGAGCCACGCTTCGAACCTCTAACTCGCAAATTGTAAGGGCAGGCAGTTTCTTGTAGTGGAAAGCAGCCTTTTGAAGAAATACTTCAACTTTAAACGAACCATAAGAACCAAAGGTTAGCTCCTCAAAAGTACTACTCCCAAGTCTAGTCTAGTCATAGAAACTTCGTTGGTTATCCAGCCAAGTGGTTCGGACCTCGAACGGTTCGTTTGAAATGAGTTTCAACGGTTGTGAGAGCAGTTCTGAATGGCGAACCACTTCTAGCTCGCTTAAGAGCGAGCCTGCGAAGGGGAATCGTGCCAAGTTTTGGACTCCGAACACGTCGTTTGAGTAAGTTTCAACGATTGTGGGAGCAGTTCCGAATAGCGAACCACTTCTAGCTCGCTTAAGAGCGAGCCTACGAAGCAGAATCGAGCCAAGTTTTGGACTCCGAACACGTCATTTAAGTACGTTTCAACGGTTGTGGGAGCAGTTCCGAATGGCGAACCACTTCTAGCTCGCTTAAGCACGAGCCTGCGAAGCAGAATCGTGCCAAGTTTTGGACTCCGAATGCGTCGTTTGAGTAAGTTTCAACAGTTGTGAGAGCAGTTCCGAATGGCGAACCACTTCTAGCTCGCTTAAGAGCGAGCCTGCGAAGCGCAATCGAGCCAAGTTTTGGACTCCGAACACGTCGTTTGAGTAAGTTTCAATGGTTGTGGGAGCAGTTCCGAATGGCGAACCACTTCTAGCTCGCTTAAGCGTGAGCCTGCGAAGCGGAATCATGACAAGTTTTGGACTCCGAACTCGTCGTTTGAGTAAGTTTCAACGGTTGTGGGAGCAGTTCCGAATGGCGAACCACTTCTAGCTTGCTTAAGAGCGAGCCTGCGAAGCGGAATCAGGCCAAGTTTTGGACTCCGAACATGTCGTTTGAGTAAGAGCGATTAAAGGCTTAAATAGAGAGATACAAATAATGCAAGAAAAATATGGGAGAAAAGAAGTTTATTGATAACTGCTAATCGGATGCTTCTAAGTTGTAAGCCATTATTACAATGAGAAAGTAAAGAAGCAAATACAAATAAAATGATAGGAATGCTCGACATTTGAAGGTACTCGGAAAGGCATTCAGGCGCTCACTTGGTACATCAGTAAATGGTCGGCATTCCAAGTTCTGGGTATCTCTCTACCTTCAAGGTCCTCTAGACGATACGCTCCGGGACGGACTACCTTGAAAACTTTGTACAGTCCTTCCCAATTTGGAGCTAGCTTACTCTTTTGACTACGGAGCGAGATAGCTATATTTCTGAGGACCAAGTCCCTTCCTTGAGATCTGTGGGACGAACCCTTTTGTTGTAGGCCGGCTCAATCCTCCTCCGATAATTTTGCTGGCGAATAGAAGCTCTTTCGCGGAGGTCATCAATCAGGTCCAAGTTTGCTCGGAGTTCTCTGGCATTCTGCTCTTCTTCATAGGCCATAAGGCGAGGAGATGGTAGACCGACTTCTAAGGGGATCACAGCCACGGACCCATAGGTGAGATTGAACGGCAACTCTCCTGTGGGGGTCCGTTTCGTAGTGCGGTAGTTCCACAATACGTTTGGGAGCTGTTCCACCCATAAGCCTTTTGCCGACTTATCTAGCCTCTTCTTGATGCCGGAAAGAATCTGTCTATTGGCATTCTCCGCTTGACCATTGGATTGAGGATGGGAGATGGAGGAGAAACGTTGCTGGATGCCGAGGTCTTCACATAATGATCGAAAAGTTGCCCCTGTAAACTGTGTTATGTTATCTATCATGAGGACCCGAGGTACGCCGAATCTGCAGATCACATTTTTTCAGAAGAACTGCAGCACTTTATTTTCTGTAATCGTAGCAAATGGCTCGGCCTCTATCCATTTAGAGAAGTAGTCGATTGCCACGATTAGGAACTTAAGCTGACCCGGAGCTGGTGGAAATGGACCTAGCAAGTCCATCCCCCACATCGTGAAGGGAACCGAACTTAAGAGTGATGTGAGTTGTGCTTGGGGTAGACGGCGAATGTTGGAGAACTACTGACAATGGCTGCATTGCCGAAGATGTTGCTCGGCATCACGGAGTAGGGTAGGCCAAAAATACCCATAGTTCAACACTTTCCTAGCGAGGGACCTCGACCCTGAATGGGCTCCACCTACACCTTCTTGGAGTTCTTGCAAGGCATAAGCGGCTTCTTCTGGGGAGAGGCATCTCAAGTAGGGTCTACCATCTACTTGGGTGTAGGAGCATGTGTACAAGACTTCTTCAACAAGGGTGTATCGCTCCGCTTTCGTTCGGACTCGACGAGCTTCTTTATGGTCTCCGGGGAGGAGCCCATCCCTGAGGAATTCTATCAAAGGTTTCATCCAGTTATCCTGAAGTTGGACGGGCAGCGACTCCATCGATTCGGGGGCTTCTTCTTCTATGCTTGGTCTTAGGAACACTTCAATCAGGACGGTCTACTTGAGACCTTGAAGGGAGGAGGAGGCCAATTTGAAGAGGGCATCTGCTTGGAAATTTTCTTCTCTAGGGATCCGCTGGATCAGTGCTTCTTCGAATGAAGCCATGAGACTTTGGACCTTGGCTAGGTACTTAGCCATTCGGTCATCTTGCGCTTCGTGCTCTCCTAAGACTTGATTCACCACCAGCTATGAATCACTGAATATTCGGAGATCTTGTGCCCTGCCATGCGAGCCATACCGAGGCCGGCTATAAGGGCTTCAAACTCCGCTTCGTTGTTTGAGGCCTTAAAGTTGATGTGGAGGGAGTATTGGAGAACGAAGTCATCTGGGCTTGCCAGAATGACCCCGGCTCCGCTCCCTTTGGTGCAAGAGGACCCGTCTATGTATACTGTCTAGATGGGTGGCCCGTTCGCTGCTTGACTGACCTCTGGGATGGTGCTCTCAATAATAAATTCAGCTAAGGCTTGAGTCTTGATTGCGGCCCGAGGCTAGTAAGATATGTCATGCTGAGTCAGCTCGATCGACCATTTCATCAGACGGCCTGAGTTCTTGGGTTTGTGTAGAACTTGCTTAAGCGGCTGGTCGGTTAGAACGACCACCAAGTGGGATTGAAAATAAAGGCGGAGCTTCCTGGCTGCCATAACCAAGGTGTATGCTATCTTCTCCAATCTTGGATAGCAGAGCTCGGCATCCCGAAGTACCTTGCTCACGTAATAGATAGGCTTCTGAGCCTTGTCTTCTTTCCTCACTAGCACAGTGCTGAGGGTTTGCTCGGAGGCAGCTAGGTAGAGGTAGAGTGTTTTCTCGGGAATAGGCTTGCTGAGGAGAGGGGGATTGAACAGATAGGCCTTTAGCTGATCGAACGATTCTTGTTGCTGTTGGCCCCATTCGAAGCCCTAAGCCCCCCTGAGGGCCTTGAAGAAAGGAAGACACTTTTCTCCCGACTTGGACAGGAAGTGCCCTATGGCTGCGAGGTGCCCCGTGAGCTTCTGAACCTCTTTCACACTTATAGGGGGTGCCATGTCCAGTATGGCTTTGATCTTCTCGGGGTTGGCCTCGATTCCTCTTTGGCTGACCATGAAGCCTAGGAACTTTTCCGAAGAAACTCCGAACGCACACTTGTTCGGGTTAAGCCTCATATCATGCTTCCTCAACATATTGAATGCTTCTTGGAGATCGGCAACATGGTCAGCCCCATGGATGCTTTTAACTAGCATTTCATCAACATACACTTTCATGTTGCGGCCAATCTGATTCTGGAAGACCTTATTGACTAGGCACTGGTAGGTGGCACTGGCATTTTTCAGCCCGAAGGGCATTACCCTATAGCAATAGAGCCCTTGATCGGTGACGAAGGAGGTCTTTGGGATATCCGGGGGGAACATTCTAATTTGATTGTATCCGGAGAAGGTATCCATAAAGCTCAACAGCTCATGGCCCGAAGTAGCATCGATCAGGGTGTCGTTGTTGGGGAGAGGGAAAGGATCCTTTGGACATGCTTTGTTCAGGTCCGTGAAGTCGATGCAAATTCTCCAGCTCCCGTTGGCCTTCTTAACCATAACAACATTGGAGAGCCATTCGGGATAGTTGACTTCTTGTATGAATCAGGCTTTGAGGAGCTTGTCCACTTCTTCCTTTATAGCTTGCTGCCGCTCAAGGGCGAATTTGTACCTCTTTTGTTGGACCAGTTTAGACCCCGGAGCAACGCTTAGGTGGTGGACGAGGCGCTCCTCGGAAATTTCTGGCATATCGGCAGCCGACCAGGCAAAGAGGTCATGGTTCTTCCTGATGCATTAGACTATGTCGGAACATAAGGCAGATGGGAAGGTCTTGCTGATAAAGAACTTGCGGTTCGGATCTTGCTCAGAAACGAGCACTTCCTCCAACTCATCCACCGGTTCGGACATAGGTTGGGCATTCCCCTGGGGGATCTCAAGGGTCTCGAGGGAGAGGACAGGACCCCCGGTGGAGGTCATATAACACTTGCGGGCCATCTCTTGACTACCTCTTACTTCCCCTACACCTGACTTGGTGGAGAACTTCATTTTCAGATGATAAGCCGACGGGATGGGCTCTAAAGCAGCTAGGCCAGGTCTGCCTAGGATCACATTGTAAGCAGCAGGAAGGTCGACGACCATGAAATCCATCGGCTCTGTCCGGGTAGTAGGAGTTTTGCCAGTGGTTATGTCGAGGGTGATCACTCCTTCGATAGTCACTAGCACTCCTGTGAACCCATAGAGCGTGTAGCCGGCGGGTTGAGCCTGTCCCGCGATAACTTGAGTCCTCGGAAAGCCGCTAGGAAGAGGATGTTAACGGAGCTAACATTGTCCACCAGAATCCTCTCCACTTTAAAATTCACCATATGGAGGTTTATCACTAGTGCGTCACAATGGGGGGTTTGGACTCCTTCCAGGTCTTCATCTGAGAAACTGACCGGGACTCCGAGGCCTTTGGGAGGGGGTATGCCAGGAACCGAATCGGTTTCTCGTATGAAAGCCTTTCGGGAAGAGTTGGAGGTTCCTCCCATCGGACCTCCATGAATGAGATGCAAGATGCGTTCCTCTTCAAACTCGGGTGTCTCATCGCGCCTTTCGAGATGCTTGTTAGCCCCCCTGGGGGGAGGAAGGAGATCAATTCGATCCTTTCTCACAAACTTAGATAGCTTCTCTCTCTGGATGAGGGCCTCAATTTCATCTTCATGGCACGACAGTCGTTGGTGTCATGGTCGTGGTCGTGGTCTCGATGATATCGACACCACTTTTCCTTGTCCCTCTTCTTGCTGGGGGTATTCATCTTCAAGGCAGGAGGCAGCACTCCTTACTTCTCGACCTCCATGAGAATGGTAGAAATATTAGCGTTAAGAGCGGTAAACTTCTCAAATCTAGAAGGGGGCGGCGCTGGCCCCCGTTGTCCTTCTGGAGATTCTTAGCTCCCTCTTCTTCGGCTACCTTTCTCTTGGTCCCGGAGGAAGACCCCTCAAAAGTGGGGCGATGTTCAGCTTCCTCAGCCCGGATATACTTCTCGCTTCTGAGAAGAAGTTCGGAGAAGTTTTGCGGGGGCTTCTTGGCTAGGGAGGACCGAAGGCTTGAGTTGAGGACGTTTGGTTGGAAGGCTGCAGCGGCGACCGATTGGTTGAGGGAGGCAATGGACCTAGCTTCCACGGTAAACCGCTTCACATAATCTCTCAGCTTCTCACCCTTCTTCTGACTGAGGTAGAGTAGCGAAATACTGGTCTTCTCGGTGCGACGGATACTCACGAAGTGGGTGATGAAGAGGGTCTCAAATTTTTCAAAGGAGAATATGGAGGATGGGGCAAGACGAGAGTACCATTCTCGGGCCGGACCCTTGAGTGTAGCTGGGAAGGTTTTGCACAGTAGAGCATCAGAAGCTTGGTGGATCAACATGAGAGTCTTGAAGCTTTCGAGGTGGTCCACAGGGTCTGACTCCCCAGAGTAAGTCTCAAACTGCAGGGGCTTGAAGCCTATTGGAACGGGCGCTCCATGATTGTTTGAGAGAAGGGGGGTCGGCTCGGACAGAGGGTCCTTCCTCTCAGCTCTTCTTCTTTATCCTGTTGGCCGAGATGCCTCTCCATCTCGTGGAGACGGCGGTAGACCGCATCGTTCCTTCTACGGTAGCCAAGTGAGCCTTTGGACTCGTCTTCGTAAGAAGGGGAGAGTGGAGTTTGGCGATGGTAGCTAGGTGAATGGCGAGGACTGTGATGGCGGTGACTCGGAGTTTGAGGAGGGTTAAGGACCGATGGCAAGGACTTTGGACCAGACGAGGAGTGGGGACCCTCTGAGCATTGTTGTTGTTCGGCTAGAGGTTGAGGGCCTGCAGGATTGTAGCCTGGAACTCTTGGAATTCAGCTTAGGTGATAGGTCTGTTATCATCCCTCGGGGGCTGCCGACCAGCGGGAGAACGATGTCTTCTTCGATGGTACTCAGGGGACTCTCTCTGCCCCCTGCGAGTAAGGGACCTCTTGTGGTCACGGCGATGAGGAGATCGCTCATTTGGACGTTCCGGGCGGGAGGCTCCCTCATGGGCCTGCCTTTCATCCAAACGGTGGCGAAGGTCGTCTTCTTTCTGCCGGTTAAGGAGGGTATTGCGGAGGTCTTTGGAAGGCCGGGGGTTGTTAGATGCCATTGAATTGGTAGAAGGGTTGTGTACGGAGATGCGGTCTCGATGAGGAGGTGGTCTCGATGAGGAGGTTGCTTCTGAGGGTTGGGACGAGAGGCCCCTGCGCCGGCATTCTAGGGCCCGAGCGGAGCCCTTTGGGATTGAAGATTCTGAAAAGGAGATTGCTCCTGCTGCAGGGGCTGATCAGGCTGAGGAGGGAGTTGCCCTTGCTGCTCGATAGTTTGGAGGGGGATCTCCTGTTGTGGTTGAGGAGAAGTGGGTCCACGGTTGGACCCTTTGGATGTCAATTTTCGGGAAGGCATGGCTGGAGGTGATCTTAACCAAGGGAAGAGGAAGGACTGCTATTCGTGGTTTTCCACAGACAGCGCCGATCTGTTACCGCTAAATCTGGTGTGGGGGCAAACAGATAGAATTTGTGGATTCTTTGGGGTATCGAATAGCCAAACCCGAAACCTTTCCGCCGAAGTTTAACCGTGATCTCCAGCCGTTAACCTGCCAAAAGTGCAAAACACCGAGGTTGATCCCGACGACGCACCCTCCGATGCTCAAGTCAGTAATTAGAAAGATTATGAATGAGCTTTGATTGGCAAAAGATTGATTACCTCTTAACAGTGGGGGATGGGGGGCATTTATAGCTACCTTAGGGACAGTTTCAGGATAAGATCAAATCCCTACTTCCCAGTGAGTGCATAGAAGTGAATCGGGGCCGTTGATTAGGTATAATCATAAACCATAATTCTACCCAGCTGGACCGGGTTTCTTGCAGGTTGAAACCCGCACCCAGTTGAGATGGATCCGTTCGTGGGTTATTGGGCCTTTGGAAAAAAGACCCAGTACTCACTTCAGACCCGTTTGTAGGTGAAATTACCATTTTACCCCTGATCTTTAAGATTCGCGCCCGATTTGGACGGTTCCGATTTAACCCTATTTTTAGCCATATCAATATTAAACACAAAAGATAATTTAGATAAATTTGATGCTAGATCTAATGAAGGTGTCTTCATTGGATACTTAAATATGAGTAAGGCATATATAATTTTCAATAAACAACTTTGACTATTGAAGAATCTATACATGTTTCAATTGATGAATCTTTACCTTCGTCTTATGTTATTGAAGATGATTGAATCATCACCACTAGATAACGTTATTAAATCACTAGAGCAAACTATCCTAGACAAGTCGACTGATAGGATTCCTAAGTCGACTGATGTGAATCAGTAGGCTGATGGACTTATTAAGTCGACTGATCCTGTTGTGATAACTCAAACTTTACCAAGTCATTTGTTGAAGTTCGAGATCATCCGCATGACTTAGTCATTGGTGACAATTCACATGGTATTCAAATAAGATCTCATTTTAATATGATTTCTCATAATGCTTTCTTGTTGGATTTTGAACCGAAAAATATACAAGAAGCATGTGAGAATGAATTTTGGTTGAATGCCATTCAAGATGAACATAGCCAATTTATGAGAAATGATGTATGAGATTTAGTTCCAAGACCTCCTGATCATACTATAATTGGTACCAAATGGGTATTTAAAAATAAGTTAGATGAATCAGGACAAGTCGTTAGGAACAAGGCTAGATTAGTTGCTCAAGCATATAATCAAGAAGAAGGAATTGATTTTGATGAAGCATATGCTCCTGTTGCTAGACTAGATTCAATTATGATTTTATTATCTTTTGCATGTTTTATGAATTTCACACTCTTCCAAATGGATGTTAAAAGTGCTTTTTTAAATGGTTTTATTAAGGAAGATGTTTATGTTAAGCAACCACCCGATTTCGAACATGAACAATTCCCAAACAAGGTTTTTAAATTGAAAAATGCTTTATATGGTCTTAAACAAGCACCTCGTGCTTGGTATGATCGCTTAAAAACTTTTCTTAGAAACTGGTTTTGAAATTGATAAAGTAGATACTGCCTTGTTTATTAGGAAAATAAATACCGATATTTTAATCATACAAATATATGTAGATGACGTAGTTTTTGGATCTACTAATAGTAATCTATGTCAAGAGTTTGCTAATACCATGAAAAATGAGTTTGATATGAGTCGCATGGGTGAACTCAATTATTTCCTTGGACTACAAATAAAACAGTCTCAAAATGGCATATTTATTAATCAAGAAAAATATGCTAAGAAATTACTCAAACGATTTGGCATGGATAGCACTAATAGTAAGACCACACCTATGGCTACTACTACTACACTTGACAAAGATGAATTAGGTAAGAGTGTCGATCAAAAGCTCTATCGAGGTATGAATGACTCACTCTTATATATAACTGCTAGTAAACCAGATATTATGTTTAGCATATGTTTGTGTGCTAGATATCAGTCCAATCCAAACGAATCTCACTTAAAAGCAGTGAAACGTATTTTAAGATACATTAAAGGCACATCTGAATATGGTTTGTTTTATCCACACACCAATAACTTTCAACTTTTTTCGTATAGTGACGCTGATTTTGCTGGTAGTAAAACTGATCGTAAAAGTACTAGTGGAATTTGTCACTTTTTGGGACATTCACTAGTATCTTTGTGCAGTAAAAAGCAAAATTCGTTATCCCTATCAACTACAGAAGCTGAATATATTGCTGCAAGTTTGGCTTGTGCACAAATTTTATGGATGAAACAAACTTTATTTGATTATGGTATTTCTTTCTCAAGACCCACTATAATGTGTGATAATATCAGTGCTATTAATTTATCTAAAAATTCGGTTCAACATTCACGTATGAAATATATTGATATTCGACATTATTTTCTACGTGATCATGTGTTAAAGGGAGATATCATATTGGATTTTATTTCTACTGATAAACAAGGAGCAGAAATATTTACCAAACCTCTTAAAGAAGACACTTTTATCAACTTTATAAGATAAGTAGGAATTTGCTCATTTCATGACATTTCCTATTATTTTTTTTGTTTGTTTAAGTCGACTTATAATTGATTTCCTAGTCGACTTATACAGTATTTTCGTTGTCTATATTTCTGACTGAATTTTGTGTTCTGACCAGTCGATTGTCTTCAAAACGCAGTCGACTGACAGTAGCTTTACTTAATTTTTGTTTGGCTTTATTTATTCTCGACTCAGTCGACTGATATAAAATCCAGTCGACTGTCGCGACAACAAATTAACTTTCTGACTCTGAATCGTCACAGTATGAGGCTTCTATCTCTCTCATTCTTTTACCCTCTTTTCGATCTCGAACCTTCATTCAAACCCACCTTCAATTACAGCCGTTTACTTCAAGTAAAAACCCTAAACACTTCTTTCCCCTTTTCACTTTTTACTTTTGCTCCCCAAACCTAAGTCGGCTGCTCTGGTTGCTATTCTTGAAGATCTCTTCATTGCTGCTCCTGACGTTGAGTTCTCAGTCCAGCTTTGAATACATTCGGAGTTTCTTGAGTCTTTTGTTTCTCTCTAGTTGTGGGTAATCATCTTTCAGTCTCTCTCTTTTCAAAATTTTCTTGCTTCTCAATGCCTAAATCCAAAAGATCTAGGGGTTCTATTGTTGAAGAAGAGCAATCTTCTCACAATTATCTACAGTACTTAAGGCACCCTACTCTTGTTGAGAAGTATTTTATCATTTGCCAAATAATGATCTTTCCGGGTCGATTTGTTAATTTCTCTGACTTAGATATATTTCCGATGGCCCCATTGTTTGAACAATGTGGTTTATTTGAACTTCTATCCTTAGTCAATCAACCCTATTACTATCCCCAACTCATATATTTGTTTTCTACAAATATAAAGGTTGCAACATCCGAGGATGGTAATGAAATATTTTTCACTACAATGGTGAAAGATGTTAGAATGAAAATAACTGCTGAAAAAATAGGGAATATTTTGAATATCTCTAATGTAGGGTTGGACTTAGGGGAACCTGAAATGGATGATCAATCTATTTTTACAAAAATCTTTTTACCTAATCGAGGTCCTCTAATGACCAACAAATTGATTACTCCTTTAGCCAAGCTTGTTGCCCGCATATTGTCGTATAACATTATCCCTAAAATGGGTAGCTACGATCAATTTTCTTTTGAATTGCAATAAGCGGTGTATGCCATCTTCGGCAACATCCAAATAAATTGGAGTCGAATCATTTTCAATCGTCTCCATAAGACTCACACCTCTTTTCTTCCTTTTGGTGCACTACTTACCCATGTCTTTAACTTCTATCAAATTGATCTTGATTCCGAGTCGAGTGTTGTTACTCGTTATGAATCTTTTGATCGTGCAAGTCTAGCACGTATGAAAATTCTTCACTCACCCCCTCGGACTCCTCAACGAAATACACCTCCTATTCCTCTAGCTACTTCAATTCCTCGTCGGTCTTCTTCTTCTAGTTCGTCCTCTAGTTCTTGTCCTAGAGCTAGTTTTTTTTCTGATCCTGAGAGTCTTTACACGTCTGTTAATTATCTCATGGATCATACTGATCTCATCTGAGGTCGACAGGATTCTCTTGAGGCTAGAATTGCTAACCTCACTCAAATGTTTGTTAGGCAGTTTCCACAACCCCCTTCTGCCTCAAACAGTGATGATGAAGACGGAGAAGATGATAGATGTATTTTATGTTTTTGTAATTTTGAAATTATGTTTTATGTTCTCATGTTGTTCTATGTTCACTTTCTGACCAATGTAATTGACTAATCATGTATCCATGTTTTCTATTTATGCAATGTTGGTTTTTTTATCTATGGTTTGTCTATCCTCCTTATTTTTTGTTGATGAAAAAAGGGGAGAAATATTTGTGCATGTGAATGTTTGTGCATGTTATGTTATGTTGTTTTATTTCAATATATTGTACTTTATTCAGGGAGAGCTTGTAACAATTGGATATCTTTTCAACTTTTGTGTGAGTATCATGATTTGTAAAATTTAATGTCTATATTATTTTAAGTTATTCTGTCGTCATCATCAAAAAGGGGGAGAATGTAGATTCTTGATTTTGATGTCTACAACACAATACACAATTGTTCTATATTACATATCTTTTGCAATGTGTATCAAAAGTGTTCAAGGTCAATTCCATGATGAAGCTTTCAAAGCCAATACAATGTGATGAAGCTTTCAAAAGTATTTGCTCAAGCCACAAAGGCAAGATCAAGCCACAAGGACTCAATTTCAAGTTCAAGACTTTCAAGAGCTTTCAATTCAAGACTTTCAAGTGCTTCAAGTGATTAGCTACATTGAACAAATGTTTGTAATATTGTTTGTATTATTTGTGAGTCTTAGAATCTTGTAAAAGCCTTGTCACACACACACACTCATACATTCCCTACATAAAAAATGTTTTACAAAATCAAAATGTCAAAACAAAGCTTGTATAAGTTCAGCTGATTGAGTACCAGTCAACTTACTTTTGAAAGCAGTCGAATGTTAGAGTACGAAACTGACTGAACTCACTCAAGCTCTGACCAGTCGACTCTTTTGGCAACCCAGTCGACTGTTCAAGCAGTTTTTGATAGTTTTCTGAATTTAAAACTTGTTTTTCAAATTCAAACTTTTACTGCCGTTGTATGGCAGTTGGGATACTATTTCTCAACATCCAAGAGAATCTAACTCTATAAAAAGAGTATAGATTTCAATTGAAAAAGGTTTTTAAAAAAAAAAACTTACGATTCAAGTCTTTTTGCTTTTGAGTAGAAAAAGAAAAAGTTTAAAAAGCATATACTTTCTTTAAGACTTGGTTCTCTAATTTTCAATCTTGTATAACATTGAATTCATTCTAGACTGAAGTCATAAGTCGACTTATAGCCAATATACAAAAAGCACTTTGACTTATAAGGCTTTAGGTTGTTGTAAATCTCTTATTGTTGTTGTTTCACTCTCGGGTTGTGAGAGTGGTCCTTTCGGTTGGAGAGTAAGACTCTTGGTTTAGAGTCGGTTTCACTCTAAGGTGTAGAGTGGGTTTTGCTCTCTCTAGTGGCGAGAGAGGTCTACGGGTTTGACATAGTTGTTGTCAAAGGCCGTAGAGTATTCATGTATTTTTTTCAAGAATAGTGGAAAATCTCAAGTGGGTTGCTTGGGGACTGGATGTAGATCAGGAGGACCGAACCAGGATACATCGCGGTGTTTGCTGTGTTGACTCTCTGTGGTTGTATTCTCTAAACTTGCATTTTTAATTTCTTTGAGTTTCTTGTGTAAATCGAGTCTGGTCAGTCGACTACTTTACTCTCTAAGTCGACTTAACAGACTTGTAACTCTTCAGTTAAATTATTCTTCTTATCTGACGCTTCAGTCGACCGGCTTCTTTTTTCAGTCGACTTAACAGTGTGAAAAGTTCAATTTATTGATTAATTTTTATACAACACTATTCACCCCCCCCCCTTTAGTGTTATTTACCTTGCATACAGGATCCAACAAATCCTTCCTCAAGACCCTAGAGAGGCTAGAAAAGTCAGAACTAGAGCCGAGCGATACACACTCATCGAATGGGTCATGTTCAAGCGCTTTTACACTCAAGTGGACGACAGACCCTACCTGAGATGCCTCTCTCCCGAGGAGGCCCAGTATGCTCTTCAGCGGCCCTCGCAACCATCTCCCTTTCTTTATCAGCTCTCTCCCTCTCCTTGTTCACCCTCTCTTTCTCCAGGGTGGCCTATTCGTTCTCCTTCACCAGGGCAGCCTTGAGGAGAGTAATTTGAGCCGCCTGAGACTTAGACAAGTGCCTCTCCTGCCTCGAACAGCTTCACAGCCTTAGCTCGCTCCGACCAATCACTATCACTCGCCGCCATGAGCTCCTTCTCCTGCTCGGCGAATTGTTCCATCATGTGACTGAAGTGGCAGGTGATCTACGAGGACCAAAACAAGAAAAATCTTCTAAGTATGAACGTCATAAGAAAAATTTCTCATTCATAAAGAACGAGGCTTCACTTACCGGCATAGTCGCTCTGGCTATCTCGAGGGAATCGTCACTAGGCCGTACCTGCCTTCATCGCAGCACGATCCTTCAGGTCGGCAAGTGCTGTACCGCTTGCATGCAGCTGGCGGAGTCCCCGAGGAAACCGCCAAACAACATCACGCGCCAGTTGGGGACGAAGAGATTCCTGTGCTCCTCGGTAAGAATCACCTCCACCGCAGTTGTAAGAGGCGGGGCTTCGAGTGCCAGTGCGGCCCCGAGGGTGAGTCCTTCGACAGGTGGAGCACTAGAGATAGGCACGGCAGGAGGGGCAGATTCTAAGTCAACTATCGGAGTCGTCACCACCGAAGCCCTCATGGCTTTGGCAGACGAAGGCCCCGAGGTTGTTCTCTTCATCTTTCTCCGGTCAGGGGCCTTGTTGCCTACTCTCGTTCGGTTGAACAGCATCGCTCTGAAGTCCATGTCCGAGGCCTCTACAAAGAGAACAAACGAAAAGAAGGGCATGTGAAGAAAGTAAACTTAAACTAAGGACAGAGAAAAATACACGGAGCATACTGGGGACGATCGGACTGAGACACCCACCGAAGAGGACCTCCACTGTTAAATCTTTCCAACCCAAGGGTTCACGGGCAAGCAGTTTGGACACGGACCCCTCATCCTCCGGAGTTAACACCGACTCCACCTTCACCCACTTCGGCACCTCCACCCTCCACCTCGTGGGAATATTCCACGGTGCGCTACCCCGGATCAAGAAATACTTCTTCTTCCAAAACTTGATAGAATCGGGGTTGTCTACCAGCTTCACACCCCGACGCGGCGATAAATAATACCGATACTCCACCTTACTCTTTTGATGGATACGGTAGAGCCTTCGGAGAATGGTGAGTTGAGGTACGACCCCTATCGCTTGGCACTGAAAAACAAAGCCGTTGACGTGCCTCCACATGTTCGGCATATATTGGACGGGGCTCAAGCCGTACCACTGCGGCACCTCATTCACGAACGGAGGAAAAAGTAGACGAAGACCGGCATAGAATGTGTCAAAGGGAAAAATGCACGTGTTGGGAAAGGTCGGCAAACAAGCTTGGATACCCGGACCTGGAAGAAGGAGGCCAAGTTCCTTCAGTATCATAAAACTCTTTCGAATCCGTACCAAGTTCTTCTCCGTTAGCATGGAGGGGTTGTTGTCAAATTCAAAATGTTCCCTCGGCCTGCTCTCCTCGTACGAGGCCGACATCCCGTACACTACCTTGGCCAAAAGGTCCTCGGAGTATTCTCGAACTCCGTTGAGGTTTGTGAAAGGACCCGGAAGCCTGCCCAATGCCCCTGCTCGCCTCTCCTTCTCCACTATCATCTCGGATGTCATCGACCTACTACCCCCTTCCCCTTGTCCATTGTTGGAACCACTACCAACTGCTGATCCCCTTCAGGGTCCGAGGTGGAGGTCTCATTCCCCGAAGAAACCCTAGACATCTCGTAAAATACATAAAAGAAAATATATATTTACCTTGATGTGACAGCTATGGTTGGAATAGATGGCCGAAAAACCAAACACCTGACCGCGACAACAAGTAGAACCACCCAGCAGTGAAAGAAAAATTTCCAAGAGTAAGAAACAAGAATGAGGGAATGAAGGGGGGGTGAAAACTTATAGAAAATGAGGGGTGTCATTTGGGCTTCAGAGATCTTTGGGCCCCCAGAACCACTAGAAAAGCCCACGAGAGTCATGAATACTAAGCGACAAAATGCATAAAGGCGGAATATCAAGCGGCGCCAAAAACCAATTGACCATTCAACGGTCAACAGCAAGATCTTATCTCAAGATGCGTGCCTGGTCCAGATCGACGGCCCAGATCACGCCACATCTCTCAGAACCAAAATTCGAGCAAATGTGTCATCAAACGTGAAAATGTGACAAAACTCGTCTCAAGATGCGTGCCTGATCCAGGTTGACGGTCAAGATCACGACACGTCGCTCGGAACCAAAATCCGAGCAAACGTGTCATCGAGTGTGAAAATGGGGCAAAACTCCATCTCAAGATGCGCGCCTGATCCAGATCAACGACCCAGATCATGCAAAATCGCTCGGAACCAACATTCTAGCAAACGTGTCACCGAGCGTGAAATGGGGCAAAACTCCATCTCAAGATACGCGCCTGATCCAAATCGATGGCTGAGATCATGCCCCGTCGCTCAGAACCAAAATCTAAGCAAACATGTCACCGATCGTGAAAATGGGGCAAAACTCCGTCTCAAGATGCGCGCCTGGTCCAGATCGACGACCTAGATCACGCCATGTTGCTCGGAACAAAAATCTGAGCAAACATGGCTCCGAGCGTGAAAATAGGGAAACTTTTGCCTCGAGATACGAGCCATATTGTGATCAATCGCTCAGATTGCGCCACGTCGCTCGGAACCTAAATCTGAGCAAACGTGACTCCGAACGTAAACGTGGGGAAAACGTTCACCTCGAGATACAGGCCAGATCGTGATCAACCGCTCAGATTGTGCCACATCACTCTGAACCAAAATTTGAACAAACGTGACTCCTAGTGTGAAAATACTGAAAACGTTCACCTCGAGATACGCACCAGATCATGATCAACCGCTCAGATTGTGTCACGTAGCTCGGAACCAAAAGTTGAACAAACGTGGCTTCGAGCATGAAAATAGGGAAAACGTTCGCCTCGAGATACGCACCAGATCGTGATCAACCACTTAAACTGTGCCACGTAGCTCGGAACCAAAATTCGAGCAAACATGGCTCCGAGCGTGAAAGTGGGGAAAACGCTCACCTGATTAGCCGTCTGATCGAATCGCCCAGATAGCACCACATTGACAGTCATCTGATTAGCCATCTGATCGTTCCAAAAATCGCGCTGAAGACATGATCGACGCTCCAGATTGCACCACGTCGGTAATTAATTGATTAATTCTTTTATTTTAATTAATAAATTGAATTAATTATTTAAAAATTTAGAAAAATAATTAAAATTCAAAAAATAATAATAAAAAATTCTGAAAAAATAATTATAAATTTCAGGAATTATTTTTGAACTCCTGGAAAAATAATTATTATTTAGAATTATTAATTGATATTTTTTGAAAACAGATTGTTACTTCGCAAAAAATGAATAAATGATTCGAAAAATGATTAAAAAATTGGAAAAAATAAGTGGAAGATCCAGAAGATCCCACAGACACATTTGAGTATAATGCAAGCTCAATTAAATGATCTTAAGTCCCATGTACGATTCTAAAGCTCCTAAAAGAACCCCGATAAAATCTCGTACGCCATTAAAACAAGAAAACTACCCCCCGAAGGCTGTTAAACTATTTCTTCGGGAGTGGAGGGCTCGTGATATGGCTAAAAATAGGATTAAATCGTGACCATTCAAGTCGAGCACAAATCTTAAAGTTCTCAGGGGCAAAACGGTAATTTCAAATACAAACGGATCCGAAAAGAGAACCGGGTCTTTCTACAAAGCCCAGCAACCCATTTTAAACTAGCCCAGATATTTAAAGAGTAATTCAAATTCATGATTATCTCTAATAGGTAGTTTAAGCCGCCTTTCTTCTCATGAAACGAGTTTAAACTCTACAGCTTATCCAAAAACACCGGGACATAAAGATAAATGATTATCATTAAATAGTCCCTAAAGGCGAATATAAATACCCCCATCCCCCCCACCATAAGAGAGGTAATAAATATTTTTCCACAAATTGCTCTTTCATAATCTTCCTGATTACTGACTTGAGCGTCGGAGGGTTCGTCGCCAGGATCCATCCCAGTGTATCGAATTATTTGCAGGTTAACAGCAATAGCGATAAACTATCAAACGTCGGCCAAAAGGCAACTGGTTTGCCTTATTTGTTTCCAAAAAAATCCACAAATACATCTGTTTGCTCCCACACCAAAATCAGCAGCAACAGTCATATAATCTATATGTATGAAAAATCTATATATAACTTAATTAATCACACATGTTTCAAGATGTTCCAAAACAAACACTTTTCAATAGTAAAAGAAGTTATCAGTGTGGCATTGACAAGAAGCCTCAACAAATTCATTTTTTGTATGCATCCTCTTATGATATAAAAATACAATGAACAGTTTGAATCGTTTATATAGAATTCAAAAATATGAGTACAATTACGTTATATGAGGATGGCGCTACTCCACAATTTATCCAAAAAAATAAAAAAAATATTAAACTATGCTATATAAGAGATTATTTTTACCTATAAGTATGAATCTTCATTTTTTCTAATGAATAAATTTACAATCCACATGCTAAAATCTCTAACCATATATAGTAGGTTACCTAGAATTATGTCCATTAGTTTTGTTAAATATTATATTAGATGTTATATTACTCAGTCTAGTTTAGTCCTATATCGGAATATGTATTAGTTTAGTCATTGCTTTTCTCCTATATATAAGAACTATTGTACTCAGTTATAATCAATCCAATAATTTTTTCTCAATCTCTATATTAATGTTAACATGGTATCAGAGCACTAATCCTTACTCTCTCTTCCATTCCCTAATCCATAACCCTAATTACATCATAACTCTCCATCAACAACCAACAACAACCAAGAGTGGCAACCACAATCGGCAGCAACAACCAAGAGGACAACAACAACATCAACAATCGGCAAAACCCTAATTGTTCTTCATCTTCTTCCAAATCCTCGAAACCCTAATCGCAGCTTCTCAATCGTTCATTCTAGTTAGCGTCCTAATCGGCAACAACCTAATTTTGATCATCAACAATCGGCAACAACCCTCCTTCTCTAATTGCAACACCTTCATCACCGACCCAATCCATCAAGTATCCAAATGCAATCCCTCAACACCCAAGAACGGCAACATCTTCAGCCCAACTCCATTAACCCTAGCTGCCACTATTCCTGAACACCCTATCCCTCGCCCTCGCCGCCAACTACCCGAACCCAACTCCGAACCCCATCTCCCCATCGCTTCTTACCCCGACACCCCCTAATCTCCCTACCACGCACGCCCAACACTATCCCTAACTCAAAACCTTAACCTTAACCCTATATCCCTATATCCAACAATCTAATACTCCTAACCAAACCGAAGCCCGAAACACGACCCGAAACCCTACAGTCCCCAACCCGTTCTCTAATTCACAAAAAAATCAAACCCAAACCCAATTCAAAGCTAAAAGTCCTAACCCTAACCTTAACCCTAACCCTACTTCTCTCTACTCCCGCTCCGTCCGTTGCCACTGCCACCGCTGCTGCTGTCACCGTTCATCGTTCATCGTTAAAAAAAAATGCAGGTACTAGAACTTCTCCAATGGAACCTCAGTTTCGCCAATATCTTCCGGTCTCCACCAACTTCCTACTTATTTCATGTTCCTCTTCACTCATCCATGATCCCGGCATTGACAAAACAGCATCTTCCCTATCCTTGCTCTACCGCCTCTTTCGACACTAGAAACAGTAGCAACATCCTGATCCCTATCCCGAATCTGACAACAGCAACATCGTCATCCTCATCCCTACTACAGCATCACCAGTCTCATTCCTCCTCGCTGTACTTCTTTTCTTACTTCTTCTGTCATAACTGTTACTCCAGCTTTGTCATCTTCTGCTGATTGGGTCAATCTTTAGCATCACATCGCTCAGCTGGAACTCCCGCTCTTGGGTCAGTCTGCCAATGCTGGCTCCTCTGCTCCTGCATTCTTTGTTACTTCCGGTTTGAATTCTTCCTGAATTTTAGATTTTGGTGCATCACATCATCTCACCACCAGCATTGCACTTCCATCTCACTCTCCATCCCTTCACACAGCCGATAACTCACAACTTCTCACTACACACTCAAGATCTATTAGCTCTCTCACTCTCACATTATCTTATGTTCATTATACTCCTCATTTATCAAAGAACCTTATTTCCATTAATGCCTTGTGCGATAGTGGTCTTATTGTTACATTTGATTCTTCAGGTTGTTCTATTATAGATTCACACACTGAACAGAAGTTTGAGCGTGCTAGTCGACAGGGTTGTCTATATCATCTAGATTTTTTCCATGCACATAGATCGCGTCCTAGTTTTATTGGTGTTGTATCCTTTGATGCTGATCTCTGGCACCAACATTTAGTTCATGTTAGTGAATCTCATCTCAAGACTTAAGCCCGTAGTGGTGCCCTCGGCTATCTTTCTTTTACACGTTTATCTGTTTATCAGGATTGTCAGTTGGCCAAACATATCACTCCCTTTTAATAACAAAAGCACTTCTAATACCACTCATTATTTTTAACTTGTTCATTCTGATATATGGGGACCCTCTCGTGAACCTTCTAGCAAAGGCTATCTTTATTATGTTGCATTCAAAGATGACTTCACTCGATATGCATGGGTTTTTCTTATGCACTAACGCTCTGAGATTTCTAACGTTCACCAGTTATTTACGACCATGTCTCATGCTCAGTTTGGGTGTGTGCATCAAGATTTTTCACTCAGATGGTGCTCGTGAGTACACTTTCACTCCTATGAGATCGATCCTTCAGTCTCCCGACACACTTTTTCAGCGTCACCTCACACACATGAGCAGATTGGTGCAGCTGAACGCAAGCATCGTCACATTCTTATGACAGCTTGTGCTCTTATACTCTCCTCTTATGTTCCTCATCCTTTCTGGGTTGAAGCTTTCAGGACTTCAGTTAGCCTCATTAACATCACTCCCTCATCAACCCTATCTGGTATGACACCTTATGAGGTTCTTCAACACTCACCACCGGACTACAGTATACTTCGTATTTCTAGGTGCACCTGCTACGTCATTCTCCGTCCCACTAAGCACACAAAGTTGACTGCCTGCGCTGTTAAGTGTGTTCATCTAGGTATCAGTTTAGCGCACAAAGAATATCATTGTTTTGATCCCTTGGTGCATTGTATCCGTATTTCTTGACATGTCTCCTTTGTAGAAGAATCTCCTTCCTACCTATCCTCTCCTAAGAATACTAGCTTTCTAGATTCTTCAGTTTACTACCTCCCCGAACAAATGTTCACGCATTTCCTTCGATCACACTCCTTTTGCTCCTCTCCCATCTCACATAGACATTACGATTTATGCCCCTCCTACAGAGGCCCCTCACATACCACCTGCATCACCACAGTGACATGCACCCGCACCACTTGCATCCCCACAGTCACATGCACTCACCCTACCGACCCCTGCACATCCACCACTGATTCGTCAATCTACACGTAACACTTCGGGCATCCCACTGGCACGTTATGCACCTGATGCTACTAGTCCCTTTGACCATTTTGATATTGCAACCCTTGACTCTTACTCACCATAGTTTTATGCATATCTCATAGCTATAAACTCCACACGTGAACCTAGAACCTATCAGGAAGCGATTCAATATCCCAAGTGATAGGAAGCTATTGTAAAGGATTTTTGTACATTTGATCAGACTGACACTTGGAATATTGTTCTACTACCAGTGGGCATTAAGCCTATTAGCGGCAAGTGGATCTTCAAGGTCAAATAGCCATCTGATGGCTCCATTGAGTGGCACAAGGCTTGTTTAGTTTTCTGAGGTTTTACTCAGGAGCATGGCATTGATTATGATTATACTTTTGCTACAGTTGCACAGATGACTATAGTTTGCATTCTCCTTGCCACTGCTGTTGTCCGTTAACGGCCATTATGCCAGATGGATGTGAAGAATGTCTTTCTTCATGGTACCCTATCTGAAGTTGTTTATAAGCAACCTCCTCTTGGCCTTACCACACCTCCTTGTCATGGCTTTCGTCTACGCCATGCTATATATGGTCTGAAATAGGCACCTCGAGCTTGGTTTGAGTGTTTTCGCCATGTAATCACACACGCCGGTTAAGTCAGAGTTCACAGGACCACTCTATGTTTATACAGTCAACACCGCAGGGGAGGATACTTCGACTACTATATGTTGATGATATGATTATTACTAGGGATGACTCCACATGCATTGCATCCACTCAGAGATACCTTCACCAGCAGTTTCATTTTAAAGATCTTGGCCAACTACGCAATTTTCTAGGTCTAGAGAATTCCCTCGGATCTCGGGGGATAATCATTTCTCATCAGCAAATACACATCAGACATTATCTCTGCTACATGTCTCCCTGACAGTCGATCAATTGACACTCCCTTAGAGCTTCACGTGAAGATTTATTCCACAGATGGTGAGCTCCTTCCCGATCCCACTATATACATGCAGATTATTGGTTAGCTTGTCTACTTACGCATGACCAGACCTTATATTACTCATGCAGCAGTCAATAATGTCAGCCAGTTTGTTTCAACTCCTCGATCAGTTCACTACAGTGCTCTTTTTTGGATTCTTAGATATCTTCGGGGCATTATCATTGTAACGCCCCGAACTTTCTATATGGAGAATTTGAGACACGAGCCACAACCTTTACATTCAATTAGCCATAATACACAGACTAGTAGGAAAATTTAAAAATTTTTATTTAACATAATATATTACAAGCCGAGTGTTATCATGATTTCAGTAAAATTACATCAAAATATACATGAAAAATAAATGAACACTGGGCTCTTTACTTGGATGCTATGCCTTTCCTAGAGTTCTCCCGGATCAGTGGTCCTTTATATCTATGACCTAATTGAGTGGGGACTTCAGTACATATACTGACGCTAAACGCTGATTACAAGCAGCGGAAATCTCAACATTAAACAAACATATTTAAGCATGGTAAAATGTGCAGGTTTAGTTTAAGTATTCGTGGGTGTTATGACTTAGAATCTAATGCAAGGTCAACTAGGGGTAGGATGCACTTATTCTAATGCAAGCGAGACTCTGGAACCGTATGCATCCCATAACTACATACGTCCATATCAAGTCGCTCTTCATATTTAGGGATTTGAACCCGCATTATGAATTCTACTTTGTACTCAACCTGTTCCTGACAGATACAATGTGACTGATGAGGTTTGCATACGTGCTCAAGTCCCACCAATACAGTACGCTCATGGTCTCTATGTTTGCCATTACTATTTGGCATACTGAACCTCACTCAAAAGCCAAACGAACGTAGGGTATCCGCAGCATAGGATAGCATGAAGCCTACCCTATGGCACCCATAACTCATAGAACAGTAGTCTATGGCCCGTTCGCTTATCCGACATAGAACGTGACGGAATTCCGAGATCCATCCCCTAGTTCCGACAGGAGAACCTCCCGTTCTTATCATGGTATTCCACGAATTAACAGAGCGAGATACGTAATCCATGCTACCAACTCGTGAGAAGGCACCGCACGTATCCTTTTGAAAGAAAGGTACAACCCAAAACACCTTCTAGTGTTGGCTTGTATGACGAGTCGGATCATAAGGTATCACCCCTAATACCAACTCTTTCCTTTTGGCAAGATGTAGACAGAATGGTTAAGAAACAATCGTTACAAGTTACTACCCTAATGATGTCACTAATCCTAAACAATCTAACAAGGTCTCAGCCTAGACTTTCTTAAGATCGTCATGGGTCCAACTCATGGCTTATCGATCTAAGACGCTAGTGACGGGATCTCCCTCACTTGACACTACCCTGAACTTGGATCTCGCCTACGATTTCTACCCGCGATCAACCTACATCGGTTAAGATTCGTCGGCGCACGTGGTGTGACTTAACCATAATTCCTACGGCAGTTAAATATAAGTCTTGATGGTCGACGGTCCTTAGCTTTTATAAAGCTACTAACCATGGTGACTTTACCAGCCATTATTACCCATAATTGAGTCCATAATTTTACCACTAAAATTTCATGGCATATCCAGCTTATACAAACTAGAATTTCGTGTTAAGCCTACTAACATCTTATTATCATCTATAAGTGAAAGATGAAGAACACTCATATGACTTGGTCCAATTTTAACTAGAACACATACAAACTAGAATTCATGGGTTTTTCCTCAATTTCAACTAGAATAATCATGCAACACAATTTCATGGGTTCTTCCTTAAATTTAATTAGAACAACATACAACTAAAATTCATGGGTTCTTTCTCAAATTTAAACTAGAACAACATGCAACTAAAATTCATGGGTTCTTTCTCAAATTTTAACTAGAACAACATACAAACTAGAATTCATGGGTTCTTCTTCAATTTCAACTAGAATAATCATGCAACACAATTTCATGGGTTGTTTCTTAAATTTTAACTAGAACAACATGCAATATAAAATTCATGGGTTCTTTCTAAAATTTTAACTAGAACAACATGCAATAAGGGTTCCTTATTAATTTTAACTAGAACACATAGAACTAAATTTTATGGGTTCTTAATTAAAATTTAACTAGAATAATCATGGAAGTCTTCTAGCAACCTAGAAGCAAATAGAGCATGCTACTACAAACTTGATCTTTTATGAACTAGAATTATCAAAAATTGATTTTTAACTAGTATGAAAGTAAACCTATAACAAACTACTAAAGACTTTATCTTTTATGAACTAGAAATTCTACATATTACAATAGACTACTCTTTTAGGAATTAGAAGTTTTACATACTACAAAAACTACTCTTTTATGAATTACAAGTTTCTACATATTACAAAAACGACTCTTTTTATTAATTACAAGTCCTACATACAACAAAGTCTACTTTTATGAATTACAAGTCCTACATACAACAAAAGTCTACTTTTTATGAACTAGAATTTACACATACAACTAGAAACTACTCTTTTATGAACTAGAAGTTCTACACACATGTAAAGATCAGTCTTTTGTGAACTAGAAGTTCTTCATACAACAAATTATTAAAAGATGGGTCTTTTATGAACTAGTAGAAGTTCTACATACAACTTAAAGTTCCACAAACTTAAAAAAACTACTCCTTTTAAAACTAGAAGCCCTTCATACATGAAAGATTACTCCTTTATGAACTAGAAGTTCTACATATATGACATATCACTCTTTTGTGACTAGAGTTCTACAAGCATGAAAAGATTACTCCTTTATTATCTAGAAGTTCTACATACACCAAAAGATTACTCCTTTAAGAACTAGAAGTTCTTCATACATGAAAATATCACTCTTTTGTGAAGTAGAGTTCTACAAGCATGAAAAGATTACTCCTTTATTATCTAGAAGTTTTGCATACACCAAAAGAATACTCCTTTAAGAACTAGAAGTTCTACATACATGAAAATATCACTCTTTTGTGAACTAGAGTTCTACAAGCATGAAAAGATTACTCCTTTATTATCTAGAAGTTCTACATACACCAAAAGATGACTCCTTTAAGAACTAGAAGTTCTACATACATGAAAATATCACTCTTTTCTGAACTAGAAGTTCTATATACAACAAAAGATTATTTTTTATGAACTACTAGAATTTCTACAAACAACTAGGAGTTCTACATACAACAAGTAGAAGTTAGAGAAGACCCCCACCTTTGATTATCTAGTTGGAATAACTTGCTTAGCCCTTCTCCTTCCTCAACCTTCAATGAGAACTCCCTTTCTTATGCTTCTCTATTTTTTTCTCTTGTAAATGAGACAAAAGTAGAAGGAGGGGGCTATTTATAGAAAAATGAGAGAGAGAGTATGAGAGGGTGAGTGTATGAGTTAGGTTTGGGCACTTGGTTGCCTAGGGATATTGGCCGGCCACTATGGGTGAGGGGGTCAGGGGTGAGTGTATGTGAGTGGCTTAGTCAAGAAGGAACAACACCTATTAAATACTAATTTGTATATCCAATAATTATAAAATCTATGTTTATCCCTCCAAATAAATCTTAGCCATTCATCCTTGACCAATCATGGCAAAAATAAAGATTTTTTTGTCCAAAAATACATACTACATGATTTGCACAAATGTACGAAATCGATACAATATGCATACGTATATACTAATAAATATACCGATAATTTTTGTTTGCCAAACTG
Source organism: Hemerocallis citrina (assembly GCA_017893485.1). Classification (NCBI taxonomy): domain Eukaryota; kingdom Viridiplantae; phylum Streptophyta; class Magnoliopsida; order Asparagales; family Asphodelaceae; genus Hemerocallis; species Hemerocallis citrina. Next base: position 125,348,068 of record CM030360.1, read on the forward strand.
AACAATCCTTACAAAAATAATTTAATTCCAACAATAAAAATAAAATAATAATAATAATAAATTTTATTATCGGCTCGGAAGATTTTAGCACCAAAATGATATAATGCATATACATATAGACTGGTATATATACAGATAATGATTATTAATTAAACTAAGTAATATCCACCAAAAATATTTCAATTCTGAAAAAATAAAAATAAAATAATAAAATAATATTATTAATATCTACTCGGGATATTACAATCGTGCCCTCATTATTCACGTCTTCTACATCTAAACTACAGCTTAGTGCATATTCTAATTCAGAATGAGTGGATGACCCTACTACCAGACGGACTACTATAGGTTCCACCTATTTTTTGGTGATTCGTTGATCTCGACTTTCATTTCTTTTCATTTTTTATGATGCCCGAGTCGCCCCAGCCTATCGGCAGTCCACGGTTTGCTGAAACCCCCGCCTCATTACAAGATTTGCTCTCATTGCTCCAGTTGCTGATACCAGGAGATGGTGATCAAGAAACTGGCAATTGTTGCATGTTCTTCACAGAAGCTGGGTATAGAGCAATGGCAGCTACCACCAGAGAGATTGTTCATGTTTAGTGACTGTCATCCGAAATGAGTATCACTCTTACAGGAGCTACTCCTCTTAACTTTGATAACTGGAGTGCATTGCATATTGCAAGCAACCCAATATTTCATGAGCGAACAAAGCACATAGAGACTGATAGCCACTATGTCTGTGAGCATTTTGAGGCAGGGACTATTTCACTTCATTCTATGACCTTTTCACAATAGACAACAGACTTCTTCACCAAATCACACATTGTCCAAAGATTTCGATACTTGGTGGGCAAACTCACACTATTCGACCTGCCATGAGCTTAAGAGGGGGTGTTACATATTATATTAGATGTTATATTACTCAGTCTAGTTTAGTCCCATATCGGAATATGTATTAGTTTAGTCCTTACTTCTCTCCTATATATAAGAGACATTATATTCAGTTATAATCAATCCAATAACATTTTTTCAATCTCTCTGTTAATCTTAACAAGTATGATACTTGTATATATATGGAGAATTGTATCATATATATATATATATATATATATATATATATATATATATATATATATATATATATATATATATATATATATATTCTAAGTTAAATTTCATACAATATGTTTTGGGATTTTGGTGTGCTTAGCTATTAACAATAAATTACTTACTGCAAAGAGTTTGAATAAAAGGAACTCAGCTCATGGTCAAATATGTATTTTATGAAATTCTCATGATGAAACGGCTAAACACATCTTTATTTACTATTTGTTCACTCAGCTGCTTTGGTTTATATGTAAAAACGTGTGGATGATCATTAGTAAACCCGGCTTGCTTTACTCTTGCTGGAGTACTTGGAGAAACATAAGAATTGACACTTCTTTGAGGCTTCTTGGGATCTTTCTATGATTGTGTTAATTTGGATTATTTGGTTTGAAAGAAACAATTGATTATTTGTTAATAAATCTCGTACTATCTATCATCTTGTTGAAGATATCATATATTACATTCATTTCTGATTTGATTCTCTTACTCCTAGTAAGAAAAGATTGTTAAAGCTTTCTGAGTTCGATATTATTGTTGAATCTCTTATTCAACAGTCCTCTCACTAGTTTTATCATTTATCTGTCTTGATGTTTATTTGGTGCAGGGGTAATTGTGATTGATGACTAGAGAGTTGGCCCTATGCTCTTTTGTTACATGTTTTCTTGCATTTTTGTGGTTGCCTCTGTTTTGGGATTGAGTTAGCTGACTGGGTAGTGGCTTTTGCTGTTGATTCCCCCCCTTTAGATATGGTTGCAACTGCTATTTGGGTCTCTTCTTACTCTATGCCACCTACTGTGGTCTGCTGATGGTAGCTGGTTTTGGGTTGTTCACTGCTAGAGACTTTGATTGTTGTTATGTTCTGTTGTGGTCTTTGGCATTTTGTCTGCTTATGGTCTATCTGTCTTGTTGATGTTTTTTTTTGGCTGCGAACTGTGTTCTTTTTGGTGCTTTCTTGTTTGTTTGTGATTGTGCGAGCACTATTTTAAGTTTGTTCAATACGGTCTGTGTGGTTCTGTGGTTATATATATATATATATATATATATATATATAGGGGCTAGAGTTTTTGCTCCATCCTAGTCGTTTGGGAATCTCGAATCTTATATGTATGTTTTGGGGGTGAGGGGTCAGAATTGTATTTTATTTCTACCCTACCTAATCCAACACACAGGCCAATCCTACCATCTTACTTAATATATAGCTTCAACCGGCCATATCAGAGATTGTTTCTACCCTTAAAATTAACTAATAATATACAAGTGCGATGCACGTATTAAATTTTTTTAAAAATTTAAAGTAAAAACTCTGATTTACATGTTCGATGCATGTCTTTATAAATAAGATTATATATTTTTAAATGTAAATATGAATACTATAATGGGAGAGTTGGAGTTGAATGTGCGTTACATGTAAGTAGGTAGATTTACAACTCCACCACTTCCATTATAATAGTTATGATATATTATATTATAGACAGATAGATATAGATAGATAGTAATTTTCATGCGTGATGCACATTTAATATTGTTAAGATAAATCAGAGAGATGAAAATAGTGCTGAATATTGAATTGAGAAATAAATGAGTACAATATCTTCTATATATAGGAGTGAACCAAATACTAACTGAGTACAATATCTCCTATATATAGGAGTGAACCAAATACAAAATTAGCCCAATACCCAATATGGGACTATAATATCTAACACCCCCTTCTCAAACTCATGGCGGGTCAAACAGTGTGAGTTTGCCTACTAAATATCGAAATCTCTGAACAGTATGAGATTTGGTGAAGAAGTCTGCCGTATGCTGTGATGAGGTAATAGAATGAAGAGAAATGTTCCTTACTTCAAAGTGCTCACGAACATAATGACAATCATTCTCTATATGCTTCGTTCGCTCATAGAAGACTGGGTTGCTTGCAATGTATAGTGCACTCCGGTTATCACAATGAAGAGGAGTAAGTCCTGAAAGAGTGATACCCACATCTGATAAAAGCCAATGAACATGAACAATCTCTCTAGTAGTAGCTGCCATTGCTCTGTACTCAGTTTCAGTCGAAGAATATGCAACAACTACCTGTTTCTTGCTTTGCCATTAGATCAGCGAATCACCAATAAATAGATGGAAACCGATGGTAGACCGTCTAGTAATAGGATCACCTGCCCAATCTGAATCAGAATATGCACTCAGCTTTAGTTTGGATGTAGCAGGATGAATAATGAGCGAGTAATAGTTCCCCGAAGATATATGAGAATTCGAAGAAGAGCACCGTAGTGAACTGATGTAGGAGCAGAAATAAACTGGCTGACAACACTGACTGCGCGAGCAATATCGGGTCTGGTCATGCATAAGTAAACAAGCTGCCTATCTGTCTGTATCTAGTGGGATCAGGAAGGAGCTCACCATCAGTGGGACGAAGCTTCACATGAAGCTCTAAGGGTGTATCTGTAGCGCCCCAAATTTCTAATATGAGAGCTTAGAAAATAAGTGGCGAAATCCCAGCAATCCACTTCAATACAACAATAAAAACCAACAACACCACTAAAATTTTTCTTTCTCTTATTACAACAAATTTTACAATTACAGCGGAAGTCTAAACATCTCAACACAAATTAATATTTTATTTACAACTCAATAATGATCTCAAATATCCTTTACAGTTTTACACCAATCACTAAATAATCCAATAATCTCAAATTGCCCACTCAAGCATCCAACCTCCAATCTAGGCAATAACCTGCAACATGTGAGGCTAGAGTTGAACCCTAACCCCAAAACTACGGGGTCAGCCATAAATGGTGTGAGTGGTAACAAATCAAACCAATAGCATAAATGAACTTAAAACATAATATCCAACAAATAATAATCAAACACTAAAGTATGAAGTACGACAAAAGAATAATGGGTGATACCAAAACCAAAAGCCAAGTGTGTAAAAACAGGAAATCCGAATGCATAAAAGTGATTCAAGAAAACATCATGACTACATGCTGACAACGATGACTACTAAGAGATGAAGATAGACTATGATAATTTGCCCATGCTTGATCATTCCGGAGATTGATCCCACATCACAGGTATTTTCCCTGGATAATTCAGGAGATCATCCCACATCTAAACATAGACTCATCATCACAATAATACCCCAAAAGTGTCGCCTCGACTCCGATCATTCCGTAGTTCAATCCCACATCTCAAGATAATTACTTGGATAATTCAGGAGAAATACCTCACATCTCAGGTTAACTGCCTGGATAATTCCGGGGATAAATCACACATCACAAGTTAACTACTTGGATAATTCAGGAGATTAAATCCTACATCAAAAGCCATACTGAGGTGCATAACTCAAGTTCCCATTCGTCATGACACTACTAATGCCTGTCCTTATTAGTTTGGGTTACTGAACAAATCTCCTAGAGTAGTGTACCCTACCGGACTAAAAATCTGAATAACTGAAAATTTGCCTCGATGGGCCTCAACAAATAACTGAACAAACACCGGTATACTAGGGTCACCTACCTCTAGAGACTCAAAAACAAATATCTGAACAAATTCCTCTTAACAAGTGGCTCAACAAAATATCTCAAAATCATGTTCTTAACTGAACATCTCAAAAACAAATACTTAACTGAACATCTTAAAATCAAACACTAAACAAAATATCTCACAATCAAATACAAAGATCCTTCAGGACCAGTCGACTGCACATCAGATCAGTCGACTGTCCAGAGGACATAATCCAACATTTCTCAAAAATAAACTAAGGAAAGATCAGTCGACTGTCCCGACAGGACTGAACAAATTACAGACAGAAGACCAGTCGACTGACCTCAGTCTAGGTCGACTGTCCCGAACAAAACTCAAAGACTAAAAATACACAGTAGGCTCGTACCAGTCGACTGCTTCGCAGTCCAGTCGACTGTCGGCTACAGACTTACAAAAAGTATAGGTCTGAACACAAATCAAACGGGAGTATTCTAAAGATTCATCAATCATAAAATTTAATTTATATCCAGGCAAATAAACAATTCTCAATAATCTCCATCATGGTTACATTACTCAATCAATCAATTTCTCCAATCTCATATTCTCATGATCTCAATTCTTAATTCTCCCATTAGGGTTTTTCTCAACAAAATGTCTTCCACAACTTAATCCAAATCTGATTTACAACCATAAGGTCCAGGTGTTTACCATCTAATCACAACAAAATCAATTCTTAATATGTCTCCCAACAATACGATCTCATAGATCAACATTTCCTCAACAAATCTTAATATTTTCTCATACATGGTTCAAATATCAACAAGAGTTCTCATCCTCCATAACAAATAAAAGATCCATACCATACATTCAATGGGACTAACAAAATAATGGCATAATGATCACAAACAAGCATAACAAGATCTTACGTCATTCTTCAATCAAGACAAACAAAACAAGCAAAGCAAAACAAAACAACAAAACAAACCACTCACCTTTGTTTTGATGAAAATCCGCCAAAAGCTTTCTCCTTGCTAGATCCAAGAATCCTCCTTTTTGCTCCTCAAAATAATCTCAAAATTCTGTGAGTTCTCAATGACGGCTGGGAAAAAAAGGATTTCCCTTATATATGCCGGATAGAATATTAGGGTTATATTCCCTCTTTTGCAAAATACTCCTTTCCAAAATACATCTTGCATATATAATTCTATTCTTGAAACTTAAATCAAATATCATTTAAGTTAGGATCTAATAGAAAATATATTTCCAAACTTCAACAAATACTGATCGGAATGTCCAGCAAATGCATTTTTGCGCTTTAAACCCTCAAAATGTCAATTTTGCAAATAAGTCCTTCTTTTCCCAAAAATTGCAAATAGTACTAATTAATTTCAGAAAAATCTGGAAAAATACTAAATAATTCTCAAATAATAAATAATGATTTTTCATAAAGAAAACTTAATTTTCCAAACTTCTAAAAAGTCATTTGCACGTGTTTGCACGTGTACAAAAGATAAATCTTTTAGAAAATATTTATCAAATACTCAAAATCATTTAAAGTTCATTTTCAAATAATTAAAATAATATTTGAAAATACAGGGTTCTACATCACTCCCTCCTTAGAAGAGTTCTGTCCTCAGAACTACTACTAATGAGTTCAAACACATGCCAACAAAAGGAAACAATACTTCATAAATAAATCATAATCCAAATAATTTCATATAACATCACAATCAAATTAAAGATTACATCATGTATCAATCAATAGTTCAATCATTCAAAGGATTCCATTCTCATACAAGAAATACATTCATTCAAACAATTCAGGAAAATCATTCAGCATGCGATCCTCTGGCTCCCAAGTAGCCTCCTCGAACTGTTGATTCCTCCACAATACCTTGACCATAGGTATAACCTTGCTTCTAAGGACTTTCTCCCTACGATCAACGATCTCAACAGGCTGTTCCTTGTAGCTCAAGTTCACCTGTAGATCTTCAGGAACTTCTACCAACTGATGATTCTGGTCGGCCACATACTTCCTTAATAGCGACACATGAAACACATCATGCACTTGCGCTAACTCCTCTGGAAGTTTCAATCTGTATGCGGTCTTGCCAATCCTCTCCACGATCTTGTACGGACCAATATACCTCGGCGCCAACTTGCCACCCTTACCAAATCTGATCACTCCTTTGGTCGGAGAAACCTTGAGAAAAACTGCATCCCCAACCTCAAATTCCAAATCTCTTCGTCGAGTGTCAGCATAACTCTTCTGCCGACTCTGAGCTTCAACTAACCTCTTGCGAATCAACTCAATCTGCTCCGACGTCTGTTGCACGATCTCAGGACCATACATCTGCCTCTCGCCAACCTCATACCAACATACAGGTATCCTGCACCTCCGCCCATACAAAGCCTCATACGGTGCCATCCCAATACTTGCATGGTAACTGTTGTTATAAGCAAACTCAACCAATGCCAAGTATCTCTCCCAACTACCACCGAAATCCATAACACAAGCTCTCAACATATCTTCCAGCACTCGATTCACCCTTTCCGTCTGACCATCTGTCTGCGGATGAAATGCTGTACTGAAATCAGTCCTGGTGCCCAAAGCTGCCTGTAGGCTTTTCCAAAACCTCGAAGTAAACCTTGCATCTCTGTCAGACACAATCGAAACAGGAACTCCATGAAGTCTCACAATCTCTCCAATGTATAACTCAGCCAATTTCTCCATCGACCAAGTAATCTTCATGGCTAGAAAATGTGCCGACTTAGTCAATCGGTCCACAACAACCCAAATCGAGTCATTGCCCTTCGAACTCCTCAGCAAACCCGTAATAAAGTCCATGCTGATATTCTCCCACTTCCACTCCGGAATGGGTAAAGGCTGCAACAAACCTCCAGGTCTCTGATTCTCTGCCTTGATCTGCTGACAAGTCAGACACCTTGCCACAAAATCTGCTACATCTCGCTTCATGCCAGACCACCAAAAGTGGGGTTTGATATCCCTGTACATCTTCGTACCTCCTGGATGAACTGATAACAATGTGCTGTGTGCCTCCTGCAAGATACTCTCTCTCAACTCTGCATCATCTGGAACACACAACCTCTCACCCAACCAAAGAACTCCATCTTGGACACGAAATTCTGATAACTTGCCTTCTAAAACCTGCTGCAACATCTTCTGGATCTCTGAATCTGATTTCTGACCTTCCACAATCTTCTCTCTCAAGGACGGCTGCAGTCTCAACTGAGCCAAAGATGCCCCTAAACCTCGCAGTACCACCTCGATACCTGCCTGATCGATCTCTGCTGCCAACTCTCTTCGAGTAGTGATCAACCTTGACAAACTACTCTTCCTGCTAAGTCCATCAGCCACTACATTCGCCTTGCCCGGATGATACTTGATCTCAGGACGAATGTCTTCCAAAACTTCCAACCATCTTCTCTGACGAAGATTCAAATCCCTCTGCTGATAAATATACTTCAGGCTCTTGTGGTCAGTGTACATATTGACCTTCTCACCATAAACATAATGCCTCCACAGCTTCAAGGCATAAATGATAGCTGCTAGCTCCAAATCATGCGTCGGATAATTCTTCTCATGCGGACGCAACTGCCTCGAACCATACGCAATGACCTTGCCTTCCTGCATCAAGACACAACCCAAACCTCTGAGAGATGCATCGCTGTAGATGTCATAATCCTTCCCTGCTTGCGGCAATGCTAATATAGGTGCAGTAGTCAACCTTTCCTTTAACTCAAGGAAACTCTCCTCGCACTTATCTGTCCACACAAATGCCACACTCTTCTGGGTCAAACCTGTCAATGGAACTGCAATCTGAGAATACCCCTGAATAAACCTCCTGTAGTAACCAGCTAATCCCAAGAAGCTTGTGACTTCCTTCACTGACGTCGGCCTGGGCCAATCCTTCACTGCTTCCACTTTCTGAGGATCAGTAGCCACTCCCTCCTTAGAAAGAATGTGACCAAGGAAAGCTACCTCAGACTTCCAAAATTCACACTTCGACAATTTGGCATACAAGCTGTGCTCCTGCAATGTCTGTAATACCGCTGTCAAGTGCTTAGAATGATCCTCTTCCGACTTTGAATACACCAAGATATCATCGATGAAGACCACCACGAAGGAATCAATGAATGGCCTCAACACCCGATTCATCATGTCCATGAAAACTGCTGGCGCATTCGTCAACCCGAATGGCATCACCAAAAATTCATACAACCCATGACGAGTCCTGAAAGCTGTCTTGCTCACATCTTCCTCCTTGACTCGCACCTGATGATATCCTGACCTCAAGTCAATCTTCGAAAATACCGCTGCTCCTCGAAGTCTGTCGAACAAATCATCTATCCACGGCAGTGGGTACTTGTTCTGAATAGTCACCCTATTCAACTCCCTGTAGTCAATGCACATCCTCATCAACCCATCCTTCTTCTTGACCAACAACACTGGCGCTCTCCACGGAGATGAACTCGGTCTGATAAGCCCTTTGCTCAAAAGCTCCTCAATCTGTTTCTTCACTTCATCCTGCTCTACAGGTGCCATCATGTACGGAGCCTTGGAAATCGGCGCACTCCCCGGCTGAACGTTGATACAAAACTCTACATCTCTCTGCGGCGGTAACCCTGGAAAATCATCCAAGAACACCTGAGGAAACTTTCGAACCACCGGAATGCCCTTGACTTCATCTGCAATAGATTTCTTAGATACCATTGCAGCCACCTGCGGGATCTTCTTCTTCCCTTGGAAAGTTACTGCAGGTCCACCTGGTGCTTTCACCAACATCTCCTTCTGCTTGCAATCAATTGTGGCATCATAAATAGTCATCCAATCGATGCCTACGATGACATCCACTCCCAACACTTGTAGCTCGATCAAGTCGATGCCGAACATCCTTCCACCAATCTCGATATCACAGCCCTCGTAATATCGATCCGCTACTAGCTCTTCACCTGACGGCGTTGCCACCGACAAAACCCTGCCTGGAAATAACTTAGGTTCCAAACCTAAGATCTTTGCAAAACTTGGCGATACAAATGTATGCGATGAACCAGTGTCAAACAAAACCTTTGCTTTTATTCCATTTATTAAAACAACTCTTGTTACAATAAGAATGATACTCAATCTTAAATTATTCTGAAATAAAAGCTTTTATTCATTACACTGATTCAAAAATGAAAGAAATCAAAATTCCTGCATACCCTATATTACATCTTCCGAGTTTCTCGCATCCTCCTCAGTCAATGCAAATACTCGCCATTGCCTCTTCGGGACTTTGCTTCCACCCGAACCATCATTCTTCAGTTGTGGACAATAGGGCTTTGAGTGTCCAGTCTGCCCACACTGAGAACAAACATGCTCTGCCAACAGGTCACTCCCTGAGCTCCAGGTGCCTTCTGCACCGGTCCACTGAACTTCGCCTGCTTCGCGGGGAATCCCTTCCCACTCTGGCCTGATGCTGGCCTCTTGTTTCGGTTCCATGTATCCTACTTCTTCTGAAACAGTTCCATATCTTCTTCAGTCATCGCGGCCCTCCTGACCAGCTTCTCGAATCTCCTGATACCCAACGGAACCATCCTTGACCTCAAATTTGGCCTCAAGCCTGCTCAAACTTTTTGGCCTTCTTTGCTTCATCCATGACCAATTCCGGTGCATATCTCGAAAGTTGAGCAAATTTCGTCTCATACTCCCGAACAGTCATGCTCCCCTGCTGAAGGTTCATGAACTCAGTCGCCTTCTTCTCCTGAACATCAAGAGGAAAGAAACGATCTCTAAATTCCTCCAGAAAAGCTTCCCATTTCAAAGGCTGATCTCCCAGAGTCCTCTTCAGTGACTCCCACCAGACACCAGCGTCTTTTTCAAGTTGCATAGAAGCCAACTTCACCTTACTGGCCGCTGGAGTCTCCGATACTTCGAAGATCGTCTCCATCTTCGAATCCAATCGTCTGCTGCTGTTGGATCAGCTTGCCCCTCAAAGACTGGTGGCCTCATCCTCTTAAAGGATTCAATCTGCTTGATGGGGTCGGCATTCACCAATCCATGCCCAGCTCCATGATTTGGCGGCGGGTTCTACTGCTGCGCTTGCTGCTGCGCCACATTGAGTGCCATCAGCATATTCAACGTCTGATATACTTTGGCAAACTCAGCTTCAAGGTTGATCCCATTCCCTCGGGAACTACCAGATCCATCCTCATTATTGCCACCATTTCTACCTCTGGGTGCAACCATTTTGAATACTGCAAAACGAGGGTAAAGTTAGAGCACACATACAATTCAAACTCAAATCATTACCCTATGGCGAAGCCACAACCATACCCCAAACCATAATTTCAAACCAAACATCATAATTTAATTCTATGTGATACTCACACTCTGATGTCCACACCTAGGTACTCACTCTCTAGTGTCCACACCTAGGTTGGTTGTCATACTAAGTCTATTATTACATTGAAGCGGAGCTCTGATACCAATCTCTGTAGCGCCCCAAATTTCTAATATGAGAGCTTAGAAAATAAGTGGCGAAATCCCAGCAATCCAGTTCAATACAACAATAAACACCAACAACACCACTAAAATTTTTCTTTCTCTTATTACAACAAATTTTACAATTACAGCGGAAGTCTAAACATCTCAACACAAATTAATATTTTATTTACAACTCAATAATGATCTCAAATATCCTTTACAGTTTTACACCAATCACTAAATAATCCAATAATCTCAAATTGCCCACTCAAGCATCCAACCTCCAATCTAGGCAATAACCTGCAACATGTGAGGCTAGAGTTGAACCCTAACCCCAAAACTACGGGGTCAGCCATAAATGGTGTGAGTGGTAACAAATCAAACCAATAGCATAAATGAACTTAAAACATAATATCCAACAAATAATAATCAAACACTAAAGTATGAAGTACGACAAAAGAATAATGGGTGATACCAAAACCAAAAGCCAAGTGTGTAAAAACAGGAAATCCGAATGCATAAAAGTGATTCAAGAAAACATCATGACTACATGCTGACAACGATGACTACTAAGAGATGAAGATAGACTATGATAATTTGCCCATGCTTGATCATTCCGGAGATTGATCCCACATCACAGGTATTTTCCCTGGATAATTCAGGAGATCATCCCACATCTAAACATAGACTCATCATCACAATAATACCCCAAAAGTGTCGCCTCGACTCCGATCATTCCGTAGTTCAATCCCACATCTCAAGATAATTACTTGGATAATTCAGGAGAAATACCTCACATCTCAGGTTAACTGCCTGGATAATTCTGGGGATAAATCACACATCACAAGTTAACTACTTGGATAATTCAGGAGATTAAATCCTACATCAAAAGCCATACTGAGGTGCATAACTCAAGTTCCCATTCGTCATGACACTACTAATGCCTGTCCTTATTAGTTTGGGTTACTGAACAAATCTCCTAGAGTAGTGTACCCTACCGGACTAAAAATCTGAATAACTGAAAATTTGCCTCGATGGGCCTCAACAAATAACTGAACAAACACCGGTATACTAGGGTCACCTACCTCTAGAGACTCAAAAACAAATATCTGAACAAATTCCACTTAACAAGTGGCTCAACAAAATATCTCAAAATCATGTTCTTAACTGAACATCTCAAAAACAAATACTTAACTGAACATCTTAAAATCAAACACTAAACAAAATATCTCACAATCAAATACAAAGATCCTTCAGGACCAGTCGACTGCACATCAGATCAGTCGACTGTCCAGAGGACATAATCCAACATTTCTCAAAAATAAACTAAGGAAAGATCAGTCGACTGTCCCGACAGGGCTGAACAAATTATAGACAGAAGACCAGTCGACTGACCTCAGTCTAGGTCGACTGTCCCGAACAAAACTCAAAGACTAAAAATACACAGTAGGCTCGTACCAGTCGACTGCTTCGCAGTCCAGTCGACTGTCGGCTACAGACTTACAAAAAGTATAGGTCTGAACACAAATCAAACGGGAGTATTCTAAAGATTCATCAATCATAAAATTTAATTTATATCCAGGCAAATAAACAATTCTCAATAATCTCCATCATGGTTACATTACTCAATCAATCAATTTCTCCAATCTCATATTCTCATGATCTCAATTCTTAATTCTCCCATTAGGGTTTTTCTCAACAAAATGTCTTCCACAACTTAATCCAAATCTGATTTACAACCATAAGGTCCAGGTGTTTACCATCTAATCACAACAAAATCAATTCTTAATATGTCTCCCAACAATACGATCTCATAGATCAACATTTCCTCAACAAATCTTAATATTTTCTCATACATGGTTCAAATATCAACAAGAGTTCTCATCCTCCATAACAAATAAAAGATCCATACCATACATTCAATGGGACTAACAAAATAATGGCATAATGATCACAAACAAGCATAACAAGATCTTACGTCATTCTTCAATCAAGACAAACAAAACAAGCAAAGCAAAACAAAACAACAAAACAAACCACTCACCTTTGTTTTGATGAAAATCTGCCAAAAGCTTTCTCCTTGCTAGATCCAAGAATCCTCCTTTTTGCTCCTCAAAATAATCTCAAAATTCTGTGAGTTCTCAATGACGGCTGGGAAAAAAAGGATTTCCCTTATATATGCCGGATAGAATATTAGGGTTATATTCCCTCTTTTGCAAAATACTCCTTTCCAAAATACATCTTGCATATATAATTCTATTCTTGAAACTTAAATCAAATATTATTTAAGTTAGGATCTAATAGAAAATATATTTCCAAACTTCAACAAATACTGATCGGAATGTCCAGCAAATGCATTTTTGCGCTTTAAACCCTCAAAATGTCAATTTTGCAAATAAGTCCTTCTTTTCCCAAAAATTGCAAATAGTACTAATTAATTTCAGAAAAATCTGGAAAAATACTAAATAATTCTCAAATAATAAATAATGATTTTTCATAAAGAAAACTTAATTTTCCAAACTTCTAAAAAGTCATTTGCACGTGTTTGCACGTGTACAAAAGATAAATCTTTTAGAAAATATTTATCAAATACTCAAAATCATTTAAAGTTCATTTTCAAATAATTAAAATAATATTTGAAAATACGGGGTTCTACAGTATCGGCTGATCGACTGTAAGAGAGGCATGTAGTAGAGATAATATCTGATGTGTATTTTTGTTAAGAAATGAGTATCCCCCGAGATCCATGGGCAATCTCTAGACCCAGAAAATAATGTAGTCTTGCAAGGTCTTTCATATGGAACTGCTGGTGAAGGTATTTCTGGGTGGATGTAATACCTGCGAAGTCATCCCCAGTAATGATCATATCATCAACATGGAGTAGTAGAAGTACCCTCCCTTGTGGTGATGACTGCATAAATATAGAATGGTCCAGAGAACTCTGACTAAAACCAGCCTTGATAACAAGGCGAAAACACTCAAACCAGTCTCAAGGGGCCTGCTTCAAACCATATATAGCCCGACGCAGCCGGCAAACATGACGAGGAGGTTTAAGGAGGCCGGGAGGAGGATCCATATAAACAACCTCAGATAAGGTACCATGCAAAAAAGTATTCTTCACGTCAATCTGGTATATTGGTCACTGACGGATGGCTGCAACAGCAAGAAGAGTGTGAATAGTCGTCATCTATGCAACGGGAGCAAATGTCTCATCATAATCAATGTCATGCTCCTGAGTAAATCCTCAGGCTACTAGACGAGCCTTATGTCGCTCAATAGATCCATCAGGTTGATATTTGACCTTGAAAATCCACTTGCACCTAATAGGCTGAATGTCCTCTGGCAAAGGAATGACATCCCAAGTGCCAGTCTGATCAAATGTACTGAATTCCTCTGCAATAGCTTTCCTCCATTCGGAATATTGAATTGCATCCTGATAGGTTATGGGGTCACGTGTAGAGTGTATAGAGTGAGATATGCATGAAACTGTGGTGAGTAGGAAGCTAGGGTGGCAAAACTAAACTGGTTAGAAGGACCAGTGGCATCAGGTGTATAACATACCAGAGAAATACCAGAAATGGAAATGTAGACTGACGAAGCGGTGGTGGACTGATAGGGTGTGGGGGTTAGGACAGTGGATTAGGTGCATGTGCCGGTGGGGAAGTAGGTGGGGTGGGTGCTGGCAGCTGTTGGGATGTAGGTGGTGTTTTAGTAGGGGAACAACAGGTGTAAGGACTGCAGGAGATGTGAGTGGAGCCAGAGGAGTAGGATCAAAAGGAATGCGGAAGGATGAAGTCGGGGAGCTAGCAACAACTAGGGAATTGAGAAATCTAGTATCCTCGAGAAGATTCAGGTAGTAAGGAGAGTCTTCCACAAAGGATACATGTCTAGAAATGTGAACACGACCAGCCGATGGATCAAAACAATGATAACCTTTGTGTTCGGGACTGAGATCTAGGTGAACGCACTTAGCAGCACAAGCAGAGAGCTTCATTTGCTCAGTAGGAGAGAGAATGACATAACATGTGCACCCAAAGGTACGGAGCATACTGTAGTGGGGAAGTGAGTGATAGAGAGCCTCATAAGGCGTCATACCAGCTAGGGCAGACGAGGGAGTAATGTTGATGAGACTAACAGAGGTCATGACAGTTTCAGTCCAGAATGAACGAGGAGTGGAAGAGGAGAGTAAAAGAGCGCGAGCCGTCTCAAGAATGTGACGATGCTTGCGTTCAGCTACACTATTCTGCTAATGTGTGTGAGGGCATGATTGTTGAAAAAGGGTGCCGTGAGATTGAAGGATCGATCTCATAGTGATGGAAGTGTACTCAGGCGCACCGTCCGATAAATTGTTAATGCACACACCGAACTGAGTGTGAATCATAGTCGTAAAAAACACATAAATATCAGGTATCTCAGATCGCTGATGCATAAGAAAAAACCCATGTATGTCTAGTAAATTCATTGATGAAGCCAGCATAATAGAGATAGCCTTCCCACGAAGGTACAGGAAAGGGTCCCCATATGTCAGAATGAAAAAGTTGAAAAGGATAGGTGGTTTGAGAAGTGGTTTTGTGACTAAAGGGTAGGGCGATATGTTTGGCTAAATGACAACCCTGACAATCAGATAAATATTTAAAAGTAAGAGAACCAAGGGCACCACTGCGAGCTAGAGTGGAGTCGTGATGCGCTAATATGACCTAAATGTCTTTGCCACAGGTCAACATCAGAGAAAACAATACCGAAAAAACTAGAAGGTGAGTGATGTGCATGAAGAAAATCTGGATGATATAGACGACCCTGACGACTAGCACGCCAAAACTCCTCACCGGTGCATGAATCAGTAATAGAACAACCAAAAGAGTCAAAAGTAACGACAATACCACTGTCGCACAACGCACTAATAAAAATAAGATTTATGGATAAATGAGGAACATAAAGAACGTATGGTAATGTGAGGGTAGGAGAGCTAATTGCCCCTGAGTGTGTAACAAGAAGTGATGAGCCATCAGCTGTGTGTAGAGATGGAGAGTGAGAGGGAAGTGCAGTGCAGGTGGTGAATAGTACTGATTACTAGTGAGATGATGTGATGCACCAAAATCTAAAATCCAGAACGAATTCATACCGGAAGTGGCAGAGAATGCAAGAGCAGAGGAGCCAGCGTTGATAGACTGACTAATGAGCTATAGTTCCAGCTGAGTGAGGCGCTGCTGAAGATTAGCCCGATCAGCAGGAGACGGCAAGACTGGAGTGACGGGCATGGCCGAGGATGTAAGGAAAGAAGCACTTTTATGAGGAATATGCTATTGGTGTCTGGACCGGGTTACTAGTGGCGGAAGTAGAGGGGGGGTGAGGAATGATGGTGGGAGAAGGTAGGAGACCGAAGGTAGACTGAAGATGGCGCTGTTGCTGTTTGAATCTGGAGTAACGAGAGGTGGTTGCAACGGGGAAGTAGGTGGAAGCAAAAACATGTGGGAGAGACTGAGATTCCATCAAGTAGTAGTACCTGTAAATTTTATTTTATTTTTTTTTGATCTTTTTTATTAAAATAACAGAAAAAATATAGCATATTAGATTCCGGGTAGGGTATAGGGTAATGGGTTTTGGGTAATGGGTTTAGAAGGGTAATGGAGAAGTAGGGTTAGGGTTTGAGGTGGGAGAGGAGATGGGCGGCTAGGGTTTGTGATGGCAGTGGAGAGGGGAGGCTAGGGGTTTTTGCAGGAGAGGGGAGGTCGACGGAGGAGGCGTAGGAGAACTCTGACCGGAGGAGCCGGAGGAGGCCGGAGCAGCAGAACTGTAAAGAAAGGTCCGGCTTTTGGGGTTTGGAGACTTCAACGAGGAGGCTGACGTGGAAGCGATCGGAGACGGCGGCATCGATCATGGTGGCCCGGATATTGATGAAATCGGCGGAGGGTAGGGAGCGGGAGAGGCGGATGTACTTCTCGCCGGGGCGGTGGTCGATTAAGAAAGAAGAAGGGGTTTCGATTGGGTGGTCGACGAAAAGGGGCATCGGGGTTGTGGGGGCTGCTGTTGACGTCGAGGACAGAGGAGGAGGTCGCCACCGCGGGGGATGGGCGGAGAAGACGAGTTTGGTTGTTGCTGCCTCCTTTGAAGATGACAATGATTTTTTTTTTTTTGGCTGTTGGAATTTGAGAATTTTTGGATGGAGAAATTTAAGAGAATAAAATTTGTATAATTTGCTCTGATACCCTGTTAAGATAAATCAGAGAGATGAAAATAATACTGAATATTGAATTGAGAAATAACGAAGTACAATATCTTCTATATATATGAGTGAACCAAATATTAACTGAGTACAATATATCCTATATATAGGAGTGTACCACATACAAAGTTAGCCCAATACCCAATATGGAACTATAATATCTAACAAATATATTTTTAAAAAAATAAAGTAAAAAATATTACGTAGTGAGGACTCGAATCTGAGACCTCCTTCATGTTAATTATGAACGTGCAATGTATGCGTTGGTAGATTTACAAATGACACTAAGGCCTTCTTCCATTATAATATTAGAGATTAGAGATTAGAAATTAATCATCAGTGAATTCTTATTTAACTAGATAATAATGTGAGATTTCACATATCATATTTTAATTAATGTGTGGTAATTCCAGTAAATTTATTTAAAAAAATAGTGTGTGGTAATATATATGAGGGGTAAGGTTGGGTTTGGGAGCAATAATACTAATCAGGACTTTTACGCACGCATGTTAACTTAATTAATCAGGCCTTGCAAAAAGTGGAATTTAACAAACTTTCTAGATTCTTTCGGCCAGGTTTCCTCACTGTTTCATCATTCGCAAATTTAATCTTCAACTTAAACTATAACAAATTGGTAATTGGGGTTACCATTATTTTATGCTAATTGCTTTTGATGATAGCGATGAGTAGATATTTGCTTTACAGATGATATCAACGATGAAATGCACTGAATTTGTGGCAGAATTTTAATATTATTAGTAGAGAAGATCTTCGAAGTGATACACACACGTCAGTTAATCATTAATTTTAGAAATTTTAATTGACATTTTTAGCCTTAGGCCAGACTCCACAAGGTGATTTGTAGTGTTTAAGCCAGGGGGTTAAGGGAGCGACACTTCTGAACTATACAATTTGAATGGTTATATTAACATTCAATGTTGGAATGAAAATGTTTGTTCTAGTAGTTTAAGTCATCTCCAGTATGTTTGATAGATACAATAATTTCTGAAGTGAAATTCCTATTTTCCATTTAAAGATGGACGATTTAGTGTCAAATTTTAACTAAATAATTTTTTTTCTTCCCTAATGGATAAAAAAATCATTACAGCCTAAATAACATTGTTTACTCAGAAACGCGGATGTTGCGGTCATTTTTTGAGGTGTGGGAGCAACAGACAATGTGAGTTCATATAATTGTGGAAACGGCCGTGATCCTGACCTTCATTTTGTATCCGAGGGAGAACCAATTAAGTGGAGCCGACTTAGCCGACTTGCAAAAAGAAGCCTGAAACACCGGGAGTATTACAAACTACAGACGCTACGATGCTCAAGTCAAAAGACAGCAATTTAGAGGAAAAATTTCTGTAGCAAAAGGAGTGATTCCCTCGTAACAGTATAGTAGATGTTCTATTTATAGGCCCGGGAGAAATCCGTTATGGAGGGGTCCCTGGGCAGAATTGAAGTGCCCTTGGTTTAGGATCTGAAATTGGTCAGATCCGTAATCTTAGGTCTAGGGGTTATGGCATAATCAATGGAGCGTCTAGCGCGAACTACGGATGACTCACCCGGGTGCAAAAATGGCCTGCGGAAGGCCCGAGGAGCTATCTGGCTTGGACCAATAGTGAGGTTGGTGCAAGGCTCAGTCTGTTGCTTATTGATTCATGCTAGAATCATTCGGCGGAGATCAGCCATGATTTTTACCCACATCATGAGCCCCCCACTCTCGGGAGTGAGTTATTGGTCGTTTCCGAGGAGTAGATAACTCATGGGAATAGTGTTGGCGTGAGGGCCACATTAGTTTACTGAGATTCTGAACCGTTGTCCCCTTTTGAGGCATGGGTCCGAGGTGTGAACGGTGAGTATCATGAAAAGTTTGGAGTCGGGGCACCAAGGGTGCCAAGGATCGAACCAAGGCGTCGCTTGCTTCCCACCGATGTCTTTTGCCGGTCAATGTGACTGAGGGCGTTAAACCTTCTGTCCACTTGGTTTCTTGCCACATCAGATTTTGTGGGTCTTGACAAGTCGACACGTGACGGTGGTCATTCGAAGGACCTGTCGCTCATGGAATTCGAGGGGATAGCACGTGCCGACGGTTCGAAAGAAGCCATTCTCTATAAATTCCCCCCCCCCCCATCACTATGAGGGGTTACCTTCTTTACACCCGAGATTCCTTTAGTCACGATTGTAATACTAGGTATGTCGACCGTAGAAGTTGCTAGATGAAGCTCTTCTGGCGATGACAGTGGATCAGGGTGCAGCTCTTCGCAAGGCAGTCATCCACGAGTTCGTCATGTCGGCCCTCTTTGCGGAGAAGGGAACCTCTGAATTCACACGAGATTTTGCCAGAGCCGGACATGGATATCGAAGGAATCTTCAGTTCTTGGGAGAGGATCATGGCTGAGAGGAGAAGGAGACTAGAACCGGTGAGCTCAAGAATAGTTTTGTGAAGGAGAATCGAGAATCACCCCACGCGTCAGAGGGTGGAGGTGATTAGGGGGGGGGAAGATCGGTCGGACGGAGGGCAAGGAGAGACCCGAGGGCGATCTCAAAAAGGTGGTGCCAGAAGTTGAGATCCTATCGGTTGTGGCTCCCTCTATGCCAGATCGTTAAGGCTAGGGGGGATTCACCTCCCCCTTGACCAAGCGCTCCAGCATACGGAGTCTATCCGAAGATATCCTGAAGATCTGAGGGATGAGCCTGACTTTGGTGTCCTACCTTCGTCGAATAAGTCAGTAGCAGATTTGGATAAGGCTGAAAGCATCTTGGCCGCTAACAAACTTGGGTCGCTTCATGCGGTTTATCGTATCCCTCCCCAATTCAAGTTGATGCTTCCGCACCCCGACCTTCGTCAAAATGCCTATCTTCCGGGACCGCTGTGTATAATGAATGTCGACATGTTCCACTAGAGTCTACGTCTTCCTTTCTATCCTTTTATAAAGGAGGTGTTGAACTAGGCGGGCCTGAGCCCCATGCAGTATGCGTCGAACTCAAGGAAGCAATTGACAAGCTTCATCATGGTCTATCGCGAGAGAGGGGTTCCTCTCCACCTCAAATACTTCAGGCGTGTTTAGGCTTTAAAGCACTACCCCATCACCCTTATCGCTGGTATATCTCGCCGCGTTGAGGGTACCAAGTGGTGCACGGCCACCCCGTTTTGATCAAAGGTTGGAAGAAGAAATACTTTATCGTCCGAGGTGCTGAACCATGGGACATCCCCACCAAATGGTCGTACGAGGGCCTGCCGAAGAAGGTGCCTCGACATCCCTTGACCTGAACTAGAGGACTGCATCGAGTTTTAGAGACTTTGAGAAGGGTGCTAGTGTCGACTGGCCACAAATGTCGGGGGAGATATTGGTCAACGCTAGTCTAAGTTTCGTCGACTTGCATAAGTTCTTTTGCTTTCGTCTTATTGTATTGATAAGCTTCCTTATCTGATATCTAATTTTCTCAGCAGGTGCGGGTGTGACGGTTTCCCTAGCATCAGAGCCTAGGGAGGCATCGACAGTTGACCACAAGGGTAAAAGGAAGATTGAGACACCTACATCAGAGCACTTGCCGAAAAAACCCATGGCTCTAGAGGTTCGTGGCTCAGAGAAGGCTTCCAGCGGTCGACCGGGCAAGAGGTTGTCGATGATCGGCGACGATGTTGCGGGGCCCCCCGGACCAAATTGTTCAATAGGGGAGTTTGGTTTTGTCATGGAGCCAGAGATGGCTCAGAAAGTTGTGGAGAACCTTTCTCGTCTGAGGGACCGGGAGGCCCTCGCCTAAGAGACCACAAACTCATGTTTCCTTCATTTTTCTCACGGGGCCATACTGGTAAGTGTTCAATTGTTTTGCCTTGTAAGTGTGAGCATTCCTTGATTCCATCTCGAGTTTTCCCTATAGACCACCCTCTACGGTGCCGAGATGAAGAGGCAGTATAAGCGCTTGCTCAACCTCGCAGAGCAGAAGGCAGAACGGTATGAGAACAAATACCAGGAGGAGCACAAGCACGTCGAGGCCTTGGAAAAGAAGGCAAAGGAATTGCAGAAGAGGCCGTTAGGTTTAAAGGATTACCTGGGTAAAGAACGATTCGCCCACAGGACTCTGTTGGACGAGAAAGATGCGCTGGAGCACGAATTAGCTGAAGCTCAGTTGGAGTTAGTGGGTGTTGCGGATGAGATTGTCGGTGGTGAGGAGCGGGGTTTCAAACACAGTTGATCGAGTCCGACGGGAATACCCTCATCTTTGCCTCGGTCATCTTGAATACGACTCGAAGTTTGGCACTTCTCCTGCAACTCCTCTAGTGATTCCCTCGGATCTGGGGGACTGTGTCGGTCCTGCTCACAGGGCCTTTAAAGATGTAAGTGATGACAGCATTCATCTGCCTTCATCGGGGGTTTCGCCTGTGACCCCCGCCGAGATTCCTTCGGAGGCAAGATCAAATATCAGATCTATTCCCGGGATCGTAAGAGGGGTCGATGCTCGTCCGACATCTGGGGAGGTTCCCCTCTTGCTTTAGCTTTTATTTTTCGTTGTATTTTGTCAAATGCGGACTGGCCACTGCCTACTATACCCGATTATTATTGACGAAATGATAGGGGCTTTTGTATTATTGAGCTTTGATTTTTTTGTGAACTTTGATACTTTTTTATGATCCTTTGGGGTCGAATCGTCGTCTCGGGTGGAGGCATTAGAGAGTTAGGCCCTGTTCGTGATTGGGGTCATGTAAGATTCCGAACATCGGAGCAATAAAGGGTCGGAGTGGGAATTCAAAGGGTCTCGCTAACGGGGAAACCAACGGTCTAGGGACCCGCATGTTCCACGCTTGCCACGTTAGTGCACAATATTGGATGTTCCTTTCACACCTATATATTTCTTTCATCCGCCTATTCTCCCTTCACGATTCTTCCATCCTTATCTTTGCTACCCCCTTCTCAATTTTATTCTTCTCTCTGTCATGGTTTCCAATGCGCTTCTGAGAGAAAGGCGCCAAGCCAGGAAGGCTGAGAAGGAGGAGGCCAAAAGTATGGCCAGAGTTGAGGCCGAGGCTAAGTCCAAAGCTGAGGCCAAGGTTAAGGCTAAGGCTGACCCTCGCGCCGAGGCGGGGGTGAAGGCCAGGGTAAAAGTGAAGAAGAAGGTGGTAAAGGGAAAGGCCAGGTTGGACAAGATGGTGGTTGTGTTGGCCGAGGACCCCAGGAGGAAGAAGATAAAGGGGGGATCCTTGAAGAGCCCCCACTCCCCCTTTTTGGTTGCGCCTCTGCTGAGGAAGAAGGGTAAGGATGCTAACCCCCTGAACGTTACGGGGTCGCCGGTTACCACCGAGGGAACCCCGTAGTCGGTAATGGGATGGCACCAAAGCCTCCATCGCCGGCAAAGGCGTGGATTCCCTCATGGAACATACGAAGGCGGATTTGACAATGGATCGCGTGAGTGCGGCTCAGGTGGTCAAAAATCTGGCCAATCCCAGTGAACTGGATTCTCTGAAGAAGGAGACTTAGGACGAAATCTACGTTCGTTGGGCACAGGCTTCGGTTCTGGAAAGGATCTTTTACTTGTCACCGTTGTCTTTCCTTTATTTATAATCTCCTTTAACATCTTCTTTTTGGAGGATACCATCACTGGGGCTGTGCAAAAGTGAAGACTCGGCACGATGCTCGCATGGGCCCAGGAGTCCGAAGGGAACTGTAGGGGATAGGTGTGCCAGCGTCAGGAGCTTTGGCAGGCCGTTAAGGATGTCAAGAAGGAGTTGGAGGGGGAGAATAATGCTTGGCAGAAGTTGCTGGCCGAGAAGGAGAGGTGGTCCGAAGAGCAGCTACCGTGGCAAGCCGAAGAGAAGTGACTACAGGGCAAGCTGGATGAGGCAGCTCAACGGGCAAGTAAGGACAAGAAGAATTTGGACGAGACCGTGCTGCAGGTGCTTGACGCCCAACACCCGGGGTACGGCACTACCCTTATGCACGTGAAGATAAGGTATCCATCCTTCAAGATCGAGGGCTTTGCCTTCGATGCGAATGAAGAGGACCTGCAGCGGGCGACCGAACTTGATGTTATGGCCACCGAGAAAGGACCCTTCATCTCTAAGGGGAAAGGATCCACTCCGAGAAGCTGTTAATAAGCAATTTGTATATTTGCCTGCTTGCGTACTAGCCACCACCCTTGTACTCTTTTCGTTATGAATAAAATTTGTCTATGCTCTTTTTCCTTCTTATCGTTCTGCTATTGGGCATTGTCAGGTCGGGACTAGGTTGTCGAGGTCTCACATCGGCAGTCACACCTCAGCAGGGTATATGTGGAGACATGCCGTGTATTTGCTTTGGAAGTTGAAGCACTAACTGTTTGAACGGTTGTGTTTACCAACGTCACTTCCTTCATGATAATCGAGGTTACTGTATGTCTTGGAAGTTTGAGTGGTCACTGTAGATCTTAGAAATGTAGACTACTTTAGATGTACAATTAATGGTATGGTTGGCAGAATTTCCTATAAAATCCCATACCCTCCAAACCATTTGTTCCAACAAGTGAAATTTTTCTTGATGAAGTTTTCAGAAAGTGGTTTGAGTCCTCAAGTCTTTGACTTTGGAGGGCACGTAGTGCTGAGGTCTTGTTTCAGCTTGCTCGGCTCGGAGTTTGGAGATCTGTAACAGTTGTGACCGAAGCTTGGGGATGCGAGGTTACCTATATCAGAATACTCCTCATCCTTCTCCTGAGATTTTCTTAGCTGACCCGGGGATGCAAAGTTACCTATATCAGAGGACTCTTTATCATTCTCTTGAGATTTTATTAGCTGGATCGGTTGGAGAAACGGAGGTTCGGGCCGTTTTTTGGCCTCAACTTCCACCTCATCCAGGGATTCCCGAGCCGTGGAGGCGAGGGAGACTGATGAGCTGAGAGGGAACTGGCACCTTTTTATGAGTGCCTCTTTTCTTCATAATGGAGTCCCAGGGTCGACTACCGAGGTGTCTTCACATGTTTCTTCTCTTCAATGTGTGGAGAGTAGCTGGCATTACGTGGTATGAAGTGAATCATGTATAGATGTAGGTTTAGCTTTTAGCATTTTGTATGCCTTTTGCGGACTGGCCACTGCATTTGTAATCACATTTTGATCAATAAAATTTATCTTTTCCATCTTGACGTTGTTCAAATCTGAGAAGTTGATTTTATGAACAGTGGAGAGATCCGCGTTAAGTTCGGGGTTGGGGGGACTTTGGGCTTTAGATTTGGCAGAGAAATCCCGCATAGTACTCGGATTTGAGGTCTTTTTCAGAGTTTTATATTTAGCAGTCAGAACCGCATAAGACTCGGAGTTGAGGTGCTCTGTTGAGGCACTCTTTTCAAGGTCTAGGCTTATCTATGAGAACTACGTAAGACTCAGAGTCGAGGTGCTCTGTTGAGGCACTCTTTCTGATATTTAGACTTAGTAGTGAGAAATGCATAAGACTCAGAGTTGAGGTGTTCTGTTGAGACACTCTTTCCGAAGTTTAGACTTAGCAGTGAGAACTGTATAAGACTAAGACTCAGAGTTGTGGTGCTTTGTCGAGGCACTATTTCCGAGGTTTAGACTTAGCAGTGAGAACTGTGTAAGACTCAGAGTTAAGGTTCTCTGTTGAGGCACTCTTTCTGATGTTTAGACTTAGTAGTGAGAACTATGTAAGAAAAAGAGTCGAGGTGCTCTGTTGGGGCACTCTTTTTGAGGTTTAGACTTAGCAGTGAGAATTGCATAAGACTCAGAGTTGTGGTGCTCTGTTAAGGCACTCTTTCCAAAGTTTAGACTGAGCAGTGATAACTTCTTAAGACTCAGAGTCGAGGTGCTCTGTCGAGGTACTCTTTCCGAGGTTTAGACATTGTTTTTAAAAGGAGTAGACAAAGGTTCATTGACGAAACTGAAAGCAGCTTTATTCGGTGGCCATTAAAAGCTACCGCTTATTACATTTGCCTTATTACGAGTTTGAATCGATTTAAGGGATTTCATAGAAATTAATCAGGTACTCAGCATTCCAAGTTCTCTTGACTGCCTTGCCCCCCCCCTAGGTTTTCAGGTGGGTAGGTCCCTAGGCGGACCACTTTGGAGACCTTATATGGACCTTCCCAATTAGGGGCAAGTTTTGCTTTCTTGGTTGGTACGGAGATGGTGAGCCATTCGAGCACAAGGTCGACCTCTTTTATGTTGGTCGGTCGCACCTTCTGATTATAGAAGCGTTTGATCCTCCATTGGTAGATGTTCCTTCTCATAGCCGATTTTTTGCACACCTCATTAAGGAGATCGAGGTTGGCCCTTAGGCCTGCTGAGTTGGAACTTTCGGCGAAGCTTTTGATGCATGGAGAAAGGAAACCGACTTCCAGAGGAATGACCGCTTTGGTTCCAAAAGTTAGGTTGAACGGAGACTCGCCAGTTGGAATTCTTTTAGTGGTTCGGTAGGAGCACAACACACTCGGTAACTCTTCTACCCATAGGTCTTATGACGAGTTGTTTAGGCGTTTCTTCAGCCCGTCCAAGATCTGTTTGTTAGCATTCTTAACTTGGACATTTCACTGGGGGTGCGAGACGGAAGAGAACCTTTGCTGGATCCCTAGGTCGGCATAAAACTTGCGGAAGTTTTTGCCGGTGAACTGGGTGCCATTGTCGATGACAAGAATCTGAGGGATACCAGATCGACAAATGATGTTCTTCCAGAATAATTGTTATGATTGATGCTCGATTATGGTGGCGAGGGGTTCCGCCTCGACCCTCTTGGTAAAATAGTCTATGATGACGATAAGGAAGCACCTTTGACGAGTTGCTTTCCAAAAAGGGCCGACCAGGTCCATCCCCCACATAGCAGAGGGGATCGGACTGGCCAGTTATTTCAGCTCGGCTTGGGGAGCTTGTCTATTGGAAGAGTACCTTTGACAAGGGCTGCATTTTCTCACAAGATCCTGAGCATCTTGGAGGAGGGTCGGCCAGTAATATCTGTGATTGAGCATTTTCCTTACAAGCATTCTGCTGCCCAGTGGCAGCCGCCGATTCATCTGTGCATCTCTTCTAATCCGTATTTGGCTTCCTCAGGGTTCAGGGAGCGGATATAAGGTGTTTCGTCTGCCTTGGTGTACGAGCGCTTGAAGAATGTGATGTCGATGAGGGTGAACCTCTCCGAATGGGTCCGAACCTTTCTAGCTTCAGATGGATCTTAGGATAGTTCACCTGCCCTTAGGAAGTTCAAAATTGGGTCCATCCAAGTTGTTGCCCCCATGGATAGGTCGATGCAGTGGACTTCGGGCAGTTTTTCGACCTCGATGCTAGGTTTTAGGAGAACCACCACCGAGACAGTGTGATCTAATCCTTCGAAGGAGAAAGAAGATAGTTTAGATAGAGCGTCCACTTGTGTATTCTGTTTCTGAGGAATCCGAGTCACTCTTGCTTCGGGAAAATCTTAGGGAAGGAGCCGAACATGTGCCAGGTATTAGATCATTCGGGCGTCGCAAGCCTCTTATTCCCTATAAATCTTGATTGACGACTAGTTGGGAGTCGCTAAAAACACATATGCGTTTGGATCCTTCTTTATGGGCCTAGAGGAACCCTACGATCATTGCCTTGTATTCCGCTTCGTTGTCAGAGGTCGAGAAGTTGAGGCGAAGAGAGTATTGGAGAACGAAGGAATCTGGGCCCCTGAGTATGAATCCGGCCCCGCTCCCGCCTTCGCAGGACGTTTCATCAACGTAGAGTTCCCACTCTGGCTCGTCTTCCCGAATTTTGGATGTAACGATAATGGTACAATCAATTATGAATTCGGCGAGCGCTTAGCCCTTGATCGCAGTCCGGGGCTTATAGCTGATGTCGTGCTGACTCAACTCGATGGACCATTTGATCAAACGTCTTGACGTCTCAGGTTTATGGAGTACTTGCTTAAGAGGTTGGTCCGTAAGGACATGAATGGAGTGGGCCTAGAAGTACGAGCGAAGCATTCTCGCTGCCATCACAAGTGCATAAGTTATCTTCTTTACTTTAGAGTACCTGAGCTCGGCATCGCGGAGGATTTTTCTTACATAATAGACCGGCCTCTGTGACCTGCTTTCCTCCCGCACCAAGACAGCACTAAGCGCCTGCTTAGAAGCAGTCAGGTATAGAGATAGAACTTCACTCGGTTTGGGTTTGTTGAGGAGCGGGGAATTGTCTAAGTATGCCTTCAACTGGTCGAAGACTTGTTGTTGGGGCTCCCTCCATTCGAAATTTTTAACTCCCCTGAGGGCTTTGAAGAACGGCAGTGACTTCTCTACATATTTAGAAAGAAACCGGCTGATAGCTGCTAACCTACCCGTGAGGCACTGTACTTCCTTAACATTCCTTGCTCAAACCTTTTTTGCCTTCTTTACCCCATCTTGTACCATCTTTAGAGCATACCGAGACAATTGCATAAATTTCCTTTCGTATTCTCGAACTGACATACTTCCTTGCCTCAAGTTGAGGAATTCCATAGGCTTCTCTTCCTGAACATTGAGAGGAAAATAATGCTGCCTAAACTCCTCAAGAAAGTCCTCCCATGCTATAGGCCCATCCCCCATGCTGTGTTTGCTGGATTGCCACCAAACACCCGCATCCTTTTCCAAAAGGATGGTTGCTAGTTTAACCTTGCTTTTCTCCGGGGTCTCAAGCACTTCGAAGACGATTTAACCTTGTCGTATCAAGTTGTCGAAGTCTGTGGGATCTGCTTGGCCTTCAAATATTGAGGGTTTCATCCTCTTAAAGGACTCTACCATCTTGACTGGGTCAGCCATCGCGTTCCCTAGATTCCTTCCCTGCGCACCCTGCTACAGCATGAAATTCTTACTTGCTTCCATAAATGCACCCATCATTTGATAGATACGGGAAAACTCCGTGTAACGCCCCGATTTCCTATACTGGGAAACCGTGACATAAGCCAAAACTTTTTCCTTCAATTAGCCACAATACACAGAAAAACAGAAAAATTTAAAACTTTTTATTCAACACAGATGTATTACAAGTCCGAATGTTATAAAAATGCAATACATTACATCAGTGTTACAATAGTGCCATACAAGCCCAAGTTTTACAAACATTTAATAAATTTACATCAGAGTACAAGGAATAATAAATAACAGTTGGTACTTCACTTGGATGCTTCCTAATATAAAATAAATTACAACAGATGTTACAATTGAAAATAAGAATCAACACTTTGCTTCTCTTGCCTTGAGTCCTCCTGAATCCTGTACCTGTAGTTTTGCAATCCAGTACCTATTGAAGTGGGGACTGTTGGATCCTGTATGCAAGGCAAATAACACTAGAGGGGTGAATAATGTTATATAAAAATAAATAATAATTTAAAGTTGAATCAACTGTTAAGTCGACTGGACACGAAATACCAGTCGACTGCAATGCCAGATAAAATAGAGTAAGTCAACTGAAGAACTACGAGTCTGTTAAGTCGACTTAAAGCGGAAACCAGTCGACTGCACAGACACAATTTACAATAAAATGCAGCAAAAATAAAATTGCAAGTAAGAGAAACAACAACGCTAACACGGCGATATATCCTGGTTCGGTCCTCCCGACCTACATCCAGTCCCCAAGCAACCCACTTGAGATTTTCCACTATTCTTGAAAAAGTACAAGAATACCCTACGACCTTTGACAACAACTATGCCGAATCCGTAGACCTCTCTCACCACTAAAGAGAGCAAGACCCCACTTTACAACCTAGAGTGACACTGAATCAACACCAGCAGTCCTTCTCTCCAACCGAAAGGGCAACTCTCACAACCCGAGAGCGAACAACAAAATTGAAGATTACAATAACCTAAAGCCTTGTTTTTGAGTGTGCTTTTTGTGTAGAGACTATAGGTCACCTTCTAACTTCAGTTTAGAACTTAATCTTTGTTATGCAAGACTAAAATTAGAGAACCAAGTCTAGAGAAAGAAAGTACTTTGAAAACTTTTGTTCTTTATCACACAAATAAGAAAAGACTTGATAAAACAATAGGGTAACATTTTCCAAGTTGATTCTTAACTCTATTTATAGAGTGAGAATCTCCAAGACGTTGGAAAATAGTTCCTCAACTGCCATTAAACGGAAGCAATGATTTGAGTTTGAAAAAAAAAATTAAACTTCAGAAAAACTGTCAAAACTGCTTGAACAGTCGACTGGGTTGCCATATGAGTCGATTGGTCAGAGCTTGAGTGAGTTTAGTCTGTTTCTTATTAGAACAGTCGACTGCTTACTGAAGTAAGTCGACTGGTACTTTGACAGCTGAACCTATACAAGTTTTATTTTTGACATTTTGATTTTAGTAAACTTTATTTTCATTCCTAGGGATGTGTGAGTGTGTGTATCAAGGCTTTTACAAAGTTTCTAAGACACAACAAATATTACAATAAAATTACAAGACACTTGTTCTGATCACTTGTTCTTTAGCTGATCACTTTTGAAACTTTGAAGCTTTGAAAAATCTTTGTCTTGTATCTTGATCTTGAGTCTTAAAATCTTTCTTGTCTTTGTGGCTTGATCTGGAGCTTTTAAAAGCTTCCTTGTACTGTGGCCTTGAAAGCGTTAAGTACACACTGTAAGAGATATGTAAGATTGAACAACTGTGTATTGTGTTGTAGTCATCAAAATCAAGAATCTACATTCTCCCTCTTTTTGATGATGACAACACAATAGCTAAACAATATAAAATGTAAATTTAAACAACATGCTTCTTAAAACACATAGATATACAATTTGAACATGCTCCCCCTGAATAAAATAAAACATGCACACAACTTTAAGATGCACAATAATAAGATACACAACATAAAAATAAATAAAATTTGCTCCCCCTTTGTCATCAACAAAAATAGAGAGAAAGACCAACATCATATATAAAAAATAGATCATAAAAAGCACTCCAAAGAAAGAAACATAAGATTTGACATAAATATCCAAATATTGTGCATAAGGCAAAGTTTAAAGATAACATCTTACAATTATAAAACAACATAGTTCAAAATTAAAAAGTCAAATTTAAGAAGAACAACAATCTTCGTCTTCATCGTCACTGTTTGAGGCAAGAGTAGGTTGAGGAAACTGCCTAACAAACATCTGGGTGAGGTTAGCAATACTAGCCGCAAGAGAGTCCTGTCGACCCAAAATAAGATCCTGACGATCCATGAGATAGTTGACAAAAGTATAGAGACTCTCAGGATGGGAAAAACTAGCTCTAGGATGAGGACTAGATGACGAACTAGACGCAGAAGAACGATCTGGAATGAAAGTGGCTAAAGGTATAGGTGGAGTATTACGAGGAGGTGAATAAGGGGGTGTATGAAGTAATTAAATATGAGCAAGACTCGCATGATCAAACGAATCAAAACGAGTCACAACACTAGACTCTGAATCGAGATCAATTTGACAATGGATAAAGACATGAGTGAGAAGTGCACCATAAGGTAGAAATGAAGAGTGAGCTTTATGGAGATGACTAAAGATCACTTGACTCCAATTTATTTGAATGTTACCAAAAATAGCATACACCGCCCGTTGTAATTCATACGAAAATTGATCGTAACTTCCCGTTTTAGGGATAATATTGTACGACAAAATTCGTGCAACTAGTTTGGCAAGCAGGGTAATATTTTTATTGGTTATTAAAGGACCACGATTGGGAAAAAATATTTTGGACAAAATAGAGTGATCATCAAGTTCAATTTCTCCAATATCCAACCCTTCATAAGGAATGTTCATAATTTGCCCTAATTTCTGAACAGTCAATTTCATTCTCACATTTTTCATAGAAGTAGTGAAAAATATCTCACTACCATCCTCAGTAGTAGCAACTTTCATATTTGTATATAACAAATAAATCAGTTACAAGTAGTAGTAGGGTTAATTAACTAGGGATAGGAGATCAAGTAACCCACATTGTTGAAACAGTGGGGCAATAGGATATCTATCCAAGTCAAGGAAATTGATAAATCTACCCGGAAAGATAAGAATTTGACAAATAATCAGGTACTTTTCAACAAGAGAGGGGTTCCTCAAATATTGAATATAGTTGGGATAAGATTGTTCATCCTCAGCATTTGAAGACCTATCTCTCTTAGACTTGGGCATTATGGAAATTCAATAACCTAAAACACCTAAAATATAGGAGAAAGAAGAGATTACCCAACAACAAGATGACAAGGAACACTGAATAAGTGAACACAAGACTCCAAAAATGAAGTACTTCGGAATCGACGACCAAGGTAGCAGATTGAAACACGAAATATAAGAAGCAATCTCCGAGAGTAAGAGAAACCCAAAGAGAAGCAGCCGACTAGAGCTTAAAGAAGAGTAAAAGTGAAAAGGGGAAAGTGAAAGAGGCTACGATTTTTACAAAGAATGGAGGGTTGAGATTTACAAAAAGGATTGAATAGAAGGTGTGGATCAGTAAGAGGGTAAGAGTAGAAATTGGGTTGGATCTCAGAAAAGTAAAAGAGGCCTCAATATGTGATGATTCAGAATAAAAAACGAAACTCAATCGCGACAGTCGACTGGCTTTGAGAGCAGTCGACTAAGTCGAGAGCAAAATAAAACCAAACAATAAATAGCTTTAATAAAGTTTTCGTCAGTCGACTGTTTAAATCAATACAGTCAACTGGTCAAGAGACAAAATTAAGAGGAAAAAAAACACGATAAAAAAAAGCTGTATAAGTCGACCGAAACACAAATATAAGTCGACTTAGACACTAATTTTTTAGAAAATATCATAAAATGAGAAAATTCCAAGTTCTCTTCTAAATTTGATAAAAATGTCTTCTTTCAGTGGTTTGGTAAAGATATCTGCTATTTTTTATCAGTTGAAATAAAATCCAATAGTATATCTTCTTTTAAGATATAATCACGTAGAAAATGATGTCGAATATCATTATGTTTCGTACGTGAATGTTGAACTGAATTTTTAGATAAATTAATGGCACTGGTATTGTCACACAATATAAAGGGTTTTGAAAAATATATACCATAATCTAATAGAGTTTGTTTCATCCATAAATTTGAGCACAAGCCAAATTTGCAGCAATATATTCAACCTCTATGGTAGATAGAGATACTGAATTTTTCTTTTTACTGCACCAAGATACTAGGGAATGTCCCAAAAAAGTGACAAGTTCCACTAGTACTTTTGCGGCCAGTTTTACTTCCAGCAAAATCGACATCACTATACGACAATAACTGAAGATTATTGGTGCGAGGATAAAATAAACCATATTCAGATATGCCTTTAATATATATTAAAAAAATTCATTACTTTTATGTGAGAATCTTTTGGATCAGACTGATATCTAGCACACAAATATACGCTAAACATAATATCTGGTCTACTAGCAGTTATATATAAGAGCGAGTCAATCATACCTCGATAGAGCTTTTGAGCGACACTCTTACCTAATTCATCTTTGTCAAGTGTAGTAGTAGTAGCCATAGGTGTGGTTTTACTACTAGTGCCATCCATGCAAAATCATTTGAGTAATTCCTTAACATATTTTTCTTGATTAATAAATATGCTATTTTGAGACTGTCTTATGTATAGTCTAAGGAAATAATTGAGTTCACCCATGTGACTCATCTCAATCTCATTTTTCATGGTAGTAGCAAACTCTTGACATAGATTACTGTTAGTTGATCCAAAATTATGTCATCTACATAAATTTGTATGATTAATATGTTTGATTTTATTTTCCTAAGAAACAATGTAGTGTTTACTTTGCGAATTTCAAAACCTGTCTCTAAAAGAAAAGTTTTTAAACGATCATACCAAGCACGGGGTGCTTGTTTAAGAACATATAAAGCCTTTTTCAATTTAAAAATATGGTTTGGGAATTGTTCATGTTCGAAACCGGGTGGTTGCTTAACATAAACATCCTCCTTAATGAAACTTTTTTAAAACACACTTTTAACATCCATATGGAAAAGTGTGAAATCCATAAAACACGCAAAAGATAACAGAATTCTAATTGATTCTAGTCTACCAACAGGAGCATATGTTTCATCAAAATCAATTCCTTCTTCTTGGTTATATCTTTGGGCAACTAATTTAGCCCTTTTCCTAAGAACTTGTCCTAATTCATCTAACTTATTTTTAAATACCTATTTGGTGCCAATAATAGTATGATCAGGGGATTGTGGAACTAAATCCCATACATCATTCCTTAAAAATTGGTTAAGTTCGTATTGCATAGCATTCAACCAAAATTCATTCTCAAATGCTTTTTGAATATTGTTCGGTTCAAAATCCGATAAGAAAGCAGTATGAGAAATCATATTAAAGTGTAATCTTGTTTGAATGCTGTGTGAGATGTCACCAATAATTAAGTCATGAGGATGATCTCGAACTTCAACAAATGACTTTGGTAAAGTTGGAGTTATCTCTACAGGATCAGTCGACTTAATAAATCCATCAGCCGATTGATTTAACACATCAGTCGACCTACCTAGGGTAGTTTGCTCAAGTGATTTAACAATGTTATCTAGTGGTGATGATTCAATTTCATCATCTTCAATAACATTAGATGAAGGTAAAGATTCATCAAATGAAACATACATAGATTCTTCAATAGCTAAAGATGACTTAATGAAAATTCTATAAGCCTTACTCCTATTTGAGTATCCAATGAAGATACCTTCATTAGATCTAGCATCAAACTTATGTAGATTATCTCTTGTGTTTAATATGAAACACTTGTAACCAAATACTTTAAAATAAGAAATTTTAGGAATTCGTTCATAAAATAACTCAAAACAAGTCTTCTTAAGCTTTGGCCTAATTAATATTCTATTTAAAAAATAGCATGTTGTAGAAACAGCTTCAGCCCAGAAATATTTAGGCAAATTACTTTCAACAAGCATGGTACGTGCATGTTCTTGCAATGTCCTACTCTTTCTTTCAACCACTCTATTTTGTGGTGAAGCTCTAGGAAGTGCAAAAGTATATGTTATACCATTCTTGTTGCAATATTCTGAAAAAGTTTCATTCTCAAATTCTGCACCATGATCACTTCTAATAGTGACTATGGTTAGAGATGTTTGATTTTGAATACGTTTGCAAAAATTTTCAAATTCTTCAAAAACTTCATTTTTATGTCTTAAAAAGAATACCCATGTAAATCTTGAAAAATCATCTACTAAAACAAATACATATCTACTTTTATTTAAGGAAGCGACTCTAGTAGGACCAAATAAATCCATATGAATCAATTCGAGAGACATACTAGTAGAAATCACTTTCTTTGTTTTAAAAGTGGATTTTACTTGTTTTCCTAGTTGACATGCATCACACATTTTATCTTTCTTAAAAGATAATTTTGGCAGTCCTTTAACTAGGTTATTCTTAGAAAGTTTAGCAATATTTTTCATATTTACATGTCCAACTCTTTTATGCCAAAGCCAAGAATCGTTGTTCGAAGCAACTAAACAAAAATCATTCGAAAACTCATTTATTTTTAAACATAGTTCATATATGTTATTCTTTCTAATGCCTTAAAAAATCACATTTTTCAAAGTTGAATCATAAATCAAGCATGCATCTTTTTCAAACACTACCTTATAACCCTTATCTCATAATTGACTAATACTTAACAAGTTATTTTTTAAACCACTAACTAAGAATACATCTTCAATGATAGGAGTAGTATTGTTACCGACCATGCCTATTCTGATGACTTTTCCTTTGTTATTGTCACCAAATGTAACGGTTTCTCCATCTATATCTTGTATGGAAAAGAGCAAATTTGCATGGTCAGTCATGTGTTCAGAACATCCACTGTCAAGTATCCATCGTTCCCTTTTAGGTACCTACAAAATATTATTTTTTGAATATGGTACCCTTTTCATTGGGTCCGAAAGAGATTAGAGTTTGGGAAACTAAATCCAAAGTGAGTTTGATTTACCACCATATGCAGGTTTATAATTAACAGAATTATAAACATTATTAACAAAAGAATTTATATAAGAAATCCTATCATTAAGACTCAGATTGACTGGAACCCAAATAATTTTGCACTGTCCAGTCGACTTCTTTTTACCCATCAGTCGACTGTTATGTGGAGGCAGTCGATTGGGAGGTGAAACTAGTCGACTTATATGAGGTTGTTGTATTTTTGAATAAGACTCCATACCTCTGGACAGGCGACTGAATTGAGGGGTCAGTCGACTGGTATTATCGGAAGGATTTCAATTTTCATGATTAAAAGGAATTTTTGGTTTTTCAAATAAATCATACAACTTATTCTTAACACAAGAAACAGAATAAATCTTATTATTACTAGTGTTATTAGAAATTGACCTTTTTCAAGAATTTTTTTAAAACCAAGTCCAAATCTTTTATTAGATTGAACTTGATTTTGGAGAACTTCATTTAAATTCTCTTTTTCCTTATTAAACTTAGATACATTCTTAGATATCTCTTCATAATTCTTTTTTAGAGATATAAGATCTGTATCCAAGTTGGAAATACGAGAATTTAAAGACTTGACTTCAACTTGTAAATCAAGATTTTCTTGAGAAAGAGTTTGATTAACTTTCTCTAAATTTTTACCTTTTATTTTCTCCATTTTTAGTTCTTGAAAAACATCATTAAAAGCTTCTAATAAATCACTAGAATCTATACTATCACTTACAATGCTTTGATTTGCCATGAAACACACATTTGCGACTTCATTCGATTCTTCATTTTCTTCTTCCGAAGATGAATCACTATCATCCCACGTTGCTTGGTAAGCCTTCTTATTCTTCATGTACTTGTTCTTTGTGAATTTGTCCTTCTTGAAGTTAGAGACTTTGCTTTTAGATTTTGCATTCTCCAATGGACAGTCCTTCTTCATGTGACCTACCTTATTGTATTTGAAACAAGTAGGAGGTTCATTAGTATCCTTTAATTTAGAATTAAATTTACCTTTGTGAAAAAATTTCTTAAATTTCCTTGTGAATAAAGCCATTTCTTCTTCATCATCATCAACATCTTCTAATTCAGACATGGCCTTGAAAGCAAGAGTTTTCTTTTTGGCTTGTTGCGGTTCTAATTCCTTCTTACGCTCCTCCAATTGTACTTCATATGCCATTAAATTTCCCACAAGATTCTTAAGAGAGAGTTGTATTAAATCGTTGGCTTCTTCAATTGCGGTGGTCTTCTTTTTCCATTCGGGGGTAAGAGCACGAAGAACCTTTCTTACCATCTCTGCTTGTGTATATGTTTTGCCAAGAGCCACAAGAGAGTTTGTGATGTCGGTGAATCTTGTTATCATATGTGATACATATTCATTCTCCTTCATTCGGAGCATCTCGAACCTGTGAACAAGAATAGAAATTTTAGATTATTTGACCTTATTTGTACCTTCATGTGTTACCTCAAGAGTATGCCATAATTGGAATGCCGTTGTCGGGTTTGACACACGGTTGAATTCTTCTTTGGTAAGTCCACAAAAGAGAGCATTCATGCCTTTGCATTGTTCATGGTGTTCTTCATATCATCATTCCATTGAGCATAAGGAAGAGTAGGCACGATATACTGTCTCGGTCATGTTCCAAATCTCATAGTTAATGGATTGTAAGTAAATCTTCATTCTACATTTTCAGTAGCTGTAGTTTGTTCCATCAAAGAGAGGCGGCCTTTGTATGGATTGACCTTCATGGTATTGACTTGTATTTGAAGTAGATGTCATTGCACTTAACCAGACTCTGATACCAAGTGTTGGATCCTGTATGCAAGTCAAATAAGACTAGAGGGGGAGGGTGAAAAGTGTTATATAAAAATAAATAATAATTTAAAGTTGAATCAACTGTTAAGTCGACTGGACACGAAATACCAGTCGACTGCAATGCCAGATAAAAGAGAGTAAGTCAAATGAAGAACTGCGAGTCTGTTAAGTCGACTTAAAGTGGAAACCAGTCGACTGCACAGACAAAATTTACAATAAAAAGCAGCGAAAATAAAATTGCAAGTTAGAGAATTCAAACCACAGAGAATCAACAATGCTAACACGGCGATATATCTTGGTTCGGTCCTCCCGACCTACATCCAGTCCCCAAGAAACCCACTTGAGATTTTTCACTATTCTTGAAAAAGTACAAGAATACTCTACGACCTTTGACAACAACTATGCCAAATCCGTTGACCTCTCTCACCACTAGAGAGAGCAAGACCCCACTCTACAACCTAGAGTGACACTGACTCTACACCAAGAGTCCTCTCCAACCGAGAGGACCACTCTCACAACCCGAGAGTGAACAACAAAATTAAAGATTACAACAACCTAAAGCCTTGTTTTTTAGTGTGCTTTTTGTATAGAGACTATAGGTCACCTTCTAACTTCAGTCTAAAACTTAATCTTTGTTATGCAAGACTAAAATTAGAGAACCAAGTCTAGAGAAAGAAAGTGTTTTGAAAACTTTTGTTCTTTATCACACAAATAAGAAAAGACTTGATAAAACAATAGGGTAACATTTTCCAAGTTGATTCTTAACTCTATTTATAGAGTGAGAATCTCCAAGACGTTGGAAAATAGTTCCTCAACTGCCATTAAACGGCAACAAAGATTTGAGTTTGAAAAACAAATTTTAAACTTCAAAAGAACTGTCAAAACTACTTGAACAGTCGACTGGGTTGCCATATGAGTCGACTGGTCAGAGCTTGAGTGAGTTTAGTTTGTTTCGTATTAGAACAGTCGACTGCTTACCGAAGTAAGTCGACTGGTACTTTGACAGCTGAACTTACACAAGCTTTATTTTTACATTTTGATTTTAGTAAACTTTATTTTCATTCCTAGGGGATGTGTGAGTGTGTGTATCAAGGTTTTTGCAAAGTTTCTAAGACACAACAAATATTATAATGAAATTACCTGACACTTGTTCTGATCACTTGTTCTTTAGCTGATCACTTTTGAAACTTTGTAGCTCTGAAAAATCTTTGTCTTGTATTTTATTTTGAGTCTTGAAATCTTTCTTGTCTTTGTAGCTTGATCTGGAGCTTTTGAAAGCTTCCTTGTATTGTGGCCTTGAAAGCTTTAAGTATACACTGCAAGAGATATGTAAGATAGAACAACTGTGTAATGTGTTGTAGTTATCAAAATCAAGAATCTACAGGGACATCAGTACATATACTGACACTTTAAGGCTGATGACTAGCAGCAGATCTCAACTTTAAACAACCATATTGATGAAAAGAGAAATGTGTATATATAATTGGTTTGTCAGTGTATGCTATGACTTAGACTCTAATGCACGATTAACTAATGCAATGATGTACTTATTCTAATGCAAGCAAGACTCTGGAACAGTATGCAGCCCATACTACACACGTCCTTATCAAGCCGTTTCTCCATATTTGGGGATTTGAACTCGCGTCATGAATTTTACTCTTGTACCCATCCTGTTTCTGACACAATACTACATGACTGATGAGGTTGCAGATACGGTCTAGTTCCGCTATTGCGGTACAATAGTGGTGTCTATGTTTGCCACTATTTACTCGGCGAACCGGACCTCACTCAAAAGGCAACACGAACTACAAGATACTAGCCAACCTTGAGCCTTGCCCTCAACTCATCAAGAGAAGGCATAGAACCTGACGGAATTGTATGGTCTATTTCCCTAGGAAAACCTCCTATTCTTATCATGGCACTTCAGAATTAATAGCCGAGATACGGATCCCGTGCTCCCAACTAATCATGAAAAGCACCACCCGTATTCCTTTGACAAGGAGATATATCCCAATAACACCACCTAGTGTTGGCCTCCTATATGAGAAGTCGGATTATAAGGTATCACCTCTAACACCAACTCTCACCCTTCGACAATTCATAGATAAAAATGGTAAAGAAACAGTTACTACCCTAACGATTTCACTAACCCTAACCAATCAAATGGGGCCATACGAGCTACAAAGGTACTCTTAACCTAGAGTCGTACTCTCAACTTGCCATGAGACGGCACCAAAAGATTTAAACAAGTGAGACATGCCACTGTGCTTCCAACTTATCATAAAAAAGCACCGTACGTGTACCTCTTCAAGAGAGTGTAACAATTGTTGACATAATCTACCAAATCTCAACCTAGACTTCACAAGATCTCCTCGGATCCACTCATCACCTATCTATAAAAGATAATTACTACATACGAGCCCAATGAGCTACGCATGAACAAACAACACATACGAGCCAGGTG
Source organism: Hemerocallis citrina (assembly GCA_017893485.1). NCBI lineage: Eukaryota > Viridiplantae > Streptophyta > Magnoliopsida > Asparagales > Asphodelaceae > Hemerocallis > Hemerocallis citrina. The sequence continues at coordinate 125,387,528 of CM030360.1, forward strand.
GGCTACGTATGAGACGGACCAATACTTACTATATGACTTATGAGCACAAGGAATACTTATTACTCATAATCAAGTGCATGATTCAAACTACTAATAATTCATGACAACTTTAGTTAACATGAACTAGAATTTCGTGTATGAGCTTAATAACAAAAATTTGATCTTTTATACACAAATGCAACATAAAAAGCCTTCTGACAACCTAGAAGGAATTAAACATGCTACTTTTATCGAATTCAACATAATTAGAATTTTTGGAAAGGTGAGAATATCTACTACAACTCTATAAGAGGTAAAAAAACTTCAGACAATCTAAATAGAGAAGCTTCAGCTGAAAATCCAGCTGTTGTGACCTGTAAAGGTCATAACTCCTACTCCGCTTATCGAAATCTAACAAAATAGGACATTTTGGAAAGGTGAGAGCCTCTACTATAACTCTCTAGTTGACAACTTTCTTAGGTTCTGCATGGAACTCAAATTCCTATGCTTTAAACACAAGTCAAGAATAACTCAAGACAGCAGCTTTTTGCTGAAACTTGTAAAGCTTGTAACTTTTGCTATACTCGTTGGAATCTAACAAAATTAGACTTTTTGGAAAGCTCAGAACATATAATACAACTTTCTCAGATTCCTAATGGAATTCAAGTCCCTGCTCTTTGAACAAAATTCAAGAACAACAAAAGACAGCATAAAGCTGAAACTTGTAAAGGTCATAGCCAGTGCTATACTTGTCGGAATCTAACAAAATTGGACTTCTTGGAAAGCTAAGAACATCTACTACAACTCTCTAGTTGAACACTTTTTCAGATTCCGTAAGGAACACAAAATCCAGTCATTCGAACACAATTCAAAAACAACAAAAAGCATAGCAAAAGCTGAAACTTGTAAAGTCTATAACTTTTGCTACACTTATCGGAATCTAGCAAAATTGGCCATTTTGGAAAGGGGAGAACATCTAATACAACTCACTAGTTAAACACTTTTTCAGATTCCGTAAGCAACTCAAAAATCATCTCCTTGAACACAATTCAGAAACAACAAAAAGCACAAGAAAAGCTAAAACTTGTAAAGCTTATAACTTTTGCTATACTAATCGAAATCTAGAAAAATTGGCCATTTTGGAAAGGGGGGAACATATACTACAATTTTCTAGTTGAACACTTTTTCATATTCCATAAGGAACTCAAAATCCAGCCCTTTCAACACAGTTCAAAAACAACAAAAAGCACAGCAGAAGCTGAAACTTGTAAAGCTTATAACTTTTGCTACTTATCAGAATTTAGAAAAATTGGATATTTTGGCAAGGGGAGAACATATACTACAACTCTCTAGTTGAATACTTTTTCAGATTCCGTAAGGAACTCAAAAACCAGCCCTTTGAACACAATTCAAAAACAACAAAAAGTACAGCAAAAACTGAAACTTGTAAAGCTTACAACTTTTGCTATACTTATTAGAATTTAGCAAAATTGGCCATTTTAGAAAGGGGATAATATATACTACAACTCTCTAGTTGAACATTTTTTCAGATTCTGTAAGGAACTCAAAATCCAGCCCTTTGAACACAATTCAAAAACAACAACAAGCACAGCAAAAGCTGAAACTTGTAAAACTTATAACTTTTGCTATACTTATCGGAATCTAGCAAAATTGAATATTTTGGAAAGGGGAAAACATATACTACAACTCTCTAGTTGACTACTTTTTCGGATTCCTTATAGAGCTCAAAATCAAGCTCTTTGAACATAAGCAAAAAATAACCAAAACAGCGATTTGATTAAAAGCTCGTTGTTTGTGGGAAACGATTTATTTCACCCATCAAACTAAACCCAAAAATATCTATAAAATTAGGGCACGGTAAGGACACATATGAGAACCTCTCAAATTAATTTGGAGTCAAAATTTCAACTTTAGCATAAGTAGGGCTGCAATCGAGCCGAGCCGAGTCGAATACCTTCAGACTCGAGCTCGGCTAGTTAAGGAAACAAGCTCAGTTTTGAGCTCGTGCTCGGCTCGAGCTCGGTTCAAGCCGAGCTTTGACCAAGCTTTGACCGTATTCGAGCCGAATAGCTCGCGAGCTTAGCCTAAAAAAAACTCAAGCTCGAGCTCGGCTCGTTAAGGAAACGAGCTCAGTTTTGAGCTCGAGCTCGGTTCGAGATCGAGCTCGAGCCGAATAGCTCGCGAATAGCTCGATTCATTTGCAGCCCTAAGCATAAGTAATTAATCAAAACTACATACTAGGTTAAGATTGGGTTTTTAGGGTTCTTGTTATGTTCTAACCTTTCAATCTTTTTATGTCATTTATCCTAGTCCAAGTTCTTCAATATGCACATGAAAATAGTCCAATTTGTCTACATAACAAACAAATAAAACAACAAAAATAACAATTTGAGTTGAGAAACCCCCACCCAAAGTGTAGGAAGAACTAGCTAGCTTCTTCTCCTCCTTGCTCCTTGTTCTTGCTCCTCTTCAAGAACACCTCACAAATGAACCCACTCATTTTTTGATATGATCTCTCTTTCTTTTCTTTTCTTCTCAAATTTTTTTTTAAAATAAAAACAAGTAGAAGAAGAGAAAGAAATTTGAAGAGAGAGTGAGATGAGAAGGAGATGGAGAGACAAAATGAAAAGGGTTTCTTGCCCTTTGAGATGAGGCCGGCCAAATATAGGAAAGGGAGAGAGAGAGGTGTGGTAGAGAGAGAGCCACTTGTCTCTCTCTCTTTGTGGCTCAAAATATTTTGAGTTTCATTTGCAAATTTAAATTGCAATCGACACCCAATTCAATCCTAGCCCTCCAATTTGATCATGATTGATCAAAAATAAAAGACAATTTTTCCAAAATCACATACTACATGATTTCGTACAAACGTACGAAATGGATACGGTACTTATACGTACATACGTCTATATATACAGATAATTTTTATTCATCAAACTCAATCAATCTATACAAAAATAATTTGATTCCGGGAATAAAAATAAAATAATAAAAAAAATTATTTCAGACTCAGAAGATTTCAGTACCAATTTGATACAATACAGATATATACAGACTAGTATATATATATAGATAATGTCTATTAACCAAACCGGGTAATATCCATCAAAAACATTTCAATTATGAAAATAAAGATAAAATAATAATAAAATAATAATTTTTAATATCAGTCTGTGATATTATAGACATTTTTCTCAAAAACGCATTTTATAGGATTTTGTAGTGCACAAAACCAATACAATACCTATATATACTAACTTGTATATATATATATATATATATATATATATATATATATATATATATATATATATATATATATATATATATATATATATATATGTATATACAGATAAGTTTTTATTAGTAAAACCGAGTAATTTATATAAGGAATATTTTAATTTTAAAAATAATAATAATACAAATATAATATCCGACCGGGATATTACACTCCGTTTCAACATTGAGATCGGTTCTATTGGCCCCGCTGCTCTTGGCTTCAGTCCGACCGCTACGCCCACTCCTAGTCCTTCCCGACATCTGAGTCACGGTGGAAAATCATATAGATGTCATGAAAAATGGCATCCAAATATATATATATATATATATATATATCACCAGTATTCAAGCAAAACACTGTACTTAGAATTCATTCATTTGTACATAACAGTCTTAGATAGTCTTACAAAACATTATAGTCAACAAAAAATAGACAAAACATGCATCTACAACCATCCCTTACTTGCCATCCCCTACTGAGTCCACTAACCTGGGATGTTGTCCCAGCTGGGCCACTTGGGCCTTCAGCTGCTCCTGCTCCCGCTGGAGGCGAGCAAACCTAGCCTGATAGGTGGCTTTCATTTGCCTAATCCTTCGGGAGCTCCTGGTTTTGAACCTTCTAAGTTTCACCACCACCCTGGTGGTGGTGAGTTGCTGAAGCCCACAAGCCTCAAGTCTATCTTCCAAGATGTTGTGGCTCCATTTGTAGGCTGCCAGCTCCTGGAACACTAGGTCAAAAGTGCGATGGACTGCAGTAGACTGTGGAGGTGGTGGTGAAGGTTGATCCGTTACGGGGTTGTTCTCCATGTGGAAGAACTCCCCTTCTTCCAAATGTGCAGCCACCATGGGCTCCTCGCCCGCAACTACTGGGGGCTCCTCGCCCTCCATCAACGGTTCTTCCTCATGTGACATCTTCTCTTCCTCCACCCACTCGTTCCCAAAAGGTGCATCACTGTTAGCCATCCTGCAAGGAGAAAATACGGAGATTAGTACAGATATAGAAAATCATAAGACATAAGTTGAAAGTGCAACAATATGAATTACGATCATCTAATATTTGCACTAAACTCAACTCTAGTGGGCACCCAAGTTCAATGTCGTGTTGTGTTAGACTATAATTTGAAGTCGAATCTAATACCAACTCTGTAGCGCCCCGAATTCCTATGTTGGAATTCGTGTCACAAACCAAAATCTTTTACTTCAAATAGTACATAACACAAAAAATACAGAAAATTTAAACTTTTATTTCAAAAATGTTGCTACAATGTCCAAAGGTTACAAATAAATATTACGATAAGATTTACAATGAGCTTGGACAATGTCTTCACACTTGGATCCTCTACATGGCTCTAGTTCATCCCACTCCCACGATCTAGTAGTCCTGCAACTAGTCAGACTGTGGGCACATTAGTTGAATGCAACTGACACAATGTTGATAAAACCAACGACTCCCAATGCAACAATCAATATTTGATGGAAAGGAAAAATGTGTAAAAGACTTAAAAGTGTCATTGTATGCCATGACCTAGAACTGATGCACATCCATCCCAATGCACACGATGCACTTAGTATAATGCATGCTTGATTGGAAATGTAAGCATCTCATACTACATACATCCTCAAATCAGGTTGTTTCCTCCTTAATGTAGGGTTTGGTCCCTCGCTATGCATCCTACTCTTGTACTCATTCCAGTTCCTGACAGTTGACTAGTGACTCATGAGGTTGCAGTTGTTCGGTCTAATTTCGCTACTACAGTCAACAGTGGTATCCAAGTTTTCCCCTTTTTCCTAGCACCTGGACCTCACTCAAAAGTTGCTACGAACAAACAAGGTAGCCCGTAAGCTCACCAATTAGCACCGAGACACGTAAAGCTGCAACTCTAGTTCTCTGTCCGTACTCAACAACATAGAACTTGACAGATTTTGTAGGGTCAATTCCCTACGTCCGACAAATGAACCTACTGTTAACCTCTCATTCTTATCACAGTACTTCAGGAATTAACAGACGAGATCATGCAATCCGTGTTCCCAACACGTGAGAAGGAACCGCACGTGTCCCCTTGATAGGCGAGTACAACCACCCGACTAGTGGATGTCATAACAATACATAAGACTATTTCTAATTTACAGGATATTATTACCTAGTGCACCAATCCTATCCAGGCTATAGTGACAACAACTAAAATCTATTATGGACATGTGTTAGTGAAAATTGGATCAATTACTACCAATTAATTACCCTATTCTTTTCATAATGTTATCAAGCGGAACCCATTTTGACCAAACAAATCACACGACATTGGCGACTCGATCTTCGTCGATCGTCATTGCCTCTTGCTTGGATCTCGACCATGTTTCCGACCCGCGATCAACCTTCCCTGGTAAAAAATTCGAAGGCGCACAAGAAAATGCCTCATCCACAGCATCTCAAGGTGATAAGGTTACTAATTATCAAGAGTCAAATGGATTGTTAGTCCTTAGGGTGATAACCATTACCCTAAACAAGCTAATGTATATACCTACTCACACTTCAGTTTAATAGACATTAATAAGTCAAACTTAAAGCATGATCAAACATAAGTCATAAGCAAATTAACTCCTTTCTAAGTCCATGATAAAGCTCTAATATGAGGATAGTTTAACACACTCAAAACAGTAATCTAAATCATTCAACATACCACTGGTACAACTTGCAAAAATCATAATTAGTCACCTACTTACTAAAAATCCATGATTTTGTATTCTACAGAAAGGTCTTGAAATCTAATTTGCTTCTTCAGTTGGAAACATTCTCAAAATAAGCCAACTTAGTGATGAAAAAGACCTCATACTGAAATGCATTTAAAATCTCAAAATTCACAGGACTGTTAACCAGTGTGTACTAAAAACTCTTTTAAAAATCACAAGCATGTCAAAATCTAATGAAATTTGGTACCCATATCCTAGACACGTATGGTCAGTATATATCCAAAATTTAGTTCAAAAATCCAAGTGTACATAAAGTTATAACAATTGAAATAAGATGTAAATGTAAGACTGTCTGTATATGGTTTTCCAACCAGAGCAGCAAATCAAAATTTAAATAGATAACATTTGGTATTCAAAAATTATGAAACTTGGTGAAAATGTTCCATACTGACTGAGGATACAACTGTAAAATTTCCATGTTCAAATTCCCTTTTATCATATGGTTATTCATTTCAGGGTAACAAGTCCTCCTAATGAAAATAGGGCTGAAACAATTTTATCCTAGAACACAAACATGATTTTTGTTAAACATCAATTCATCTCCAAAAATTACAGAAATTGGTAGGATTGCTGTAGACACATACATGGAACATGTATAAAAATTTCAGCTCAAGAATCCTTACATTCTGGAATGAATGAATTTCCAAACCGAACAAACTTGTTGAGACAAAACATAAATTAGTTCAATATTTCTCTAACCCAGCACCGGTGTAGTATTTTCTAAAAATATCAAAAGTCATCCAAAAATTAAAAAAATTTGGAGAATTGATAAATACATGAAAGAGACCTACAGTAAAAATTTCATCTCTAAATTCATAGTAATCATGGAGTTATGATTTTTGTAAGTCAAGTATGTTAAATTCACACAGAGCAGAAAATTTATCTCACACCACAACATGATTGAACTAAATAAAATATCAAACTATATTAAAAAATTACGAAATTTGGTGGAGTTCATAAGAACATAATCAAGATGCTACTGTAAAAATTTCAAGTCTAAATTCCATCATGTCATAAAGTTATGATTTTTCTAATTACTCTTACTATAACTTCACAAGTTCAAGTATTTTCCTGTCAATTTACCATCTTAGCTCAAGTATTGAATTTTACACATACAAAAATATTCATTCAAACTATCTAGAAATCAAATCAGTAACATTAATCATTCATCATCCATCATTCATAAAAAAAAATAATCAACATGCAAAAGTTTAGAAGACACCAACAATTGAAGCTTGTTGATTCCCTTCTTCAATCTTCTTCCTTGTTGGCTACTCCTATCTCTCCACCTAAGATTGATGTAAACAATATTTTTGGGTGTGTAGAAACTTAGAAAAGGTAAATGGGAGATTTTTGAAGCATGAAGATTGTAGGTTTAGAAAAAAAATGAAGGTGGGTTTTGATGAACATTAGGGTTTTATAGTACGGGAGGGGGTGTTGGCCGACAAGGGGGGGTGAGAGGGGGTGGGGGGTGACCACACCCCATCAAGACAATGGTTTTTAAAAATTGGCCCATGGTTTAATATAGGGTTAGGGTTTAATTAAGGTTTAGTATGATGAAGAATTGTACATCTATACATATATACATACATATACATATATTCATACATACATATATGTGTAATGACAAAAGCCCACACAGTATTTTGAGAAAAAAACTTGCATATAGACAAAAATATATTTTTTATTCAAAAATAATTATTAGTATTTTTTTCAGGGATATTACACTCGGGGCTAGTCTCCACAAATTCTTGGCCTATTGCCTCCGCGACCCTTGGGTGTTCGCGGGGATGTGGGTCGGTGGAGGAGGAGGGACCCAGGGTCCCGCGGCGGCAGTCTTCTTAGCTTTAGGTGCCATGAGTAAATTATTTTGGATTAGTACTCGAATTGAGAGTAGGGTTGACTGGCAGTTTCGCACAGACGGTGTCATTCTGTTTTGGTCATTTTTTAAGGTGGGGGAGCAATAGATAATGTAAGTTCTTATAATTGCGGAAACGGCCGTGATCCTTTCCTTGGTTTTGTATCCGAGGGGAACAGAGTAAATTGGGAGGGGAGGGAGCCGACTTAGCTGACCTGCAAAAAGAAGCCTGAAACACTAGCAGTATTCCCGGCGACAGACCCTCCGATGCTTAAGTCAAAAGACAATAATTTAGAGGAAAAGTTTCTATAGTAAAAAGAGTGATTCCCTAGTAATAGTATAGTAGATGTTCTATTTATATAATCAGGGGAAATCCGTTATGGGGGGGTCCCTGGGCAGAATTGAAGTCCCCTTGATTTAGGATATGGAATTGGTCAGATCCTTAATCTTAGGGATGGCGGTTACGGCGTAACCGATGGAGCATCTGTCTCGTACTGCGGGTGGCTCACCCGGGTGCGCAAATGGGTCTGCGAAGGCCCGGCGAGCTATATGGCCTGGACCAGTAGTGAGGTTGGCGCAGGACTCAGTCTGTTGCTTTGCGATTCGTGCTAGAATTATTCGACAGAGTTCCGCCACAATTTTTACCCAATTCAGCAGACAAAGATTAATTAGCTGCCAAGAAAATGACTCCAAAAGGCAGTCACTTTTGAATATCAATAAATTTTGTTACATGAAAGAGGGGCTACGGTATGGTATTGTATCCATATGTGATGTATATAGACAGAAAAAATGATAAAAATTTTATTATGTTTCTGTTTGTTTTAAATAATCTCATAATGTGACAGTTTTCGAATCTATATAAATAATTAATATTTTATCAGTTAAGTATATTATGTCACTGTTTAAACAACATATTTTGATAATTTATTTTTGTCTCTGAATCATTACTAAATCGATTCAATTACAACTTTATACTGGGATACATAAAAATTTGTCACTGTAGGTGGAGTGTAAAGGCGGATTAGTGATGTTTTTTCAATAAAGAAGTTTTAGAAGGTGGTATAAGTTGTAATATGAAAGAAATGATACAACAGAACACTTTTAGCATAGTAGTAAATTCTGTTGTCTCTAATTTGAGAGTCCCAGTATCGATTTTCATGTGAGGCACTATCTGTTATAAAACTTATGGTGACATCTGTCAGATTTGAATTTAGTTTAGTGACAGATTCTCCTATTTAAGTGACAGATCATAATTCTTGTTGCAGGCTATTTTTTTTTTTTTTTTTTAGATAAAAAGTGAAATAATGCCACCCTATTTCATTAATAAGAAATTAATAAAACTACCCCGGTGTACCGGAAGAGATACAAAAGTACATAGCAAGAAATAAAATGTTGTGCAGAAAATAAAATATAAACCCCCAACAAAATCCTGCGGAATGGGTCTAATCCTCCATACATCAAAAACAATCAAAAGTACAGCAGACCAAAAACAAACTAGCAGAGACTGCAGCTATTGAGACTCTGATGAGTATGGATGGCACCGCCCCTCAGTCCAGTGTCCGCCCAAACTCTACCTCCTCATCATCAAAATTCTCCACCTGGATGACTCTGGCAATCCTCCCTCTCGCTCCTGTGGCGGCAGCTGTAGCCCAAAAAGAAATAAGATACATGATATGAGTAAGGTTACCAGAAATACTACTACATGAAGTACAAAAATAAAAGTTGTTTCTGTCTAGCCATAACACCCATGTAGTTGCCGCAATGGCAATGTACCACGCATCCTTCATTTCGTGGCGAATCGAGGCGAATTTGGGACTGATCCACAAATCCTCATATTCGTTGGGATAGTCACCTGTTCCTAGGGCTCTTAAAACCTCTACCATAGTCGCCTTACTCCTTGGGCAGTGAATAAAAAGGTGATTCAAAGTCTCCGTATGCATGTTGCAGAACCCACAGTCAGTCACAATCTGGGGTTATCTTTTGGCCAGGTTCTCTCTCGTGAGGATTGCATTATTGAGCACTAGCCAGAGGAAGACTCTGACTTTCAATGGTGTTTTCGCCTTCCATAACACCTGTGCCCAGCTGGGTCTGCATCCCCGGAAGTGAATTCGATGGTACAGGGAGATCTGACCGTGAAAGCTCCCTTGGTCTCTAATCCCCATCGCATCTGGTCTGGTCCTTGGGTGAACATCGTCCTGGTCCGTGTGATGTGTGTTTGCAATTCGAGCAGTTGCTGATGTAATCCTGGGTAAGAGCTCCTCGGAACAACGACCTCCAATTTTCCTTCTTCCAAGTCTCTACCACAGAGATATTGGGTTGATTCGTTTTTGCAAACAGCTCTGGGAAGGTTTCCCTCAGTGTATGGGCACCACACCACTTATCCCACCAAAATCTGGTGGACCGTCTATTACCGATTGTCGACGTAACTGCTGAATAGAACGGTCCGCTTGCTTTGGTAATTCCTTTCCAGAATCAGAAGACCTTAGCCCCTACTCGAAAACCTAGACTTCTCGTACCTTTTCCCCAAAGGTATGGTTGAATGAAATCCTGCCATCCTTCCCCCCCGTGGTGAAAAACCTTCCACCACAATTTCCCCAAAAGGGCAAGGTTCATATCTCTAAGGTCGATGATGCCTAGCCCTCCATGCTTCTTCTTCATGCAAGCAATACTCCATTTGATCAGGTGGTAACCTCCCCTGTTCGAATCTGTCCCTTTCCAAAGAAATCTTTTTTGGATTCGGTCAATCCTTTGGATAACCCACTTTGGAAGCTCAAAAAAAGACGTGTAGTAAATTGGCAGATTAGACAATACTGAGTTAATGAGTATCACTATATCTCCTAGAGATAGTGATTTTCCTTTCCAACCAGACAGTTTGTCGTCCACCCTATCTATTATCAGCAGCCAGTCCGACTTAGAGAGTTTCTCTGGTCTGAGTGGGAGCCCTAAATATTTGATTGGGAACTCATTCGTCATACAGTTTAGTATAGTGGCATGTTTCTAAGCTTCTTCATCAGAGAGAGTAATAGGAATCAGTGCACTCTTGTTGAAATTTATCCTGAGACCTTACTAGGCTTCAAAACAATAGAGGGCCCCTTTAAAGCAGACTGTTTCTAATCTGGTCTCATTCCCAAACAGTAGGGTGTCATCAGCATACTGGACAATCGTGCACCCTTGATTGGAGGTGCTGCTGGCGACGGGCGTAATCCAACCTTTTTGCCGATAATTTTCTAGCATTCCCCTCAGCACATCTGCTACAATAGTGAATAGAAGTGGGGATAACGGATCCCCTTGCCGGAGTCCCTTCTTACAAGGAAACGACGGACCTGGCCGCCCATTCACCGATATTGTCGTTTTACTAGTCTGTAAACATTGTTTGATCCATCTTACCCATTTGTCCCCAAATCCTCTCCCTCTGAGAGCTTCCAGCAAACACTCCCAGTCGAAGGAGTCGTATGCTTTCTCAAAATCCAGTTTTAGGAGGAAGTTCTTAGAGTTGTTCGTATGGCAGTGGTAGATAACTTGTTTAGCAGTGGCCACACAACCCAGGATACATCTGCCCTTGATGAAGCCCATCTGGGTTTTGCTGATTATACTATCCATTATACTCCCCAGGTGGATGGCTAGGACCTTTGTGATGATCTTCACCGAGAAATTAATGAGGCTAATCGGTCTGAAATCCCCCTACGCGCTTAGACTCCTCCCGTTTGGGTATCAGGACAACTTCCGCAAAATTGAACATGCCCAATCTGAGATTGTTATGAAAAAATTCCTCCATCAGTGCCATAATGTCCCCTTTAATTTCTTCCCAGGACACTTGGAAGAACATCATTGGAAAGTCGTCTGGCCTAGGTGACTTGTCTGCTCCCATTTGGTTGATGTCCTTTTTCACTTCCATTTTCAAAAAAGGTGCCTCCAAAGAGGAGAAAATTTGCGTTGAATCGTTCTGGTATTCCTGCCAGTAATCCTCCCTCAATGGGATCCTGAAATCATTCTTCCTTCCAAAGAGACCCTTGTAGTAATTTTGAAAGGTTGTGGAGATCGCATTTTCGTCTTGCAATGTTCCCGTATCCGTCTGTATTGATAGGATGAAATTGGATCTACTTCTTGCGCTTGCCACTCGGTGGAAGTAGGCCGTATTCGCATCTCCCTCTTTGAGCCACAAAATCCTTGACCTTTGTTGCCACTTGATCTCTTCCAACTTATAAAGATTGGCGACATTTTCTCGGAGCTCTAGTAACTTGTTTCTTTCTTCCTGTGACAGGACTCTTGTCTCTTCTACCCTTTCAAGCTCATCAATTCCTTCCAGAAAGGAATCTTTTGCACGCCAGATAGTCGAGAATCTAGATCGATTCCATCTGCACAGCCTCTTTCTCAATCTGCAGATTTTTTCACACCATCGGGATGCAGCATCCCTGCCGGCAGTTGGGAGCGCCCAATTCTCCATCACCATGTGATGAAATCCCTGAATTTCCAGCCATGCCTTCTCAAATCTGAATTTTCGTGGCCTCTGAGCTCCGCGTACCCCCACATCGAGAAGGATCGGGGTATGATCTGATGTGGGTCTAGGAATCGATCTAGCTGTAGCTAGTAAAAATTTAGCTTCCCATTCCATCGATACTAAAATCCTGTCCAACTTGGCCATAACCGGAGTCGCTTGCATATTAGACCATGTGAATAGTCTGTCACTAATTGGGATATCGATTAGCTCTAGTTCTGTTATCACTCTATTGAACTCCTCTCTGTGTCTGCCACTAGAGCCTCTTCCCTTGTGCTCAAAAGCAAATCTAGTGATGTTGAAATCCCCCCAACAATCCAAGCTCCCGACCAATGTGTCTAATGTCGACAAGTTCTTACCAAAAGGCATCTCGGTCTGTAGCCACATTCAGCCCGTAAACTACCATCACCGTCTGCACCCAATCATCGGACCGTCGCTTCAGTCGGGTAGTCAAGGAGAACGTTCCACTGTATACCTCGATGCAAGTGAGGATGTCCGAGTTGAACCCAATAGCGATCCCTTCTGAGGCTCCTGCTAACGGTCGTAACACCCAATCCTTGATTCTGTTACCCCCGATTCTTTTGAGTTTGGGCTCGTGTTGAAGTTTGTTCTCCTGTAACCCTACCACTTTCGCCTTGGAATTGCTAATGACTTCCCTTACCATCTCTCTCTTCCCCCTATCCCCCAACCCCCTAACATTCCATAATATTGTATTCATTGGGGGACTGTGTCAGTGGTGATCGTTGGTGTGGGTGTGGGGCCGGCCTCATCCTCGGGGATGTCTGTCGACCCAGTGCTATTTCCTAGGGCGTTCTCATAACTAGTCTTAACCCTTTCAGTTTTCCAACCCCTAATTTTATTGAGTAGTAATGCATTACGCTCTGTGTCACACACCTCTAACCCACATATTTCAGCTAGGAAAAAAATATCAGAGTCTGACATGAAATTTAATATAGTTGCTAAATAACTGCTCGTACCTCCGTTGTCGAATTTTGCAGCTTTGGCTGCCGCCGCTACTTCGAGATAGTCATCCAAGGACTCCACATGAACCCTCTTGAGCGATCGCTGAACTCTGAACCCAACCATCCTATGTGATGTTCCAGAACTATCAGCAGGTGCTGATTCTGGGAGTGTGGACAAAACCATCTCTGGCGACCTCTGTGTGTTAGCGATGAACTCTAGATCCTCTGACTCCTCATCTGTGAATACGAATTCTTCGTCTAGATTTAGGTGCCCTTCCAGGTCCTCATCACTATCTGTTTGCTGAGCTTCCCATTGTAGGATAGGCTTTCTCGTTGCGGACTCCTCATTGAGCCCACAGACTGGCGATTCAACAATAATAGCGATGCTTTCCGTTGCGATCCCCTCAATGGGCCCGCTACCCGTCTGAAAATTTGTCTGCTTGTTCGAAAATATAGAGTTACTAGTCCCAGAGGCAGTAAAATGCGTTTTGGGCTCCTCTTTGGGCCCATTAATGCTTATAAGAAGCGCATTCATTTCCGCACTCTCGCTAGACCCATCTGAAGGGAAGGCTAATGCTCCTCCACGTTCCACCATAACGCTGGTCTCGAGATCTGCGTGTTTCGCTTGTTTTATATGGGCGGTAAGCTTACCCCCGTTGCCAGCTGGCATCGATAGATTAGTGGGTGTATTGGCAGACTCAGAGGGCGTGGGAAAAGAGGTGTGCAGCGTGATAAACGATGCTCTGATAATTCCTTTTTCCTTCATTACCAAGGCTTTAGGAGCTTCTTCACAGTTGTCTTCTTTCCCATTTTTAGCTTTCTCCGAAAACTTCGCTTTGTTACCCACTCCCTCAATGTCAACCTCGTGCTCCTTTGAGTTCCTTTTCCTGTGGTTGAGCAGATCTTTGCTCATCTCTTTTCCCAGTATGGTCTCTGACTCTTGGCGCGCTTGCTTCAAAGGAGCTCCTTTTTCCTTTTCTGGTGAAAACCAGCGCTTTGTTACCCTCTCTCTGGTCGAAAGTGTTCTTTCACTATTTTTCTTGTATTGTTACCTGCCAAATCCTAAAAGGGGTGTATAGTGAAAAGTTCGTGTAAACTTGTTCCCCCATTTAACTAATTAGTAATATGCATGATGAATATAAATGTGCGATGCATGTATTAAATTTTTTTAAAATAAAATTAGATATTTGATTTACACGTGCAATGCATATCTTAATAAATATGATTATATATTTTTATAAGTAAATATGAAGACTATAATGGGAGAGTTGAAGTTGTATGTGTGTTGCACGTAAGTATGTAAATTTGCAACTCCAACTCTTCCATTATAATAGTTACTAGTATCATGCACATGCGATGCACGTGGAGGGGAATGAAAAAGGACAAAAAAAGCACGTGCGATGCACGGATTTGCTCACAAACAAATTAGGGTTTGTTTGTTTACCAACCCCATCTCTCCCATTATAATAGTTATAGATTATATATTATATTATAGATAGATAGATAATAATTTACACGTGTGATGCACATTTAATATATTAAAAAAATTAAAGTAAAAATTCTAACGTAGTGAGCACTTAAACCTAAGACCTCTTTCATATTAGTTATGCACGTGCAATGCACGCGTTGGTAGATTTACAAATGACACTAAGGCCTTCTCCTATTATAATATTAGAGATTAGAGATAGATAAATGTGAAGACAATAATGGGAGAGTTGAAGTTGCACGTGTGTTGCACGTAAGTATGTAGATTTACAACTCCAACTCTTCCATTATAATAGTTATTATATATTATATTATAGATAGATAGATTAATAAATAATAATTTACACGTGTGATGCACATTCAATATATTAAAAAAATTAAAGTAAAAATTCTAACATAGTGAGAACTCGAACCTAAGACCTCATTCATATTAGTTATGCACGTGCAATACATGTGTTGGTAAATTTACAAATGACACTAAGGCTTTCTCCCATTATAATATTAGAGATTAGAGATTAAAGATATTAGAGATAAGGTTTGCACAATCTTAAAATAATACGTAGCAAGGGTTTAATAGAGTTATTGTCTCCCATTAATAGGTGATTCAGTAGTCACAATAGTGTCATGTTTTGTTTTGGATATCCAACCAAATGGTTGGATTTTAGGACAATGGTTGCTTTAATAATGGTCAAGATTCATCACCTAGGATGAGGTTTCAACATTTATTTTTATTAAGATCGGCATTTACTAAATACTTGTCTAATTAACAAATCAACATTGGTTCGATGAATTCTACTCACTAACAATCCAGGGTAGTTCTTCGAGGATTAATATTACTAAAACCAAGTTTTTTGTAAGAAACTCTTCCCCACTCTTTTCTCTCAGATCCTGTGCGCCGGCTCACTATCTCTCCACCTCCCCTTCACTAAAGTGTTAGATCTCGTTAAGAGCTACAAACCCTTTTCAGCTCTTAGCCTACCTTCACCTCTTCCGCTTTTTCCCTCCCTCCGCCTCTACGGAGCGATCCTCTCCCTCCGCTAGCTCACTGTAGCGCCCCGAATTTCTAATAAGATATCTTAGAAAATACGTGGCACATTCCCAGCGATCCACTTCAATTTAATATTAAACATAACCAACACCACTAAAATTTTCGAACTTTTATTACAATAAATCTTTTACTAAACAGAGCGGAATTCAAACAAACTCAACTCATAATTTCTTTATTTACAATACAACTTTATCTCAAGATTGCTATTACAAATTCACACAAATCTCTTAGGAGTCAACTATGTCTTAAAATCACTCAAGCATTCCATCTCCAACT
This sequence comes from Hemerocallis citrina, assembly GCA_017893485.1. Lineage (NCBI taxonomy): Eukaryota > Viridiplantae > Streptophyta > Magnoliopsida > Asparagales > Asphodelaceae > Hemerocallis > Hemerocallis citrina. Next base: position 125,403,676 of record CM030360.1, read on the forward strand.
CTAAGCAACAACCTGCAACATGTGAGGCTAGAGAGAATCCCTAACCCCCAAACTAAAGGGGTCAGCCATAAATGGTGTGAGAAATATAAAAATAAACAAACAACATAAAAGATCATACCTCATAATTCCTTAAACAAGAAGTACTAAATAAGAATATAGGAAGTACGAAATGACAGTTAACATAAAACATCAAGTGATACTAAGCTAAGTGTCATGTGTAGAAAACAAGAAAACCACATGCATAAAACCAAAACAAGAAAACACAAGTTCTATACGCAGACTCTCTAATGCGTACTTGTCGAAGTCTATGCATCCCATTCTACATAGGTTCGGTGCAAGCCCTTATCGTCTTCACTTCTTAGGGTTCAATCCCCACGTTATGAACTAATTCTAACACGATGACTACTACGAGATAAAGATAAACTGTGAGAATTAGCCCATGCCTGATAATTCCGGAGATGGATCCCACATCTCAGGTATTTTACCTGGATAATTCCGGAGATCATCCCATATCTAGACATAGACACATCATCACTTGAATACCCCATGTGCGTCGCCTCGACTTTGATAATTCCGGAGATCAATCCCACATCGCAAGCAACCCACTTGGATAATTCCGGAGATGGATCCCACATCTCAGGTATTTTACCTGGATAATTCCGGAGATCATCCCACATCTCAAGGAAGTTACTTGGATAATTCCGGAGATTAAATCCCACATCTAAAGTCATACTGAGGTTCATAACCCATGTTCCCGTTCATCATATCACCACTAGTGCCTGTCCTTATTATTTGTGGTTATTTAATATCTCAATGAATCTCCTAGAGTGATGTGCCCTACCGGCCTAAAATCAAAACTGAATAACTGAAATGCCTAAAAGGGCTTCAACAAAACAACTCAATACCGGTATACTAGGGTCACCCACCTCTAGAGACTCAACTCAAATATCTAAACAAAAGTCCCACTAAACAAAGTGGCTCAACTGAATGCCTCAAGTGAAAATGCTTATCTGAATATCTCAAAGTCAATTGCTTAATCATATACTGAACTGAATGACAAGTATATACTAAATTATCTGAGAAACCAATCATTCGAATTAACACTGAAGTTTACAAATATCCTTCAGTACTAGTCGACTCATACTGATGATAAGTCGACTGTCCAGAGGACCAAATTCAAGATTTTACAAAAATAAACTAAGTCATATAACAGTCGACTTAAGAAGGGATCAGTCAACTTACCCGAGGTAATTTCCAATAGTCTTCTCAAAAATATTCTAAGTATATAAGTCGACTTAAAAGGTTATAGGTCGACTGTCCAGAAGGACTAATAATTTTTTTTTTTACAAAAATAATTTCTTCAGTGGACTAGTCGACTGCCTATGAGCTAGGTCGACTGTCTAGAACAACTTTTTCAACAATTCTAAAATAAAGTGTCAGGCTCGTACCAGTCGACTGCACAGTAGACCAGTCGACTGTTGGCCTATGGATTTCAAAATTAGGTCTGATTACAAAGTCAAAATCTGAAGCTTTCTAATGATCAATGTTTATGAAAATAGTTCGTATTCGGAAAAATAATAAATCTCAACGAATCTTCACCAGGTATGCGTATATATATCACTCAAAACATCAATATGTTGAAATTTAGGTTCTCATGTTCTAAATCACAAATCCTTTCATTAGGGTTTTACAAGATCTCAGTTTCTTTCACAAAACTAAATAAAAATCTGATTCATAAACTAATGCCCAGAGGTTCATACTCAATCTCAACATGTTTTTAGCAACACAAATTCAATAATAAAGATCTACTATTTCATTCACAATTATTCACATGATTCATACCTCAATACACTATCTATATTGTTCACAACATCCAATCATTACATCATGATACTTGCACGCATAGATCAATCAACAAGACGAATTATAATACTCACAAAATCAAACAATCAAAACAAGGTCACTCACATGAATCAAACAACAAAACAATTTCTATATCTCTCACCTTAGATTTGAGAAAAGTCCACGAAAAGAATCCTCCTTTTGCTAGATCCAAAGACTCCTTCTCCACCAAAAATAAACCTCCAAAATTCTCTGTTTTATCCATAATGACGGCTGGGAGAAAAATCTCTTAAATATCCTGGATTGAATATTAGGGTTTTACCCTCATTTTTGCAAAACAATCCTTTCCAAAATACAATTTACATATATAATTCTATCTTTGGAAATTCCATCAAAACTCATTAAAATTTGGATTTAAAAGAAAATATACATTCTAAATCTCAATCAATGCTGTTCAAAACGTCCAGAATGCAAATTTGCACATTAACCCCTAAAGATGTCAATTTTGCAAAAAGGTCCTTCCTTTTCCAAAAATTGCAAATTGATCCAATAAATTTCAGAAAAATCTAGAAAAATACTAAATAAATTTCAAATATCAAATAATGATTTTTCATAAAGAAAACTTAATTTTTCAAACTCCTCAAAAGTATTTGCACGTGTTTTGCACGTGTACAAAAGATAAATTTTTCTGAAAATATTCATTAAATCTCCAAAAATAAATTTAAATTCATTTTCAAATATAAAAATAATATTTGAAAATACTGAGTTCTACACCCACGACCCTCTCGCGGTAGAGGGTGGACTACAGTTCAGTTCATCCTTCGCGTGCGCAGTTTTGTTTTAGTCTTCAGCTCGCCTCCCGTGTTGTTCTTTCTTCCGTTCCGTCCCTTTTTAGCGCGCTTCCCTTCGAGGACCCTTTTGGCGTGTGTGCGCAGCCCAACCCGGACACTTCCTGTCCCTCCCAGCTCAGATTTCTTCCTTCGGAGGTATTAGGGTGCGCTGCTGTTTTCTTTCTCCTCAACCAAGCACTGTAAGTTTTTAGTTATTTATTAATTTTTATTTAGGTTTTTTCGTTTTCGTCTTTGGGGTGTTTCTGTTTTTGTTTCTCGCTGGTGCTTTAGTAGCGATTGTTTTTTTGGTCTCTCCGACCTTCTTGCGGCGAGGCTCCCTCCCTTTTCTCTTTGGATTTCTGATCCTTCTCCGCTAGAGGTTATCGTATTGTGCTCTATTCTGCTGTGTGGCGGCTAGATTGACCGCCTCTCTTTCTCTCCGGTGTGTTTCTTCTCTGGCTGTCGCCAGATCCTGCCCCATTTTGTTGCTCCAACTTAAGTGGGCCTTTCTTTTTGGTGACTATTTTGTAAGCCCATGGACCGCTCATGGGTTGAAGTGGTTAAAAAGAAAAAAAAATAAAATTTATAAATCGTCAGCTCTCATTGGGCCCCCCTGGGCCTTCCCTCTCTAGTCCTCCCAAGCCCTCCCTCGAGAAGTTTCCGGGACTCTCTATGTACCCGCTCTCCCGCCATTTGTCTCCATCTAACTCTTCTTCTTCCTTCCCTCTTCGTACTATTTCTTACCGGTTACCACTCACCTGTTTCCGGTACCTTTAGCCAGGGCACTTAAAGAAATTTTGCTCTTCGGAAATGAAATGCTTGTTTTGTCTTAAGCCTGGTCATGCACATCACCGCTGCTTCTCGCTCCAGAAGCTCTTGGGCCTCACTTTGGGAGCCCCCATCTCGGAGCAAGTCCTTGCCGCCCTCGATTTCCCCTCCTTACACCGAAAGCTTGCGGAAGATCAAGTTACCAAACCCAAAAAGCCGAAAGTCGCCTCTAGGTCCCCTCTGCTCCCCACTCCTCCTATCGCAGATAGACTCTCTGATAGTCTACCTCCTCCTCTTCCCGCTCCGGTTGCTTCTCAAAATCAACCAGCCAAACCGAGCGTTACTCAGGTGTTCATCCCGAACACAGAGCTATCCGATAGGTTAAAATTTTTCAACACTTATGGTGCTATCTCATTTTTTGGAGGGTCTATTCCCTTCTTTACCTTGAATTCTTTCCTTAGCAATTATTGTAATGTTAAAGAATGGGATTGGGTTCTCAGTACTTGTTCTAACGGAGATGTGGTTATCTGATGCTCTTCCCCGAAAATTCTTGACGGTCTTATTGGAAACTCAGCTTTGTCTATCGGTGCTATCAACCTTGCCATTCGAAAATGGGTTCAGTTTACCCCGCCGTCTCAGGCCACCAGCACTGAGTCCACCAAAGTCACTCTCTTAGGCCTCCCCCCCCCTTTTGTGACTCTTTGCAGCTGGTTGGTAACATGTCTAAATGCATCGGTGAAATTATCAGCAGCTCCTCATCGGCTAAGCTGGCATCGGGGTGTCTCCAAGTCGAGGCTCTTTTTCATTGTCCTAAGCATGCTGAGCGTATCGAAGTCTATTGTCTTAAAGATGGATTTGCATCGTTCATGGTCTCCGTGCAATACCATGATCCGATTTCCATTTGTGAATCCTCTCAGTTGCCGTCTTCCAGCACCCCCAAGCCAGCTTTTAAGCCATCGACTACAGCTCCCTTCCATCCGGGGTCCTCCTCTCTGTCTAAGCCTCATCCGAACAACTCCAAAGGTCCTCACAAGGGTTCCACCAGGAATAAAGTTTTGATCCCCAATAAGCATTTTATCAATCAAAGTATCAAGAAGAACTCCCCATCCAAAGCTCCTAACCTAGTATGGATCAACCCGGAGATTTCGTCGCTTCAAGCTGGGAAGGTTAATGCTCCTGCTACTTCTTCCGCAGCAGTCCCTCCACTACCATTCACATTGGGGCTTACAAAGACTTCCTCTTTAGAGAAGGATCTTCCCATCTCCTCATCGCAGCATACTTCCAAGGCCCTCGAGCCGGCTTCACAATGGCCGTCTTGGGAGGTCAACCCTCATTTCGCATCTGATTGGGATAAGTTTCAGAAGGAAGCTCACTTTCCCACCGGTTCTGTTCTGTCGCCGGTTCCTCCTCCCATCAGGATCAAAAAGTCCCACTCCACAAAAGAGGAAGGGTGGGTTGATCAAGACAAATTGCTTCTTGAAGAGAAAGCGGATTTGAATCTTGTACAGTCTCTCAAGCAGGTATCCCCTACCCTTATCTCAATTATTTCTTCTCAATTGGATTTTATTGCCAATGCTTGGCAGTTTCATTTTCTATGGATGCATAGCATTTTCTCTTCTCTCCCTCTCCGGCATTCTTCCTTCTCTTCTTCGCTCTGCGCTTGGTTATCCCCCGACCTTGCTGCTTTGGTGGGGGGTATACCCAGGGCATCTAGGCCCAGGGCGTGCGCTACATCCCCTCACAGAGTTGTAGCGCTCTCCTTGGAGGCCTCAGTGCCCTCCCCACATTCATCTACTTCCTACTCCAATTCTAGTTCAACGACTATAGTCGCTGTCGATTTACCTCATCTACTCTCTTCTTTTAAGGGGGAAAGATGTCCCATTTTGACGGTCGGTCAACGTCCGACCCATCTTATCAGATCTAGCGCTCGGATTCAAGTAAGGAAATCTGAGCTTGCTTTAGCAGCTCCTGAATCTTTACCACAGGCGCAGCCCATTCTTGGCACTAAGCACCTCCTTCCTCAACCCCATTCGCAGAAAAATATTTTAGGATCCATTTTCCGCCCTCAGTTTGATTCTATGTCGGATTTAGAACTCACGTATATTGCCCAGGATATGGGTTTTTTATTTCTTTCGGAATATTCGGACGGGCTTTACTCCATTAGGCAGCTGGAACGTAACAGAGTTCGGGAGTATCAACTTCTTAATGATTAGTATTTCTTGGAACATCAAGGGACTCAATTGCCCCGTTAAACAGAGGGCAATTTATCAGTTGATTGCATCCACCCACTGTGACCTAATTTCGATTCAAGAATCGAAGATTGATTCTCCCTCACCTATGATCCTGTGTACGATAGGAGGATCCATTATTACTAAATGGATCTCGTTAGACGCGATAGGTACTAGGGGAGGTATCCTATTTGGATTCAAAGAATCGGTTTTCTCTCTTATCGCAGTGCAACGTCTAAATTTCTTCCTTATCGTCCAAATGCATTGGACGTCTCTCAACTCCATTCTCTCAGTCATCTCGGTTTATGGTCCCTCCTCTTCTGATAGCCGCCAGCCTTTTTGGGACGAATTCCAATCTCTTCACAGTTACAATAATGGTCTTTGTTTTTTTGTGGGGACTTTAACGTCACCAGATTTGTCGCCGAAAGGTCAAACTCCTCTTCCTCTTATTTACACTCAACCTACTTTAATGACTGCATTCGTGAACTGCAGTTAATTGATCTTTTGTTGAATGGAAGATCCTTCACCTGGTCTAACCTTCGTCAACCTCCGACGATGGCCAAAATCGACCGCTTCCTCGTTTCCCAAAGCTGGATTACCCAGTTTCACAACTCTTTCTCCAACGCTCTTCCCAATCCCTCCTCGGACCACGTTCCCATTGCACTTTACTCTAACTTCCCCTTCGCTTATCACCACAAATCCCGTTTCGAAAAATTTTTGTTACAAGATCAACTTTTCGTCAACCTTATTGTGGAATGCTTAGCTTTAGTCACCGGCTCTACTGGGCTGGGTAGCATCCTTCTCAAACTTCACGCCATTAAATTTGGCTGCAAGATCTGGCGTTACGAAAGACAAAACAATACCTCCCTCCTTAAAAATTTTCTTCTAGCTTCCATCGATTCCATAGATAAGCTAGAGGAACAGGGCCCTTTATCTGATGCCCTCCACTCCGAACGGCTTTAGTGTAAGAGAGATTATGCCGGCATCCTTCACCAGGACCACATCAAATGGTCTCAAAGAGCCAAAATTAGATGGTTAAAGGAAGGTGACGGCAACACCGCTTTCTTTCATAACTTTACTTCTCACAGGCAACGCTGTAATAGGATCTCCTCCATTATTCACAATGGGGTCGAGCTTAACTCCGACCCCGAGATCCACCAGGCCTTCCTCTCTTTCTATAAAAACCTAATTTGTTCCTACAAATAGCGTTCCATTTGCCTCGATTGGCATCACCTTTACGGTCCCCAGTCTCAGGACCTTTCTTCTCTCGAAGCACCTTTCTCTTTGGAAGAGATTAAATCAGCTGTCTTCGCTTTAAAAAGCGATTCAGCACCAGGGCCTGATGGATTCCCTACTTTTATTTTTCAAAGATTCTAGCACTGGCTTAAAGATGATCTCTTTCGTTTGTTTGACGACCTTCATAAGGGCACATTCTCCTTCGACCGCATCAATTACGCACACATTGTGCTCATTCCCAAAGTAGCGGGAGTGCACTCGCTGACAAACTTTAGGCCTATTATTCTGATCAACACTACTTTCAAAATCATTATGAAAGTTCTCTCGGCTAGGCTGAGTGCGATCATTTCGCCACTTATTGATCCTGCCCAATCGAGTTTCATCACGGATCGCTTTATTCTAGATAGTGTAGCCTCCGCTCAAGAAGTGATCTCTCATTGTCACAACTCTAATTCCGAAGGGATATTGCTTAAACTAGATTTCCAAAAAGCTTACGATAACGTTAGTTGGGATTTCCTTTTAGAACTTCTTTTGCATCGAGGTTTCGACCCCAGATGGATCGCCTGGATTAAATTCAGCCTCTTCTCAGGCACTTCTTCCATCTTCATTAATGGATCGGAAGGCCACAAATTTAAAATAAAATGTGGGCTCCGCCAAGGGGACCCACTTTCCTCTCTATTGTTTTTCCTGGTCGGCGATGTTTTTAGTAAGCTTCTTCGTAATGCTTGGGAATTGCATGTCATTGAAGGTCTTGGGGACTCGCACCTTTTCGGTGGTGTTCTCAACCTGCAATATGCTGATGAAACGATTATTTTCGCTAAACCAAATTCCCATTCTCTTCGTAACCTTAAACTACTGTTGTATTGTTTTGAATTAGCTTCGGGGCTCTCTATCAACTTTCTTAAATTTTCAGTCCTTTGGCTGGGTGGTTCTCCTAACAGCCAGACCGAGATCTTCAACTTCTTTAACTGCCCTATCGCTTCCTTCCCCATCACGTACTTGGGGATACCCCTTCGATGGGGTAAACTAAAAAAATCTGGTTGGTTTCCCATGGTAGTTGAATCCAGACTCAACATTTGGGCTGGTAAACTTCTCTCCCGTGGTGGAGGACTCATCCTGATGAATTCAGTTCTCTCTTCAATTCCCCTTTATTTGATGACGTTCTATTATATCCCCTCTTGGGTCATCAAGAGGATCGACCAAATCAGAAGTAATTTTTTCTGGACTGGGTCTTCCAATTGCAGGCGGGGATCTCATCTGTGCAATTGGAAGTTAGTTTGTACCTCCAAAGCGGATGGGGGTTTAGGGGTCTTAAACCTCAGGAACCATAACATTGCCTTATTGGGCAAATGGCTCTGGAGATTTTTAAAATTCGATCATTTTCCTTGGATACAAAGTATCAAGGCCAACTGTTTCTTATCTCACCATTGGTGGGAATTTCCCTCATCTATTCATCGCAGCGCTTTTCCTTTTTGGAAAGGGGTTTGGAAAGCGGCGGCTGCATTCCATTGCGGTATCTCTCATGTCTGTTTCGACGGATCCAAGACCAGATTCTGGACTGATCTCTAGATAGGTAATCTCAAACTAGCTTTCGCTTTCCCATCGCTATTCTGCCTGGCCTCCAATCCTGTAGCCACGGTGGCAGACTCTTTTACTCTGGTAAAATCGCAAAGACGGTGGAATATTTCGTTCTCGGAAGACCTTCCTTCCAATCTAACAACGAAGCGTAATAACCTCCTTTCCTCCCTTAATAATTTCTCCTGGCACCCCAAAGAAGACTTCTCTTGGCGTTGGCATTCTGCAGGGATCTTCTCTGTCAAATCTTTTTACAACTTTCTTAACTTTCGAGGCATTAGTTCCCCCTTTGCAGATTTCATTTGGAGTTCCTGTGCCCCTCTTAAGGTTAAAATTACCTCCTGGCTCGCCTTCAACAACAAGTTACTTACCGTTGACATCCTTAACAAATGGAATCTAGCGTGGGGACAGTTATGTCCTCTTTGTGCTGACCAAGCTGAGAATGCGGATCGCCTTTTTGTTAGTTGCGATTTCATCAGCCCTCTGTGGAAAATTAGCGCTCTAGCTTGGGAGATTCCTGCTATCCCTTCTAATTTATCTTCCTGTTGGTCTAATCGGCGGATGAATATTAAGTTTCGCAATTCTTGGAACCTCTCTGTTCAACTTATCATTTGGCTCACGTGGTTGGAAAGGAATAAGAGATTGTTCCGACATTGCGCTTCTCCGATCGCTACATTAATTGAGGAGTTTTTATTTCTTTTCAATTTTTGGTCTTCGACGTTAAAAACCGAAGCCAGAGAGTGTCTTTGCAGTCATAGACTGGACGAATCTTTTAATTGTCTCGCTCTCTTAATGTTGTTTGATTTTCTTTACTTCGGTGTTAATTTATAGTCTCCGAATTTTTCTACAGGGCTGAGGCGGGACCCACGCTCTCTCTCTTTGCATAGCTGCTTATTTTAGTTTTTTTTTGGGCTTTGCTTTGCATTTGCCGTACTTGCTTAGCGTTGGATACTCCATCTCTTCTTTTTACTGCTTTATTACAGCTGTGGATTGTATTTTCCTTCTCTACAGGAAGGGATCTTAGCCAGGGGCCTTGTTTTGGTTTAATTTCTTTTCTTTTGTGGGTTTCCCTGGTATTTTGTGGTCTGGTTTCGATTTCCAGTATAGTATTTTGCTTCTGATGCTGTAGGCTGTAGGGACTTTGGCTTCAATGGTTATTTTAATGTAGTTTGTTTCTAAGTTTTCTGTGGGTTCTGTGCTTTGTGCGATGACCTTGGGGTTTGTTGTATTTTTGTTTGTCTTTTTGTTTGTAGCTCCTTCGTGAGATTATCTTTCCCTGTGTGCAATGTGGTGCCTGTATGCTCTCTTCTCTGAGTTACAGTTTGGTTTCTGCTCCGGTGCGGTCTGCTGGGGTGTTTGGCTGCCTTGGTGCTGGAGGGGGGGCGCTTATCCCCTACGGCGAGCGGTTACAGCATCGCTGTTGTGCACTATTGTAGCATAGGGACTGTTCCAGTTTCGTTTTGGTGGTTGTGCGAGGGTGTCGCGCGTTCTGCCGGCGATGCGTCAGCGATATGCCCCTTCCGCTCTCCCGCGTGGCTTTGATTTTTTCATTGTTCTGCCTGTTATAGTTTGCAATAGTTTGCAATCCAACAAAACTGTTAAAACAGTGGGTACGTCAGTTGAATACAACTGACGCAATGTTGATAAAAGCAGTGACCCTCCAAAGTCTCACAACCACAAACTTATTGCACAAAATAAAATAAAGCAATGATGGAAAAGTTCATAAATCAACATATGAAGCTAAACTAAAAGAATGAGTGTGTGTTAAGAAAACAAAGAAGGATACCTAAAACAATGTCCAGGAAATACAAATGCACACAATGCTCACTAATGCACACTTATTTGGATTCTATGCATCTCATACTACACCGGTCTGAGGACAAGCTCTTAGCATTCACCTCATTATAGGGTTTAATCCCCTATTATGAAAACTTATACTCGTGACTAACATAAAATCTAGACATTCTGTGAATATCTGGCCTATGCCCCAGTAATTCCGGACACCAATCCCACATTGTAGATAAGCTGGAGATACTTCCACTGACATATCGATAATTTCGGGGACCGTTTCACACTGCAAGTCATCATGGCACATCATCACACAAACATCCCATGAACTTCGCCTTGATCTCGATAATTTCGGAGATCAATCCCACACCGAAGATGAGCTGGAGACACTTCCACTCATATCTCGATAATTTTGGGGACCATCTCACACCACAAACCAATTGAGGCCCTCATACTTATGTGTGCCCTTACTTCATCACATCTCCAACTAGTGTCTGTCCTTAAGTTCAAAAATAGATAACCATTGCCTCCTAGAGCTAGCTCACCCTATCGGACTTAACCAATAAGGATCACTAGCCGATACTGGCTAATTTCCAAAATCAAACAATCTCAGCTGCCAATAACTAGGGTCCTACTCAGCCTCTAGAGCTTACAACCCAACACAAACCACCTCTAGGGTTCTTTTACACTAACCTAGATTCTCAATTAAAACCACCACTAGGTTCACCAATCAAATAATCATTCTTTTACTCATTTCCAAATATATCACCTTTCGGAAAAACTCGAATTTATAAATCAATCCCCAAATTAATTCATCTTATCAAATATAAAATTTTCAGTAAATAAAAGTTTTCCACAACATCTTACTTCTCAAATAAATGGATCTCCACTTTCATAATTGATACTTCTCATTTATAGAAAAAAAATCAATTCAATCATTCATCTTTAATTCAATTCTCGCTATTTCTTTCCATATGTGCAAAACATAATATAAATTCTAGAATTTTAACATATTTAAAATTGGAAACAAACCACTTTAAATTCTGGGATTTATCCATCAAATCTAAAATTTCATAGTTCAAAAATCTAAAACTTCCACATCTTAAATCCGGAAAACAACTACTTCAAAATCTGAGATTATATCATCCAAAACTGAACATTAAACTCCTCAAAACTAAGTGTTATACTCATTTAAAATAAAGGTTTGCATCACACAAATATGCGACTTAACATCCACAAAATCTAAAACTTATTTCCCCAAAAAATCTCAAACTTTACTCCTCGAAATCTTGATTTTAAAATCAACAAAACTTCTCACCACATATGTAATATCCCAGAAAAAAATAAGAAATTAATTTTTGTATTTTACACGTGCATTGCACGTGCAATTTTATGTATTTCTAATCTCTAAAAAAAATTAGACTCATGAACAATTTAATTCTCTTTTCAATGGTTACAATTGTGTTATTTTATTTTAATTTAAAACTCATAGGCCTAAAGTCTCTTTTAAAGCCCACTAGAAAATTAATTTTAAAAGTGCAGCCCATGATTAAATCCTACATTTAAATACACATTTAAAAAATGAACACACACTTGTCATGTAACAAACACCTACTATTAAATAAATAACAATTAATTAATGGATTGAGAAGTGTGTGCACATCGTGTGCATGTGCATGTGTGTGCACTAGAAGACCTTGGCCGGCCAAACAAAGAGAGAGGGTAGAGTGGGAGAAAGTGTGTGGGTGAGTGGGTAGTTATTTGGGTAGTGAGAGTCTTCTTATCCACACAATAACCCTATAAATACCCCTCTTATTGTATGAACAAATGCATTAAATCAAAAGAAACAAAAGAAAGAAAAAAGAGAAGGAGAGTTTGGAATTTCTTTACAAGGAGGCTTCGGTTTTTGGCTAAGGAGTAGGTGAAGTGATAGTAGGCTTCGGTTTTTGGCTAAGGAGTAGGTGAAGTGATAGTATGCTTCGGTTTTTGGCTAAGGAGTCGGTTTTTGGCTAAGGAGTTGTGCTGGAGCAATTTTCTAGGAGCTCTATTTCATTTTTGCAACAAAATAAGGTGGGTGATTTCTTTTGCTTTCTAGATATTGTAGTGTGCATGTTTAATTATTTTATGACTGAAATGAAAATGTGGCATGTGTTCTTTAGATTACAAATTTGTTATGTTGCATGTGGTATTAATAACTAGAGTTTTAGTAGTTATGAAATATGAAAATAAATGCATGCTAGTTGAAAGATTTATTCTAAAACTGTCATGTAGATAAGTTGAAATTTTAGGTAGAGTTGTTGTGGTGTTGTTGGGTGCATAATAGTAGATCATGTTTAGATTAACGGAACTGGGTATAAATTCATACACAAAGTTGTTAATTTATGCAAAGAAAGTTGTGTAAATAATGGAAAATTTTATAATTGAATAGGAGATGAGAACGTCTCATGAAATTGATAAAAGAAACATACAATCTTGATTAGTTGTTTGAAAAAGGAGTTTGTTAATAAATCAAAAGTATATGCTTATGTTGTTTCTAAAAATCACTATTTACAAAATGTATGTTTAAATTAACTATATTAAGATTAAAATCAGTAAGAAAAAGTTTCTGGAGAATTGTGGTTATAATTTATGACCTATTAATTTGGGGGAAACAAATTAAATTGTAAAATATGCGAAAAGATAAAATTAACATGGAAGCAGAGACTCGAGTTATAAATAATCAAACCCCTATAGTATCAGATATGGCATTGGCCTTGGTGGCTAACGCGTGCGCCAACGCGCAACGCACTGCCACGTGGCGCTGGGGGGTCCTCTGGTCGTGGGTTCGAGCCTGGGTTTGGGCTCTGTTCTTTTCTTTTATTTTTTTGATATTTTATCAAAGAGTGTTTTGGGCTTATAAAAATAATCCAGGAAACATATTAACAAATTAGTGAGTTGGCCTGTTGGTTGGCTTGCAGGTTGGCTGGCTTTGGGTCTTGGGTTCAAGTCTAGCCATACACATATTTGGTTTTATTTATATTTTGGGGGTTTTCATGATTGTAAAGTTGGAAAAAATTCTAGTATTAATCCAAAATATTATTTCAGCTTTTAGAATTATTTCCACAATATTTATGATATATTTGTGAGAACTAGAAGTAATATTCACATGAATTAATGTGTTGGAGAACTTTGAATACAAATTAAAAAGTGGATCCTGTATGAGTGAAGAAGATTAAAGTATAATACAATTTGGACTCATCTTAGTGAAATTTCACGATTATTAATCTTTGATTAAGAGAATAAGTTGGGTTTGCTATAAAGCTTTAACTAATTCAATCGAAAATGAAAGTGAAGTTGGTCACTTCATGTTTTATGAATACAAAGAATTGAATATGAAGAATTTATTGAATAAAGAATTGAGTTGAGGTTTGATGTAACCTATGTGGTCTCGGTTGAGACGGTCATTGTTCTAGAGTGAGCGAGACCTAGATTACCGGCAGTTGGAATATATAGATTTTGAGAAGTAACCAGTATGGGTTGACTCTCTTTCGAGAAGTGACCGGTGTGGGCTAACTATCTCAGTGTTTTGTATAAGTTCGGTGGGTAAGCTAAACTCTAGGTCTTAATAACTATAACTTAATTTAAGTACAAGGCACTAGTTGGTGACATGATGAAATAAGAGCAAACGTGAGTTATGGACTCCAGAATGATCCTTGGAAAGAGACAGTCCCCAGTATTCTGGGACAATGGATGAAAGGCCCACAGAATGATCCACGGAGAGGGAATGATCTCCAGTATTCCGGAACGAGAGTGACACTCATGGGACATTTGTGCGATAAGGGTTCCAGAATGACTCGCGGAGAGAGACAATCCCTAGTATTCCGGGACGATGGATGAAAGGGCCACAGAATGATCCACGAAGCAGGATTGATCTCCAGTATTCCGGGGCGAGAACCAATATTTGCAGTGTCTAAATCTTGTAGTAGTCATAGTAGTAGGTTGCATGGCGAGGGGTTTAACCCTATAATGTGGAGTACGTAGGTGCTTGCCCTCAGATCTATGTAGAATGGGATGCACAGAATCTGAACAAGTATGCATTAGTGTCATTATAGTAAAAACATTTGCATTGGGTATTAAGTCATTGCATACACTGATATGTTTAGGATAGTCACTTTTACATTTTTATTGTGCAGTCAATTTTGTATTTGCTAAAGTAAGAGAATCGTTATATTATGGCATAGCGTGGATCGCCGTATAGCATTTCGTTAGTTGTATGCAGCAAACGTGCCCACAATTTTCAAGTGCAGGACTTGGATTTACAAGAGGGCATAAAGAATAATTGTTTCTGATGATTATTTAAATGTTCCAGTTGTTACAGTTGTCTATATCATGTTGTATTCATTTAAATTCCGCTGCATTAATGTAATAGAACATTTTGTATGAATAAAAGTTTTAAATTCCTTGTAAAATTGTGCGAATTTGAAGTAAAAGACCCTTTTATGCTACGAATTACATGTAAATGAAATTTGGGGCGTTACAACATACTAGAAAGATATATATATACATTCATACATGTATTAGGGATTATCTCAAACCCTAACACACACAAACCCACACAAAAACACTCCCAAATCTGAGCCCCAACTTGCTGGCCGAAACCCAAAAGAACAACAGACTGAGGTCTGTACAATGCTCAGTCTGCACCGTGCAGACCCGACACTGTTCAACCCTAACCTCGAGCCCATTTTGGGTGATTACAATATCGATTCTTGGTCCATATACACCTATATCATGTACCAATCAACTAGATTTTGATTTATTAAAAATTTATACATTTAAACTGTGAATATACTTCAAAGATTTCATCTTTATATCAATCAAACATAAATTTGTAGATCAACTATCAAGTTCTAATCAATTACAACAATATGCATGATCATTCAATCAACTCTATGGGTCAAAAATTCAATCTTTCATACCCTAAGGTCATATAATATTTAAGAATCAATCATTCATGTTCAAATCATACAAAGATTTGATTTTTACTTCATAACATCAACTAAACTTCATATATTAACCATCTCAACAATTCATCTCTTGGCAGAATAGTAAATACATGCTATACGCATCCATAAGTCCACAAATAAATTCCTAGCTTGTTACTACATCATCATGAGCAAAAATAATATATCAAGAGAGTTAGAGAGATGCCCACCACTTGAAGAATTTGAATACAAAAATGAGATTTGATCTTCTTACTGCAAATTTAAAGAAAGTCCTCCTTCCTCCTAAGAAATTGCTTTCTTCTCCAATCCTCCAAAAATTCACCAATGAGGAAAAGACAAAAAGAAAAGGCTGAAACCCTAATCTCCCTTATATATGGCTGGGAAGAATTTTTAGGGTTTCATGGGACTTTTGCAAATAGGTCCCCTAGAATCTCCTACTTTACAAATTTAAATATTTAAAAAATCAATTAAGTTAGGATCCATATATAACGCATTCAATTTGGCTCCATGACCTTATCTGTTAATCCCTAAATTGTCCGGCATATAATTCAAAAAAAATAAAATTTTGAATTGAATTTCTGGCTCTTTTCATGGCCCAAAATGATTTCTTTCATAAAAATTCATTTTGTCGGTATAATTTCAAATATAGTCCTCTATATGTTAGATTTTGAAAGCAATCACATATTAAATACACAGCAGAAAAATTACAAAAAATATCGAAACCTAGCAATGGATCCTTGCGAAAACCATAAACTGTGTTTAGGAGTTTTACCTTAAAGATGGATCTACTGTCTCCACAGTATTCCGATCACAGCACTGCAATATTGCAGTGCCTCTACGGTATCCACACGAATGGAATGAAAAACGGCACTCCCTCAGACTGCCGTACTAGTTGCGGGAATGGGATGTTCCTCCTCACGATTTTCTCTCTCTCTCTCTTACTTTCTGTGATGGCTAGGGATTTTTTCATGTGTATCTTTTCCACAGATACATATCATATATATAGGTACAGAACACCAACCCTAAGAAAGTAATGAGGTTGGGCTCTTAATCTGACCTGGGTCAGATTCATTTGTGGGCCTTTGAAATTTAGTCGGCTCATTTAATCTAATTAAATGTCCAATTAATATCGGGAGTACAAGTCTTACTTGGATCCCTAAGAAAGTAATATATAGGTCAGAAAACCAACCCTAAGAAAGTAATGAGGTTGTTGGGCTCTTAATCTGACTTGGGTCAGATTCGTTTGTGGGTCTTTGAACTTTAGTCGGCTCATTTAATCTAATTAAATGTCCAATCAATATCAGGAGTCCAAGTCTTACTTGGATCCCTAATTAAATTCACCTTATGAATTTAAATCCCAGTTTTGGTCCATTTTAAGTGTGTGACCCTGTAGGTTCCTATTACATTGACAGTAATACTAAAATTAAATTTAGTATTACAAACAGTGAGCGATATCTGACAATACATCACTGCTACTCAAGTAACGAGAATGTCAATGATTTGACATAACCTATTCGTGACCAATGTTACCATGTAACCTAGTCCCTTTGTCCAGATATCTTAATTGACCACAAGACAGAGAGCATGTCACCCTTGTATATTTCAATCTTTGGTTTCTTGATGTCTGAGTAAACTTACTCAAACAAATGAGATCAATATCTCATATTGGCTCATTTGAGCACGGTCATGTATTTTGCAGTCTGACTCAATCAAGTGGTTCGTAGATATCGTTCCTGTTATGTAAGAGGGACAAATCCTATCTAAGTCACTCACATCTCTCTACATGATTTGTAGCATATCCAATAGTCAACTTTATAATCACCTTATTAATGATAATATTTGACGGCATTAAAACATATAACTTCTCATGTAGGGAACCGTAGTGACTTCAAGTTAAAGGACAATGTACACTATGGTCACTGTGAGGACCGCTTATGACACTTACGTAACGATCCATGGAGCGTTCTCATGGTGGGCCAGTCCAGTACATTATTACTTTAATATGTACCCATCTGAAGACTTGATATCTCATATCTATGACCGATGAGAATGGTTATCAGTTTATGCACACAATAGTCTCTATGTATTATCGTTGTCCTAATTCACAATAATACTTGACTAGGGACATTTAAGAACAATGTTATGCTTCAGCCAATAGGATCTCACAATCAAGTTATGCACTTGATATCACATGGAAATGAACTTACTATTTCAAGTACTTCATTATGTTCATGTAATTCACAATAAATAACACAATAAATGAAATACCTAAATATAAAATAAATGTCATAATACAATGCAAAGTAGTGATATCAATACACAACTGGCATCTAGGGCATACACCAGCAATCTCCCACTTGCACTAGAGCCAATCAGACATATATCTAATGCCAATAGATCTAGTGTGACCCTCATGCTTTCGCTATGCAAGAGGCTTTGTTAGTGGGTCAGTGATGTTATCATCTATCGGTACTCTGCATATCTTCACATCTTCTTTATCGATGATCTCTAGAATAGGATGGAAGCGCCTAAGTATATGTTTGGATCGTTGGTTATCTAGGTTCCTTAGCTTGTGCAATGGCCTCATTGTTATCACAATAAAGGTCCACCAGGTCCACAATGCTAGGAACTATACCAAGTTCAGTGATGAACTTTCTTATCCAGACGACCTCCTTTACTGCATTGGAGGCAGCAATATACTCTGCCTTTGTGATAGAATCGACTATTGTCTCTTGCTTCGAACACTTCCAACTCGCAGCTCCACCCTTCAGGCAAAATACAAAACTCGATTGCGATTTGGAGTCATCCTTATCGGACTGGAAGCTAGCGTCATTGTAACCCTTTACAACAAACTCTTCCTAGGCTCCATATACCAAGAACGGATCCTTAGTCCATCTTAAGTACTTAAGGATGTTTTGACAGCAGACCACTGACTCTTAACTAGATCTGACTGGTACCTGCTCGTCATGCTCAAGACATATGAGACATCTGGACGAGTACATAACATGACATACATGATAGATTAAATTGCATATGCATATGGAATCTTAGTCATGTGGTCCCTTTCATCTCTAGTTGTAGGACATTGAGCCGTAGACAGACTTACACCATGCGACATAGGCAGAAATCCCTTTTTGGACTCTTTCATATAAAACGTTTTGATACTTTGTCTATGTATGGATGACCCAGGCCAAACAATCTTCGTAATCTATCTTTATAAATATTAATGCCTAATACATAGTGTAACCCCTGTTTTCCTAAATACGTATTTTCTGTGTATTTTCGGATTTTTAATTTTTGTAAATTAAATTGTTTCCGCTCTTAAACTCTTTTTGTTAAAATTTGTTTTTGGATCTTCTATTAAAATCTATTTTCGCTCAATAATTTTATTGTAACTATTTTCTATAAATTTTATATTGTAATACAAATCTTATTTTCGTTATTATTACTTTGATTTCTATTATTACTAATACTACTGTTATTAATAGTACTATTATTATTTTTATCATTTTTTTCTTATTATTATTATTGTTAGTATTATTATTATTGCTGTTATTTTTAATATTGTTATTATTATTATTATTATTATTATTATTATTATTATTATTATCGTTTTCTTTACTACTATCAGTATTATTATTTTATTGTATTACCTTTTGATTTTATATTAAAAATCCTATTTATTTTATTTATTTATATATTTTTCCTATTTTCCTTATTGGATTTATTTAACCCAATACCCATTTCAAAACCCAATTACACCTAACCCTGTACCCATTAATACCCTGTTTTAAACCTACCCAACCCGAAACCCATCTAACCTTACCCGCTACCTGTCAGCCCATCTCTAAACCCTAATACAATCTCATATATATATATATATATATATATACCCTTCACCTGTTCATCTTCCCTATTATTCAAAAACCCATGTGGCTGCTTCATCCCCTACCTCATCTCCTACCTCCTGCAACCCATCTCTCCCGCCCTGTGCACCCACGACCACCTCTCCAAACCCATCCTCTGATCGCCTCATGTTCTCTCTCTGGTCTCCCCGTCGCGTCGCAACTTCGACACTAGCAAACCGAGCCGCAAGCGCCAGTGCTCATCTCGAGCATTTCCCCTTGTTCTCAACCTGCGATGCTCCCCGCAGCAACCCCGCAACCACCCCAATCCAGTTCCTTTTCTCCCTGCCTTCCCCCGCCTTTCCACACCTTACCATTAGCTCCATCCTTGCTCCCTGTGCTCATCCTCCCTCTCCCCGTTGCACCTCCAATCCAACCCCGACCCCTGTGCTCACTCCCCCCCTCAACGACGCAGCCCGGCCTCTCCCTGCACCTGCAACGACAGTGCCACGGCATCTCTCGATAGCGCCGCAGCCCTCCGACACTGCGACACCCCGTCCATCGATCACCCCGTGTGCCGACGCTCCCACACGCGCTCTTGTGTGCGAGTGTGTATTGGTGTGGGTGTATTGGATCTCGAGTACTCGTGGTTACGGTGTTCGTTGGTTAGTGGGTATTGAATTCGTGTACTCGTTTTGAGTTTGCGGGTTCGTAGTTGTTTTGTGTGTGGGTTCGTGGATTCGTGATTCGTTAGTGGTTCGTGTTCCAGAATTCATCATTTTGTTCGTTGCCCGGGAATCCATTTTCGTTATTCTCACTTTTGCTTTGACGTTTCTGTCGCCGTCTCTCATGCAAGTAACTTGTATTCTTTTCTTTGTGTAATATAAGTACTAAATACCGCCTGTAGTGTAGTTGGGTTCTAGAGACAATTTGTGTGTGAATCCCCTTGTTGATCTTGTCTCTATAGTGATGATTTGACCATAGTTTCCTCATGACATACATGACATGATATAACCTAGAATTGACCACATCTTGTTGCATATATGCGTGTTATTCATATGTTATCTTGTGCTCGTTCGTGTTATTCGTGGTAGACTTATTGTGGACTTGTGAAATACCCTATAACATGTTGCTTGAACATCTAGTATACTCTGTCTCATGTTTGGTTGTGTTTTGGATGAGTTCTATGTGAACTAGTGGATTTTGTGCATATGCGATATTTTCAGTTTTGCTGGTTTTTCCGTTTTGATCAGTATTTTAGACCCTATTAAATTCAGTATTTTAAAAAAAATTTAACATGATTTGTAGAGAATTCTGTCTCTTTTTCAACCCTTTTTACAGATCTCAATTTTGATTTACGGTTTGCGAGTTATGTCGATTTTACTACAGTGGTGTCGAAAGATTCCCAGATTTTACTTTTTATGAATTCTGAAGAGTAATCTATTTTTATTCTGGTATTAAAATTATTATTTTGATCTGAAATTTTTCTCAGTACTTCTAGACTTGATTGAGGTTTACCCAGAATTTTTGTGAATTTATTTGATGAGTTTTACAAACCGTTTTATGTTTCCAAACAAATACTATACGAGCAGATTTTTCTTGCTGTTCAGTAAAGAACTTGATTTTCGACCTATTTCTACTTTCTGTTTGAAAAATGTTTCCGAATATGAAAGTTAGCCTATTGTACCTATTTTCTTACCCTTTTGGCGGATTTGGATTTCGATTTATGATTTGTGAGATATTGTTGTTCTCGTACTGCAGTATTTGTGATTTCAGATTTACAAAACTACTGCGTCTTGTTGTTTTCTGATTTTACTGGGCTACTCTATATTTATTGAAAAATTCTGAAACTTTATATTCTGATGCTACACATATAAGGAAATACCCCAGATTTTTCGTGGATTTAATTAAAGAGTTTTCATACTGTTTTCCTGACTTTGAATACAATCTTCTAATTTCTGACTCAACGTATTTTCTGGATTCAAACCTATTTCGAGACTTGATTTTGTGAAATACCATATGACTAATACATGTTTGTTGGATTCGGAAAGAGTCTATTTTCTATATTCTTCGATGGATCCAGATTTGCATGTTTGTGGCAACGGGTATCCCTATTTTAGTACAATACTGTCTTGCTATCCTGAACTAGAATTTTCGTTGTTCTATCCTGTTATGTGTTGGCTTTCACCTGTACATGTTTATCTTCTGACCTGAACCTGTTACATGTTTATACCATGTTATATTTGCCTTGTTTGAGACACACACATGCTTGTTTAATTAATAATAATAAATAACTAAGCCAGGGTTTAAGGGAAAGATCTAGTAGTGGACAATATAGGAGCCTATACTCGGAAGGGGGCTCGTGTTTCCCGTATGACATGTTTACCGATCATGTTACCGATCAAGTTAATTTCTGTTACCAATCAAGTTTACCGATCAAGTTACCGACCAAGTTCTGTGATTCTGTGATACCCGAGTACATGACCTATAGAATCCCCTACGAAATCTAAGCGTAATCTGTTTGAATGTGGTAACCATGTGATAAAAGCTGGGGTGCATGAAGTGCTACCTAGATAGTAATAATACAAGACTTGAACATGATCACTTGACACTCGAAACTTGTTACTTGTACATGATAATTGATACTTGTTCACTTGATACTTGATACTTGCTACTTGTACTTGATTCGTGATACTTGCTACTTGCTACTTGTTTACATGATACTTATTCACTTGACACTTAATGCATGTCACTTGCATTTATTTATCTTGCCATGCTAGTTGTTATATTTTGTTATCATGCTTATTCCATGTTATTAGTTTTTTTTCTCCATGTACTTATATCCTGCACTACAAGCGGCCCGTAACTTACATTGACGGGAGTTTTTTTTCTTTTTTCTCTTCCTGCAATTTATAAAATTGCAGATTTTGGAGATCAGCTGCCAGATGGAATAGGCGAGATGAGATACTAACTGCTGGAATTTTGTTATTATTATTTCTTGTTGCTTGCTTTGAACAATTCTATTTTGTTACTTGGATTATTTATATTTGGGCAATGTGACCCAGGATTATTGACTTGCTCAGATCTGGTTTATTTGAGATTAATATATTTTGTTTCAAGTATTCTTGTTGGTATTTTGATTCACATGTGCATGCTTGGTTGATTCTTTTGCTTCCGACTCTGATTATTCTTATGAAATGTTGTAAAGATTCTGAACAGCTTATGGATGATGAAAATCATTCGCTAGGCTTAGTCACGTATCCGTATTCTGCATTTTCTTTTTGGGAAGCGGAACGTGACACATAGGTAGCTTCACCCAAGTCCTTAATGAAAAATTATTTCCCTAGCCAAGTCTTTACAGATTGCATGGTAGGGATGTCATTCCTGAATAGTATGTCATCTACATAAAATATCAGAAAGATAATTGTGCTTCCACTAACCTTCTTATAGACACAAGGTTCATCTTCATTCTTGATAAAATCAAACTCTTTGATTGCATCATCGAAGCAAAGATTCCAGCTTCTAGAAGCTTGCTTTAACCCATAAATGGAACGTTGTAGCTTACACACCTTTTCAACATCCTTAAGAGTGACAAAACCCCCAGGCTATGTCATCTATCCATCCTTGAGAAGATTTTCATTTAGAAAAGTAGTTTTGACATCTATCTGCCAGATTTCACAATTGTGATATGCTGCAATAGAAAGCAAGATCTGAATGGATTTAAGCATGACAATTGGGAAAAAAGTCTCATCATAGTCTACACCACAAGCTTGCTTGAAACCTTTAGTCACCAAACGCCCCTTAAAGATTTGCATGTTATCATCCATGTCAATTTTCTTTTTGAAAACCCATTTGCACCCAATAGGTTTTACCCTTTCAGGTGAGTCTATCAAGGTCCATACTTGGTTGGCACGATTCCATCTTAGATCTCATGGGTTCAAGCCATCTCAGTCTGAGCCTTTTACAGCTTCATCATAAGTGGTAGGCTCATCTTGATCCATGAGCAATACACCACCATATTGAGTCATGAGAATATCTCTCGGGTTGATGATGTATCCTACTAGACTTACGTAGACCTTGTGCTACTTGAGCAGGTTGTTGTTCAACAACGATTTGTGGAACCTACTCCATTCCAACCAATGGTTCGCTGCTACTTTGCGAAGTTTGAATTTCTTCAAGTTCTATGTTCTCCCACTGGTTCTCTTGGAGACGAATTCTCTCTCTAAGAACACAGCAGTCCATGTGACAAATACTTTGTATTCAGTGGGATTATAGAAATAGTATCCCTTGGTTTTCTTGGGATATCCTACGAAGAAGCAATTATCAGATTTGGGACTAAGTTTATCAGATACTTGGCACCTTACATAGGTTTCGCAACCCCAAATTTTTATAAAAGACACAATAGGACGTCTCCTAGTCCATATCTTATATGTTGTCTCTTGAACCGTTTTAGAGGGAACACGGTTAAGTGTGAAAGCAGTTGTTAATAGAGCATGTCCCCAAAAGGTTCTTGGAAGATCTATATGACTCATCGTGGATCGAATCATGTCTAACAAGATTCGGTTCCTCCTCTCAGATTCATTATTCAATTGCGGTGTTCCAGGGAGAGTGAGTTGAGATATTATCCCGCATTCTTTTAGATGGTCATCAAAATTTTGGCTTAAGTACTCACCACCTCGATCTGATTGAAGGGCTGTAATACCTTTACCATGTTAGTTTTGTACCTCATTCTTGAATTCTTTGAACTTTTCAAATGACTCTAATTTGTGTTTCATCATATACAAAAACTCATATCTACTGAAATCATCAGTAAATGTAAAGAAGTATTGAAAACCTCCTCTAGCCAATGTGTTGAAAGGTCCGCAGACATCACTATGTATGAGACCTAAAAGAACACTATACCTTTCACATTTCCCAGTGAATGGAGCTTTTATCATCTAGCCCAAAAAACAAGGTTCACATACCCTATATGATTCAAAATCAAATGAGTCCAAGAATCCATCCTTCTGGAGTTTGGATATGCAGTTTTCATTTATGTGGCCCAAATGACAATGACGAAGGTCAGTTGGGTTTGTATCATTTGATTTGAATATCTTAGTATTTATATTATAGACGGAAATTTTGAGGTCGAGAATATAAAATTCATTACTCAATTATGGACTAGCATAACATATATCATTTAAATAAATAAAACAACTTTGATCTTTTATTATAAATGAAAAACCCTTTTTGTCCAAAAAAGAAACAGAAATAATATTCCTACTAATAGCAAACACAAAATAACAGTTCTCTAACTCAATTATAAGCCCAGTGAACAATGATAAATGACAAGTTCTTACAGCTGAAATAGTAACTTTTGCTCCATTTCCAACTCGTATGTCAACTTCACCCTTAGCCAATGGTCTACTTCTTTTGAGATCCTGCACATTTACACAAATGTGAGATCCACATCCAGTATCTAATACCCAAGATGCAGAAATAGATAAATTGACTTCTATAATAAAAATACTTGTAGTGGAAGTCTCACTTCCTTTTTTCATCTTAAGCTCCTTCAGGTACTTATGACAGTTTCGCTTTCAATGTCCGGTCTCACCAGAGTGGAAGCATGTGTCCTCCTTGGCCACACTACCCTTAGGTTTCAAGACATAAGTGATGGGCTTGAAATTTTCCGTGCCCTTCCCCTTGCCCTTGGGTTTCTTAATCTGCTTTTTGCCCTTGACCTTACCTTTGGCATGTTGAACCATCATAATTGTTTTTCACTTACTAATATTCTGTCACGCCCCGCTTTCCAAAAATACGGAATACAAGTACATGACATTGGCCCAGCGAATGACTAACGTCACCCATAAGCTGTTTATCCGATTAACTCAACAATATAATCAATACAGAATAATTATGCAAGCAATAATAATAATCTCATGAACAATAATACTTGAAATGAAGCAATATATAATATCCAAGTACAATAATAATCCAATATCTGGAAACAAAAATAACAATATTCGGGTCAAAAGCCCAAAATATAATGAAATAACAATAGTTCAATAATTAAATCTTCATGACAAAAACAATTATTTATTAAGCGGTGATACTATCAATTTCTTCACCAATGTTACTCTCCCAATCCATCAGGCAATTCTCCATCAACAACTGTAAACACTTTATCTAAAAAGATGAGAAAAATTATCCTTAGAGCAAGTCATGGACAGCAAGTAGAGAAAGCAGTGAACAATAGAATAACAGTATAACAATGAATCAATGGATCAATAGGAATCAATAAGATGGCACGATAATCAATAATCAAGATCACGGTAATCGATACAATGGCTATAAACAGTGATTCAATATTCGGTAACAATATCAATGATCAATAACAATAACACTTAGCCAATATTTGATATCAATATGAACAATGATGAACAATATGCAGTGTCAAGGTGATGCAACTCTTAAGACTATTAATCATTATAATCCTAACTAATGTAGTGCTTCATGCATCCCATCTATTTACCACATGGTTGCTATATACAAAAAAGTTACGTTTAGACTTAGTGGTGGGCTTTATAGTTCATGTACTCAGCACAATAACAATGTTCCATCGATAACGGTATTTTATCAATAAGATGTTACAAGATCACAAGATCATAAGATCACGAGATAACGGTATAGGGAACCACGAGCCCCTTATCCGAGTACAGTTCCTATATTTTCCACTACTGGAGTCAACCCTTAAACCCCGACTGGTTAATTATTTTATCGATGCAACAATACAATATGCAGTCTAGAGACATTAGATGAACGATAGCAACAATAGGGGAACAATAGGACGATAACTTAGATAGGACAATTAGAATGATGACAATAGAACATTAGGATCATGCAATGCAACACACATACATTATTCATGCAATACTACGATATAGGAATAATTAATCTATTAAAAACTAGAAGATAAAATTTTGACCGCAAGAGTAGTCTGTACAAAAATGCAGTTTCCCGCTGTTCCAAAACTCGAAAACTGAATCCTTCAGAAATTCTAAAAACTAGACTTCCACACGGTTCCAGTGCATATTTAAAGTTCAAAATCCGTCAACAGTAACTAGGTCAATCACATTATTCTTTTCAGATTTCATGTTCAGGCAGAATTTCGACATCATGTTATTTTATTTTTAAAAATAGCAAAAACTCAATATTAAATTCATTAAAAATATTTTCTAAACCTCTAAACATGTTAAGTAACTATCTAGAAATTTTCAGAGCAAAATTTTAACATTTGATCAGCTTTTTTACTGTTTAAGCATGGAAGATACAAGAATCTGAAAAATCTGAAAAATCTGAAAGTAAAACACAGTTGTAGTAAAATGGGCATAAATTTTGTTGCACAACTCGGAATTCAAAAATTCAAGATGTTCTGGAAACTAGAAAGATAAGGCTACAATTCTCATTCAGAAAGTAATTTATTTTAAGATCGTTTACTGGTTCAATAACAGCAGTTAACATACAGGCCAGCAAGCAATATACAGGTTTGGGTTGTTTTCTTGAAATAAATTAATTAAACATGATGGGTGTTACCACTAAATCTGGAGTGCGGGCAAACAGATAGTATTTGTGGATCCTTGGGAAAACCTGAATAGTAAACCTGAACCTGTTCCGCCGGAGTTTGACCGCTGACTCCCGCCGTTCACCTGCAAAAAGTGCGAGACACCGGGGTTGATCCCGGCGACGCACCCTTCGACACTCAAGTCAGTAACCAGGAATATTATGAAAGAGCGTAAATTGGCAAAAGATTGATTCCCTCTTAATGGTGATGGATGGGGGTATTTATAGCCGCCATTGGGATCAGATTAGGAATGTAATCCCTGTGATCAGATAAGGAATGTAATCCCTGTGATCAAATTAGGAATGTAATCCTTAATTTCCAGTGAAAGGATAGATATGAATCAGGGCCGTTGATTAGAATGAATCAGAAACCCTAATTCTACCCTGCTGGACCGGGTTTGCAGCGAGTAAAAACCCGAGTAAAAACCCGTACCCGGTTGGAGATGGATCCGTTCGCGGGTTAATGGATCTTTGAGAGGGAGACCCAGTACCCGCTTCGGACCCATTTGTAGGTGAAATTACCATTTTACTCCTAAGCTTTGAGATTTGTGCCCGATTTGGACGATCCCGATTTAACCCTATTTTTAGCCATATCACGAGCCCCCCACTCCCGAAGACTGAGTTTGATCAGCCTTTGAGGAGTAGTTTTACTGTTTCCATGGCTTACGGGGTTGTATCGGAGTCCAATGGGGAGATTCGAATCTTTGTATGAGGCAGTATGGTAATTTTTCGAGTTAGATGTGCGCTCTGAGTTGTTCTGGACATTTGGTGATTTTTATCTATTTTTTTGGATTATTTATTTAATTTTGCGAAGTGTTAATCCGTCGTTTGGGGGTCTTAATGAACCGTTCTATGCAACAATTGTTCATTCAGGAGCTCGAAAATACACCCCCGAATTTATAATTATTTCCTAGAATTTTTAGTTAATTTTCCCCAATTTTTAACAATTTTTTCGCAATTTTTAGATAAATAAAACGATTAAAATAAATAAAAACTAATTTTTAATACCGATTTATGCCGTGGCGCGATCTGGGCCCTCCATCAGCTTCGAGCATGATTTTTTGGGGGATCGGACGATCTAAGTTGCTCGGCAAGTAGTTTCTTCGTATGAAAGGGACGGTGCCTCGGCACCTCAGCTCAGCTCTTCGGCAACTCGGCTCGGAGCCTCAGGATCCGCCGAGCTACGTGGCACGATCCTGAGCGTCCATCACGGCGCGAATCACGAGGACGGGGTTCAGATCATGAGAAAACGTTATTTTGTCGTTTTGTGGGTGTGGCGCGATCTGAGCCGTCCATCAAATTTTGAAACGAATTTTGGAACGATCCGACGGTGAATTTGGCTCGGCAGAATTTTTCTCCATATGTGGAGGTCAGTTCCTTGGCACCTCGGCTCGGCTACTTTTGCAGCTCAGCCCGGAGCGTTGGTATCTGCCGAGCTTCGTGGCACGATCCTGAGCGTCCATCGTAGCACGAATCACGAGGACGTGGTTCAGATCACATGAAAACATTATCTTGTCGTTTTGTGGATGTGGCGTGATCTGATTCGTCCTTCAAGTTTCGACACGAATTTTGGAACGATCCGATGGTGGTTCTAGCTCGGTAGAATTTTTCTCCATGTGTGGAGGTCGGTACCTCGGCACCTCGGCTCGGTTAGAACGGTGGTTCGGCAGCATGTCGAGGCGTTGATTGCCGAGGGGTGGAGTTAAGTGTTTTGATGAGTTCTTGTCTTGAACCGTCGCCACCCTCCGACCCAGTAGCTCGGTTGCTTAGCCAAGCTATTCGGTAGCTCGGCTATGCACACCGGTGGCCGGCAGCTCGGAAGGAACGCGTGGCTAGATCTGGAGCGGTCATCACGGTGTGAATCACGAGGACGGGGTTAAGATCACGAAAAAACATTATTTTGTCGTTTTGTGGGCATGGCGCGATCTGAGCCGTCCATCAAATTTTGAAACGAATTTTGGAACGATCCGACGGTGGTTCTGGCTCGGCAGAATTTTTCTCCATATGTGGAGGTCGGTACCTCGGCACCTCAGCTCGGTTAGAATGGTGGTTCGGCGGCACGTCGAGGCGTTGATTGCCGAGGGGTGGAGTTAAGTATTTTGACGAGTTCTTGTCTTGAACCGTCGCCACCCTCCGACCCAGTAGCTCGGTTGCTTAGCCAAGCTGTTCGGTAGCTCGGCTATGCACACCGGTGGCCGGCAGCTCGGAAGGAACGCGTGGCTAGATCTGGAGCGGTCATTACGGTGTGAATCACGAGGATGGGGTTCAGATCATGAGAAAATGTTATTTTGTCGTTTTGTGGGCGTGTCGCTATCTGAACCGTCCATCAAGTTTCGACACGAATTTTGGAACGATCCGACGGTGGTTCTGGCTCGGCAGAATTTTTCTTCATATGTGGAGGTTGGTACCTCGGCACCTCGGCTCGGTAGCTAAGCGAGACCTACCATGGGTTCGGCGGATCGCTCTTCCACCCAGTAGCTCGGTTGCTTAACCAAGCTGTTCGGTAGCTCGGCTATGCACTCCGGTGGCCGAGTAATGGAGTTAGCAATTTGAAGAGTCCTTGTTTCGAAACATCGCAACTCTCTGTTTTGGCATTTTGCCTTCTCTTAGTGGGCCTTTAAATGCCTAAGGAAGCCCAAACGTCGCATTGAGGTTATAAATTCTCACCCCCCCCTTCACCCCTTGGCTCATTCCCACTTTTACTTTCTAGTTTTTACTTTTACTCTCAGTTTTCTCTGCTAGCGGCGATTTGTGCTCTGAGGTGGTTGCACTAGCTGTCGCGTGGGCCAGGCGATTTTCGGTGATCTAATTCCGGCCGTGAACGTCACTTCAAGGATACGTCACCTCAAGGTCAGTGTGTTTGCCTTATACTTTTTTTAGAGATGTCAAGGGTAAACTCAGGAAGTGAGGCCTCGTCCTCGGACGATAGTAGTGCCGAGGTGAGGAGGCAAGTGGCGAGCCGAAGAAAGGGGAAGGAGGTGGTAGGACCTTCCGTGGCCGAGGAGAAGAGGAAGATGGTAGTGGCCCGGTCTCCTGTAGTCGAGAAGATCATGGAGACTGAGAGGCGAGCCCCTGAGTCGGGCCGGTACCCTAGTGTGCTGTCCGGCCATGCCGAAATTAGGCGGTACGAGGGTGATCTTCTGAAGAAGGCGATCGTCGGTAGGTCGGCCGTTTACGAGGAAAACAACCCGAGAGAGACTACCGAGGTGGACGAAATTGCCTCAGTATTATCTGAGAAGGACCTTCTTCGGATTAGAAAGGGGTTCTCCATCCCTCCGGAGTACAAGCTGATCCTCCCCGGCCCTGGGATGCGGGCGAACTCCGAACTGTCGCCGGATACGTGTGTGTTTGACTTCGACTCTTTGAGCGCCGGCTTGCGCTTCCCCCTGCATCCCTTCGTATTAGAGGTACTTCAGTGGTATTGCTTGGCACCGACCCAGTTTATGCCAAACTCCTGGTGCCACGTGCTCGCCTTATTGTTGTAGTGCCGCATCGCCGAGGTCGAGCCTGATTTGGTGGTCCTCCGAAGCCTGTATCGAATCCACCGGATGAATAAGGCTGAGCCTCGCTACTACCAGTCACCTCGGATAGGCGTTAGGCTCATAGAGAATCCGGATTCAATAAAAGGTTGGAAGGAGAAGTTTTTTCTGTTGAAGGGGCCCTCAACACTGGACTTTCCGAAGCGGTGGAAGGTAGAGGTGCCGAAGTTCGCAAGGGTCAACCCAGTGCTGACTGCGGCTGATAGACTCAATAATAGTCACTTTTAGGAGCAATAATCTTAATGCAAATGGACATTTAAATGCTTTATATGTAGTATTTTACTCTTCTTTTCTTCTTTTCCATAGGAAACAACCAAAAGCAGCAAAACGAAGCAGATTCTAGACTAATACAGACTGAGAGGATGATATACAGGGAAAAGCAGAGATCAGTCGACTGGTTCTTCAAACAGGCGACTGGATAGAGAGTTTGATGGGGCTCGGCACAGTCGACTGCTTCCCAAGATAGTCGACTGGTCGTCGGCAGAGTCAGAAGATAAGAACATATGAAGATGCATCCTCATCCAAGCCCAGGTCGTGTGCGTGTAACAACTCGTCATTAATTAAGAAGGTGGACTCAGTCTTATGCATTAAAAGATAAGAAATTAGGAACTTTGCAAATAAGGAAGGAAAGAAGAAAAGAGAAAGAAATAAAACGCAGATCAAATAAGGGAGGAAATAAATAAAAAGAAGAGGACCTTTCTATAAAAGAAAAGTGCAAACCCTAATTCTCTAGTTGTCTTCTATAAATATCAACCAAGAGGCAAGAAAGAAAAGGGAGGCCGGATCCATCAAGAAGAAAAGCCATCTATCGCAAGCATCAAGAAGGAGAACAAGTCGACTGCTGATTGGGCTCAATTTCAACATCATACAAATCAGTTTTCTTCTGTTCTTCCTTTGAGTCTTATTTTTATTGTAGTAATGAACTCTATTTTATCAATCAATAAAAGTTGTATTATATGGAACTAACTTCCATAGTTGGGTAGATTGAAACCGTAGTTATGTAATGCTTATATTCTTCTGAATACTACTCTATTACTTATTGACTAAACCTGAGTGAATTGGAATAGATTTATAATAATCAAACTTGTTCAGAGTCCTAAGGGCAGTCGACTGAGGTGACAGCAAGTCGACTGGTCTGAATCTGAGATTATTAAGTTTGTATAGTATAAATCTGAATCTGTTATATGAGCATATTGAGACGACCCGTATCTCGTGTTCATATCTTGTAACAAGGGAATCTTTCGGGGTTCTTGGTTTAATCAACTTGAGGGATCTAGATCTGATACCAATTTCTAGAACTTCAAGTGTTTGTTCGTTTCCATTGTTCATATGCTTTCTTCAAGTGCAACTTAGTAGATACCATGCTAAATACTTAAGGAAAGAAACGAATTAGAGTAGATATCATGCCTGATTCTTGACTTAGGGAAACATTACTTTAAGGAGTAGATACCATGCCCTTAAAGGAACAAACATGAGCAATTGGAGTAGTATATGACTTAGCATTACTGACTATAGGTGGAAATCAATACCCAACTACTTTAATAGACATTCGTGACTCAAATTGTGATGCTATTTAATTTAGATTTTTATCCTTTCATTTCCTTAGACTTTTAGATCAACACTTTAAGATTCTATTTTCTATTTTATTGATTAGTGAGTTAAGTACTACAATCTCTGTGGGATCGACCCTTGCTTGCCGCTACGCTTCTATAAATGATTCGTATACTTGTGAGGTTTTTAATTTGTGTCTAGTTTATCTATTTATTTAGGTAGCTAGATTGTACAACAAGTTTTTGGCACCGCTGCTGGGGATTGTTTAGTATCTTAACTTGCAAAATCAATACAAAGCTTTTTCTTTTTATTTTTATCTTTATTTTCTTTTCTTATATTTTCTTTTAGATTACATTCTGCAGATTCCGACCAGTCGACTGTCTCAAAGGATCAGTCGACTGTACAGCGAATATTTTCAAAATCAACAATGGGGGAGAAAGCATCAAATCGAGTACCAATGCAAGACAAATTCATTCCAAAGAATATTGAACAACCGTCGTGCATAGCTTTTCAACCTAAAGTCACAGGGAATATGCACCTATCACCTCAATTACTCAGCATGGTTCCCCACTTCAGTGGTAGAATAGACGAGGATCCGCATCTACATTTGCAAGATTTCTTTGATCTTTGCAGAACACAAAGCGTCCAAGGGATCACCCCTGAACAAATCAGGTTAATCTTGTTTCCATTTTCCTTAAAACTTAATGCTAAATTGTGGTATAATTCTTTGGAACCAGTATCAATTCAGTCATGGGAGCAATTGGCAACAAAGTTCTTGAAGGAATTCTTTCCAGCTCAGAAAACCAGACAACTAAAAAGGGAAATTCTACTCTTCCAACAAAAAGATGGCGATTTATTCTTCGAGGCATGGAAGGACTTCAAGAACAAGCTTCTCAAGTGTCCTATGCACAACATACCTAAGGATGATCAGGTACAAGCATTTTATGAGGGTTTAAATGACACTAACAGAGCAATTGTAGATTCAGCTTACAATGGAATCTTGATGAGGAAAAGTGGTGAGGAGGCCATCGAGCTATTTGAAGAACTCAGCGAGAACTCACAACAATTCTCAACAAGAAGAGGCATTTCGAAAAAATAGGGAGTCTACGAAATTTCTAGCAATGATAGCATGCAATTAGAAATGGAGATTATGAACAAAAAGATTGATATGCTTGTGAATACAATTTCAATGTTGGGTGGCGTAAAAAACAAACCAAAAGAAATTTGTGCAACTTGTTCTCATTCCGATCATACAACTAATACATGTCCCATGTCTTCTTTCACAGATCAGGAGCACGCAAACTACATCGGACAGGGAATGTACCCACCCCAGAACAACACTTTTTCAAACATGTATAACCCAGGGTGGCAAAACCATCAAAATTTTTTATGGAGCAATAATCAAAACCATCAAGGCAACCAATTTGCACAAGGGCATGCGTAGCAACTCCAAATTGGGAATGAGTTTGATCAGCCAGTGCAAGAACAGAAGAAGTTGGATTTCGAATCCACTGTTCTTCAATTACTCCAACAGCAACAACAAACAAGCAACCAACAAGGGCAGGCCATTCAGAAATTGGAAAATCAAATTGGTCAAATTGCTAAGGAGTTAAATGAAAGAAAAGCAGGAGAACTCCCACCAATTACCATACCAAATCATAGAGGACAAGAATAGCTCCAATCGGTGACAACACTAAAGGACGATATTGAGTTTAAAATGTTTGATGCACCAAAAGTACCACACGATGATCATGAATGTTATAATGTTGATGTGGTTCAAACATTTCAGGAACATAGTGTTGATCCATTACAAGCAACAATTACACAATCTCTAACATTATCTCATGTTGAACAGGAATACGATGACTGGAGGATTGTAGAGACAGTACATCACCTTGAAACTCCAAAGTCATATTCAGATCAGTCGACTGGTGCATGTAGTAAGTCGACTGCTACCAGGACACCAGACGTGGAACTGAAGCCGCTGCCTGAACATTTGACGCATGCATATTTGGGGGAAAACCAGACATTACCTGTGACAGTTGCTAACCTAAGGATGCAGGAAGAAGAGAAGCTGCAGGGAGTCTTACAGGAGCACAATGGTGCATTAAGATGGACCCTTGCAGATAAGCTGATGTCAAGATGGTACGGTCCATAAATTGTTGCAAAGGTTTCCCCCACATGGAGCATTGGAGAAAAATCAAACGTTCAAGGTGAATGGGCATAGGGAGAAACCTTATAATAAGATGAGTTGTGAGCCGCGAGCCATTCAATACATTTAACAACTCATCAAGTCTAGCTGAAGACAGGAAACACAGCGCTTATTGGGAGGCAACCCAATTTTTCCGGGGAGTACTTACACTCTCTATTTATTTATTTCTTTAATCACTTCTTTATTTCTTTACATTATTTTCTTTCCTTCAAACTAGTTGGTAACACATGCCTATATTTTAAGTTTTGTGCGAACATTGAGGACAATATTCCATCTAAGTTTGGGGGTATTAGTTAGTTACATTTGAAGTCTTTTGATTTTTTTTAAGATAAACAATTTTTTATAAAGTAAGAGGAAGGATACTTATGTACTTTAGGATTGTTGAGTTTCATAATTCCTTACAAAATTATATGAGTCATGCGATTATACATAAAAAAACAAATGTGATGCTTTTTCTAGTGATTATCCTCTTTGATCTAGTCCTAAATAGAGTTTAAGTAAATAGAGTAAATAAAAAAGTAAAAAAAACAAAAAAAAACATATATATATAAAAATATATATATATGAATAAAGTCAATCTACTCCAATGTTTTGAGTTGCTTAGTAACTAGGGGTATTCATCACCAATGTTTACCTTTACGTCAAACGGCAACTTGAAATATGAGTATGCAAAGCACTTAAAGTTTGTGACTTGTTGAGCAACCGGGTGGATTCATCACAAATGTCTTGCACTCGCGTCAAAAGGCAAGTGACAACTTGGAGAAGAGACTATAAAAAAAAAAAAAAAAAAAAAAAAAAAAAAAAAAAAAAATACTCTAGTTTGCTACTCGGTTTGCAGTAGTGAGAAGGGATAGTCATGGATGGAGTGTTACATACTATAACTATAATTAATTGCATGACAAGTGTGGTTGAGTTTGGAGTTATGAATAGACAATTGCACTAGAGAAAGTGGATATGCTTGTTTTTAGTTTATTTGCAAATTGTTTATAATTTTGATTGCAAAATTTTGATGCTTGCACAATGAGACATTTTCTTGGAGTGATGGGGTGAGACTATTATTTTTCCCTTGTTCATAATTTCACTTTTTGCTTGAGGACAAGCAAAAGCTAAGTTTGGGGGTATTTGATGGACTCAATAATAGTCACTTTTAGGAGCAATAATCTTAATGCAAATGGACATTTAAATGCTTTATATGTGGTATTTTACTCTTCTTTTCTTCTTTTCCATAGAAAACAACCAAAAGCAGCAAAACGAAGTAGATTCCAGACAAATACAGACTGAGAGGATGATATACAGGGAAAAGCAGAGATCGGTCGACTGGTTCTTCAAACAGGCGACTGGACAGAGAGTTTGATGGGGCTCGGCACAGTCGACTGCTTCCCAAGACAGTCGACTGGTCGTCGGCGAAGTCAGAAGATAAGAATATATGAAGATGCATCCTCATCCAAGCCTAGGTCGTGTGCTTGTAACAACTCGTCATTAATTAAGAAGGTGGACTCAGTCTTATGCATTAAAAGATAAGAAATCAGGAACTTTACAAATAAGGAAGGAAAGAAGAAAAGAGAAAGAAATAAAACGCAGATCAAATAAGGGAGGAAATAAATAAAAAGAAGAGGACCTTTCTATAAAAGAAAAGTGCAAACCCTAATTCTCTAGCCGTGTTCTATAAATATCAACCAAGAGGCAAGAAAGAAAAGGGAGGCCGGATCCATCAAGAAGAAAAGCCATCTATCGCAAGCATCAAGAAGGAGAACAAGTCGACTGCTGATTGGGCTCAATTTCAACATCATACAAATCAGTTTTCTTCTGTTCTTCCTTTGAGTCTTATTTTTATTGTAGTCATGAACTCTATTTTATCAATCAATAAAAGTTGTATTATGTGGAACTAACTTCCATAGTTAGGTAGATTGAAATCGTAGTTATGTAATGCTTATATTCTTCTGAATACTACTCTGATACTTATTGATTAAACCTGAGTGAATTGGAATAGATTTATAATAATCAAACTTGTTCAGAGTCCTAAGGGCAGTCGACTGAGGTGACAGCAAGTCGACTGGTCTGAATCTGAGATTATTAAGTTTGTGTAGTATAGATCTGAATCTGTTATATGAGCATATTGAGACGACCCGTATCTCGTGTTCATATCTTGTAACAAGGGAATCTTTCGGGGTTCTTGGTTTAATCAATTTGAGGGATCTAGATCTGATACCAATTTCTAGAACTTCAAGTGTTTGTTCGTTTCCATTGTTCATATGCTTTCTTCAAGTGCAACTTAGTAGATACCATGCTAAATACTTAAGGAAAGAAACAAATTAGAGTAGATACCATGCCTGATTCTTGGCTTAGGGAAACATTACTTTAAGGAGTAGATACCATGCCCTTAAAGGAACAAACATGAGCAATTGGAGTAGTATACGACTTAGCATTACTGACTATAGGTGGAAATCAATACCCAACTACTTTAATAGACATTCGTGACTCAAATTGTGATGCTATTTAATTTAGATTTTTATTCTTTCATTTCCTTAGACTTTTAGATCAACACTTTAAGATTCTATTTTCTATTTTATTGATTAGTGAGTTGAGTACTACAATCTCTGTGGGATCGACCCTTGCTTGCCGCTACGCTTCTATAAACGATTCTTATACTTGCGAGGTTTTTAATTTGTGTATAGTTTATCTATTTATTTAGGTAGCTAGATTGCACAACAGCGGCCAAGGCGGAGGTGGCAGCGAAGCTCATGGCTCTCCCAATATTGAGTTGGAGAGAAATGACCGAGGAGGTGCTACACGGGTCGGGCCTTAGTCCGATCGACCCGAGTATGCCCTTGACATCTTGTCGCAATTTTTTTTTTTAAGTTTCTTGTTCGTTTTTCTAACTTGCTATTTGTTTGGTTGTTCGGAATAGAAGCACCGAAGATGGACTTTCTGGGGATGATGAATGAGCAAAGCAAGGTTGCCGACGGTAGGAAGAGGAAAAGGATGGCCATGGGTCCTTCGTCCGGCCACCCTACCAAGGCTCCCTCGGTAGTCGCCGACCCTGCCCCTGCTACTCAAGCTCCATCGTTGGTGGTAGCTGTTCCCGTCGACCCCTCGGCCCCTGCTTCGTCTGCCGTGGCCGGTGAGATCTTCTCCATTTCGGCGGCGCTGTCGCTCAAGGCCCCCCCTAACCACTCAGGCCGAGGAGATTCTGACCGAGCAGCACAAGAAGCTATTCGTCCCCGACTGGCTTGTGACGAACCATAACGGCTTCCTCGGTGACTCGCAGATGTGTATGCAAGCCGTGAAGCAACTCGCGACCCCGAAGGACCGAGCTGCTCTTAAGGTGGGGAAGACCGGCGCTGACACCTATAAGGTCGCCCGGTCGCTTATGTCGGTAAGTCGTGCTTTCCCCCTTTCAAAGAATTTGGCCTAAGTTCACAGCTCGGCTCTAACTCCTTCTTATCACAGGCCACCTGTCACTTCGGCCATCTTATTCAAGAATTTGCCGACCAGGAGAGGGAACTGAAGGCCACCTGTGACAAGGACAGGGCAGAGAAGGCGAGATCGGTTAGGCAGCTTGAGGCGGAGCAACGTCTCTCGGATGGCTTGGCAGTTCGAATCGCCGACCTCGAGGCGAACTTGGAGCAAACTAAGCAGCAGCTCGCCGCGGAGGTCGCCAAAGTTGCTAAGGCTGCCGAGTAGTTGGCAGAATCGGCGAAGGCCCTAGAGGCGTTGAAGGCGGAGAAGGACGTCGCGGCGGCAGTGATAAGGGCGGAGGTCGAAGCCGAGGCGAAGAAGCACATGGCCGAGAATATGGAGAAGTCCTATGCCAGGGCGCTCGACCATGTCCAGGCTCGGGTCCTCGACTTTCAGAGAGTTGGGTACCGGCTGTGGCCTGGCGACGTGGATGAAGGCGAGGAAGTTGAAGCGACATGGATGAAGGCGAGGAAGTTGAAGAAGACGACGATTGGGAAGAGGAGAATGAACCTCGGGATGGGTAGGTGCCAGCCGACCCTATGACCGAGTCGGCCGATCCTCGAGCCGAGGTGACGAAGGGCGAAGGGCCGTCTGGCGAGGTGCCGGTATCTGAGCTGCCGCCCCACGTGGATCCCTGATTCTTTTGTTTTTGTAATTTTTCTTTCTGTGTAAGCCTTGTAGCAGACTGGCCACCGCTCATTTGATGTGAATGAAAAGGCTTCTTCTCGAAAATTTTTTTTGAATTTGTCTAAGTGTCCGGCTCGGATATAGTCTTTCAATGTCATGCCCTCGTCTTTCAGATCGTCGAACTTGATTCGGACACCGCAGCAGCGCAGCGTCGTGCGGAACTGTTCAAGCGATCTCGCGAAGCTCGTCTCGAGGGCGAGATCGATCTGATCCGGAGAGTGTTGTTCAACGTGGAGAAGAAGAACAGCGAGTTACTGGCCGAGGTACATCACTTGCGGATAGTCGAGGAGGAACTCTCGGCTAAGGAAGAAGAGTTGGCCTCGGCGCTGGCCAAGAGAGACGAGCTCGCAACGAAGGTCGAGCAGTTGCAAAGGGTTACAGTCGACAAGAGCATCGAGGTGACCAATCTGTGTCGCATCATATCTGATAGTGCTGAGTACCCGGGCTCGGCAAAACTCCCTCGGCTCAAGATATCGATGAAGGACGACACTTTGAAAGATAGGATCGTCGAGCTCGATGAGGAGGTAGCTCGTCTTAAGCCTCAGCCAGTGAGGGTTAACGTCCGCAGCACCTTATGTACCCACGAGGAGTGCGAGCGAGGGATCTCTTTCTACGAGCTCGCGACTCGTCCTCCCATCACTGGTCGGACTGCGGCCGATGCCCAAAGTGGCGTAGCAGTTTCCTCGAGCGGAGCCTCAGTCGGAGCCACCGTTAGAGTTAGTGGTGAAGAGGCGTCTCGGTTCGTCGGCCTAGAGACGAGCTCGGAGGTTAAGCGACGCCGACCCCGAGTGTCTCTGAATCGGAATGTCCCCGTTCCGAAGAGGCGTTGAAAGAGTTGTACTGGGCTCTCGAGTTTTTGTAGCGCCTTTTTGTAGTAACCTTGCCTTGTAAAAATATTAAGTTGTTTTAATAAAATTGGAGTTCGTTTGTTAGCTGTT
Organism: Hemerocallis citrina; assembly: GCA_017893485.1. NCBI lineage: Eukaryota > Viridiplantae > Streptophyta > Magnoliopsida > Asparagales > Asphodelaceae > Hemerocallis > Hemerocallis citrina. Next base: position 125,442,758 of record CM030360.1, read on the forward strand.
GTGCCTTTGTTACTTTACTTTTGAAACGAACCATAAGAACCAAAAGTTAGCACCTTTTATTCGTTTTAGTTGTAGAATTTTCGCTCTTGCTCGTTGCATGCCGAAGTATTTTTGCTCTTCGACGATTAGGTAGCTCGGATTTATGGCCGAGCTACGTGGCTTGATCTGGCGGTGGATCATGATCATGGTGCGAATTACAAGACAAGAGGCTCAGAATCCAAGAAAACGTTATCTTGTCGTTTTGTGGAGATGTGGAGCGATCAGAGCCGTGCATCATGTTCTAGCATGAATTTTGAGATAATCCGACGGTGAAACTGGTTCGGCGGCATTTTTCTCCATATGTGGAGGTCGGTACCTCGTCCGCTCGGCTCGGTAAGTCGGAGTGCTTAAGGATGCGGAGTCGAGCCAAGTGTTGGACTCCGAACTCGTCGTTAAAGTTTGTTCAACGGTTGTGCGAGCAATTCCGAATGGCGAACCACTTCTAACTCGCTTAAGAGCGAGCTTATGAAGTAGAGTCGAGCCAAGTATTAGACTCCGAACTCGTCGTTAGAGTTTGTTCAACGGTTGTGAGAGCAATTCCGAATGGCGAACCACTTCTAGCTCGCTTAAGAGCGAGCTTGCGAAGCAGAGTCGAGCCAAGTGTTGGACTCCGAACTCGTCGTTAGAGTTTGTTCAACGGTTGTGGGAGCAATTCCGAATGGCGAACCACTTCTAGCTCGCTTAAGAGCGAGCTTGCGAAGCAGAGTCGAGCCAAGTGTTGGACTCTGAACTCATCGTTAGAGTTTGTTCAACGGTTATGGGAGCAATTCCGAATGGCGAACCACTTCTAGCTCGCTTAAGAGCGAGCTTGCGAAGCAGAGTCGAGCCAAGTGTTGGACTCCGAACTCGTCGTTAGAGTTTGTTCAACGATTGTGGGAGCAATTCCGAATGGCGAACCACTTCTAGCTCGCTTAAGTGCGAGCTTGCGAATAGGAGTTGAGCCAAGTGTTGGACTCCGAACTCGTCGTTAGGGTGAAGAGTAAAAGCAGAGAGGTACAAGCAATTTTACAAGTCAAATATGAAAAAACTTTCTTTATTGATAACTAATAGTTGGCTGCTTCTAAGTTGCGAGCCGTTATTACATATGAGAAATAAAGGAAAAAATACAAGCAAAAGGAGAGGAACGGTTCGACATCCCAAAATACTTAGAGAAGCGTTAATGCTCTCTCTTGGTATTTCAAAAGATGGTCGGCATTTCAAGTCCTAGGGATCTCTCTGCCTTCGAGGTCTAATAGACGATATGTCCCAGGCCGAACTACTTTGGTGATCTTGTAGGGTCCCTCCCAATTTGGAGCCAGTTTACTCTCTGACCAGGAAAAGAGATTGCTAACTTTCTGAGGACCAAGTCCCCTTCTTTGAGGTCGGTAGGATGGACTCTCTTATTGTAAGCCAACTCGATCCTCCTCCGATAACTCTGTTGGCGTATTGACGCTCTTTTCCGTAGCTCGTCGACCAAGTCTAAGTTTGCCCGAAGTTCTCTGGCATTCTGTTCTTCTTCGTAGGCAAGAAGGTGAGGAGAAGGTATGCCGACTTCCAATGGGATCACAGCCTCGGACCCATATGTGGGTTGAATGGCGACTCTCCTGTGGGGGTCCGTTTCGTGGTGCGGTAGTTCCACAGCATGTTAGGGAGCTGATCGACCCATAAGCCTTTAGATCACTTATTCAGCCTTTTCTTAATACCGGAGAGGATCTGTCTGTTAGCATTCTCCACTTGACCATTCGACTGTGGATGGAAGACGGAGGAGAAATGTTGTTGGATGGCGAGGTCTTCACATATAGCTCGGAAGGCAGCCCCGGTAAACTGGGTTCCGTTGTTTGTTATGAGGACTCGAGGGACACCGAATCGGCAGATAACGTTCTTCCAGAAGAACTGAAGTACTTTGTTCTCAGTGATTGTGGCCAAGGGCTCGGCCTCTATCCACTTCGAGAAGTAGTCGATTGCCACGACTAAGAATTTGAGCTGGCCCGGAGCTGGTGGGAATGGCCCTAGTAAATCCATCCCCCACATTGCGAAAGGGATATGACTTGATAGGGAGGTGAGTGGAGATTGTGGGAGGCGACGGACGTTGGAGTATTTCTGACAAGAGCTGCATTGCCGAACGTGTAGTTCGGCGTCTTGAAGGAGAGTGGGCCAGAAATATCCATAATTCAACACTTTCCAGACTAGGGATCTAAGCCCTGAATGTGCCCTGCCGATGCCTTCGTGGAGCTCTTGCAGGGCATAATCGACTTGGTCCGGGGAGAGGCATTTCAAATAAGGCCTGCCATCTACTTGTGTGAAGGAGCGCATGTATAGGATGCCCTTGATAAGTGTGTATCGCTCTGCTCGGGTTCTTACTCGGCGAGCTTCTTTAGGGTCTTCGGGGAGGAGCCCATCCCTTAGGAATTCTACCAGGGATTTCATCCAGTTATCTTGAAGCAGGACAGGTAGCGACTCCATCGAGTCGGAAGTTTCATCCTCTATACTTGGCTTCAGGAGCACCTCAATCAAGACGGTCTTCTCTAGACCTTGGAGGGAGGAGGCGGCTAGCTTGGAGAGGGCATCAGCTTGGGAATTCTCTTCTCGGAGGATTCACTGGATGGGAGCTTCTTTAGATAGGGCCATGAGATTCCTTACCTTGGCTAGGTACTTAGCCATTCCGTCATCTCGTGCCTCGTACTCGCCTAGGACCTGATTTACGATCAGCTGAGAGTTGCTAAAGATCCGGAGGCACTGCGCCCCTGCATTGCAAGCCATTCCGAGGCCGGCTATGAGTGCTTCATATTCTGCTTCATTGTTAGAGGCCTTGAGTTGATGCGGAGGGAGTATTGGAGGATGAAATCATCTGGGCCGGCCAGAATGACCCCGGCTCCGCTTCCCTCGTTACAAGAGGATCCATCTACGTAAACCGACCAGACAGGCGGTCCCTTCATGGCTTGGCTGACCTCAGAGATGGTACTTTCAACTATGAATTCAGCTAAGGCCTGAGCCTTGATCGCAGTCCGAGGCTGATACGTTATATCATGCTGGCTCAGCTCGATAAACCACTTCATGAGGCGACCGGAGGTCTCTAGTTTGTGGAGAACTTGCTTCAGTGGTTGGTCGGTAAGAATGACCACCGAATGGGATTGGAAATATGGGCGAAGCTTTCTTACGGCCATGACTAAGGTGTATGCCATATTCTCTATCCTCGGGTAGCGGAGCTCGGCATCCCGAAGTACCTTGCTCACGTAATAAAAGGGCTTTTGAGTCCTATCTTCTTCCCTCATGAGGACGGCGCTGAGGGTCTGCTCGGAGGCTGCTAAGTAGAGGTAGAGGGCTTCCCCGGGAACAGGCTTGCTAAGGAGAGGAGGGTTGACCAGGTAAGCCTTCAGCTGGTCGAATGAGTCTTTTTATTGCTGACCCCACTCGAAGCCTTTAGCTCCCCTGAGAGCTTTGAAGAAGGGAAGACACTTCTCCCCTGACTTGGAAAGGAAGCGCCATATGGCTGTGAGGCGACCAGTTAGCTTCTGAACCTCTTTAACATTCTTCGGGGGAGCCATGTCTAATATGGCTTTGATCTTCTCAGGGTTGGCCTCGATTCCTCTTTGGCTGACCATGAAGCCTAGGAATTTCCCCGACGAGACTCCGAATGCACATTTGTTTGGATTGAGCCTTATATCATGTTTCCTGCGTATGTCGAACGCCTCTTGCAGATCGGCCACATGATCGGCCCCATGGAAGCTCTTCACAAGCATATCGTCAACATATACCTCCATATTTCGGCCGATCTGTGCTTGAAAAACCTTGTTGATGAGGCATTGATAGGTGGCACCTGCATTCTTCAAACCGGAGGGCATTACCCTGTAGCAGTAGAGGCCTTGATCGGTTACAAAGGAGGTCTTCGGGATATCCGGGGGTAACATACGAATCTGATTGTAGCCTGAGAAGGCGTCCATGAAGCTGAGGAGCTCATGGCCCGAAGTGGCGTCAATCAAAGTATCGATACTTGGAAGAGGGAATGGATCTTTGGGGCATGCCTTGTTGAGGTCGGTAAAGTCGATACAAATCCTCCAGGTCCCATTGGACTTCTTCACCATTACTACATTCGAGAGCCATTCGGGATAGTTTACCTCTTGTATGAACCGAGCCTTCAAGAGCTTGTCCACCTTCTCTTTTATAGCTTGCTGGCGCTCGGGAGCGAACTTGCACCTCTTCTGTTGGACCGGTTTGGACCCCGGAGCGATGCTGAGGTGGTGGACTAAAAGCTCTTCGAAAATTTCGAGCATGTCTGCAGCCGACCAAGCAAAGAGGTCGCGGTTCCTACAGATGCACTGGACTATGTCGGAGCATATGGCAGATGGGAGGGTCTTGCTGACAAAGAACTTTCGGCTCGGATCCTGCTCAGAGAAGAGCACTTCCTCCAACTCATCCACCGACTCGGACGTTGATCGGACAATATCTTGGGGGATTTCAAGAGTTTTGAGGGAAAGGACTGGACCCATAGTAGAGGTCATGTAGCATCTGCGGGCCGTTTCCTGATTGCCTTTTACTTCCCCTACTCCTGCCCGGGTGGGGAATTTCATCTTGAGGTGATAAGCGGAGGGGATGGCTTCGAGAGCAGCTAAGCCGGGCCGACCCAAAATGACATTGTATGCTACAGGGACATCCACGACCATAAAGTCCATCGACTCCATTCGGGTAGTAGGAGTTTTGCCAGCGGTTACGTCGAGGGTGATAACCCCTTCAATAGTCACTGGCACTCCCGTGAACCCATGGAGTGTGTAGCCGGCAAGCTTAAGTCTGTCCCGGGATAGTTTGAGGCCTTTGAAAGCGGCGAGGAAGAGGATGTTAACGGAGCTGCCATTGTCCACCAGGATCCTTTCCACTTTAAAGTTTGCCATATGGAGGTTGATGAAAAGCGCGTCACAATGGGGGGTTCGGACACCCTCAAGGTCTTCATCTGAGAATGTGACGGGGACTCCGAGGCCTTTAAGAGGAGGTGTGGCGCGAACCAAATTAACTTCCCTTATAAACGCCTTTCGAGAGGAGTTGGAGGAGCCCCCCATTGGGCCCCCATGAATGAGCTGTAGGACACGCTCCTCTTCGAATTTGGGCGTTTCATCGCGTTCAGGACGCTTGTTAGCCCCCCGAGGCGGGGGAGGAAGATCGGTTTGGTCCTTTCTCACGAACTTGGTTAGCTGACCCCTTTGGATGAGGGCTTCTATCTCGTTCTTTAGGGCCTGACAATCATTTCTATCGTGGCCATGGTCCCGGTGATAGCGGCACCACTTCTCTTCATCCCTCTTCTTGCCAGGGGTGTTCATTTTTGGCGCAGGAGGTATCACCCCCTCCTTCTCAACTTCCATGAGGATCGTGGAGATGTTGGCGTTCAGAGGAGTAAACTTTTCAAATCTGGGAGGAGGTCGGCGCTGCCCGCCATTATCCTTCTGGAGCTTCTTGGCCCCTTCCTCTTCTGTTCCCTTTCTTTTGGACCCGGAGAAATGCCCCTCCAAGTTGGGGCGGTGCTCAGCTTCCTCGGCCCGAATATACTTTTCGCTCCGAAGGAGGAGGTCAGAGAAGTTCTGCGGGGGCTTCTTGGAGAGGGAGGAGCGGAGGCTGGAGTTGAAGACATTGGATTGGAATGCTGCTGTAGCAACCGACTGGTCGAGGGATGCCATGGACCTGGCTTCCGCTGTGAACCTTTTCACATAGTCTCTCAGCTTCTCACCCTTCTTCTGGTTGAGGTAGAGTAGCGAAATGCTGGTCTTCTCAGTTCGGTGGCTACTCACGAAGTGGGTGACGAAGAGGGTCTCAAATTGCTCGAAGAAGAATATTAAGGATGGGGCAAGGCGAGAGTACCATTCTCGAGCCGGACCCTTGAGAGTAGCGGGGAAGGTCTTGCACAGCAGAGCATCGGAAGCTTGATGGATGAGCATGAGGGTCTTGAAGCTTTCAATGTGATTGACGGGGTCAGATTCCCCGGAATAAGTCTCGAATTGAGGAGGTTTAAAGCCAATTGGTACGGGTGCCTCCATTATGGTTCGGAAAAAAGGAGGTCGACTCGGGCGAAGGGTCCTTCCTCTAAGCTCTTCTTCTCTGTCTAACTGACCCAAGCGCCTCTCCATTTCGTGGAGACGGCAGTAGACAGCATCATCCCTTCGACGGTAATCAACCGAGCCTCTAGACTCGTCTTCGTACGAGGGAAAGCAGGGGCTACGACGATGGTAGCTCCTAGAGCGGCGAGGACTAGGAATGTGCTGGGGGTTGCTAGGAGCTGGGGGAGGAGTTAGGGACCGTCGGTGAGGACTTCGGACCGGAGGAAGAGTGGGAATCCTTGGAGCATTGGTGTTGTTGGGTCAGAGATTGAGAGCTTGTAGGATGGTGGCTTGGAATTGCTGGAACTCGGCACGAGTGATGGGTGCGTCATCGCTCCTGGGAGGTCGCCGACCAGTAGGAGAGTGGGGTCTTCTTCTGTGATGCTCGGGGGACTCTCTTCGTCCTCTTCTGGTAGGGGACCTTCTGTAGTCTCGGCGGTGAGGAGATCGCTCATCCGGACGTTGTTGGCGGGAGGCTCCCTCTCGGGCCCGCTTTTCATCCAGACGGCGGCGAAGATCCTCATCCTTCTGCCGATTGAGGATGGTATTGCGAAGGTCGGATGCACGGGGATTGTGGGAGGCCATAGAATCCGTAGAGGCATTGTGTATTGAGACGTGGTCCTTGATAGAGAGGTTGTTTCTGCGGGTTGGGTCGCGACGTCCCTGCACCGGCATTTTGAGGACCGGGGGGACCCTTAGGTGGTTGCTGATTCTGAAGAGGAGGTTGGTCCTGTTGGAGATGGTCCTCAACTTGAGGAGGAAGTTGCCCCTGCTGCTGAGCGGGTTGGAGGGGGACTTCCTGTTGCTGATCAACGGGGTTGGGTCCACAGTTGGACCCTCTAGATCATACTTTCCTAGGAGGCATGGCTGGAGAAGATCTGACCAATGGGAAGATGGGAGGCTGCTATTCGTTTGTTTCCCACAGACGGCGCCAAACTGTTACCGCTAAATCTGGTGTGGGGGTAAACAGATAGTATTTGTGGATTCTTGGGAAAACCTGAATAGCAAACCTGAACCTGTTCCACCGGAGTTTGACCGCTGACTCCCGTCGTTCACCTGCAAAAAGTGCGAAACACCAGGGTTGATCCCGGCGACGCACCCTCCGACACTCAAGTCAGTAACCAGGAAGATTATGAAAGAGCGTAAATTGGCAAAAGATTGATTACCTCTTAATGGTGATGGATGGGGGGTATTTATAGCCGCCGTTGGGATCAGATTAGGAATGTAATCCCTGTGATCAGATAAGGAATGTAATCCCTGTGATCCGATCAGGAATGTAATCCCTAATTCCCAGTGAAAGGATAGATATGAATAAGGGCCGTTGATTAGAATGAATCAGAAACCCTAATTCTACCCTGCTGGACTGGATTTGCAGCGGGTAAAAACCCGTACCCGGTTGGAGATAGATCCGTTCGCAGGTTAATGGATCTTTGAAAGGGAGACCCAGTACCTGCTTCGGACCCATATGTAGGTGAAATTACCATTTTACCCCTAAGTTTTGAGATTCGTGCCCGATTTGGACGATCCCGATTTAACCCTATTTTTATCTATATCAATGGGTATCGATTCTTTAGTCAATAAATTGTGTAATCAGCATGATGGGTGTCAAAACATGATAAATAAAATTAGAACACGCTCATACATCAATTTATCATCATTCAATCATCAATCGATCAAACAACATACAACCTATCAATTGTCTCTACAATAACTTATTTGTGTGACGATTATATGAACAACCCTATTATCAATTCTATATGTACTCATGAAAGATCCAAACTTTAGAGTCAAAAGTGGCATGATGTCAAGAATATTAGGGTTAGCTCGTGTAAACCCTCAATAGACCCAACAAAGAGATGAATAATGGATAATACGATAACAAAGAGATCTACTTGCAAGAGTTTCAACAAAACTTGAATTTGATACAATTAACATTTCAAGAGGACGGTGACTTTCTTGTTAGACGGTTAATTCGAATATAATAGAATAACGGGATGAGAATCCCGTGCGACGAACCACGAACACGTGCGAGCTACGTGCAAAACACAAAAAACTACAACACAGGAAGACCAATACACCGAATCCCTTCTCAATCCACATAACAGTAAACACAACCTCCCTCCTCAACACAAACACAAAACACCGAGATCGGGATCCCATATACTCCAAATAGCAAACACCACACTTTCCCTCCCTCCTTCTTCACCAACGCGACAGAGAGAGAAAGAGACGGTGGGAGGTGAAGACGACTGGGCGGCGACTACGACTACGGTGGCCCACGGTAAGGGTGACTGACAGTGGGGTGCTGGCAGCCAGAAAGCGACGTAGCGACGGGGGAGGCGGAGCTCGAGCGATGCTCTGTTTTGCACCAAAACAGAGGAGGATCGGGGATTTGGAGCTCAATGACGACGACGACGACAGGGATAAGGGGGGTCTTCGGTGGTTGCGGGGACAACGAAGGGGATCGGTGAGGTCGGCGAGGCAGGATAGCGGCGAGGTGGATGGGTTCGAGCAGCGCGGTGGATGGCGATGATGGGTTTGGTGAAGATGAGCGGGGAAGAGATGAGCGGCAATGGCAGGGTGGTGGGTCGTGCTCGACGGTGGCGATGAGGAGCAATCAAGGATGGAGGCATTAGATGGTGGGGCGGTGGCCGAGGAGTAGGCGGCTCAATGGGATGGAAGGGGGACAAAGCAGCGATGAGGAGGACGAGGTGGAGCGACGAAGACGATGAGAGGGGTATGGGGGCGATGGAGGGGGCGACGAGGATCAGAGGAGAGATAGGGAAGACGATGGGCAGGCGTTGGGTTTCGAAAACAAAAGGCAGAGGAAAAGGAAGTTGAACAGGGGTAGGGGTTGAGGGTTGGCGGCTGTACATTGGAATAGGGTTAGGTAGGGTTTAAGTTAGGGTTTTAATTAGGATTAGTATATATAGGGAAAAGTGTGGGTTATCGGGTATTGGGTAATATCCATTTGGAGAAATAATAGGATTATAGAGTTTATAAAATATACATATAAACATACATTAAATCGAATAATAAAATACGAATAAATAAGTATGTTCGGACTTTACAATAATAATAATAATAATAATAATAATAATAATAATGACAATAAGAACAATAATACTAATAATTACAATAATAATTGTAACAAAAATATTAATATTAATAACAATACCAATAATAATAACAATAACAATGATAAAGATAATACCTGCAATTTAAGTAATAACAATAATATTAAGATTAAAATTATCCAATAATAATAGTATATATGCTTTAGACTCAAATATAAATATTTGGTTAATAAGAAATATGAAGTAAGATCAAAACACACCATTATTCGAAATAAATAAAATTTTTGTTCAGAAAATACTTTAATAAAATATTCAAAAAGAATTTAGCACAAAATGAACTTATAAAAATCAAATTATAAAAAAATACGAAAAATACTTATTTGCGGGAATGGGGGTTACATATTCTGCTCAGCAGTTGTCAACATTATTAGCAGTTATGGCAGAGATTTGTCAATTTCATACATGTTGTAGTTCATGATGAATTGACTATAACTTTTCGGCAACAATTGCAAAACCAAGTCAGTGGCCAACTCTTGACCCAAAGGGAAACTAAGCCTTTCATTGTTCTCTATGTACCCAATCATCTTGAGCACATGAGTTCCAACAGGGCTTCCTTCTGCCAGTTTGCACTAAAACAATGCTTTTGAAACTTCAAATCTCTCATGCCTAGCCTGCTCTTGACAAAGTTTCTTGATGTGTACGATCATATCGTAGGCACCATGTTCTCATGTTGCTTCTGAAGCTTAGAGTTCATGGTGGATAGCATGAGAAAACCAACGTCCAATGCGTCATCTTGATGCTTCTTATGAGTTCCTTTTCAGTGCGATGGGCACTTGCAACCGGTGGCTCAGAAATAGGCTACTCTAGAACATACAAATTTTTCTCATGCCTGAGGACTATCCTCAGATTCCTGTACCAGTTTAGAAAATTTATCTTGGATAATTGGGTACAACTCTTGGATAGTTGGGTGAATAACATTTATTCTAATCTATCTCATAGACTAAAGTTCAACTTTATGCCTCTAAACTTTCAATCCTATTGAAATAGCCTAGTTAAGTTAGACCCAATAGTTGGCAATTGAATATTACTTTTATCCCATCACGTCTCACTAGGATAGATAAAGGCACCCTGTTTTGGCAAACCTACACTTAATCGATCCTAGCCTAGACGAGTGCCATGCATTGGAAGACATCTTATTGCGACTTAATATTTACTTTGAAGGATTTTGTTATTTTATTAATTGATCTCACCATTTATCATCCACTAGCATACAACTAAAACAATGCAACTCATACAAAAATAAAAGTATAAATTATATGTGACATGGTTGTAACCCTAACACACTGATTCTCCCAAGCCAATGAGAGTATAAAAAATTGAACGAAGGAATTATACCGTCTTCTCCAAACAGCTTCCCAATCATGTCCTTGTTTGGTTTCCTATTCCGATTCCTCAGTGATATTACATTTACATATAATGAAAGAGTGTACAATCGGAGTGTACAGAGAAAGGATTACATTGAGAATGCAGGAGAGAAAGGCACGACACGCAGACCGTATTCAAAAAACAAAAATATAAATAATACATCACAAAACATAAACCATGCATCACAGAACTAAAGCCACAACCACACATCATGCATCAAATAACATAATAAACAAAGAATATGTTCTTATGATTTTATTTAGTTTATTTTAAAAAAATATTGGTTTTCGGGGAATCAATATTGCCTTATGCAGAGTTGGCATGGGGGTCCCGCTGTCCGGTCAGCGGGCGTGGGTCAAGGGGAGGCCGCCCCTTGCAGGGTGCGGGGCAGTGCCCCGAAGCAAAAAATTTGCCTCATCATCCCATGCCACCGCTAGAGCATGAACTCTTAATGTCTTAAGAAATCCTAACACCACTGCAAACGACGCATGTGCATGAACTCTTCATTCTTTAAGAAATCCTAACGTCACTGCAAATCACATCTTAATGCTCCAGGGCTTTAATGATTCCAAACCGAAGGCTACCCTGGTATGACATCTATGTTAACAACCAACACATAAATGAATCCTTATATTTGAACTGTTACAAAAATTATATCACATATGAATTTTCTTCCAAAAGTGCAAACATATCATGAATAATTACATATCATACATAACCAAATTATGGTTTCGCAAGTGGCTCTGATACCACTGTTAGATTTCGAAGGCAATCATAGATTAAATACATAGTGAAAAATTATAAAAAATATCGAAACCTAGCCATGGACCCATGCGAAAACCATAAATCGTGTTTAGGAGTTATATCTTAAAGATGGATCTGATGTCTTCACAATATGTTGATCACAGCACTGCAATATTGCGGTTCCTCTAAGGTACACTACAAGAAATTTGACATATAGTGACAGCAAAAATCCGTGGGTAAAAGGCGAAAAACCGTAGGTATAGCCCATAAAACCTATACCAACGGACATGTTTTTCCGTCGTTTTTAATTAGCTATACCCACGGCAAAATACCGTCACTATAGCCTATAGCGACGGTTTTTTCACCCGTTGGACAAAACCTTGGTGTTATACCCACGGTTTTGGATCCGTTGGTATAGGTTTTAAAGACACATTTTGCTTTCCTATACCCATGGTTGAAGCTCCATTGCTATAGGTTTTAGCGATGGTTTTCACATCCAATTATTTGAATATATACACATCGCTCTATACACAATTTTTTCTTTAATTACGCTTATGATAATTTAATATTTTCTTTTATAATATTAATTCAATTATAAACCAAATACACAATGAAATAAATACATGTGTTTATGAAACAAAATTAAATTAAATTAAACTTCAATCATATTAAAAATTAATGAAGTATTACAAACATGTCAAATTCAAATTACAACTAATGAAGTATTACAAACATGTCAAATTCAAATTACAACTGCCATGCTGCTTGAAACAGAGAGATTTGTTTGATCTTGTATTTTTGTTCCCATGCCAGTAACTGTGTTTCCTAGTGCCACACTAGACACCAATACCAAGACAATGTGACCACCACGACCCAGACTCCAATTTAAGAACTTGGGATCATAAACACACTTGCTACAAAATTTCACCAACTTGTATCCACTACAGAAGCTGACCCCATTTTTCTCTTCAACTGAAGCTCTAGGAGAGTTCACTTGCTTGTGCCTAAAGTCACCACATGTAAAGCGTCCTCCAATTTGTTTGAAACAGGGACCCTCATTAAAGTTTCTGCAGTGACTGCATCTACCTGCGTAGAGAGCTGATGTTGAAACTGGGTAGTGGACCAGAAAAAATTGGCTTAGTAGAAGGTCCATTGTCTCCTCTCTTGAATGAAATCCGTATAATGCCTGCTTTTGATCATTTCGCACCCGATCTCCTCCATATGTATGTTGATGTGGAACCTCATCCTTCAACCCGATCTCCACATCCTTTGCTCGGTTCACCAACTCCATAATTTTTCTCAGCTTCAAAGGTGTGATTTCATTTAAAATTCCAGATTTCAAATTCTCAAACATGTATAAAGTCACTTTCTCAGATCTCACAAAACCAGTAGAGGCCAATGATTTACCTTTAGAAGAAAATACTGATTCTCGTCATCGTGATCCAATTTTGATGCTTTGTGCAGATCTCTAGCAGCATCTTCCATTGGTCCAGCATAGCCCTTGCCATGCCTCAAGTTTTGTAGCCTTTTGCTGAGTCAGGATTTATCTACGAAAGAAAACAAAACCAATCAAAAGATGAGATACATGAAAGACAGTTTATAGTTTATACTGCCATCCAATTATGCCGGTGATCCACCAAATGCAGAAACAGTGACATTTTGAAAAGAAATTTTAAAACAGCATCAGCATCTCTAATGGAAGCAATGGGTTTCTTCAGTCTCACAAAAACACTAGCTGAAAATTATGAAATCTTGTGTTGTTATGAAGATATTAGGAAGGAGAGCAATATTAAATTAACAAAAATTAGTGATACCTCTGGTTCAATATAGGATAGCCAAAGGTAGGATTTAACAAGATTGCTTATGTAAGATATTCATTGGGGCTTCATCGAGTTTATCTGTGATGGATGAGTTAAAACTCAATAACCTATATAAAAGGGAGAAAACAAAAATTGGTACACTCATGTTACTTATCTTATCAATCCCTGTTTCCTTATCAACTACAATAAATCCATCATTCCTAATTGGTACACTCATGTTACCTCTTTTCACGCCCTTCTTTTTGCTTCATCTTCATGCATCTCAGTGATTACCTACTTACTGCAATAGAGAATGACAACAGGTTAGTTATTTGTAATAATGTGAACAAAGTAAAGCAAAGAAACAGGCTTATCAACAAAATCACATTTCCTGCTTACCTCTTCCTCTTCTCTGCTTCGTGTATTTGCTCTCTGAATTTGCCCAATTTAGGTAGAACTCAACAAACATGAGAATAATGAACAAGTCGATGTCAACAAACAGAATTACCATCACATTGAAGGACTAAGTTGATACCTTCAGGCTACTTACATCTGGGTCAGTTGCAGGGACCACATGATATCAACTTTAGTACTGCAACCTCTGTAATGTATCTGCTGAGTACAGATAAGAGAGAATCTGGGTAAGTGTGAAGAAAGTAAAACAAACTTACAAATAAAATTAACAAATGTTCACATTCCCTCTTAAATTGGCCACACTTCTTCTTTCCTTTATCTTGCCTTCTAAAACTATCAGCAGAGTATATATAGAAGAGAGAAAGTGTAAGTGGGTGAAGAAAGTAAAACAAACAAAGTTATCAATAATACCTCTTACTTTTCCAGCGTTTCTTCTTTCCTTCATCGCTTTGCCTTCAAAATCCCAATTTCCACCATCGCTTCTGAAATCAAACCTCTTGGATCTGGGACTAGATTGAGGAATGCCAGCGTACAAGTTCTGTGTTTTAGCAAAAGACTAGTTGAACTCTCTTAGTGAAGTTGTAGAATAGTAAGTAAATGAAATGCTCAGAGTATCTGATTAATTAATACTGTACTTGTTGAAACCATTCCCCAAGTATTTTATCCTGCATGCATGGAATTGAATCGTCTGTTATATGATTAATTTATAACGGATTCAGTCTTTTTAACCCAAAATTCATTGTCAACAAATATTCAATTTAAGACAAGAAAGAGTGGAGCAAGTAGTAATATAAGAAGCATGTAAAAAATTCAGACATGTGAGGCAACAAGAAGTTATCAATGACACCAATGCATTGATCCTTGTCATTGATTACACTTTTTCTTTCTAATTTCCCATGCTGCAAGTTGGAAACTTTGGGTGGGTAATCTATCTCTCAGTAGACATATGACTCTCAGTCAAGAGCCTTAGTTTAAGCTTGTCAATTTCCAAAAAGTTGTCAAATCTACTAGTGATTTGAACGAAACATTATTTTCTTATGAAGTAAAAGAAAGATGCTCCTAAAGAAAATTTTGCAAGGATTCCTAAAGAAAAATTTGCAAGGATGAAGAGTAAGAAACATTTACCTTCTTAAGAACTGAGTTGGCACCTGGGCTAATATTTGCAGGGGCCACATGATATTCGACTGCCTCCTTTCCAACTCACTGAGTGTAAACTGAACAAGCTTATCAATAAAATTAATAAACATCCACACTACCTCTTTTCACCGTCTTTCCCGTACGTCTTCTTTGCTTCATGTGCATGAATCTGAGCCAACCGCCATCTTACTGTAAACAGATGAGAAAGACAATCAGGTAGTATTTTTAACTGTGTGAAGAAAGCAAAACAAACAAACTAATCAACAAATGAACACATTTCCCCATTACCTCTTATTCTTTTCTGCTTCATCCATTTGCTCTCTGAAATTCCTCAATCTTCGGATTAGGTAGTTGACTATAAATAGAGGAAAAAGAGTAGTCAAGAGAAATAATGAACAAATAGAAATCAACAACATAACTACACCATCAAATTGAAGAACTAAATAAATATCTTTAGGTTACTTACATCTGTGCCAGTGACAAGTACCACATGGCAAGGTATCAGCCCAACTAAACATTAAAATTAATAAACACTTATGATAAACAACAACAAAGTTAGCAAAAAGAGAAAAATATTTTGTGGAGAAAAATATTTTGTAATTATAGCAATCCACGTAATGCATAACTTGTTTCTCAAATGAAAGATTCAGGAAAAATGTAAAATTTGACCAGATGTATCACACTCTCAGTACCTTTATTAGCTCCACAATCATGACAGTTTTGTTAATGGCTCTTCCCATGGCTTTAAAGACGATCTCATTTGAACCTTTTTCCTTTACGAAAAAAATAAAACAAATTTAAGAGAAATTAAGAAATTATAATATGGAATGTTCCATTTGAGATATCCAAATGACTTATGGGTCTATTATAGTAAAAGAGAAAACATAGTTTACCGGCATATGTTGTACTCTGTCAAATACTTGACAGAGCACCTTAGGATGAAACACCCAGCCATTGGGCACTTCATCAGTGTTCTAGATGGATAATGCAAAAATGAGTTTATATCTCAAGAAGGTTATATGCTCATACTCATCAATCATGAAACCTCTTTCTCTAGCATAGAAAATTCTTACATTGACAGCATAAAATTCTCTTTTTCTTGAAAATTGGATATAGATGCTATCTAGAAATCAAGATAAAAGACCTGTAGTAACTACAATTTTTCAACTTTGTTGGTTGATCACTTGAGTTGCATTATTCCAATAGTTCACATAACTAAAAACAAACCACAAAAAGCAATCCTTGATATTGAATTTATTCTTTAAGAAATGGAGAAGTGTGAAACTGATTCGACCGTAATTTTTTCAATCTCTTCCATCTCCATCCGTCTTTACGATGACTGATTCATGACAATTTTGTTTTTTTTCTTATAACCCACACACAGCACCAACAATGCAATGAACAAGTAAACAAAATGAATCATTCAAAAAAAGACCTGAAGTAGTGTAGTGGCGTAAGTGATGTAGCTCCGCATTCTCCCCTAAGCCGTAATCCGGATCTCATTCTCGTTGATCTGTGACTCCTCCCTCGGCTTCTCCACTCTCTGATACCGATCCATCTCCTCTTCTATTCTTCTACACCATACCCTAATTTTTCAGCAATTAAGAGAAGAATCCAAATAAAAAACTGTTCGATGCCTACCCTGCTTCCTACTTGCCCCCACCCTAACCAAACACAGGGTTTCTAATCAATTGAATCACGAGTGAAAGGATCGTGCTAGGGTTTGAAGAAGAAGAAAAAGAAGAAAAAGAGAGAACTTACAGATAGTGTTAGGGTTCGGGGACGTGATACCCGCCGCCTTGACGGCTTTGAAAGCGTACCCTGTTCAAATCAAAGCCAAAATCGATGCATCAACAACTAGAAGCCAAGATCTTTCTAGAAACCCTAGGCGGCAATGCTTACCAACTTGGAAGAGGCGGCCTTCCGGCGAGAAGATGGTGATATGGCGATCGTATCCGGCTCCACTTCCTCGACTCATGGTGTGATTTCGTCCAAGACTGAGTTTCGATCGATCGTTTGATTTCTAGGGTTTTGAGATGATATACGGCAGCGGGAAGAGGGGGGCAACGGCAGCGAGAAGAGGAGGATTTAGAGATTGGGTTTAGGGAGAGAGGGATTTAGAAATTTTAGAGGTATAAATGAAATATATTTTTTTGGAGGGGGGAGGGAAAATGAAAAAATTGGGGGGAAAATAAATTATGGACTATACCCACAGTGTTTAAAAGCTCTAAAGCTATAGGATACCTATACCCACAGTTTACTACATGTCTGTAGGTATATGATGCCTATACCCACAGTTTTAGAGATCCGTCAATATAGGTATCCGTTGGTATATGGCAAATTCCTTGTAGTGGTACTCCACGAACGGAACGAAAAATAGCTCTCCCTCAGACCGCGATGCTAGCTGCGGGAAGGGGATGTTCTCTCTTTCTGTGACGGCTATGATTTTTTTTACATGTGTCTTTCCACAAATACATATCATATATATAGGTGCAAAAAACAAACCCTAAGAGAGTAATAAGGTTGTTAGTCTCATAATCTGACCTAGGTCAGATTCGTGTGTGGGTCTTTAAACTTTAGTCAGCTCATTTAATCTAATTAAATGTTCAACCAATGTTAGGAGTCCAAGTCTTACTTGGATCCCTAATTAAATTCATCTTATAAATTTAAATCCCAATTTCGATTCATTCTAAGTGTGTGATCCTATTACGTTGATAGTAATACTAAAATCAAATTCGAGTATTACAAACGGCGAGCAATATCTAGCAATACATCACTGCTACTCATGTAACGGAAATGTCAGTGATTTGACATAACCTGTCCGTGACCAATGTTACCATGTAGCCTAGTCCCATTGTCCAGATATCTTAATTGACCATAAGGCATAGAACGTGGCACCCTTGTATACTTCAATCTTTGGTTTCTAGATGTCTGAGTAGACTTGCTAAAATAAATGAGATCAGTATCTCATATTGACTCATTTGAGCACGACCATGCATTTTGCAGTCTCACTCAATCAAGGGACTCGTAGATATCGCTCATGATATGTAAGAAGGACAAATTCTATCTAAGTCACTCACATCCCTCTGCATATTTGTAGTATATCCAATAGTCGACTTTATAATAACCTTATTATAGGCAACGTTTGACATCTTAAAACATATATTCTCATGTAGGGAACTGTAGTGACTTCAAGTTAAAGGACTACGTACACTATGGTTACTGTGAGAACCACTTATGACACTAGTGTTCTCATGGTGGGTCAGTACAGTACATTATTACTCTAATATGTACTCATATGAAGACTTGATATCTCATATCCATGACCGATGAGAATGGGCATCAGTCTACGCACACACTAGTCTCTATGTATCATCGTTATCCTAATTCACAATAATATTTGACTAGGGACATTTAAGAACAGTGTTCTTATTTCAGCTAATAGGATCTCACAATCAAGTCATGCATCATGACATTGAACTTACTATTCTAAGGACTTCATTATGTTCATTTAATTTACAATAAATAACACAATAAATGAAATGCCTAAATATGAAATAAATATCATGATACAATGTAAACTAGTAATGTCAATACACAACTACCCTTTAGGGCATACACCAACACTATATTCAAATAAATTCAAAAAATAAAAAAAATAAAAATAAGAACATTGTAATTAAATAAGAAGAAGTAATTTTTGACATGAAATTTTAAGAACTTAAATTTCTCAATATTTGCACGTGAAAAACACTTGCAAATATTAATTTCATAAAATAGTCAAAATAGTCAAATACATCAATTTAATATTTTTAAATAATTCAAAATAATACCTTTTAAATTTTATGGGGAGTTACATTACTCCCTTCTTAGAATAATTTTGTCCTCAGAACTAATGCTAGTAGGAGAAACAAACAAATCAAAACACGGAACCTACATAAACAGTTCAAGAAAATCACTCTTCATGCAATCTTCAGATTCCCATGTAGCTTCTTCGAACAATTGATGCCTCCACAACATTTTGACCATTAGTATGACCTTATCCGGTAATACTTTCTCCCGACAATCCAGGATTTTCACTGGTAGTTCCTTATAGCTCAAATTCAGTTGCAACCTTTTTGGTACATCGAGCAACTGATGGTTCTGATCTGGCATGTACTTTCTCAACATAGACACATGGAACACGTTGTGTACCTATGCCAATTCTTCTGGCAATTTCAATCTATAAGCTATTTTACCAATCCGCTTCAGAATCTTGTAGGGTCCAATATACCTCGGCGCCATTTTGCCTTCTGTTCCAAATCTGATTACTTCATTCGTTGGCGATATCTTAAAGGTGTTGGAATATGCCCTAGAGGTCAGTTGTGTACCGACATTACTAGTTTACATTGCATCATGACATTTATTTTCTATTGAGGCACTTTATTTTGTGAATTAAATGAACATAATAAATTCCTTAGAATAGTAAGTTCAATCCCATGGGATATTAAGTGCTTGACTTGATTGTAAGATCCTATTGACTGAAATCAGAATATTATTCTTAAATGCCCATAGTCAAGTATTATTGTGAATTAGAACAACGATAATACATAGAAACTAGAGTGTGCGTAGACTGGTGACCATTCTCACTGATCATGGATATGAGATATCAAGTCTTCACATGAGTACATATTAAATTAATAATGTACTGGACTGGCTCACCATGAGAACGTTGCATGGATCGTTACGTGAATGTCATAAGTGGTTCTCACAGTGACCATGGTGTACGTAGTCCTTTGACTTGAAGTCACTATGGTTCCCTACATGAAAAGTTATATATTTTAATGTCATCAAACGTTGCATGTAATAAGGTGATTATAAAGTAGGCTATTTGATATACTACAAATCATGCGAAGGACTGTGAGTGACTTAGATAGGATTTATCCCTCCTACACAAAAGGAGCGATATCTACGAGCCCCTTGATTGAGTGAGACTGCAAAATGTATAGACGTGCTCAAATGAGTCAATATGAGATATTGAGCTCATTTGTTTTAGTAAGTCTACTCGGACATCAAGAAACAAAAGAATGAACTGTACAAAGGTGACACGATTTATGTCTTGTGGTCGATTAAGATATCTGGACAAAAGGACTAGACTATATGGTAGCATTGGTCACGGATAGGTTATTTCAAATCATTAACATTCCCATTACTTGAGTAGAAGTAATGTATTGCTAGATACCGCTCACTATTTGTAACACTAGAATAGGATTTAGTATTACTGTCAACATATTGGGAACCTACAGGGTCACACACTTAGAATGGATCGAAATTAGAATTTAAATTCATGAGATGAAATTAATTGGGTATCCTAGTAAGACTTGGACTCCTGACATGGTTGGGTAATTAATTAGATTAAATAGGCCAACTAAACTTAGAAGGACCACACACGAATCTGACCTAGGTCAAATTGTGAGTCCAACCGCCTCACCACTCTCTTAGGGTTGATTTTTTGCACCCATATATTGATTTATTTATGTGAAAAAGATATAGGAGAAAATCCTAACCATCACAGAAATTGTGAGAGAGAGAGATCGTTAGGAAATCCCTTTTTTCGCAGCTAGCACCGCGGCATGAGTAAGATCTTGAATTGATCTATTCGTATGGATACAGTAGAGGCACCGCAACCTTTGCAGTGCTGTGACTGGCATATTTTGGAGACACTAGATCCATATTTAAGGTATACTCCTAAACACGATATGTGGTTTTCGCATGGATCCATGGCTAGGTTTCAATATTTTGTGATTTTTTTCCCGCTGTGTAATCTGTGATTGCCCTCGAAACATAATAAAAGAAAACAGCATCTCCAACCTCAAACTCCAAATCTCATCGTCGAACATCTGCATAACTCTTCTACCTGCTTTAAGCTTCGACCAATCTCTTCCGAATGAGCTCAATCTAATTATTTCCCCATTATGAAATGTAGATAGAAAGAGAGAGAATTATTCTTTTAATCCAATTATCTAATTCAATGGATTGTGGATTAAAAAATGAGAATCCTAAATTAAAACCCTACCAATCAAATGGATCCCTAAGTAAACTTGTGATGTGAACTTCATGCTGAATATCTTGAAATTGACACTGGAAAGAAAGAAAAAAAATGTCAGGAATTTTTTTAAAACCAGTTGGTATCTCAAACTAAAGGCAGACATGAGTTTAGGTAATTAGTTAACTACTACTATTTTCATGTGGTGGTGATTAGTCATCATTCAATTTTTGTTGAATAGTTTATGGGCATTCTGAAAATAAGAGACTTGATAACTTCACTTATAACTATGGAAATATTGTTATTCTTAATAAGTGTGGACTCAGTAGTCTATTTGTTCTTAACACAATGACATAAATCTTACATAAAGTATCATTAGCTACATTAATAGAATAAGCACCTCAAAATTTGGATACATATCAGTTATTTAATAGTATACATTAAATATCTAGACACTCAGGGTAATCCCTTAGAGCTAATAAGGTCAGAAAAAGTATACATGAAATATCTAGACACTCGGGGTAATCCCTTAGAACTAATAAGGTCAGAAAAAGTATACATGAAATATCTAGACACTGAAGGTAATCCCTTAGAACTAATAAGGTCATAAACCTCTCTCTCTCTCTCTATATATATATAGAGAGAGAGAGAGAGAGAAATGTTCCGTTGTGCACTAGGCTTCCGTGTGCACTCGTATGCACTTGGCCTTCCCGCCTTCCTATCGACGATCCAAACCATTTTCATGATTTACCGACCCAAATTTGTTTAAATATATAAAATCAAATCATTTGAAATTCATTTGTCCATCCATTGAAGTGTTACATAATTGTATGGCTGAAAATCGTTGTTTTTTATAGTCACATGATGGATGAGCAAATGAATTTCAAATGATTTGATTTTAAATAATTAGACTAATTTAGATGTATAGATCAATGTGAATAGTTCGGATCGCCGATACGAAGGCAGGAAGACCTAGTGCACTCGGAGGCCTAGTGCACATCTCTCTCTCTCTCTCTCTCTCTCTCTCTCTCTCTCTCTCTCTCTCTCTCTATATATATATATATATATATATATATATATAAAACTCATAATAACTGAGAAGAAAGGATAATTATTCTGTGTAAGTAATCTACACTAATATTGGGCATAAGAATGTAGTACATGTCTTAAAAAAAGTAAGGAGAAGCATTATGGTGTGCCAATTTTGAAATGAAGTCAAACTCATGCAACTTCCAAGGCATCCTATTGGTAGGGGAGAAACAATCATGGGCTAAAGCCAATACAACCTTCACTTGAGCCCAAAAAGGTTTAAGTTTGCATGATCATCACAACACCTGCAAAGCCACCCCAACCCCCCGAAGAATTTATTTAATGATCATTACAACACTCTCAGTATCATGGCAGGAATAATCTGATAAAACACTAATCATGAGAAAAAATTACTTATGTTACAAAGTTCTTAAATTAGCTAGTATCATGTCAAAATTAATTTTTAAAAAAGCCATCTCTCTATAATGAGCAATCCAAATAAGTGACATAGAAAATCCACAACATAAGAGCATTAATCAAAATCAACTTAAGTAAATTAGTTAAATTAGTACAAAAAGAAAAGAATTTTGCTGACTTTCAAATTTTGACAGAGATTCTCAAAAATTGAAGTCAACACCTAATTCTTCTGTTTTTCTTCAAGCTCATTAGAATAACCTAGACGAATACTCAAATTCCGAAATGTGATTTAGAACTTTGGTGTAAAGGATTTATGATGCTTGAGTCAATTTAACAATAACACCCCGAAAAATAAAATGTAATACTTTGAATTAATAAATAATTTTAAATTTTATTAATTTGGTTATTTTGAATTAATGAAATGTTCTGTTGTGCACTAGGCTTCCGTGTGCACTCGTATGCACTTGACCTTCCCGCCTTCGTATCGACGATCCGAACCATTTCCATTGATTTACAGTCCTAAATTTGTTTAAATATATAAAATTAGATCATTTGAAATTCATTTGCCCATCCATTGAAGTGTTACATAATTGTATGGCTGAAAATCGTTGTTTTTTATAGTCACATGATGGATGAGCAAATGAATTTCAAATGATTTGATTTTAAATAATTAAACTAATTTAGATGTATAGATCAATGTGAATGGTTCGGATCGCCGATACGAAGGCGGGAAGACCTAGTGCACACGAGTGCACACGGAGGCCTAGTGCACAATGGAACATCTCTCTCTCTCTCTCTCTCTCTCTCTCTCTCTCTCTCTCTCTCTCTCTATATATATATATATATATATATATATATATATATATATATATATATATATATAACTCATAATAACTGAGAAGAAAGGATAATTATTCTGTGTAAGTAATCTACACTAATATTGGGCATAAGAATGTAGTACATGTTTTAAAAAAAGTAAGGAGAAGCATTATGGTGTGCCAATTTTGACATGAAGTCAAACTCATGCAACTTCCAAGGCATCCTATTGGTAGGGGAGAAACAATCATGGGCTAAAGCAAATACAACCATCACTTGAGCCCGAAAAGGTTTAAGTTTGCATGATCATCACAACACCTGCAAAGCCACCCCAACCCACCGAAGAATTTATTTAATGATCATTACAACACTCTCAGTATCATGGCAGGAATAATCTGATAAAACACTAATCATGAGAAAGAATTACTTATGTTACAAAGTTCTTAAATTAGCTAGTATCATGTCAAAATTAATTTTTAAAAAAGCCATCTCTCTATAATGAGCAGTCCAAATAAGTGATATAGAAAATTCACAACATAAGAGCATTAATCAAAATGAACTTAAGTAAATTAGTTAAATTAGTACAAAAAGAAAAGAATTTTGCTGACTTTCAAATTTTTACAGAGATTCTTAAAAATTGAAGTCAACACCTAATTCTTCTGTTTTTCTTCAAGCTCATTAGAATAACCAAGACGAATACTCAAATTCCGAAATGTGATTTAGAACTTTGGTGTAAAGGATTTATGATGCTTGAGTCAATTTAACTATAACACCCCGGAAAATAAAATGTAATACTTTGAATTAATGAATAATTTTAAATTTTATTAATTTGGTTAGTTTGACTATTTTATGGAAAATATTGTTTAGCACGTGCAAAACACGTACAAACTTTTATGAAATACGAATTCTAAAATTTTATGTTGATAAATCAATTCATTTTACTTTAATTGATATGTTTTTATTTTTGGGAAATTTTGGATAAGAAAAACCCACTTTTGAAATTTTAATTCAAAAGGGACTTTTTAAAGAAAAAATCATTTTTGGGGCCATTAAAGGGCCAAAAAATCGAATTAAAAATTTTTTTGGTTGCATTTGGGGGTCGGCTAACTATAGAGATATTTAGGGATAATTGAATCCCTATTTAATTTAACTTTTATATGGAAAGATTTCGTAAATAATTTAAAATGCAAATTTGAAATTGGGGGGGGGGGGGGGACTTTATTGCAAAAACTCCCACAAAATCTTAATATTATATATCTATTTTGTATTTTAATCCATGCATGATTGAGAGTTACACGTATTATGGATTTTTCAAAATTTTAATTAAGTATTGAATCATATTATTATTCGAGATGTTTCGAACTCAACAAAGGTACAATTGTAGAACCAGAGTTAGGATATACTTATCTCAATTATAATTGAAGATGAAATGTATAAATAATTGACTGTTATTTGTATAATAATATATGAATATGATTTCTTGTGCCCAGCCATATATAAAGGGGGTATGAACAGTAGGTTTTGGCCTCTTTCCTTTTTGGGTGAATTTTTGTTGATTTTGGAGCTTGAGGAGATCTTTTGTAGTAGGAGGAGAAGATTTTTGGAGATTCTACTTGAGGTGGGCATCTCTTTAATTCTCTTGATGTGTTTTTTTCCATTTTGATAGAGTAGATATCATGCTTATATATTTTTTTGTGGATCTATAATTGTTTAGAACATATACTCATGATTCTACTGTGAATTGATTGTGATGACGAATGTTAAGTAATTTTAAATTGATCTCCATGAATAAAAATTGAATTTTTAATATATAAGGATCATGTTTATTGCATGCTTGACTGTTGAACAATAATAGGGTATGAAAAGATTGAATTTAACGCTTAGAATTGGTAAAATGATCATGCATGTTGTTGTTGTTGAAAAGAACTTGATGTTGATTTATAAACTTATGTATGATTGGCATAAAGATGAGATCTTTGAGATTTATTCATTTTTCTTAGTCAATAATAATTTTATGTTTCAAATCCTATAATTTTTATACATTAATTGATGTATGTAAGGATATGAACAATTATTGTATGGTGATTTGGAGTATATGTGAACTAGGGTTACTGTTCACGGCGTGAACAGTAACTAGGATTACTATGTTAGGGTCTGGAGATTGTAAATTTTCGGGTTTTGTACAAGACCTAGGGTTTGTACAGAAACCTAAGTCTTAATGCTGTGCTAATTCTTTGAGACAGTGAGAGGCATTGGGATAATTGGCTAGCCCAAGTGGGCTTGGGCGCTGGGTATGGCGTTGGTCTGGTGCTGGGTATGGTGTTGGTCTGGTGTGTGGGTTCGAAACCCAGGCTCTGTTTTTATTTTTATTTTTATTTATGTGGTTAATTAATTGAATGAGTCAAAGATAGTTAATTTCCTTTTGATTGAACTATTTTTAGTTATAGATTATTTTGAATGAACTCTGTATGTATATTTTTGTTGCAAATTTTTGTGATGCAACGCTATATTTTAAATGGGTATAAATCTCAGTTGAGGAGTTAAATGTTCATTTTTGAATGGTGAAAGTTCAGAGTTTTAAAGAGGTATTTTCAGTTTTTAAGAGACAAATGTTTCAGTTTTTGGAACTATAAAATTTCAAATTTTGAGGGATAAATTCTTGAGTTTATAGAAGAATATTGTTCAGTTTTGATTGATTAAAATCCAAGAGATTTGACTGTGGTTTCAAATATGGGAAAGAAGTATTATAAATTTGAATTAAAGCAGTATAGTTAGTTTGATTTGTTCTATAAATGAAAGAGTCTTTTATGGAAGTGATGGTCTATTAAATAAGAAGTAAAATGTTGTGAAGATTTTGTGAATGAATGATACTTGGTATGAGATGATCTTAATTGAGGTGTTGATTTATAATTTTGATATTGTGAAAATGTGGTATTTCAAGAAAAAAAAAATCAAAGAAAGATGTTTTGATAATTGAACCAAGTGGTGGTTCTTATTGGAATTTAGGGTTATTGTGAGAACCCTAGAAAGATGTGATTGAGAAATTTATGTGGTGAACACTAGAAGCTGAGCAGGATCCCGAATTTCCGATAGTGAATTACTGATTATAGGAATTAGTAAGGGGGGCTAGTGTTTCTAGTGTGGAGTTAAGTCAGGTATGGTGGAGCTAGCTTTAAATGGCTCAGGTTACCTTATTTAAATCTAATGAGAAAATGTTCTAGGATGATCCACAGGGTGAGATATTTCCCAATATTTCGGGACGAGGGATGAAAGAGGCCCCAGAATGATCTGCGGAGCCAGATTGATCTCCAGTATTTTGGGAAGATAGAGATGCTCAGGAGATATTCGTGCAATGAGGGTTCCAGGATGACCTGCGGAGTGACGTATTCTCAAAAAGAATTCCTGGACGAGAGGAGAGGGCCTCCAGGATGTTTCATGGATAGAGTCTATCCTCCAGTATTCCGGGGCGTGCAGAATGTCTAAATCTTGTAGTAGTCATGGTAGTAGATTTCCATAGCGTGAGATCGAACCCTGAAATGTGGTGAACATTAAGGGCTTACCCTCAGATCTATATTGTATGGCCGGCAAAGAATCCGAACAAGCATGCATTAGTAAGCACTGTAGGCACTTGTGTTTTCCTTGAACCTTGTCTTATGCATTTCGATGTTTTCCTGGCTCATATTTTATTCTTGCAAATTTCAGTATTAATTGTTTATTTATGATTCTTTTATTATTGTTTTATTTGTGCAAGTGTGTGGTTGTGAGACTTTGGAAAGTCACTGGTTTTACTAGCATTGCATCAGTTGCATTCAACTGACGTACCCATAGTTTTAATAGTTTTGCAGGATTGCAAAGTGAGTGGCTTGAGCAAGGGTTGATGCTTGGACTTTGAGAAGACTGGAGTTTAAATGTTGAAATGATTTGTATTAAATGTGTTTAAATTTTCGCTATGCATTGTAATATAGACTATTGTAAATAAAGTTTTAAATTTTTCTATATTTTATACTATGTTGGATTACATTGAAGTAAAGATCCTGGATTTGTGTCTCATATTTCTTATTATGAAATTCGGGGCGTTACATTACATATTAGCATCATGAAGTAATGTAAGATAATAAGAACCAATGTAAAGAAAATATCAAGAATAAATTGAATGACAAAGACTGCCGACAATACCATATTGAATTAACGATGAAGCCATTTTCCCACGTTACTGTGTCAATGGATCCAAAAAAATGGAATGGGAATACCTAACTCAATATAGATTACTAAACAAATAACTTTGTAAATTTGTTTCATAAAAAAAATATGTAATCGCGGAAATAGAAAAACCTTGACCACGACATGACAGACTTAGTAAATGGAGATTTAGGGAGAGAGATTAAGAGGATTTTGAGAAGATAGCGAAGGAGGTCAGGCGCGAATGGTTTCGGAGAGGAAGATGAAGAGAAGACATAAAGGGGTTTTGAATTTGTTGGGGGGAGAGGAGAAAGTTGGGGATGCTTGATTTTGTACAATTTTTAAAGTTTAATTAAGGGGTAGATTGCATATTAAAATTTGGATAAAGAAATAGTAGGGGGTTTGCCTCCTAAATTTTCTCCATTTTCATTTTAAAAAGACAAATGTTCAAAAATCTTAGAGCAAAACTTGTCTTAGCATATATATTTTGGAGATTTTATCAATAGATAAGATTGAACCTTTAATGTTTGGGGAGAAAGAAGTGGGTGTTGGCTCATACTTTTATGCTTCTTTGAGCATTTTAAAAAGATAAAAAGATAAAAATCATTGAGCAAAAGTGGTTTTAGCATAATATAGTGTATAAATATACCCCTCTCCTCTCACTATTTTGAAATAGAAAAAGGAGAGTAAAAGTAGGACTCTCTATTTAACTAACATGTACACTATGCATGATTTTATTAATAAAAATTATAATAAAAAAAAAATCAAATCAATCCCTCCAACCTACGGTCACCCCCTCCCCCCCCCCCCCCCTTCTTTCAAAATCCAATGATTCTTCCCTCCCATTTTCACAAACCCCCGCCGCTCCCTACCTTCCCAGCCTTCCTCCGGTCTTGTCCGATCTCACCCCACGCTGCCTCCCTCCAATGCTGCCGCTCCTTGCCTCCGACGCTGCCACGTCCACCTCAAATTAGCCTCCATCATGTTCAATATTTAGGTGCAAGATATTTTCTTTTTTTTGTTAGAATTTAAAATGTTGCGATTTTGGTAGATTACGGATAGTTAGATCTAGGGCATTGGATTGGTTTAAGAAAAAAGTTTGTTTTATGTGGAATTGAATTTAGGAAGCTTCTGTGATGGAGGGGAATGATCCAGGTCACATCATCTCCACTAAAATTGGGGGCAAGAATGGTGAACCAAAACAGGTAAACGTTTCAATCTTGAGTATTTTTCCGCAACATGCCACTTCATTATAATTTTGGTGTTTTGAAATGATTTTTGATGTAGACGATTAGCTACATGGCCGAGCGAATCGCCGAAACAAGCTCCTTCGACATTGTGCTTCAGGTATAGTTGTTGTTACAATTTGAAAATTTGTACAAACTTTCTCTTTTGCAAATGCATGATTCCTTTGCTTTTGCTTTTAGGCAAAATGTCTGGAAATGAGGAAGACGTTTGCGATAAAAAAGGTGTTGCAGAATATGTTGTACAAGAATCGTGAGCTGTAGTTGATACAGTCGAAGGATCATCCGAATGTGATTGTGTTGAAGCAGTGCTTCTTTTCGACGACGGTATGGATGAGCTTTTTTTGAATTTGGTGATGGAGTATGTTCCAAAAATGGTTTATCGTGTTTTGAAGTATGGGTCAGTAATGTCGCTTCTCTATGTGTAGCTTTACATGTATCATGTTTATTTATGTTCGCTTTTCATATTTGAGCTTAAAGGTTTTTAGGAAATTGTGTGTGTTTCGGTTGTTGGTGTTTATTTTTGCTGATATTTAGAGGGTTAACTTACATTTATACGGTCCTGGGTATTTGTCATAGAGATGTGAAGCTACAAAATCTACTGGTATGTTTTTTAATGTGTTATTTTCTTAAGTTTGGTAATGTATAGCTTGAAAACTGTCTCAACTCTATAAAACTCAGTAGCCAAAACTACCCCCCCCCCCCCCCCCCCCCCCCCAAAAAAAAAGAAAAAAAAGATGCAAATATTTTGATCATGACATCAAAAGATGTTGTGGGCTTCAAGAGCCGCCACCTATATCAAGATTTCCTTTTTCCATAGAGTTTTCGCTACTGGTACAAACCCTAACCCTAATATGAATCTCTTTTATCTATCATCATTTGATTCGATTACTTACTTTTTTAGTTAATATATCAATTATGGCGTGGTTTGGTAAATGATGCATTTAATTTTATGGGTCGTATGAGATTTTAGCTGAAGTTTGGATCTTTTAAATGAGTTCTTACTAGGTGTGATGAGTTGTATGGATAATTTAGAATTACATTTTTAAGTAAACATAGTTCATAAAATTGTTTTTATATGTATCATCTTTACTCTAACTTGTGTTATAATGTATGACTTTAGTTTATGATGTATAGCCTGTTTATTGATGTCAGTGATATTCTAGTTAGGTATTGAGAGGAATTCAAATGAATAACTTTTTTAAAAATTTGAAGAGAGAGAGAGAGAGTATTCTATATTAAGATCACTAATTTTAAAATACATTTTAAAAAAAATTGGTATGTATATACTAGATTTGCCCATGGGTACGTTCCTACAGCACGTCTTCAGAACGATACAACATATGAAAAGCCTTGTAAACAGTAAATCAACAATTATATAACTCAAGTTTGAATAGTATGACAATAATTAGTTGTAAATAAAAACATGTTTTCATTAGTATATGTTGAAAAATAATTATAAATTAGGGAATAAAAGTCTCTCTCTCTATATATATATATATATATATATATATATATATATATAGAGAGAGAGAGAGAGAGAGAGAGAGAGAAAATAATTAAATAAATAAATGAGTTGTTTTGGGAGGGATTTGAATTTAAGTTTTGGGGGGAAACT
Source organism: Hemerocallis citrina (assembly GCA_017893485.1). Classification (NCBI taxonomy): domain Eukaryota; kingdom Viridiplantae; phylum Streptophyta; class Magnoliopsida; order Asparagales; family Asphodelaceae; genus Hemerocallis; species Hemerocallis citrina. Next base: position 125,472,780 of record CM030360.1, read on the forward strand.
TTTGGGGAGGAAAATGTGTTTTGTGAGGTTAGATCTGGGCCTTTAATTTTGGGGGGATTGAAGGAGAGCCACTTGATAGCTTTCTTTGTGCTTTATTATATAGACTAGATTTGCCCGTGGGCACATGCCTACGGCACGTCTTCGGAATGATACAAAACACGAAAATCCTTGTAAACAGTAAAACAAAAATTGTGTAGCTCAAGTTTGAATAGTCTGACAATAATTAGTTGTAAATAAAAGTCCATGTTTCCATTAGTATATGTTGAAAAATAATTATAAATGAGGGTGTAAAATCTAACTTCTTAGAACTATAAGTGTGGAAAATGATGAAATTTAACTGTTGAAGAGATTTGTTATTTTCAATATAACATGTGCAATAAAAAAAATATAAAAATTCTGAAAATTTACCTACCTGAAATCTTAAAATCTAAATTTCTAAGTAAATAAAGAGAGAATAAGAGAGAGAGATAGGCAGAGAGAGAAAGAGATAAATATGAAAAAGTGAAGAGAGAAGAGGGATAGTAAGAAAGTAATGAGTTTTTTATTTTTATTTTTATTTTATTTTTCTTTTGGGGGGGGGGGGGGGGAATTTGGTTTTGGAGTTTGAAATTTTAGGAGGAAAATGTGTTTTGTGAGGTTAGAGCCTTTAATTTTGGGGGGATTGAAGGTGAGCCACTTGATAGCTTTCTTTGTGTTTTATTATATAGATTTATATTTGCATAAAACTCTATTGAACTTTACAAGGGTAAAATTTGTATTTTACGTTAAAATTAATACCGTCGACAGGAGTATGATCATCCGCAACTACTTTTGACCTATGCCATGGTCATCTATAAAATAAGAAAGAAATAGGATAGGGATATCCGCAATTTGATTAATATTATGTAGGGTTTACCAAAATTTCCCTTTAATGAATCACAAAAAATACTGTATCATCTTTAGTAAAAAAGAAAAAGGGTTAAATTCTTACCTTTCATCTCCTTTGAATCAATCATGATACAGACCATCAATGTGCATATCCTGTACCCCTTTTTTTGGGCCTTTCTTTCAACATGTTAAGAGCATCCACTGTCGTTGGCTAAAAACTTAAAAAATTAGAAATCGATTTAGAAATATGCCTCACAATCATTTGCTAAAAACCCATAATTTAGAATAGAAATGAACAGTAGTCTGCTAAACTTAACAGTGCCTTTAGACAATTGCTAAATATAGGAGACGGACGATGTTCATCCGTTTGACGAAAGGGACGAATGAAGATATGCCGTCTAGTTAAATTTTTTTTAAAAAAATGAGAGACGGATGAAGATCTTCTGTCTCTCGTCGAAAATAATTTTTTTAAAAAAAATCACTGAAAACACGCTAGATGGATGAAGGTGTTCCGTCTGGTATGTTTTTTTTATTATTATTATTTTTTTAAAACAAAAAAATATATTGAAAAACACCAAGACGGATGATGTTCATCCGTTTGGCGTGTGTGTGTGTGTGTTTTTTTTTAATGATTTTAACAAAAAAAAAACAGGCGGATGAACATCATCCGTTTGGTGTGTTTTTGACTTTTTTTTTATTTTTTGCTTTTTTGTTTTTTTTTTTTTTTTTTTTTTTTTTGTTTACCGAATACCAAAAAAAAAAAATACAAAGACGGAAGATGATCTTCCGTTGCTTCTATTTTTAGACTTGGACGACTGCACTGTGGTCCTTCTATTGCTATTTCTAAATGCTATATATAGCAATGGACATAGAAAATGATAGTGGATGCTCTAATGAAGCCAATAAAGACTAAACAAAGATACAAAAGATTCTTCTCTAAGTCGAATACATAGTTATATAGTTCTAAATTTTGACCTTCCATTCTTGTTCATTAATTACTCATCATTAAGTTTATAAAAAGATCACGTACCTCATCAATAAAGCATTAGAATTTTTTTTTTATATGCCACTTTTTGAAAATATCTGCACTTATAGGACAGTTGCTAAAGTATTTGTATTTGTGGACTCAACAACTAAACTTGTTATTTCCAACCGCAAGTTTAATTGTTTCATACTCGTCGTTGGGATACGGCAAGTTTAGCGCTAATTTTTTTAGAAACTCGCTGTTCCCAATGGCGAGTTCAGTTCAAAAAATTTCAATGAAGACTCGCTGTTCCCAACGGCGAGGACATTTATACTAGACTCGCTGTTGGGAACAGTGAGTTTAGTTCAAATTTTTCAAATGAAGACTCGTTTTTTCCAACGGCGAGGACATTTAGACTAACTCGCTGTTGGGAACGATGAGTTTAGTTCAAAAAAATTTTATGAAGTTTTTTTTGAAAATTCACTAAGTCCAACAGAATGTTTCACTCTCTGTGAAATTTCCTACATTCTCGTCGTTCCCAACAACGAGTCTAGTCTAAATGTCCTCGCCATTGGAAACGGCGAGTCTTCTTTCAAAATTTTGAACTAAAATCGTTGTTCCCAACAACGACTCTAGTATAAATGTCCTCGTCGTTGGAAACGGCGAGACTTCATTGAAAATTTTGAACGGAACTCTTCGTTGGGAAAGATGAGTTTTTTCAAAAAATTAGCACCAAACTCGTCGTGTCCCAATGACCAGCATGAAACAACTAAACTTGTCATCGGGAACGGCGAGTTTAGTTGTTGATGTAACCCCTATTTCAGTTTTTTCTCTCTTTATTTGTATTTCTTCCTTCAAATTTTTGTATCCGAGTTTATTTTAATAAATTTTTGCTATTCCTTGGACTCATTTTTTCTCTTTTGATCATAGGTATTCATTTGGATTGAACCCTAAAATTTTTGGTGCATTGCTAATTTTGTTCTTTTGTGTTTTGGGTTGATTTTGATCCATCATATCTTATTTATTTCTAGCCATTTTTCTCTTTTTTGGATCCTAAACTCATACCCGTTAACCCGAAACCCAAACCCAACATCCTAATTACCCTATAAATACCCATTAAACCCTAACTCTTAATTACCCTAATTAAATTTTAATCTCTCTCTCCTCCTACCACTCTCTCTCCCGATCCTCTGTTTCGTTCGAAATCCCCTGAACCCATCCCGAACTCCCGTCCTCGTCGTCCTCCGTCCCTCCGAGCGCCACCGCTCATTCTTGTCCTCATCCCCGACCTTCCATCTTCATCCACCTCCGAAGCCACTCACCACCTCCGTCGAGCATCCACCGCCCAACCGAACACCCACCCACTCCTCGTCATCCATCTTCTTCAACCTTCGACCTCGTCACCTTCCAACCACCGCAACATCCTTTCCCGTCGACTGCCGAAGCCACCTTAGTCCTCATCATCAACTCCTCATCCGTCACCGCCGACTGCCCTGTTCCTCATCCATCACCCCTGTTTCTGTCGACCACCGCAAGCCACCTTCGACCCTCGTCATTTTTCCCCCATCGCAACCATCGCCACCCAATCGACCACCCCAGTCTCTACCAGTGCCGCCAGTGCTGCCCCCTGCCATTGCCGCCATTAGGTTGCAACCAAACCTTGCTGTGTTTGGATTGTACGTGCAACGCACGTATAGTTGTTGTAGTCTTGCTGCATGGGATTTTAAGTGTGCTGCATGTATAGTTGCTGCCCCTTTTGCACATGTAATTTTCTGCGTTTTTGCACGTGTTTTGTTGCTTTCAGGATCCTTATCCGGTTATTCCTTCGTGTTTGGATTAACCGTCTAAAAGGCAAGTCTCTCTTGAACTAGTTTTATTTTTCTTGTTCAAGAATTCTTTGATCTCTCCAAGTAGATCCTGGTCATTTATCATATTGTTATACTATTTACCTTTCATTGAGTATATTGAGAATTTACATGAGCTAACCCAAGATATTCATGACATGGTGCCAATATCTCTGAATCAAACCCAAGCCGTTGTATATAGTCACTTGCATACACGACACAAATATTAGATTAGAACTTGTATAAAGACATCAATGATTGAATGACTTTCATTTGAATGTGATGATCATGCTATGTTGATTTTAAACTGTCTCATATATAGTAGAATTTCACCTTAGAGATTGACTATGAGTTTCTATAATTTTGCTCCGAAATTATAAGCATGCTTGGTTGTTTTGTTGCCTTTTAGTGATAACCTACTTGCTGGCATGTTGTTTGCTCTGTGTTGATTTGAGTTTTCTACCTAGTTGCTGTCGTAATTTGATAAAACTTTCTAAACATCATCTATAGCTTTTTGAATCTATTTTTTTGAACATTTTACAGAACAAGATTTCGATTTATGAACTGAAAGATATTATATTTTTAGTACTGTTATGTTTTCAATTTCCAGATTTTTGTCCACGGACACATCAACTTGATTTTCAGTTAAAATAAAAGACTAACAGCATAATTAAAACTTGAAATTTTATATGTTGTTACTAGACGTGACTGGAAATTACTTTATTATTTTTGTGATATTATTTGGTAATTTTTCATATCTTTTATAAATGTGAAAACTTGACTTTAGGCTGCTGTTAGAACACAAGTTCAGTAAAAAACATGATTTTTGACCTATCTACAAATAATATCAATTAGAACTCTTTAAAAAGAAGTATAGCTCTGTGTGTCTGGAATCCAGATCATCTAACAGTTTTGCAATCCGACCTACCAATTGCAAGATATCTATATTTTCGTTTAGTGACGTCTGAATTTCAGAATGCAGTTTAAATATGCATCACCTTACTTAATTAATTCAAAGAGTAGATCAAATTTGAGAAATAAAATCTGAAATTAATTTTGTTGTTACTAAACACTGTTACGAGTCAAATTATAATTTTTATGATATTTTAAAATGATTTTTCAGTTTATTTTTATGTGCAAGTATTTTGATCCTGCCATGCTGCCTGTACATATAATCAGAAAAGAATGAACTTATAGACCTAGTTTATGTATTTATCATATATCATATGTATATTCGCTAGAATCAGTAGAGAGTCTACTTTCTAGAACTTCTGACGGATCTAGTTTTGCTTTCATGTAGTAATGGGAATCTCTGTTTTTGTATAACGACGTCTTACTCTCCAGAATGTGTGCTTTGTGTTTTGCTTATATATCCATGATTGATTTTGCATCTAGGGAATAGAAATAGTTGTATCATGCATTGCATAACTTTTCCATCTCTGTGACATCACTTCAAATCTTCTTTTTACCTATTGCATGTTCACATTTAAGTCTAATAAAATATTAGCAAGCCGGGGTAAATTAGGGTCGACTTGGCAGTAAATAATCGGAGACTATACTCAGTAGGGCCCCCTTGTTCTTGTTGTCATGGAAGGTGGAGTGTTGATCCTAAAAATCCCGCTTGATTAAATTCTCATCATCGTGCTTATACACGATCTGTTGAGTTCACCATCATAGTCTAAATGTTCAATGTTTGCATGCACCGAACCTGTGGAATGTGACGCAGTATTACGTGCATTAGATTGGATAATAAAATACTAATGAACCTAGGATTGACACTTGTATTCTTGATCATGATTACTGTTACTGATCTTGCATCATTGATTACAATTATTGTTTATTGCATCATTCATTCTAGACTTTGATTCTATTATCAGCTTTGTTATTGTCTTTGATCTTTGACTTTGTTCTAGCCTATTATTTCTTGACATACTATCTTTTCCTTGCTTCTTTACTTTCGCTACTTGTTGTCTGTGACTTTCTCTAAGGACATTATTTTCTTTAATTTTAGATCACGAGTTTACAGGTACCGAAGGAGTGATACCAGAAGGACTTGGTGAGAAATCTTTTTGAAGATCAAAGCTAGACTATTAGACTATTGTAGTTTTCATTGTGTTATTTGTTTATTTCATTGCTTTTATCGTACTTTGTATTCCGGGCTTGTGTGTCCTGAAGTTTACTTTTTCCCAGATGTTAGATATTTTTAGTGAATTTATTTCATGATTATTTTGGAGTTTATTCTTTGTTTATGTGGTTATTCTTTTCTTGCATGGTTGTATTCTCTTGTATATTGTTGAGTTAATCTGTTAATAGCTATGGATGGTATTCTTATCATTCGCTAGGCCTTTGTTACGTGCCCTTGTTCCTGTATCTTGGGAAGCGGGACATGACAGGTTTTGAGTGGTATCAGAGCCTAGGTCTAGCTAATGTGTTAGTCATGTTTGGCTGATATGTTAGTCAGTTTTGGCTCTAGTTAGGTTAACTCAATAATATGCGCACCACGTTGATCACATGAACATATAATAACTAACATATATATGGGTACTCACCAACTTGTTGTTTTGCAGACTATGGCTTGTGGCAGTTCTTCCACTCTCTATTCCTGCTCTATCTATTTCTTTCTATTCAATTATTCTTGCTTTTTTTTCTGTATTCACTTTCTTTCTTATTCTAGATGTCATCTGAGTATTCTCTCTTCCTGACCATGCTCTTTTTGATTCTAATGCTACTCACTCCTTTGTTTCTTCCTACTTTGTGGTTCAGCATCGTTTGGCTTGCGATGTTTTGCGTGCTGCTTGGAATATTACCACAGGTGGAGGCATCATCATCTGTTCTAAGGTGTGTAAGCAAAGCCCTTTGCTAATTGGAGGCTTGGAGTTCAAGGTTGATTTGATTGTGATCCCCAACTCTGGCTTTGATGTTATCCTTGGGATGGATTGGTTGGGAATTACTCATGCTGTGATTGATTGCTATGCGAAGAAGGTAATATTCTGGCTCCCAGGTCATGAGGAGTTTGTGTTTCATGCGGGTGAGACACCGTCTGAGCGTGTTAAGAACTCGGTGAACCAGGAGGCTCGTGCATTTGAGTCATTATGCACTGATGGTGCAGTTGCACCCATTGTTGTTTGGGATTTCCTTAATGTTTCTCTCGAAGAGTTGCCTAGATTGCCACCAGACCGAAATGTGGTTTTTGGTATCGAAGTTCAACCAGGAACGACACCAATCTTGTAGAGTCCACACCGAATGACACCAGTTGGGTTGGATGAACTGAAGGTGCAAGTTCAGGAGTTGTTGGATAAGGGTTTTATCAGGCCTAGTGTTTTGCCTTGGGGTGCCCCGGTGTTGTTCGTCAATAAGAGGGATGGTAGTTGCAGGCTTTGCATTGACTATCATCAGTTGAACAATGTCACTGTGAAGAACCGGTACCCTCTATCGAGGATAGATGATCTGTTCGATCAGCTAGAAGGTGCTTCAGTTTTCTCAAAGATGGCCTCCGTTCTGGCTATCTAAAGGCTGAAGATATTCAGAAAACAGCTTTTCGCAGGAGATATGGACATTATGAGTTCTTAGTAATGCCATTTGGAGTTACCAATGCACATATTGTGCTCATGAGTTTGGTGAATCAGGTGTTCTCTCCATTCTTGGATAAGTTCGTGGTGGTATTCATTGATAATATTTTCGTGTATTCTCAGAGCAGAGAATATCATGTTGAGCATTTGAAGGTTGTTCTGCAGACTTTGAGGGAGAATCGGCTCTATGGAAAGCTTAGTAAGTGTGAGTTCTGGCTCGATCGGGTTACATTTCTGGGCCATATTATCTTCGGCGATGGTGTGTCTGTTGATCTGTTGAAGATTTCTGCTGTTAGGGATTAACCGGTGCTGAAGTCAGCATCTGAAGTGCAGAGTTTCCTCTGATTAATGGGATATTTCAGAAGTTTTTCCAAGACTTCTTGAAGATTGCTGGACCCCTAACCAATTTGACGAGGAAGGAGCATAAGTTTGTTTGGGATGGGGCTTGTGAGGAAGCTTTTGTGGAGTTGAAGGGTCGGTTGACGTCAGCTCCTATGCTGACTATTCCCGACAGTTCTGGAGGCTTTGTGATTCATTGTGATGCTTCGGGCAGAGGCTTGGGAGCAGTGCTGATGTAGCGAGGAAGGGTTGTCACTTATGCATCTAGGCAGTTGAGACCTCATGAGAAGAACTATCCCACGCATGATCTCGAGCTTGCAGCTGTAGTCTTTGCCTTGAAGTTATGGAGGCACTATTCACTTGGGGATAGAGTTCAAATCTTCACTGACCACAAGTCTCAAGTATGTGTTCACTTAGAGGGAGTTAAATATGAAGCAGAGGAGATGGCTGGAGTAGATGGCAGACTACGACATCAACTTGCAGTATCACTCTGGTAAAGTGAACCTTGTGCCCGATGCCTTGAGTAGGCGGCCAGCTATTATGTTCCTCACCCAATATAAGGAAGTGTTAGAGGATATGAGGAGGCTATAACTATATGTGATTCTTCCCGGTTCAGCACATCAGTGTATGGTGTTGCAGTTGCAGTCGTCACTAATTGAGTAGATCAAAGAGGCTCAGGCCGGTGACCAGCAGTTGCAAGAATTCCGGAGTGAAGTGGAAGCTGGATTGAGAACCAACTTGGTCATTCATTCTGACAGGTCGCTTCGCTTTAGTGCTAGGTTGTGTGTACCTAGGGATGAAGTCAGGCAGAAGCTTCTTGCATAAGCTCATCATTCGCCCTACTCTATTCACCCTGGAGGCACGAAGATGTACATAGATTTGAAGCAACATTTTGGTGGCATCGTATGAAGAGATCTGTAGCGAGATTTTTTTCTCAGTATTTGATTTATCAGCAAGTGAAGGCAGATTATCAGAGGACCGCTGGACTACTTCAACCTCTTCCGATCTCAGAATGGAAGTGGGAGAACATCACTATGGATTTTGTGACGGCACTGCCAAGGAGTCCCTAAGGTCACAATGCTATTTGGGTAACAGTGAACCGTTTGACGAAGAGTGGCCGTTTCATCCCTTTTCGAGTGGGTCAGTCCACCGAGAGCCTGGCAGAGAAATACATGTAACACCCCGAATTCCAAAATACAACTGAATTCGAAGTTCCACAGGATCTTTACACTTCTTTCATACAATTTTACAAGGAAATAAAAATATTTCTTACATCAGAGTTACATTACACCTTTACATTATTATAGCGGAAGCAATTATACAGTAATTACATAAAACAACAATTTCAATCAATCCTTGAGCAGCATGTAAACTTCAATTTGTCAAGCATCTTTACCCTGCATGTAAAACTGTGGGCGCGTCAGTTCATTCTACTGACGAAATATTATACACGGCCATCCTTTCTTTACCCGAAACAGTATAACGATTCTCAATACTTAGCAAACCACAAACTTGTTCACAAACAAAGCTAAAGGGACTATCCGTTTGAAGTTGTGCTGTGAATGTGCACTTAGTCCTTAATGCAATTTATTTGTATTACATGACACTAATTCATACTTGTTCAGAGTCTATGCAGCCCATACTACATAGGTCCGAGAGCAAGCCCTTAACCGTTCTTCATCTTGTAGGGTTCAATCCCTCGTCATGACTTAATCTACTACTGTAACTACGGTAAGTATCCTAGATGTTTTATGACTTACGAACTCATGTCTAGGAGCCCTGGAGGGAATCCCAACACACTGACACATGACTCATCATGCAGGCATCCTGTGGTGATTCAGCTCCTACCATAAACATGACACCACCCGCAGTCGTCAAACACACCACGAGCGTCGCCACCGGGATGGTACTCTGGAGCAGTATCCACGCCCTATCATGACGCATCATGGGACATCCTGTGAATACTCTCACGCCGCCAATCCAATGGCCCTCATACTCAATATTTTTCTCTTACTTTCATCACATCTCCACTATGTATCTAATCCTTAGTTCAATTGAATCATGAATAAAATCAATCCCTTAGGGTTAGCACTCCCACTATACCAGTCTTATTCATTTATTTCACATGACCCAAACTTTGGCCTTTTCATCTCAAATATCATTTCCATAATTCTTTTATTGCCGGTATAAGGCTTAGCTACACCCTAGTTCTCAATTTCAACTCATAATTACAACATCGAGCTTTTCATACTCATAAAGTCTTTTCATGATTAATCACAATTCACATTTCATAATCATAGTATTCATGTATCCACATCTTTCATAACTCATCACATTCGATATTTCAATTCCATACACAATTTATGCGAAAAATAATAAGTTTCAACTAGTAGTATTCAATAGTTCATTTATTCCACGAATCTCTTATTCTCATTTCAATCCGTACTAAAATCATGATTTATATGTTCTATTAATCACACAAATCAAAGATTTCAAAATTCCTCATTACTAATTCTCATTTTAAAACTCTAAAAAAATATCTCATTTATTTTTCCTTTATTTCAAAAGACAATTTAATTTAAAAAAAGAAGTCATTTCTTGCAAATAGTCTCAATTTCTCAATTATGCTTTATCAAAAGTTACACAAATTTTTCTCATAAAGTCCAAATAATTTCAGCAATTTTTTTCGTATTTTCCTTGAATTTTAATCTATTTTAGAACTCAAAATAATATTAAATTTCCAAAAAAAATATTATTTTAAACCCAAAACCCCATCCGGATTCGAACCCACAACTAGCAGCCCAAACAACAGTGCCTAAGACCACTGCGCCAAGTCACCGAAGCGATATGAGAGGGGTTATTATCCCTATGTATCCACTTTCAGTACTTCGGATTTTAACCAAAAAAATAAAAACGAAAAGCTCCATTCTCAGTATCGAACCCGAGACCAATGACTAGGTCCTCCGCTACAGTAGCGATTGGAACTCTTCCGACCAATTGGTCTAAGTGACCATATCGTTTTGAAAGGGATTTAATTAGGTTTGAATTAGCTCTCTGTTCATATCTATATTTCATGAATTCTTACAACAATTTGTTTCTTTTTTTTTTCTCTCTTTCGAAAGCACATTTTTTCCAGAATTTATTATACATAAATCCTCAGTAAACCAGTAATTTTATAAATATTATTTCTTTATAAAACAATGTATTTTAGTCCTAATTTGTGTTCCATGTCCATAATTTCGACATTGAGAACAATAGCACATTTCTTCAAAATTTAGAGTTAGGCTTCCACAAATCACTACATTTTTTTGTTCTCTTTCTTATTGACATCCTACCATATTTTTAGAACACAAAAATCTCATCTTTCTACAAAATAAAAATCTATTTTTTTGTCAACTAATTACACATGATGCATTCAATCAATTGTTTGCAAATACAATCTCCTTTTTTTTCTTTATTATTATTTACCATAGAATTCATGTAGCACAACAACATGGAGATTTCTAACATATTAGTTAACAATTATTCATTAGCAATCAATCCATCAACTATTCTCTAAATTACCACTCTACTTTTCAATTAAACAAGCATGGTTCCCATTTTTCACTAGTTGATTCATATAATTTCATTAAAATCATACCTAGCATGATGTCTACTTCGAGAAACATCCACTTTCATTCATAATTAATTAATCTAGCAACCATTTTAACACACTTCTACAAGATTATCAATTCCTCTCTAATTAGGCAAACATGAATTTAATTTCAACTAGTTGCTCTTTAATAATTGCTCAATTTATTCCAAGAATGATTTCTAATTTAGAAGCATGAGAAACACCCACCTCTTTAGAGAAAAACGAAATAAAAGCTCCTAAATTCTCCTAGAATGCAATAGAGTAGCCTTCTCCTCCTAGATTGTGTTGCAAAAGCTCTCCTTCCTGTTCCTTGGTGCAAACCCGATGCTCTCCTCGTGCTTGATTGTCACGGCCCGCTTCCCAAAAAGGAATACGGAACACGGATATGTAACAAAAGCCCAGCGAATTATTTTCATCATCCGTAAGCTGTTTCAGAATCTTTACAACACATCACAGATATAATCAGAGTCGGAAGCAAAAGGCACAACCAACATGCAATATTGAAATAGATTTACCAACAAAAATTTACTTGAAACCAAATACAATATCCTCAAATAAATAAGAGTCTGGAGAAAACAAATATCCTGGGTCACATCGCCCAAATACAAATAAATATCCAATAAACCAAATACACTTTATTCAATGTTCATGCAACAACTAATAATAATCATAAAGCAGAAATCTCCAACTTAATACATCCTTTCGCCATTACCACCTGGCAGCTGACCAACCTGATCTGCAATTAGTAAATTTGCAGGAAAAGGGAAAAAGAAGAAAACAAGTACCCGTCAATTACAAGTCGCGGGTCACAAATAATGTAGGATACAAGCACATGAGGAAAACTAAACAGATCTAACTAATAGTAGAATCAGACCTAACATGGTATGGCAGAGTCAACTAACATGGTATACTAACATATGTCAAGTATTTAAAAGTCAAGTGTCAGATAGTATGCGGACATATATACAGATAGTGTCAAGTAATACGTCACATGGTAGTGTCAGATAGATAACAGATAACTAGATATTCAAATAACAGATAGTCAGATAATCATATAACAGATTCAGATTCAGATTCTGATTCTGATTCTGATTCTGATTCTGATTCAGATGTCATGTTCTTATAAGTCTTGCGTGATTACTATCTAGGTAGCACTTCATGCAGCCCACTTTACATGGTTACTACAACACAACAGTTTCGTTTTAGATTTCGTAGGGGATCATATAGGGCCGTGTACTCAGGGTTCAGACATATAACAGATCAGACAGATAGAACCTAGTGGTTCTCTTCTCCTCTACACCTTCCTATAAGAAGTAATGTAGACAGGGTCAGATAACAGATACAGATAGAACCTAGTGGTTCTCTTCTACTCTACACCTTCTTACATAAGAAGTAAAGTAGAGAGGGTCAGAAACAGATAATCATATGAGAAACACGGGCCCCCTTCTAAGTACACATTTCTATGCTTTCCCACTACTAGATCGTTTCCATAAACCCCGGCTCGGTTCTTTTATTATGGTTATCAAACAGATATGAATGTGTACTGAATAATGTCAAATTAACATGGTATAATCAGTATTGGTTTCAGGGAAACAAATAAACATGCATGGATGATATATAGTCACATAAACGAGCAAAATAGTGTATGTTCCTAATCAGGACAGCATAACAGATCATTACTAAAACAATGATTCTTGTCTCTACAGAAACGCAAATCAGGATCCGTCGAAGGATCTGGAAACTAGACATCCATACGAATCCAACGAGTATAATTAAGTCATAAAGTAATTCAAAACATCTTAACTCAAAACAAGTTCGAAGACAGAAAACATGTTTAGTCAGAATCAGGAAAACAACTTCAAGATAAAGAAGACAGCAAGAAATCACATCAAATAAATACATGAAAAATCTGGGGTAATCCCCTATATGTCCAGAATCAAAATATCGAATTCCAGCATGAAATCACAGATACAGATATAACCTAGTGGTTCTCTTCCACTCTACACCTTCTTACATAAAAAGTAATGTAGACAGGGTCAGAAACAGATAATCATATGGGAAACACGGGCCCCTTTCTAAGTACACATTTCTACTCTTTCCCACAACTAGATCTTTCCCATAAACCCCGGCGTGGTTCTTTTATTATGGTTATCAAACAGACATGAATGTGTATGAAATAATGTCAAATTAACATGGTATAATCATTATTGGGTTCAGGGAAACAAATAAACATGCATGGATGATATATAGTCACATAAACGAGCAAAATAGTGTATGTTCATAATCAGGACAGCATGACAGATCAGTACTAAAACAATGATTCTTGTCTCTACAGAAATGCAAATCAGGATCCGTAAAAGGATCTAGAAACTAGACATCCACACGAATCCAACGAGTATAATTAGTCATATATTAATTCACAACATCTTAACTCAAAACAAGTTTGAAGATAGAAAACATGTTCAGTCAGAAATCAGGAAAACAACTTCAAGAACAAGAAAACAGCATGAAATCACATCAAATAAATCCATGAAAAATCTGGGATAATCCCCTATATATACAGAATCAAAATATAGAATCTCATAAATTTCCAGGAAGAATAGATAAGTCATCAAAAATAGGAAAACAACACGAAAACTTAGTTTAGCGAATCTAGAAATCCCCACACTGCTAGGATATCTCGCAAATAGTGAAACGAAATCCAATTCCGCCAAAGGGATATGAAAATAGATAGATTTTATCAACTTTCACATTTCACAAAGAATTTTCATACAGTATAAGGAATCATAGTGAAAATAGGATTCTTTACTGAACAGTAAGCAAAATACAGCACAAGTAGATTTTAGAAATGAGCATGAAACACCACATAAAACTTATCTTTAAAATTCATCAAAATTCTGGGTAGTCCCCAACTTCATAGAGAATCACTGACCAAAATATTAGTTCAAGATAATATGTATAGAATAGTTCTTGGAAATAGTTTGTGAACAAAAATTAACCCAAAACAGAATCTGGAATTGGTCGACACCTCTGTACTAAAACAGTCATAAATCAGTCATACGAAATCCAAATCAAGCAAAACTAGTGGGGTTTGAAAATAGACGAAATTATCTAAAATTCATCTTTCATTTTGGAATCAAGATTCTAATTGTAGCATAGACGAAAACAGCAAACAACACATAACATCCAGACAATACAGATTTCACACTTCTAATCAAGAACATCATAACTTCAAGAATATTGATCCAAACACATCCAAACTTGAAATACAACCTACCAAGCATCTAAACATCATGATTTAGGGCTATTAATATGTCCACACCTATTATTTCATATGGGTATTAATCCAAACACAAATTCACACAAGTACTCACATACATGGTACAAAATCAAGATTTAGGCAATTCCTAGGTTATCACCTATCAAGATTTGTGTCATGAGTCATCTATGGTCAAATTATCACAATAGAGACAAAACCCATCAAGGAAAACACAATCTTTTCTTGTCTCTAGACCCAACTACACTATGTGTAAACATTTTTGACTTGTATCAAACCAATGAATTGTAGTATAAGTTACTTGTCATAGTTAGGGGATGAAACACGATGCAAATAGTCCTAAAAGCGAAACCCACGAACGAAATCCACTCCAAACGCGAATCCAAGCAACTACAAACACAAACTCCACCCACGAACGATCTCCTTGGAGCAACGATCAAAGTGGCGAATACCCACTTTGAGAATCCACAGAGAGATTGATGAGAGTATTGATGGTGATGGTGGTGATGGTGGGTGCCGGCTATCAATGGGGTGGATGGGGTGTTCGGGTATGATGGTACAGGATGGTGGCCGGAGGTGGAGTAGAGGTGTAGGGTGTCGGCTGGTGTTTGGATGGAGGTGCTCGGGTTGGGAGATGTGCAGGCCGGGAGCAATAGGTAGGGGAAGGCCGGGATTTAGGAGGAGAGGGAGAGAGAGAGATTAGGGTTTAGGGTTAGGGTTTTAGGGATTAGGGATTATATATATAGGGGATTAAAGTGGGCTAATGGTTTGTGGATATTAGTATGTAGTAATAGGTATACAAATGGGTAATGGATATTGGGTCAATAACAAATGGAAATACAATTTAGAGTGAATTCTATGGCTCTTGAAAAATCTTATTATGGGTCAAAAATCAGAGGTTTGGGAAAACACCACCAAAAACTCTATCACATCACCAAAAATATAAAATGAAGATAACGAGGCCAAAAATGAGGGAAAAAATCAAAATGACGAACAACGAACAAAAGCGATGAACCAACAACACAAGGAGCTCAAAATGAAATAAAATGAATATATATTGAAAACAAATCCAATATACGGTTCAGAAAAATACAAGAGAGATAAAAATACACCAAAATGAAAAATACACTCCGAAATACATAAAATGAAAAACAGGGGTTACAATCCTACCCACCTAACAGAAAAATTTCGTCCTCGAAATTCAAAAGAGAGATACATAGGGTAACCCAAAAAACAAGAAAAAGACAAAACAAAACCAAAGCAACTACTCAAACAAATGAGGAAACTTTTGCTGAATTTCCTCCTCCAACTCCCAAGTCGACTCACCAGACGAGTGAGGATTCCAAGCAACACGAACCAACTTGATGGCCTTGTTCTTAAGCACTTTCTCCCGCCAATCCACAATAGCAACTGGCAGAATCTTACAAGTCAAATTCGGCCGAATGGTCAACTCAGAATAGTCGATCACGTGGCTCTCATCTCAGATATATCTCCTGAGTTGTGAGACATGGAAAACATCGTATACTCCTGATAAAGCTGGTGGCAATACAAGATGATTGACCACCTTGCCTACTCGCTCCAAAATCTCAAACGATCCAATAAACCTCGGGCTAAGCTTGCCCCCGCCATCGAATCGAATGACACCGTGCCACGGCGATACCTTAAGGAAAACATGGTCACCAACATCAAACTTCAGAGCCCTATGATGAACATCAGCTCATCGCTTCTGCCTGTACTGAGCTGCCTGCAAGTGCTTCCTGATCTGAACCACAACATCCACTGTCTTGGTGATCAACTCTAGACCCAACAACTTTCTCTCACCGATGTCATCCCAGCACACTAGCGACCTGCACTTCCATCCATAGAGTGCCTCGAACGGAGCGGCTTTAATACTAGCTTGGAAACTATTATTGTACGAGAACTCTACATGGTGCAAATGATCCTGCCAAGACCCAACGAACTGAAGCATGCAGGACCTCAACATGTCCTCAATAATTTGAATAGTCCGCTCTGACGTCCATCAGTCTAGGGATAAAAAGTTGTACTATACTTTAAATTACTTCCCAAACTATTCTGAAGACTCTCCCAAAACTGAGATCTGAATCTCATATCCCTGGCGGACACAATGCTGACTGGAACCCCATGAAGTCTAACAATCTCTTACATGTACCCCTCAGTAAGGTTCTTAGTAGACTGACCGACACGAAAAGGAATGAAGTGAGCACTCTTCGTTAAACGGTCGACAATCACCTAAATAGCATTGTGATCCTTGGCAAAGCGGTCACAAAATCCATAGTGATATGTTCCCACTTCCACTCTGGAATAGGTAGCGGTTGAAGAAGTCCAGCGGTTCTCTGATGCTCTGCCTTAACCGGCTGGCAGATCAAACACTGAGCAACAAACTGAGTCACAGCTCTTTTCATACCCTGCCACCAGAAATGAAGCTTCAAATCCTGATACATCTTTGTATCTCCAGGATGGATAGAATACGAAGACTGATGAGCTTCTTCAAGCAACCTCTGATGAACTTCGCCCTCCGGGACACATAACCGAGAACCAAAACGAAGAGATCCATCTGAATGAATAACCATGTCCGTCCTGGACCCAGACTCAACCTCAGCTCAAAATTTCTGCAACTGCGTATCCCCTAGCATGCGCCTCTTTAATCTGCTCCACAAGAGACGACTGCAGCTGGAGCGCCAAACAACTCCGACCAGAACTCGGCAACACAACATCAAGCTCCAACCTCCTCATCTGCTCAACGAGATCTCTCTGCTGAGTAAGAAACATAACTGCCGGTCTCCTACTCAAAGCATCAGGCACCAAGTTTACTTTACCAGGATGGTATTGCAAATGATGTCATAATCGGCTATAAGTTCCAACCAATGCCTTTGCCTCATGTTCAACTCCTTCTGGGTAAAGATGTACTTGAGAATTTTGTCGTTTGTAAAGATCTCCACTCTGTTTCCAAGCAAATAATGTCTACATAGCTTCAAAGCAAAGATTACTAGCGCTAATTCCAAGTCATGAGTAGGATAGTTTTTCTCATGCGGTCTCAACTGCCTCGATGCATACGCAACAACATGCCCTTCTGCATAAGAACTGGTCCAAGACCCTTATCAGAAGCATCACAGTGAACCACAAATCCACCTGAACCATCTGGAATAGTCAACACAGGCGATGATGTCAATCTGTCCTTCAACTCAATGAAAACCTCATTGCACTCATCAGACCAACAAAACTTCTGATCCTTCCCAGTCAATTTAGTCAAAGGTCCTGCTATCTCCAAAAAATCCTGAACGAACTTCCGATAATAGCCAGCCAAACCAAGAAAACTCCTGACTTCTGAAACTGACTTGGGAATAGGCCAATCCTTTACAGCCTCGATCTTGGCAGGATCCACAGAAATACCATCGCCAGAAATAATGTGTCCCAAGAAAGAAATCCTGTCGAGCCAAAACTCGCACTTGCTAAGTTTTTCATAGAGCTGATTCTCTCTCAAAGTCTGCAGAACCACTCTAAGATGCTCGCATGATCTTTCCGATTCCGAGAGTACACCAAAATATCATCAATAAAGACCACCACAAATCTATCCAAGAACTGAGAGAAAACCCGGTTCATAAGACTCATGAATACAGCCGGCACGTTCGTGACCTCGAACGGCATCACAAGATACTCATAGTGCCAGTATCTAGTCCTGAAAGCAGTTTTCGGTATATCTGCAACCTTCACCTTGACTTGGTGATATCCAGAACGAAGATCCAAATTCGAGAAAATAGCAGCCCCACTCAGTTGATCCAACAAATCATCAATTCTGGGCAACGGATACCGATTCTTCACAGTAACTCTGTTCAGTTCCCGATAATCCATGCACAGTCGATGACTACCATCTTTCTTATCAACAAAAAGGACTGGAGCACCCCAAGGCGAAATACTAGGTCTGATGAAACCCAAATCAAGCAACTGTTGAATCTGCGCCTTAAGCTCTGCCAGCTCAACCGGTGCCATCCTGTAGGGACTCTTTGATATCGGTTCTGTTCCAGGCTGAACATCAATACCGAATTCACTTTCCTATCAGGGCGTAAGCCAGGCAACGCATCTGGAAAAATATCCAAGAAATCCCAAACTACTAAAGGCGCAGCCTCACAGCCTGAGTGCAATTCCATCGCACAATCCACCTGTTCAACTGCAGTCTTTGCTCGACCAAGAGAAAACTCTCCGGCAAGAAACTCAAATTCTGCTTGATCTGGAATTCTGAAGACAACTTTCTTTGCACAGAAATCAATAACGGCATGGGCTTCATCCAACCAATCCATACCCAGAATAATGTCGAGTCCTGAATTTTCAATTATAATCAGGTTGGCTTTGAAATCTGCATCCCCAATAACAACGGAACATTTCCTGCACTCTCGGGAACAACTGACAACTCCACCACCTGTCACGATGTTCCAAGCCTCTGACATGTTGCTACATTCTAACTGATGGCGAGCCACAAATCGAGAGGAGACAAAAGAATGGGTTGCCCCAGAATCAAAAAGAACATAGGCAGGAAAAGAGCATACAAGAATGATACCTAAAAGAATCAAAGACAGGGAGAAAGCATAGAAGATCAAGGGATAGAGAGAAGCAAATAAGGAATCAAGGGATTGAATAAGAAGTGATCAAAATGGAGGGAACAAGACTAGAATCCAGAATCTGAGTTGGTATATATATTTCATTTATGCATACCTGGTTGGTGAAATGTTGTGCAGATCCTAGTTCGAGCCAAGCTTATCTAATATATTAGGCAACTAATACATTAGCCAAACCTGGTGCTCTGATACCACTTAAAACCCTGTCACGCCCCGCTTCCCAAAAAGGAATACAAAATACGGATACGTAACAAAGCCCAGCGAATGATTTACATCAACCTTAAGCTGTTTCAGAATCTTTACAATACAATGAATCCAATGAGTATAATTAAGTCATATAGTAATTCACCACATCTTAACTCAAAACAAGTTCGAAGACAAAAAACATGTTCAGTCAGAAATCAGAAAAACAACTTCAAGAACAAGAAGACAGCATGAAATCACATCAAATAAATCCATGAAAAATCTGGGGTAATCCTCTATATGTCCAGAATCAAAATATCGAATTTCATAGTTTTCCAGGAAGAATAGATAAGTCATCAAAAATAGGAAAACAACACAAAAACATAGTTTAGCGAATCTGGAAATCCCCACACTGCTGTACGAAAACTAGGATATCTCGCAAACAGTGAAACGAAATCCAATTCCGCCAAAGGGATATGAAAATAGATAGATTTTACCAACTTTCACATTTCCAAAGAATTTTCATACAGTATAAGGAATCATAGTGAAAATAGGATTCTTTAGTGAATAGTAAGCAAAATACAGCACAAGTAGATTTTAGAAATGAGCATGAAACACCACATAAAACTTGTCTTTAAAATTCATCAAAATTCTGAGTAGTCCCCAACTTCATAGAGAATCACTGACCAAAATATTAGATGAAGATAACATGTATAGAATAGTTCTTGAAAATAGTCTGTTAACAAAAATTAACCCAAAAACAGAATCTGGAATTGGTCGACACCTCTGTACTAAAACAGTTATAAATCAGTCATACAAAATCCAAATCAAGCACAACCAGTGGGGTTTGAAAATAGAAAAATTATCTAAAATTCATCTTGTATTTTGGAATCAAGATTCTGACTGTAGCATAGACGAAAATAGCAAACAACACAGAACATCCAGACAATACAGATTTCACACTTCTAATCAAGAACATCATAACTTAGAATATTGATCCAAACACATCCAAACTTGAAATACAACCTACCAAGTATCTAAACATCATGATTTAGGATTATTAACATGTCCACACCTATTATTTCACATGGGTCTTAATCCAAATACAAATTCACACAAGTACTCACATAGATGGTTCAAAATCATGATTTGGGCAATTCCTAGGTTATCACCTATCAAGATTTGTGTCATGAGTCATCTATGGCCAAATTATCACAAAAGAGACAAAAACCATCAAGGAAAACACAATCTTTAGTTGTCTCTAGACACAACTACACTATATGTAAACTTTTTGACTTGTACCAAACCAATGAATTGTAGTACAAGTTACTTGCCTTAGTTAGGGGATGAAACACGATACAAATAGTCCTAGAAGTGAACCCACGAACGAAATCCGCTCCAAACGCGAATCCAAGCAACTAGGAACACGAACTCCACCCACGAACGATCTCCTTGGAGCAACGATCAAAGTGGCGAATACCCACTTTGAGAATCCACAAAGAGAGATTGATGAAAGTATTGATGGTGATGGTGGTGATGGTGGGTGCCGGCTATCAATGGGGTGGATGGGGTGTTGGGGTATGATGGTGTAGGATGGTGGCCGGAGGTGGAGTAGAGGTGTAGGGTGTCGGCTAGTGTTTGGATGGAGGGGCTCGGGTTGGGAGATGTGCAGGCCGGGAGCAATAGGTAGGGGAGGCCGGGATTTAGGAGGAGAGGGAGAGAGAGAGATTAGGGTTTAGGGTTAGGGTTTTGGGGATTAGGGATTATATATATAGGGGATTAAAGTGGGCTAATGGGTTGTGGATATTAGTATGTAGTAATAGGTATACAAATGGGTAATGGATATTTGGTCAATAACAAATGGAAATACAATTTAGAGTGAATTCTATGGCTCTTGAAAAATCTTATTAGGGGTCAAAAATCAAAGGTTTGGGAAAACACCACCAAAAACTCCATCACATCACCAAAAATATAAAATGAAGATAACGAGGCCAAAAATGAGGAAAAAAATCAAAATGACGAACAACGAACAAAAGTAATGAACCAACAACACAAGGAGCTCAAAATGAAATAAAATGAATATATATTGAAAACAAATCCAATATACGGTTCAGAAAAATACAAGAGAGATAAAAAAAAATACAAAAATGAAAAATACACTCCAAAATACATAAAATGAAAAACAGGGGTTACAATCCTACCCACCTAACAGAAAAATTTCGTCCTCGAAATTCAAAGGAAAGATACATAGGGTAACCCCAAAAACAAGAAAAAGACAAAACAAAACCAAAGCACCTACTCAAATAAATGAGGAAACTTCTGCTGAATTTCCTCCTCCAACTCCCAAGTCGACTCACCAGGCGAGTGAGGATTCCAAGCAACACGAACCAACTTGATGACCTTGTTCTTAAGCACTTTCTCCTACCGATCCACAATAGCAACTGGTGGAATCTCACAAGTCAAATCCAACCGAACGGTCAACTCAGAATAGTCGATCACGTGGCTCTCATCTCGAATATATCTCCTGAGTTATGAGACATGGAAAACATCGTGCACTCCTGATAAAGTTGGCGGCAATGCAAGACTATAGGCCACCTTGCCTACTCGCTCCAAAATCTCAAACAGTCTAATAAACCTCGGGCTAAGCTTGCCCCTGCCACCGAATCGAATGACACCGCGCCACGGCGATACCTTAAGGAAAATATGGTCACCAACATCAAACTCCAGGGCCTTGCGATGAACATCAGCCCATCGCTTCTGCTTGTCCTGAGCTGCCTGCAAGTGCTTCCTGATTGAACCACAACATCCACTGTCTTAGTGACCAACTCTGGACCCAACAACTTCCTCTCACCAATGTCATCCCAACACACTGGCGACCTGCACTTCCGTCCATAGAGTGCCTCGAACGGAGCATCTTTAATACTGGCTTGAAAGTTATTATTGTACGAGAACTCTACAAGGTGCAAATGATCCTCCCAAGACCCACCGAACTGAAGCATGCAGGACCTCAATATGTCCTCAAGAATCTGAATAGTCCGCTCTGACTGTCCATCAGTCTGGGGATGAGAAGCTGTACTATACTTTAATTTACTCCCCAAACTGTTCTGAAGACTCTCCCAAAACTGAGATCTGAATCTCATATCCCTGTCGGACACAATGCTGACTGGAACCTCATGAAGTCTAACAATCTCTTGCATGTACCCTCAGCAAGGCTCTCAGTAGACTGGCCGACACGAAAAGGAATGAAGTGAGCACTCTTCGTCAAACAGTCGACAATCACCCAAAAAGCATTTTGACCCTTAGGACTCCTCGGCAAAGCGGTCACAAAATCCATAGTGATATGTTCCACTTCCACTCTGGAATAAGAAGCGGTTGAAGAAGTCCAGCGGTTCTCTGATGCTCTGCCTTAACCTGCTGGTAGATCAAACACAGAGCAACAAACTGAGCCACAACCCTTTTCATACCCTGCCACCAGAAATGAAGCTTCAAATCTTGATACATCTTAGTACCTCAAGGATGGATAGAATACGAAGACTGATGAGCTTCTTCAAGCAACCTCTGACGAACTTCACCCTCTAGGACACATAACCGGGAACCAAAACGAAGAGATCCATCTGAATGAATAACCATGTCCGTCTTGGACCCAGAC
Organism: Hemerocallis citrina; assembly: GCA_017893485.1. NCBI lineage: Eukaryota > Viridiplantae > Streptophyta > Magnoliopsida > Asparagales > Asphodelaceae > Hemerocallis > Hemerocallis citrina. The sequence continues at coordinate 125,495,737 of CM030360.1, forward strand.
TCAACCTCAGCTCGAAATTTCTGCAACTGCGTATCCCTAGCCTGCGCCTCTTTAATCTGCTCCACAAGAGACGACTGCAGCTGGAGCGCCAAACAATTCCGACCAGAACTCGGCAACACAACATCAAGCTCCAACCTCCTCGTCTGCTCAATGAGATCTCTCTGCTAAGTAAGAAATATAACTGCCAGTCTCCTACTCAAAGCATCAGGCACCAAGTTTACTTTAGCAAGATGGAATTGCAAACTGATGTCATAATCGGCCATAAGTTCCAACCAACGCCTTTGCCTCATTTTTAACTCCTTCTGGGTGAAGACATACTTGAGACTTTTGTGGTCTGTAAAGATCTGCACTCGGTCTCCAAGCAAATAATGTCTCTACAGCTTCAAAGCAAAGATCACTGCCGCTAACTCCAAATCATGAGTAAGATAGTTCTTTTCATGCGGCCTCAACTGCCTCGATGCATACGCAACAACACGGTCCTTCTGTATAAAAACTGCTCCAAGACCCTTACCAGAAGCATCACAATGAACCACAAATCTGCCTGAACCATCTGGAATAGTCAACACAGGCAATGACGTCAATCTGTCCTTCAACTCAACAAAAGGCTCATTGCACTCATCAGACCAACAAAACTTCTGATCCTTCCCAGTCAATTTAGTCAAAGGTCCTGCTATCTTCGAAAAATCCTGAACGAACTTCCGATAATAGCCGGCCAAACCAAGAAAACTCCTGACTTCTGAAACTGAATTGGGAATAGGCCAATCCTTCACAGCCTCAATCTTGGCAGGATCCACAGAAATACCATCGCTAGAAATAATGTGCCCCAAGAAAGAAATCTTGTCGAGCCAAAACTTGCACTTGCTAAGTTTTCCATAGTGCTGATTCTCTCTCAAAGTCTGTAGAACCACTCTAAGATGCTCGGCATGATCTTCCCGATTCCGAGAGTACACCAAAATATCATCAATAAAGACCACCATAAATCTATCCAAGAACTGAGAGAAAACCCGGTTCATAAGACTCATGAATACAGCCGGCGCATTCGTGACCCCCAACGGCATCACATGATACTCATAGTGCCCGTATCTAGTCCTGAAAGCAGTCTTCTATATATCTGCAGCCTTCATCTTGACTTGGTGATATCCAGAAAGAAGATCCAACTTCGAGAAAACAGCAGCCCCACTCAGCTGATCAAACAAATCATTAATCCTTAGCAACGGATACCGATTCTTCACAGTAACTCTGTTCAGTTCCCGATAATCCATGCACAGTCGACGACTACCATCTTTCATATCAACAAAAAGGACCGGAGCACCCCAAGGCGAAACACTAGGTTTGCTGAAACCCAAATCAAGCAACTCCTGAATCTGTACCTTAAGCTCTGCCAGCTCAACCGGTGCCATCCTGTAGGGACTCTTCGATATCGGTTCTGTTCCACGCTAAACATCAATACCGAATTCCACTTCCCTATCAGGGGGTAAGCCAGGCAACTCATCTGGAAAAATATCCAAGAAATCCCGAACTACTAGAGGCACAGCTTCACAGCCTGAGTGCAATTCCATTGCACAATCCACCTGTTCAACTGCAGTCTTTGCTCGACCAAGAGAAGACTCTCCGGCATGGAACTCAAATTCTGCTTGATCTGGAATTCTGAAGATAACTTTCTTGGCACGGCAATCAATAACTACATGGGCTTCACCCAACCAATCCATACCCAGAATAACGTCAAATCCTGAATTTCCAATTATAATCAGGTTGGCTTTGAAATCTGCGTCCCCAATAACAACGGGACATTTCCTACACTTACGGGAACAACTGACAACTCCACCACCTGTCACGATGTTCCAAGCCTCTGACATGTTGCTACATTCTAATTGATGGCGAGCGACAAATCGAGAGAAGACAAAAGAATGGGTTGCCCCAAAATCAAAAAGAACATAGGCAGGAAAAGAGCAAACAAGAATGATACCTAAAAGATTCAAAGATAAAGAGAAAGCATACAAGAACAAGGGATAGAGAGAAGCAAACAAGGAATCAAGGGATTGAATAAGAAGGGATCAAAATGGAGGGAACAAGACTAGTATTCAGAATCTGAGTAGGTATATATATTTTATTTATGCATGCCTGGTTGGTGAAATATTGTGCAGATCCTAGTTCGAGCCAAGCTTGTCTAATATATTAGGCAACTAATTTGTTAGCCAAACCTGATGCTCTGATATCACTTAAAATCCTGTGACGCCTCGCTTCCCAAAAATGAATACGGAATACAAATACGTAACAAAAGCCCAGCGAATGATTTTCATCATCCTTAAGCTGTTTCAGAATCTTTACAACACATCACAGATATAATCAGAGTCGGAAGCAAAAGGCACAACCAACATGCAATATTGAAATAGATTTACTAACAAAAATTTACTTGAAACCAAATACAATATCCTCAAATAAATCAGAGTCTGGAGAAAACAAATATCCTGGGTCACATCGCCCAAATACAAATAAATATCCAATAAACCAAATACACTTTATTCAATGTTCATGCAACAACTAATAATAATCATAAAGCAGAAATCTCTAACTTAATACATCCTTTCGCCATTACCACCTGGCAGCTGACCAACCTGATCTGCAATTAGTAAATTTGCAGGAAAAGGAAAAAAGAAGAAAACAAGTACCCGTCAATTACAAGTCGCGGGTCACAAATAATGTAGGATACAAGCACATGAGGAAAACTAAACAGATCTAACTAATAGTAGAATCAGACCTAACATGGTATGGCAGAGTCAACTAACATGGTATACTAAGATATGTCAAGTATTTAAAAGTCAAGTGTCAGATAGTATGCAGACAGATATACAGATAGTGTCAAGTAATATGTCACATGGTAGTGTCAGACAGATAACAGATAACCACATATTCAGATAACAGATAGTCAGATAATCATATAATAGATTCAGATTCAGATTCAGATTCAGATTCTGATTCAGATGTCATGTTCTTATAAGTCTTGCGTGATTACTATCTAGGTAGCACTTCATGCAGCCCACTTTACATGGTTACTACAACACAACAGTTTCGTTTTAGATTTCGTAGGGGATCATATAGGGCCGTGTACTCAGGGTTCAGACAGATAGAACCTAGTGGTTCTCTTCTCCTCTACACCTTCCTATAAGAAGTAATGTAGACATGGTCAGATAACAGATACAGATAGAACCTAGTGGTTCTCTTCTACTCTACACCTTATTACATAAGAAGTAATGTAGAGAGGGTCAGAAACAGATAATCATATGAGAAACACGGGTCCCCTTCTAAGTACACATTTCTATGCTTTCCCACTACTAGATCGTTTCCATAAACCCCGACTTGGTTCTTTTATTATGGTTATCAAACAGATATGAATGTGTACGAAATAATGTCAAATTAACATGGTATAATCAGTATTGGGTTCAGGGAAATAAATAAACATGCATGGATGATATATAGTCACATAAACGAGCAAAATAGTGTATGTTCATAATCAGGACAGCATGACAGATCAGTACTAAAATAGTGATTCTTGTCTCTACAGAAATGCAAATCAGGATCTGTCGAAGGATCTGAAAATTAGACATCTACACGAATCCAATGAGTATAATTAAGTTATGTAGTAATTCACAACATCTTAACTCAAAACAAATTCGAAGACAAAAAACATGTTCAGTCAGAAATCAGAAAAACAACTTCAAGAACAAGAAAACTGCATGAAATCGCATCAAATAAATCCATGAAAAAACAGGGGTAATCCTCTATATGTCCAGAATCAAAATATCGAATTTCATAGTTTTCCAGGAAGAATAGATAAGTCATCAGAAATAGGAAAACAACACGAAAACATAGTTTAGCGAATCTAGAAATCCCCACACTGCTGTATGAAAACTAGGATATCTCGCAAATAGTGAAATGAAATCCAATTCCGCCAAAGGAATATGAAAATAGATAGATTTTACCAAGTTTCACATTTCACAAAGAATTTTCATACAGTGTAAGGAATCATAGTGAAAATAGGATTCTTTAGTGAATCGTAAGCAAAATACAGCACAAGTAGATTTTAGAAATGAGCATGAAACACCACATAAAACTTGTCTTTATAATTTATCAAAATTCTGGGTAGTCCCCAACTTCATAGAGAATCACTGACCAAAATATTAGATCAAGATAATATGTATAGAATAGTTCTTGAAAATAGTTTGTTAACAAAAATTAACCCAAAACATAATCTGGAATTGGTCGACACCTCTGTACTAAAACAGTCATAAATCAGTCATACAAAATCCAAATCAAGCAAAGCCAGTGGGGTTTGAAAATAGACAAAATTATCTAAAATTCATCTTGTATTTTGGAATCAAGATTCTGACTATAGCATAGACGAAAACAGCAAACAACACAGAACATCCAGACAATATAGATTTCACAAATCTAATCAAAAACATTATAACTTCAAGAATATTGATCCAAACACATCCAAACTTGAAATACAACCTACCAAGCATCTAAACATCATGATTTAGGGTTATTAACATGTCCACACCTATTATTTCATATGGGTCTTAATCCAAACACAAATTCACACAAGTACTCGCATACATGGTTCAAAATCTAGATTTGGGCAATTCCTAGGTTATCACCTATCAAGATTTGTGTCATGAGTCATCTATGGCCAAATTATCACAATAAAGACAAAACCCATCAAGAAAAACACAATCTTTAGTTGTCTTTAGACCCAACTACACTATATGTAAACTTTTTGACTTGTACCAAACCAATGAATTGTAGTACACAAAGTGAGATTGATGAGAGTATTGATGGTGATGGTGGTGATGGTGGGTGCCGGCTATCAATGGGGTGTTCGGGTATGATGATGTAGGATGGTGGCCGGAGGTGGAGTAGAGGTGTAGGGTGTCGGCTGGTGTTTGGATGGAGGGGCTCGGGTTGGGAGATGTGCAGGCTGGGAGCAATAGGTAGGGGAGGCCGAGATTTAGGAGGAGAGGGAGAAAGAGAGATTAGGGTTTAGGGTTAGGGTTTTAGGGATTAGGGATTATATATATAGCGGATTAAAGTGGGCTAATGGGTTGTGGATATTAGTATGTAGTAATAGGTATACAAATGGGTAGTGGATATTGGGTCAATAACAAATGAGAATATAATTTAGAGTGAATTCTATGGCTCTTGAAAAATCTTATTAGGGATCAAAAATCAAAGGTTTGGAAAAACACCACCAAAAACTCCATCACATCACCAAAAAATATAAAATGAAGATACGAGGCCAAAAATGAGGAAAAGAATCAAAATGACGAACAACGAACAAAAGCGACGAACCAAAAAATACAAGGAGCTCAAAATGAAATAAAATGAATATATATTGAAAACAAATCTAATATACGGTTCAGAAAAATACAAGAGAGATAAAAATACACAAAAATAAAAAATACACTCCAAAATATATAAAATGAAAAACTGGGGTTACATTGATGATGGGCCAGCCTCCTTGCTTGGGACACACAATTCTCACACTCACTCTTATACTCCCTAATGTATTTCTCTCCTATATAATTTCTTCCTTTCAATTAATTTTTTGTGTAGTATACATGAAGGTAGTGGTATTTATACTAGTTCGAGGATGGATTGGAGGGCTAGGATTTCATTAGATGGTTGGAGATGGATGGCTAGGACAGGATGGGAAGTTGTAGCAACCACCCATAAACAAATAACCACCCATGCACACACACCCACTCTCCCATCTCTCTTTATGCATAACCCGGCCTCCAAGGTGTGCAAAGCACACTACGTGTATGCACGTGCCCTTCTAGTACCCCCCTATTTGAAATTTGTACAAATTTAATTAATCAATTGTTCACCATTTGTGCCTACATGACAAGTTGTGACAATTCAAAGGATTAATTAAGTTTGTGGGCTTCACAAATAATGGGCTTAGGCTTATGGGCTAAATAATAAAATATTTAATTATTAAAGTGGGCTCAAAATAAGAAAACAATGTTTTAGGCTTTACAAAATAGGATTTTTAGAAAAATAAAGGAAAAGAAATAAATAATTGTTCATACTACAAAAAATAAAATTTTTATAAAAAAATAAATATACATACGAAATTTTGCACGTGCACAACACGTGAAAAATCAACATTTTTATTAAAATGAAAGTTTAGGGCATTACAATACATACAGGAAGTTGTGAGGTTGCATGGTGTTCCTGTCAGTATCATATCGGATAGAGATACGAGATTCAGATCTCAGTTTTGAGAGAGTCTTCAGAGTAGCTTGGGTATCAAGTTGAGCTACAGCACTGCATTTCATCCACAGATAAATGGGCAATCCGAGAGAACAAGCCAGACATTGGAGGACTTGTTGAGGTCTTGTGTTCTTCAGTTTGGAGATTGTTGGGAGGATCACCTACACTTGGTTGAGTTCTCATACAACAACAGCTACTAGGGGAGTCTCAAGACAGCTCCATATGAGGTGGTTTTATGGTCAGAAGTTTAGATCGTCGATCTGTTGGGATAATATCAGGGAGAGGAAGCTTTTAGGCCCTGAGTTGATCACTAAGACTGTGGAGGCAGTGGCCCAGATCATGAAGTACTTGCAAGCAGCTCAGGATAGGCAGAAAAAATGGGCTTACTGTCGTCGAAGGCCTTTAGAGTGCGTGGCAGGCAATCATGTGTTCCTCAAGGTATTGCCATGCAGAGGTGTTATCCGATTTGGAGAAGGGGGCAAGCTGAGTCCCCGGTACATTAGTCTGTTCGATATTATGGAACGAGTGGGCAAGATAGCCTATAGGCTCGCGCTGCTGCCATCTTTATCTGGTGTCCATGATGTATTCCATGTCTCTCAGCTCAGGAAGTACATTAGGGATGACAGGGTTTTAGTGGTACATCAGGGATGATAGGTTTTTAGTGGGATGACAGTCATGTGTTTGACTACTCAGATTTGTCTGTGAGACTAGACTTATCATGTGAAGTCCAACCAATCTCTATCTTGGATAGGCGTGAGAAAGTTCTGAAGAATAAAGTCATCAAGCTTGTTCGTGTCTCTTTGAATCCTCACTCGCCTGGTGAGTTGACTTGGGAACTTGAGGTGGAGATTCAGAAGAAGTTCCCCCATCTCATTGAGTAGTTGTTTGGTTTTGTTTTGTTGTTTTTTGGGGTCGTCCTATGTACCACTTGATTGAATTTCGAGGAGGAAATTCTTCTTGTAAGGTTTGTAGGAATTGTAACACCTATGTCTGCTTTTTCTCTCTTTATTTTTATTTCTTCCTTCAAATTTTTGTATCCGGATTTATTTTAATATTTTTTTGCTATTCCTTGGACACATTTATTCTCTTTTGATCATCTGTATTCATTTGGCTTGAACCCTAAATTTTTTTGTGCATTGCTGATTTTTTCTTTTGTGTTTTGGGTTGATTTTGATCAATTCTATTCATATCCTATTTATTTTTATCTATTTATCTCTTTTTGGATCCTAAACCCATACCTGTTAACCCGCAACCCAAACCCAACATCCTAAATACCTTATAAATACCCATTAAATCCTAATTCTTAATTACCCGAATTAATTTTTAATCTCTCTCTCTCCTCCCGCCACTCTCTCTCCCGATCCTTTGTTTCGTTCGAAATCCCCTGAACCCATCCCGAACTCCCGTCCTTGTCATCCTCCGTCCCTCTGCTCGCCACCGCTTATTCTCGTCCTCATCCCCGACCTCCCATCTTCATCGACCTCCGAAGCCACTCACCACCTCCGTCGAGCATCCACCGCCAACCGAACACCCATCCACTCCTCGTCATCCATCCTCTTCAATTTCCGACCTCGTCACCTTCCAACCACTGCAACATTCTTTCCCATCGACAGCCGAAGCCACCCCAGTCCTTGTCATCAGCTCCTCATCCATCACTGCCAACTGCCTTGTTCCTCATCCATAACCCCTGTTTCTGTCGACCACTGCAAGCCACAGTCGATCCTCGTCGTTGTCCCACCGTCGCAACCATCGCCACCCAGTCGACCGCCCCAACCTCCACCAGTGTCGCCCCCTGCCATTACCGCTATTGGGTTGCAGCCGAACCTTGCTGTGTTTGGATTGTACGTGCAACGCACGTATAGTTGCTGTCGATCTTACTGCATGAGATTTTAAGTGTGTTGCACGTATAGTTACTGCCCCTTTTGCACGTGTTATTTTCTACGTGTTTGCACGTGTTTCATTGCTGTCGGGATCCTTCTCCCTTTATTCCATCGTGTTCAGATTAACCGTCTAAAAGACAAGTCTCTCTTGAACTAATTTTATTTTTCTTGTTCAAGAATTCTATGATCTTTCCAAGTAGATCCTGGTCATTTATCATATTGTTATACTTTTTACCTTCCGTTGAGTATATTGAGGGTTTACACGAGCTAACCCAAGATATTCATGACATAGTGCCAATATCTTTGAAACAAACCCAAGCCGTTGTATATAGTCACTTGCATACACGACACAAATATTAGATTAGAACTTGTATAAAGACATCAATGATTGAATGACTTTTATTTGAATGTGATGATCATGCTATGTTGATAATAAACTGTCTCATCTATAATAGAATTTCACCTTAGAGATTGACTATGAGTTTCTATAATTTTGCTTCTAAATAATATGCATTCTTGGTTGTTTTGTTGCCTTTTAGTGATAACCTATTTGCTGGCCTGTTGTTTGCTCTGTGTTGATTTGAGTTTTCTACCTAGTGCTGTCGTAATTTGATAAAACTTTCTAAACATCATCTATAGCTTTTTGAATCTATTTTTCAGAACATTTACAGAACATGATTTCGATTAACAAACTAAAAGATACTATATTTTTAGTTTTGCTATGTTTTCAATTTCCAGATTTCTGTCAAGGGACACATCAACTTGATTTTCTGTTAAAATAAAAGGCTAACAACATAATTAAACCTTGAAATTTTATATTTTGTTACTAGACATGACTAGAAATCACCTTATTACTTTTGTGATATTATTTGATAATTTTTCAGACCTTTTATAAATATGAAAACTTGACTCTAGGCTGCTGTTAGAACACAAGTCCAATAAAAAAACATGATTTTTGACCTATCTACAGATAATATCAATTAGAACTCTTTAAAAAGAATTATAGCCCGGTGTGTCTGGAATTCAGATCATCTTACGGTTTTGCAATCCGACCTACCAATTGCAAGATATCTATATTTTCGTTCAGTGACGTCTGTATTCCAGAATGCAGTTTAAATATGCATCACCTTGCTTAATTAATTCAAACAGTAGATCAAATTTGAGAAATAAAATCTGAGATTAATTTTGTTGTTACTAAACACTATTAGGAGTCAAATTATAATTTTTATGATTTTTTAAAATGGTTTTTCATTCTATTTTTATGTACAAGTATTTTGACCCTACCATGCTGCCTATATATATAATCAGAAAAGAATGAAATTATAAACCTGGACTCTGTATTTATCATATGTCGTATGTATATTCGCTGAAACCGGTAGAGAGTCTACTTTCTATAACTTCTGACGGATCCAGTTTTGCTTTCATGTACTAACGAGAATCTCTATTTTTGTACAACAACGTCTTGCTGTCCAGAATGTGTGCTTTGTGTTTTGCTTATATATCCATGATTGATTTTGCATCTAGGGAATAGAAATAGTTGTATCATGCATTGCATAACTTTGCCATCTCTTTGACATCACTTCAAATCTTCTTTTTACCTATTGCATGTTCACATTTAAGTCTAATAAAATATTAGCAAGCTGGTCAACTTGGTAGTTAACAATCGGAGACTATACTCAGTAGGTCCCCTTGTTCTTGTTTTCATGGAAGGTGGAGTGTTGGTTGTGGAAGTCCCGCTTGATTAAATTCTCATCATCGTGCTGAGTATACGATCTGTTGATTTCACCATCATAGTCTAAATGTTTACTATTTGCATCCACCGAACTTGTGGAATAGGACGCAATATTATGTGCATTAGATATGATAATAAAATACTAATGAACCTAGGATTGACACTTGTATTCTTGATCATGATTACTGTTAATGATTTTGTATCATTGATTACAATTATTGTTTATTGCATCATTCATTCTAGACTTTGATTCTATTATCAGCTTTGTTATTGTCTTTGATTTTTAACTATGTTCTAACCTATTATTTCTGGACATACCATATTTTTCTTGCTTCTTTGCTTTCGCTACATGTTGTCCGTGACTTACTCTAAGGACATTATTTTCTCTAATTTTAGATCACGAGTTTACAGGTACTAACGGAGTGATACCAGAAGGACTTGGTGAGAAGACTTTTTGAAGATCGAAGCTGGACTATTAGACTATTATAGCTTTCTCATATTATTTTTTTATTTCATTGCTTTTATCATACTTTGTATTTCGGGTTTGTGTGTCCTGAAGTTTACTTTTTCCCATATGTTAGATTTTTTAGTGAATTTATTTCATGATTATTTTGGAGTTTATTCTTTATTTATGTGGTTATTCTTTTCTTGTGTGGTTGTATTCTCTTGTATATTGTTGAGTTAATCTGTTAGCAGCTATGTATGGTATTCTAATCATTCGCAATTTAAGTGATTTTTGGATATTTTTGTATTCTCTTGTATATTAATCATTATTCTCAATTTATAAACTTTTAGGATCCACAGCCGTTTTCGTCAATGATTATTGAAGTGATTTTTGGCTCAAAATTTTGTTGTACTGAAGTAATTCCAACATTTAAATTATTTAACTATAGAGTATATTAGACACATTACTTTCCATTTCAAAAACAACAAAAATTTCATATAGCACCAACAGTTTACGTCTTTTTTACACTTAGGGGTATTTGATTGCACGTAAAACTTTTTTAAAGTTGCAAGATTACTGTAGAAAAAAGAAATATGTAAAAATGAGTTCTTAAAAAATGGTTTGGTTGGACATAGATTTATTGTAACTGGAATAGTTTTCTATGAAAGATTAGGTTTGTTTGAGCTGTAAGAATACTGTAGCGAAATTAATTCTAAACAATTTTTAACTTTTGGTTTTATTTGAAATTAATCTCAATTAATTAAAGTTTAAACTAATTAAACTAGATTGATCTTAATTAAATTAAATTTTAAAAAAAACCAAAACAACAAAAAAATGAAACTGGGGAAAAACCGAAAAAAACTAATTAAAAAAACTGATACCCATTAATAAAAGAATACCCACAGCAAAAATTAAAAAAACCCAGCAAAAAACGAGGCAAAAAAAAACCTGGAGCTTAACCATGTGGGGACTTTAGTCCCACATCGGCTGGGTGAGGGGATTGTTTTTGGTTTAAATATCATTTCATGAGTTATCCATATGACAAAAGAAAGTTTCGAAATTGGGAGATAGAAAGTGAGAGAAATAAATGAATAAACAATAAACAATTGGTGAAAACGAACCGCATATTTAGCGAAAACATTGTAGTAAAATCAAAATCTTACTCACACTTACACTTGTAATTACAATTACTTGCATCAAAAGAGCCCTTAATCCAAATTAAACAGTAATTGAAGGTCCCATGTAAAAATCCCACATACCATAAAAGCATCTATATTTTCAAAATTTTTATTTTCCAAATTTTAGAAAAATAGGAACAGTACTCATCTATATTTGAGAGACGATATATGAAATTCTCAAACATAGGAATCGAAAGATCACCGTACATCTGCTCTAATTTTTTTTTTTTTCTCGGACGCAAGATCAAATGATCTTGCGTCTGTTCCTTTTTCTTAATAAAAAAAAATGTGGAGCGCAAAATTATCTTGTGTCTGATCAAATGTGAAGAAAATATTCTACAGAATAAGGCCTATAAAAAAATTTATGCGTACATATTAAAAAAAAATCAAGGTTTAATTAAGTTTTATGAATTAATTAAGCTTAAGATAAGATTTAATTAACATTTAAATTCTGATTTAATTAATTTTAAAAAAAAGAGAATCAAGGACGCAAGATCATCTTGCGTCTGTGGTTCTGTGGTTTTTTTTTAAAATTTTAATTGTATCGGACGCAAGATCATCTTGTATCTGTACAAATTTTTTTAAATAAAAAATAAAAAAATGTATAAGACGCAAGATCATCTTGCATCCATGCATTTTAAAAAATATTTAAAAAATAAAAATTAAAAAATTGAATCTGATCTTACTTGTATGCAGTTACTTTAATATAAAATAAAATAAAGTATCAGACGCACAATCATTTTACATTCGTTCAAATTTTCTTTTATATTTTGAGTCGGAACCAATTAGAGCAAGAAATCATATTTTCTATTTCTAAATGCCCAAATATGAAAATTTTGGGAAATCATATTTCCTATTTCTTAACGTCAAATATGAAAATTTTGAGTCTCACCGACTGCATATGCTCTAAGAGCATCTGTAGTCGTTTGCTAAATATCGATAATATGCATATTTGGCTCAAAAACGAGCTGCACTTATTTGCCAAATTTCCATATTATCCATATTTCGCTACAGTCGTTTGCTATAAATGAGAATGGATTTGAGATTTATCCATATATGAGCGACGACACTCGAAGTGCCGTCCCACAAAAAAAACTAATATTTTTTTCGTCGGACGACACTTTAAGTGCCGTCCCTTGATTTTTTTTTCTTTTTTTCAATTAAAAAAACCCCCAAAAGGGTTAAATCCCTTAGACGGTACTTCATGTGCTGTCTCTTGCCTCCTATTATCTCGGACGACACTTTATGTGCCGTCCGGAGATTTCTGCAAATTTATATTTTGTTGCAATTTTTGAAATGTTTTTGTAATTTTGTATTTGTTTTTGCAATTTCTGAAATGTTTTTGTAATTTTTTATAATTTTTTCGTAATTTGTAAATTTTTTTTGTAATTTTTTATAATTTTTTTGCAATTTTTTATTTGCACTCTGAGGACGAATTTTTATGGTTGAATGACGTTAATCCCTCGAACGGTACTTCATGTGCCGTCCCTTGGATTTATTCATAAAAATAGTTTTTAGACGATTACAGCAAAACTTATTTTACTATTTCTATATATGTATATATGCATTTTTTTTTCCCCAATGAATACATATGCTCTAAGAAGCAAAAAAAGTGAAGAACACCTACAAGTAGTTCTTAAGCTCACCCAGCGGGCGACCACACCTCAAACTCATATATCCCCTTCAACAAAACCCGAACTCAAACCCAAACTCCACCATTCCGATCCTAATCAAGATCCTCAAACTCTGTCACAATGGCGGATCCCTCCGACCCGAAACCCTCACCAGAACCCGAAAAGAAGAAGCAGGAACAGACTCTCCCCTTCCACGTACTCTTCTCCTTCGCCGACGGCACCGACTACCTCCTCATGCTCGCCGGCACCCTCGGCGCCGTCATCCACGGATCCGCCATGCCCGTCTTCTTCCTCCTCTTCGGTAACCTCGTCAACGGCTTCGGCAAGAACCAGGCCAATCTCAACAAAATGACGGACCAAGTCTCAAAAGTCAGTAACATTCTCATTCAGTTACGGATCTGCTCTTAGTTGCCTTTATTTGAATTTATGCCACTGATGTTCTGGTCGTTTTTCGCAGTATGCGCTCTACTTCGTCTACTTGGGGCTGGTTGTTTGCGTGTCGTCGTATGCTGGTGAGTTTACCGGCGGTGACCGGATCCGGTTGTTGTGGTTCTCGATCGTTGCGTTTTCAACTTTTGTTTCTTTTCAGTCCAACGCTTTCAAATTTCTTTTTTTTTATTGCAAAGAGAAGAATAATCGGTGTCGCTTTGAGCGGGTTTGCTGAGCTTGGTCTCTTCCCTGTTTGACTGACCGCCGCTCATCTATCTTTATTTTTCACGTCTCGTTTCCCGGTCTCCGCTGTAACCTTACCGTTTTTGTGTTTTTTTTCTTTTTCGGCAGAGATTGCGTGCTGGATGTACACGGGAGAGAGGCAGGTGAGCGCGCTACGGCGGCGGTATTTGGACGCCGTTTTGAAGCAGGATGTCGGTTTTTTCGACACCGATGCGCGAACCTGGAGATATCGTTTTTAGCGTTTCGACCGATACGTTACTGGTACAAGATGCGATCAGTGAGAAGGTAAACTCACCGGCGCCCCGCGTGTTAGCTGATCTGTTTGCCTCGCTGCTAAGTTGCACCGGATTTACTCTTCTCGTTTTCCCCGGGTTTTTCATTTTTGACGGAGTAATGCTACACCCACACTACATTTCTCTTCACAATGTCTTTCACTATATCTTCGGTGACACTTTTATTGGAGATTATTGTAGAATAGGTAGTAAAAATCTCTAATAGTAGTGTGCTATCTAAGATCTAAGAAAGTGAAGAGAAAGAAAAAAACACTGGTTTTGATAGTGGGTGTAACATTCTTTTTTGACACATTTGTCTGTTACAAAATCCTTAATTTATGAAAAAAAGGGGAAAAAAATATTTGGACAAGTGTGAGAAGAACGTGAACAAAAAGTAAGTTTGTGCTTTAACTGCAATCATCCGCATCCGGCTCACTTTAGCAGATTTGTCCTGATCATGCAACTTTGCGCACCTTGTTTGTTGTTTTTTTCGTCTTCTCCCTTTACACGCGTGGAGTTCGTGAGTGAAGCAACCTAACCGGACCCCTATGTAGCACGGACACGGGTACGGGATACGGGTACGACACGACTCGGGTAAGCGGATACGAGATTTATCAAAAATGTAGGATTCGGGTACGTTAAGGGTACGTTGAATATAAAAATAATAAATTTATTATATATTATGTTAAAAAAATATAAAATTCAAAAAATTATAATAACTAGAAAATTGATTGTAATCTACAAATTGTAAATGTAATCAACTAATCATACCTCCATTTTGCACATACGACATTTTTGGTAACAATTACAAAGAAGCCATTAACTAATTTGGAAGAATTAGAATGAACTAAAAAACCTAATGAGGAACTAGTGAACTTAAGTAAACACTACTAACAGTGAATACAATCAAAACTAACAGTGAACTAAGTCTTAACACTGTTAAAACTAAAATTAACAACAGTGAACTCTTCTCAATTTTAAAAGTAACTCATCTGAACAATCTAACAATTAACAGTGAACTTTCCTAACACTTAACAGTGAACTCAATTAATTTTAACAATTCCAATAATTTTGTATACAATCTAACAATTCCAATAATCTAACAATCTAACAATATAACAATTCCAATAAATTAACAGTGAATACAATCACAATTTTGTATACAATCTAACAGTGAATACTAATAGTGAATACAATCACAATTTTGTATACAATCTAACAATCTAACAATTCCAATAAATTAACAATTTTGTATACAATCTAACATTCTAACAATTCCAATAATTTTAACAGTGAACTCAATTAACTCAATTAACAATTAACATTCTATTTTTGTGAACTCAATTAACTCAATTAACAATTAACAGTGATTTATTTTTGTATCTCAGGATCAGGATGCAAAAAATTCAAACCTTGGTAGAGAGATTGAGTTGCAGCGGCGCACAGCAGCAGGTTTGTGGGGGAGTGGTCGTTCGGGGTTTGAGAGGCACAGCAACAGCAGCTTCGCACAACTTCAAACGCAGTGGCACGGGGGAGAGGCACACGAAGGCAGCGGCGACTTCGAAGGCACGGGGGAGAGAGGTACGCGAAGGCAGCGGCGACTTCGAAGGCACGGGGGAGAGAGGCACGGCTTCAGGGGGGTGAGAGAGAGATAATAGATCGAGGCAGGAAAGCGGCGGCGAAGGCGACTGCGAAGGCAACTCCGAAGGCGAAGGCGAAGGCGACGGCGGCTAATCAAATTAGGGTACTGTGAAGGCGACTGCGAGGGTGAGGGCGAAGGCGACTGCGAGGGCGAGGGCGAAGGCGACTGCGACTGCGAGGGCGAGGGCGAGGGCGAAGGCGAAGGCGAAGGCGACGGCAACGGCGGCTAATCAAATTAGGGTTTTTTTTGGAAAGGGGGGAGATCGAGAGCGAAAGAGAGAGGAAAGAGTGAGGAGAGAGAGAGATCTCAGATCTGTAAAGAGCGAGAGAGAGATAGGGATTGATTCGTTTTTTTTAAAATATAAAAAACGTATTGTACGCACCCAACCCGTACCCGGGCGCACCCAACCCGTACCCGATTAAGTTTTTTTTATTTTTTATTTTTAAATACCCGGATATATCCGCGACGTATCGGGGCGTATCCGAGTCAGATACGTACCCGACATTGGTACTGGGTGGGTTTTGGAGTACCCGTGCATCACAGCCGTACCCACACCATACTCGAGTGGCGCATCTTAGCTAGAGGGGTTGTCCTTGTATAACATGCGCCATTCTTGCTTTATACTAACACTTGGTTATCACCTAGTGCAAATGCACATATTTGTCATCAAATTTTTAGTTTTACCTAAAATTACTAGGACAAACTGGAATGATTAGCACGTATAATGCACCTATGGAATTGTACATTTCTTCTTATGTCATTTTGCAACTGCCATTCTGACATTCACCCTTTTGGTCGTGCAGGTGGGTAATTTCATCCACTACCTGTCGACATTCTTAGCAGGGCTGGTGGTGGGTTTTATATCGGCATGGAGATTGGCACTTCTCAGCATTGCAGTTATACCTGGGATTGCATTTGCAGGTGGCTTATATGCTTATACTCTCACGGGGCTCACCTCGAAGAGCAGGGAGTCTTATGCCAATGCCGGGATTATTGCAGAACAGGTATCTAGTTTAAATGCTTTCACTACTTTTTAGTGCTACATCTTCATGTTTGTATGCTCTTGCTGGCAATGGGTGTATGGATAATGGGTTTTTAAGTTACTGTTTTTGTGTGGTAGGCGGCCCAAGGCGAACTCCAGAAATGGAGCCCCATACAAAATTTATTTTTTTAACAAAAATTGTTAAAAAAGTATTTTGGAAATTTCTTTTTTTTCTACAATTTAAAAAACCGATATATATAAAGATAGATGGAGATTTAGAGATTTAAGAGAGAAAAAATCTCCATACAACCTAAACCCAACTATAAGCAGGTTCAAGTACTAATTTTTTTTAAAAAAAACCTAAAAAAATAAATTTGGGGGCCCTAAAAAATATTATGCGCAAAATACGTATATATAAATACAAGGGAATTTTTTTGGGGCGGGGCCCCTAAAATTGCGAAAAATTATGGGGCCCGAGGCGGCCGTCTCCCCTGCCTTTATTGGGGGACCCACCATGGCTAGGCTCAATGTATGCAAATGATGAAATGTGATTGCTATTTAATCTATGTTAGGCTTTACTGTGGTTGGTGATAATGTGAAGGAATTAGGAATAGAGGATGACTTGGCTCCTTTTTTTTGGAAAATTAGGTTATATTATTCAACATAAATCTTGCATTTGTCTCCATGTAATACAGGGATGTCTGAAATACTTATACTAATTTGGTTCCATTAAGTGTGACTATTTTGTCCAATTAGAGATGGATTTTATATTTTCCTATAATGTTGTGCTTTTAATGTCGTGGAATTGTAAGGATAGGAGTCAGAATTATTGTTAGTACAATGCTGGTCTATATCCTTATGCCTCTAAACAATAAAAATAAGATGCATCTATGTCGTATGGGTAGTTGGTCGAATTAGACTGATGTGTATTCAGTGAGTAACCCGGGAAGAGAGAAGAATTATCATGGCAAGTGTGCCTCATTCTCATGTGCAGATGTTGATTGGTGTACTGAGACATGTTAGAACATTGAACATCTTTGATGGGCCTTATAATTGATACGGCACATAGTTTCATCTTAATTTTAATTGAGACCAAAAGGGTGTTACTGGATATTTCTGTTTCGATTTTCTTATTTACATTTTTCTTGAAAGAGTATTTATGCGATTGAGAGGACAGTGTGATGGGAGGTGTAATGCACAATCCACATAGCATTTCTTTAAGTTTCTTCCCCAATACATTCTCCTATTTTAGTGAGGGTAGCTATTTATTTTCTGGAGGATATATTCTATTTTTTCCTCATTTTTAATTGAGCGAGAGAAAAATGCTAAATTAGTGTTTTGTGTATGTCTTCTGAATTTAACATTGAGTAATTGACTCACCAGTCTCCACCGAACATACTATTATGTATTGGTATTTGGAGATGTGAGATCAAGTGGTCGAGCCCTAGATTATTATGCTCATACATTTCCATTAACCTTAATTATCTAAAACCAGTGTTCGTTGAAACACTTCCACATAATCTTATGGCGCAGAAGAAACTTGCACCCTCAAAATGGTGGGTATGGAATGCTGGTCATTGTTGACCATGCAGCACAGTTTGGTTTCTTTAAATGGATAACCTTATCCCTTTTTTTGCGATTAGAAAATGGAAGTGGCATCTCTTTTAAGGATCTCCAGAATATTGCATGTAGAGTGCTATTTTGTTCTGCTGATTTTTGTGTGATGCTACGCTGTGAAGAGTTGATTTGTTAAGATGAAATGGGCAGAGTTAGTGGAGTCCCCTTTTGGGGTTTCTTGTAGTGAGCAAAATCAATGCTTATGAAAGGGACATGTCCCTAATTTTTCTGATAATGCATTTCATGATCGTTTGAAGTTTCCAGTGCTGAATATTAAACTAGATGTATGACAAAACACCATGTGAATTGTGAGGTGACAGTTATTCACGCGGAGGACATTGCCCCACCATAGCTTGAAGACAATACACTGCATTTTACTGATTTTGTGCTTCTCTTTGAAAAATTATGAACTTGCAGCTGTCTATGCTGTCTGATACTATTACTGTTCATGACATCAAATTGGTCCTACATTTAACAGTCCTTTTCTTGTTATAGTATCTGTCTTCATTAATAATACTGATTAGCGTTATTTATGTTAAAAGTTAAGTGCATTCCTCAAGCGATATATTACATCTCTAAGAATTCAGTAGGCATCAAAAGGAAGAGATGGATAAAACTGATCATTTTTCTAGCACTATCTTTCTAATTAGTGCTTATGATGAGGACATCTATTTTATTTAGTTTAAGATTTTATTTCAGTACCATATTTGTTTTTGGCAATTATAGCCATATGTAATCTTTTTTATATTTTTGAGATTTTTAGAATCTTTTGAGATTCGTATCAAGATTTGTTTTGAGCCTATTTGTAGGCCCTGAGATTAATGAGAAAGATATGCTATTCTTGATTAAAATTATTGTGTTGAGTTTTGCTCTTCATCTTCTCCTTTGTGTGATACAATTGAGATCCAACTTGTTAGGGTTTGATAAATCCTAATACAATTTTAGGGTTAGCGATTAACTCTAAAATCTACCCCCAAATTAAAATTCCTAAATAAAACCAATTCCAAAACCCGAATCTCCCTTCACTGTTCTCCTTCTTCCTCCTACCCTAATCCCGACCATAGAAAAAAACCCTAGCCCTCCTTCAGAACCCAGCCCCGTTCCTCTTCCTCCTCCACCTCACCCCAATCGAAACCCTAATCCGCCGCCTCTTTCACTTCCAACCTCGACATCGACCGTTCTCCAACTTCCGCAACCCACCTTCCAGTTTTCTCTCCCGACTTCACCTCCCCACCACAACGACCTCCTTACCTCACCGCGACTGCAGCCAGCTACGACTGCACCTCTCGTCGCTGTCTCACCCCGCGACCGCAACGCAGCCGCCTGCCGTCAGCCCAGCACCAGCCCCACTCCCCTGAAGCCGCCCGTGGTTGCTGCTGTTCACAGCCGCAGTCCAACCTTGCCCTCTTGCAGTTGCTGTTGCTGTTATTGCTCTACCTTTGATTATTGTGTTCAATCCGAGATCTACACTGCGTTTGTCGAATTCGGTGTACTCTTTTCAATTTTCAAATATTTGTGTTATACTGCACTGTTATCTCTATTATATTATTCAATTTAATTGTCGTCCACAAACAATTGAGATTGAGTGTTCCACTTGTCTGATTAGAGTACGAATCAATATTAAATATTTTACTTGCTAAGAACACTTAGGGATTTAATTATTGATTGTAGAGTGGAATTATTAATTGGGATTGTTAAACGTGATTTAGTTCTTGGAAATCCATCACACCGGTTAACTGTTTAAAAATTCTTGGTAAAATTAATCCATTAAGAATCTTGGAAATTCTCTATTTTAGGGTTAGTTTTACATCAGCTTTGCTCTTAACTTTTCTGTTTGTACTATTTATATGTGCATTTAATTTTGAAAAGTAACTAACACAAAAGAATTCATTCCTATGTCCAAAATAAGCGGCATGACAATGATATAACGAAGCTATAGTTTCAGCCAAGTATTGAATCAATATAGTAGGGCACAATTGCTGATCAATATACTGAGTCTCGACTGGAGCTCTGAGCACTTGATCTAATTACACATTTGGCATATGGATTGGTTATTTGTTGTGATTATGCTCATTTGAACTATAATTCTTTTTGCATGATTTTTGGTCAAGATCTTAAGTTATACTTGCACAGGCAATTGCACAAGCTCGCACCGTATATTCATTTGTGGGTGAGAGCAAAGCACTTAATTCCTACTCTGAAGCAATTCAGAAAACACTGAAGCTTGGATACAAAGCGGGGATGGCAAAAGGTCTGGGGATTGGGTGCACTTATGGAATTGCATGCATGTCATGGGCTTTGGTATTCTGGTATGCTGGTGTATTCATCAGGAATGGACAGACGGATGGAGGAAAGGCTTTCACAGCAATTTTTTCTGCCATAGTTGGTGGCATGTAAGTTGCTCAGCTTTCTATTTTTCAAAGTGTGCATCTTGTTTTCTATTATGCGAGACATCTATATAATAAAACACAAAGAAAGCTATCAAGTGGCTCTCCTTTAATCCCCAAAAATCAAAGGCCCAGATCTAATCTCACAAAACACATTTTTCCCGCAAAAGTTTCCTTCCAAAACTCAAATTCAAATCCCCCCAAAACAACTCATTTATTTATTTAATTATTTCTCTCTCTCTCTCTCTCTCTCTCTATATATATATATATATATATACACACACACACACACACACACACACTTATGGAAACATGGACTTTTTTTAACAACTAATTATTGTCATACTATTCAAACTTGAGCTACATAATTGTTGATTTACTGTTTACAAGGTTTTTCATATATTATATCGTTCTGAGGACGTGCCGTAGGCACGTGCCCACGCTAGTTATCTAATAAAATATCTTCCAAAATACTTCTTCTAAACATTGTACACCCCATCAGAAAGTAATTGCTAACTCCTGTTGAGTGCTGTGTTCAGTAATGAGTATTATAGTCACACACGGAGCTTTCCGATGATCAAGAGGAATAATACACCAAATATACTATTTTCAAATATTTTGACTCTTTAAAATTTGGAGTTAACAAAATAAATCTTTCTGGTTTGATTGGTTTCTCTAAACAGAGATGCTCCTGTAGGAAGATGCGGCTGAGATATTTTTTTATAGATTGATCGGTGATCATATTTTTGTTCCTAATCTTATGTGTATCTGTTTTGCAGGAGCTTAGGCCAATCTTTTTCAAATCTTGGAGCATTTAGCAAAGGAAAGGCTGCTGGATACAAACTGATGGAAATGATCTGTCAAAAACCATCTATAATTCAAGACCCTAATGATGGAAAGTGCTTGGATGAAGTCCATGGGAACATAGAACTAAAAGAAATCACTTTCAGCTACCCATCTCGCCCCGATGTTATTATCTTTCGAAGTTTCTCCCTTTTCTTTCCAGCTGGCAAAACGGTTGCTGTTGTAGGAGGCAGTGGGTCTGGAAAGAGTACCGTGGTGGCTTTAATAGAGAGATTTTATGATCCTAATGACGGTAATTAATTCAATGAATTAGCTGAGTAGCTAGATAATACTTATTTAATGCTGAATCTATGTTTTAGAATTGGCTAATAGTGTTATTACTACTGCAGGGCAGGTTCTGTTGGATAATGTTGATATAAGGACACTGCAGCTGAAATGGCTAAGGGAGCAAATTGGTTTGGTGAACCAAGAGCCAGCACTCTTTGCCACCACCATACTTGAGAACATACTTTATGGGAAGCCTGATGCAACTATTGCTGAAGTTGAAGCTGCTGCCTCAGCGGCTAATGCGCATAGCTTTGTAGCACTGCTTCCCAATGGATACAATACTCAGGTGAGTTTGCAGTTTATTCAAGTTAAAAATAGAGTTTGTATGGTAAAACTAAATTGTGAGGTAAAACTAAAGCAGGGCATGCATAATTCTTTAAGCAGTATTTCTAATAGTGAACTTAGTATTGAAGTCAAGGTTGATGATAAGTACGATACATTCAGGTATATATTGCATGAAAATTCGACCAAAGCCTCTTATAAATGCCTTGTTAGATTGGCTGTTTTAACAATCAAGGCGTATTTCCTAGTAGAAAAAGTACGGAAAAACAATGTTGATGACAGGAGTCCAAACACGAAGTTCGGACTTCTAGTCAATCAATCATGCCATCATGAACAAATTTTAGAGAGTTCAAATATGGAATCGCGAAGTGAGAAGAAGTCGTAGGTAGCTGTACCCTTTATGATTGTAACCAATTACATCGAAGACATGCTTAAAACCGCTTGCGGCTCATGGAAGCATTGTATTAACCCTTCATATAGTTGTGCCAACAACTTGGTAAATTGATACCTGAAGCTTTGAAAAATGAACATACTCTCTGAATGAATGCACTCTCTGTTAGGGATTTCTACCGAAAATTCCTCTTAGGATCTTGTTGAATTATTCGATGCAATCAACACAAACCACCAAGCATATATGAGATCATACCAAACATACCAAAGCACACACAAATTTGTCTCAGTTGGGGCTTTCGCCTTAATCCGGGAGAGAAAAAACCCAAGATGTTATTCGACTAGAGAAAATACAAGAATATTACAATTCTCACCACGATCCTCTTTCAAGCCTCACCAGCAAGTACTAGTTGTTTACAATTAGAGAAACAAGCTTCGCCTTCAATGAAGTACTCTCTCTTGGCTCTCAATGGAGGTCAATAACAACAATATATAAAGATCTAGAGAAACCCTAGTTTGATATCTTGATACAATAGCCTTTGGATATTACTGAAGAAATAACCCTACGATAAAAGCCGTCAGATCTGACTTGAAGAGCAAGTTAGGTTTCTCACGAATCACCAAGATCCAATCCAAATTATCCATCAGCGCCGCGCGCGGTCGACCGCACCTCAAGGTTGGTCGACCGTCCCCCTCTAGGGAACTTCTGCAGAGTTGGGCGGTTGACTGCACCCCAAGTACGGTCGACCGCAACTCCATCTGCTGCTACTGTTGCTGATGTTTCCCTTGCTTCCACTCCGTCTCCGATCGTCTCGATTCCTCCATCGTCTCGATTCCTCCATCGTTTCATCTTCTTCTTATCCAACATAGTATGCAAGACATAAACCCAACAATTTCTACCTTGGATTGCATACTCATGAATCCACACC
Source organism: Hemerocallis citrina (assembly GCA_017893485.1). Classification (NCBI taxonomy): domain Eukaryota; kingdom Viridiplantae; phylum Streptophyta; class Magnoliopsida; order Asparagales; family Asphodelaceae; genus Hemerocallis; species Hemerocallis citrina. Next base: position 125,519,186 of record CM030360.1, read on the forward strand.
CGTGTGATTTAAAACCTTCTAGACTCTTTTTATTCTCTTCTTGCAAACAATTCGTTTTAATGGCTTCCTCTGCTAGTTGAATCTATTTCCACCTGTTTTTCTTCCGCTGTATACCTCCTCAAGGGCATACCCCAGTAGATGTAATTATGGAGGTGCCACCCACCACACGAACTCCACCTACCTCAAGGCTCTCTCTACCTTCCGACGATATTTGAACGTCGCAGTCTCGCTCGGATGATTCTAGTGACGACATACTAGATGGTGCTTTAGGAACAATGGGCTTCGAAACACTTGCAGAAGTTTTTTTGTTCCTCCAACGCTGGTAGAGGCTGTGCTGACCCTGCTCAATCCCCCTTTCACCCTTCATCACCTCACGATAACTTTTCCAAACTGAACGAACACCACCTGGATCTGTGTACCTGCAGTCCCGAGCTTCTAGAGTTCTCATGGAAATAAGGCTCCGCTTCATCAAAGGAATATACATGCCCACCTTTAGTGTGTATCCCCATCCGTCTGTCATTTTCGACTCATTTGTTTTCTTCCCCCTTACTTTACAAGTTTTGTCAATCTTCGTTTCCACACAACGACACGAGGCAAACTTGTAATTACTTCATAAATCTTATCAACCTTCGTTTCCACACAACAATATGATGCAAATTTGCAAGTAGAAACCTTCTCCCTCTCGGAGCAAACTTGAGAAGAACTAACCGAATCAAAAGAATAACCAGAATTCACATCTAAGGAACTTAAAACAAAAACATTGTTTAAGCCATCATCTGATTTAGCAGCACTGGATTTGGCATCCCTCTAATTCAACCGCTTGCAACAGTCTCTTATGTAATGCTCAATTCCTTTGCACTGGTGGCCACACACCTTACCCCTACATACACTTTTCCTTCCAATCAAAGTACAATCCACCTCCAAGCAACGCACAGAAGTTGATGCCGATTTCTGACTCCTTCCTAAGTGCATCCTCCTCCAACCCTTGATCATACCTGCTATGAAAAACTTTTTCTTGGTAGATTTCTCATCTAGCACGGTTATCATGTTGGATGGATTTGGTAGTGAATATATCGAGTTGAAAACTCTTAGATCATCTGCGTTGAACGCCTTCAGTTCAAATAACTCCATATTGAACTCCACTTCATGATCTAGAAGAGCGGTACTTTCCTTTATTGAGAAACCCCACAATTTTCTTTGCCGGTACATCCGATCCTGTGATGACTATCCCAAGTAGTCAGTTCTGAACCTTGCCCAAAGACTCGCCGCGCTTCTCCTATACCTGACTTCGTTCATCGATGACAACCAGATTAAACCCAAGGCTTCTGAACATATCTTCTTCCACTTCTCCTGCTTTGTGCCGATTAGTCTCCCTTTATCTTCTTCTAGGACTAGATCCAAGTCTTGTTGAACCGATGCTTCATGCATGCCCACCTTCAAGAGATCAAAGTTGATCTTGCCTTTGAACTGCTTGATCTTCATGATTTGATCTGCCATCTTCTCCAAGGAAATCGAACAAACCCTTGAACACGAAGCTCTGATACCAATTGTTGGGGATTTCTACCTAAAATTCCTCTTAGGATCTTGTTGAGTTATTCGATGCAATCAACACAAATCACCAAGCACACATGAGATCATACGAAGCACACCAAAACACACAAATTTGTCCCGGTTGGGGCTTTCACCTTGATCCGGGGGAGAAGAAACCCAAGATGTTATTCAACTAGAGAACATACAAGAATATTACAATTCTCACCACGACTCTCTCAATTCTCATCAGCAAGTATTAGTTGTTTACAATTAGAGAAACTCTCAAGCTTCACCTTCAATGAAGTACTCTCTCTCTTGGCTCTCAATGGAGGCCAATAACAACAATATATAGAGATCTAGAGAAATCCTAATTTGATATCTTGATACAATAGACTTTGGATATTACTGAAGAGATAACATTACGATAAGAGCCGTGAGATTTGACTTGAGCAAGTTGGGCTTCTCACCAATCACCAAGATCCGACCCAAATTATCCATCAGCGCCGTGCGCGGTCGACCGCACCTCAAGGTCGGTCGACCGTTCCCCTCACGGAAACTTCTGCAGAGTTGGGCGGTTGACCGCACCCCAAGTACGGTCAACCGCAACTCCATCTGCTGCTACAGTTGCTGACTGTTTTCCTTGCTTCCACTCTGTCTCCGATCGTCTCGATTCCTTCATCGTCTCATTGTTTTCTTATCCGACATGGTATGCAAGACATAAACCCAACACTCTGAGTTCTTTCCTGTTTGTACCTACAACCAAACATGTTTTGTTAGCATTGTATGATTGGGTTTTATATCTATCTTCTTAACTAAATGGCTTTAAAAAGAAACAAAGTAACAGACCATGCCTATTTTTTCTTGCAATCAAATCTCTGGTCAAATCTAGGTAGGAGAACGTGGAGTCCAGCTCTCTGGTGGTCAGAAACAACGAGTCGCCATTGCTCGTGCCATGCTGAAGAATCCCAAGATCCTTCTTCTCGATGAGGCAACTAGTGCCTTGGATGCAGGATCCGAAAGCATAGTTCAGGAAGCCCTAGACCGCCTCATGGTCGGAAGAACCACTGTAGTAGTTGCTCACCGACTCTCTACCATAAGAAATGTGGACACCATAGCAGTAATCCAACAAGGGCAAGTTGTTGAGACCGGGACCCAAGATGAACTGATTGCAAAAGGAAATACCGGAGCATTTGCTGCTCTAATACGCTTCCAGGAGATGGTAAGGAACCGAGACTTCAGTGCTGCATCAACTCGAAGATCAAGATCGTCACGACTTAGCCACTCACTCTCTACGAAATCACTAAGCCTTCGTTCGGGTAGCTTACGCAACTTGAGCTATCAGTACAGCACAGGTGCAGATGGGAGGATTGAAATGGTGTCGAATGCAGACAACGACCGCAAGTACCCAGCACCCCATGGATACTTCTTGACGCTTTTGAAGCTGAATGCACCTGAGTGGCCTTATGCTATATTGGGTGCTGTTGGGTCCATCCTCTCTGGGTTCATTGGTCCAACTTTCGCAATTGTTATGAGCAATATGATTGAAGTGTTCTACTATAGGGATCCTAACGCAATGGAGCGAAAAACTAGGGAGTTTGTGTTCATATATATAGGTGCAGGGCTTTATGCTGTGGTTGCTTATTTGGTTCAGCATTATTTCTTCAGCATTATGGGGGAGAACCTCACCACCAGAGTCAGAAGGATGATGCTTGCAGGCATGTTAAAATGAAAATTTCGTTATTAATTAATCTTCTTCCAATCATTTGGTTATTTAATTTTAAAATTCTCTATTTATGCAGCAATTCTGAGAAATGAAGTTGGGTGGTTTGATGAAGATGAGAACAACTCAAGCCTTGTAGCTGCTCGACTAGCGACAGATGCTGCTGATGTGAAGTCGGCAATTGCGGAGAGAATATCAGTTATATTGCAGAATATGACCTCTCTGCTCACGTCTTTCATTGTTGGTTTCATTATAGAATGGAGGGTTACACTCCTCATTCTGGCCACTTTCCCTCTTCTGGTTCTTGCCAACTTTGCCCAGGTACCTCTCCTTTTACAAAATTACAATTAAATATTTTACTGTAAAGGCTCTTCAGATTTTTCTTAAGGCCACTTGACAGAAAAATGAGCTATTATAGTAGAGAATGTTAGAGAATCTAAGTATCTCACAACCCTTACAAACTTAAAACAGTAAGAGAAAGAAATCTTGAGTAGCGAGGGATCAAGGATTGAAACACATTGTTGTGCGAATCTGTACTGACAGTTTTGGACTGTAGCTAACATGTGTCTATTAGCCCTTCTCCCTCTGGCAAGATGCTGCTTTCTGATCATTTGGGAAACCAAATAATGCAGTGAATGTAGGGTCGGCAGCCGATAAAATCTCCGAAGAAATGTTTTCTAAATAAATTTACTCTTCAAGTGTCCATATTTTTTATCCAATACTAATTTATGGATTAGGTATGGCACCTCTGCATTTATATATGCTTTGCCTTTCTTGAAATCTCTTTATAGCAGCAATTTCAACTGTTTGTTGTGATCTTAAAGATAGTGGACCATCCCATACCAGATCTCTGCCTTCTAATAATATAGCCTTTGTCTGAGCATGGGTAGATGGTAGAGTAAGTGGGGGGATGGAAAGTGAAATGTGTTGTTAAATTCCCTTTTAAAAGCAGGGCCTGTAGAAACCTTTTTCTTTTACTGCTGTGAATAATAAATAAAGCATATGCATATGCATACAGAGAATCATATTCACTGTACTTCTTTTGGAAAAGGGCTTTTTCTGTTTCCTTTTTTCTCCTTTTCTTTTCTCAAATTGTAGCTAGCTGTTAGTTTAACATGTGAAACATAAAGGATGGACCACCCAGTTGCACTGTGATTACCCAGTGAATTGAGATTTGTGACTGCATCTGTTGGTTCCTTGACTAATTGGATTTTCTAATAAGCTGTTACCTTACCCAGCTAATCTTTCTGCTCTTAACCAGCTAATCTTTCTTTTGCTCAGTACTGTTTGTTGTAGAGGACTGTAAGTTAAAAATTACAACGTCCCAACTAGCATAATTCATTGTTAAATGAGTGCGATGATATTCAAGAGTGTTGGTCAACCATAGACAGTTCACATGTCTTGTTCCGATTGGTGAATAGCAAGAGGACTCATTTGGAGAAATGGTTTTCTTTGTTAATTAAACTTGATCAATTGATAATACAAAGGTTTGGTCTGTGTGGACCAATAGTCTAATTTTAGCATTAACTAGTGTCGAACTTTGTAAACAAAGTGGACAGTATCGACTGTTGTTTTATTCCGGAACATAGCATTAACCAGTCTTGAACTCCGTAAACAAAGTGGATTAATTTATTGACTGTTGCTTTCTTCAAGAACGGCCCAGATTGACTTCCTTGATCAAGCTCAATGCATTTCATAATTATCAATTACTAAATTGAAGATTTGATTGCTTGAATCACTAATTTATTTCCTCGTGTACGTTTTCTAATCAGCAACTATCCCTGAAGGGCTTTGCCGGGGATACAGCAAAAGCACATGCTAAAACCAGCATGATTGCTGGGGAGGGTGTGAGCAATATCCGCACAGTTGCTGCCTTCAACGCCCAAGATAAGATCCTTTCACTATTTCGTCAGGAACTTCACATTCCTCAGCTCCATAGCCTCCGTCGAAGTCAGACTTCTGGCCTCCTCTTCGGCATTTCCCAGCTATCACTCTACGCCTCAGAGGCTCTCATCCTCTGGTATGGGGCCCACCTCGTCCACTCTGGTGCCTCTACCTTCTCCAAGGTAATCAAGGTCTTTGTTGTCCTCGTCATCACCGCCAATTCTGTAGCTGAAACTGTCAGTCTGGCACCTGAGATCATCCGTGGTGGTGAGTCCATTCGCTCGGTCTTCTCCATCCTCAACCGTCCCACCCGCATTGATCCTGACGACCTTGAGTCTGAGCCCGTTGAAAAAATACGAGGAGAGATCGAGCTCAGGCACGTTGATTTTGCCTACCCTTCCCGCCCGGACATCTCCATATTTAAAGACTTCAGCCTCAAAATCTGTGCAGGCCATAGCCAAGCCCTAGTTGGAGCTAGTGGGTCTGGCAAAAGCTCGGTCATTGCTCTCATTGAGCGGTTCTATGACCCAATTGCTGGAAAGGTCATGATCGACGGGAAGGACATTCGAAGGCTAAACCTCAAGTCATTGAGACTCAAGATTGGTCTAGTGCAACAGGAGCCAGCGCTATTCGCAGCGAGTATCTTCGATAACATTGCTTATGGTAAGGAAGATGCAACAGAGGAAGAGGTAATAGAAGCTGCAAAGGCAGCGAATGTGCACGGATTTGTTAGCAACTTGCCAGATGGGTATAAAACAGCGGTTGGGGAGAGAGGAGTGCAATTATCAGGTGGTCAGAAGCAGAGGATTGCAATTGCAAGGGCTGTACTCAAGGACCCGGTAGTCTTGCTACTGGATGAGGCAACAAGTGCTTTAGATGCAGAGTCGGAATGTGTGCTACAGGAGACACTAGGGAGGCTGATGAGAGGGAGGACCACAGTACTGGTGGCTCATAGGTTGTCGACAATTAGAGGCGTGGATTGTATTGGGGTGGTTCAAGATGGCCGCGTTGTGGAGCAAGGAAGCCATTCAGAGTTAATTAGATGGCCGGATGGGGCGTACTCAAGGCTGTTGCAGCTGCAGCATCATCATGGCTGATAAGGGAGAGAAGGATAAAAAGAGGGATCTGGGTTTTGAGTGAGACTGACCCTTCTGACTTTTGGTTTGGACTTAATGGTTGGGGATATGTAGATAGTTTCAGTGGGGAGGGGTTATCATGGTTGTATTCTTATCTTTGAACGGCGGAAGGAAATGTTTGTTTTATGGTAATGTTATGCATGCAGTTTTCGTGTGAATGAATTGGTCTCTTTAAGAGCATCTACAACGGTCATTGCCAAAATATAGCAAAATGGTAAAATGGCAAATAGCAAAATAGGCAAAAGCTGCAATGGTCGATTGCTATATTTTGGCAAATTTTTTAAATTTTTTGAGTGGATGGAACATGTCTTCCCATGAATTTTTTGATAATTAAATTGGGTTTAATATTTATAATATCATTTAGTAAATTAATGAACTATTAAATTAACTTAAACTATATGTAAATAATCACTAATACCTTAATTAATTGTTGTTTGTGACCTAAACACTAATTAAAGTGGGGGAAGTTCTCAAACGAGACATGTTGTACCGTTTGAGAACTTTTCTCATGAGACCTTAATTAAGTGTTGGCTGTTTGTCTTTTTTGTTTTTTTTGTTTTTTAGAAGAAAAAAAATCTTTAGACGACAACTTGTTTTGTCCAATTCCATTAAAAAAAAATCTGGAACAGAATAATATGTTCCGTCTCCTATAATTTGAGAATCTTCATTTTGTTTATCAAATTTGAAAAGCGACTGTAGCAATTTTATCAAAATATGGTAAAATAGCAAATTGCTACAGATGCTTTTTTCTTAAAAAATGGCAAATTGGCATTTTCAGCAAACCGCTGTGGATGCTCTAATGGTGGGAAATGGAATTCAAAATTTGATTAAGCATTAGCTGAGTTCTTATGATGAGCATGTGATAGCTGCTAAAGCTATACCAATCCACTGTAATCATTATTATTTTTTTGCTAGTCAAGATAATTAAAAACGAAATAAGAAACGACTACAAAATAGGAGCATCTCTCGATTGGGAGATTCCTCTAACTCCCTAGCCAAAACAAGAAACTTATAGTCGGAAATGTTAATTCACAGAAAGCTTTGATCAATGCTACGTTCCATTTTTGCAGCACAATCAGCACATACATTCTCTCTCCATAAATATGTTGTATCCCACCAATATTCATACTATTAAACATGAGTAATGAATCTTGAGAAATGGGGTCGTGACCACTTCTTGTACGAATCTGATCGATAACAATCTTCGAGTCTCCTTCATTAAGAATATGACCGTCGAGAGATAACAGATGAAAGACTCTCATAGCCATCCACAAACCTCTTCTTTCAGTAATGTTGATAAATGTCAACACTACCAGCCCCTACCGACCAACAACGGTTTACCGCACCAATCTCGATAGTCATCATTATTCCCCTTCAAGAACCCATAAAAGTTGAGTTTAATAGATCTTTCAGGCGGAGCAACTCATTTGATCAATAGCTCCTGCACACGGCGGGGAACGGAGATCATTTTGAGATCCATCAATTGACCTCATTATAGGAATTCACTGAAGCAGAAAAAACACCAAGAACATCCCACATTTCCATAATGTCTGAAACCTTATTGGAAATCACAATGTGTAGAAGGGACACTCACTCAAAACAGACTCTGCATTGAGCTTTCCAAACATACCATATGGTGGTAATAAATAAGGATCACAATAACTGTTTTTTAGCACCTAAACCAAGTAAATTCATGTCTAACAATGACCGTAGATCATGGAAGGATGCCATGTTTACATTAATGTCCATCTGTTGCACGAGAATGCTCCAAACTTGACGAAAGAGAAGGCAATCAAAGATAAAATGTTCAATTATTTCATCCCCAACCTCACAAACTAGACAAGTAGGCACCACCTGCATTCCACGATGAACTATCTCTGACCTAGTAGGAATTTCCCCACATGCAACTCTCCACAACCAGACAATAACTTTTGGTGTGACTTTCAATTTGTGAATCAAACTATTTGGAAAACTTGACACCTCGCAATTCCTTCCACTAGCAGTTCACTACAGAGTTTTCAAGGTGATTGCTGACATAGATGAATCATAGCAAAGGAAGCGATCGGCGACTTGATTAACCTGAATTGGCATTCTTAGCACTGATTAGGTTAACAGAGAGATTGGAAAATATTATTGAATTGATTATAACTGAGTACAATGATTCCTATATATATAAGAGGGAACCAAATACTAAACTGATAGATAACCCGATATGAGACTAAATATATATTACAATATCTAACACTCCCTCTCAAACTCACGGTGGGTTCACAGTGTGAGTTTTCCCACCAAGTAACAAAGTCTCTGAACAGTGTGAAATTTAGTGAAGAAGTCTGCTGTCTGTTGTGAAGATGTAACAGAATGAAGGGAAATGGTCCATGCTTCAAAGCACTCACGAACATAGTGACAATCTATCTCTATGTGCTTCGTTCACTCATGAAAGATAGGGTTGCTTGCAATAAACAGTGCACTCTGGTTATCCTGTGAGAGTGACACCGATATCTGATAACAACCAACGAACATGAACAATCTCTCTAGTAGTAGCTGCCATTGCTTTGTACTCAGTTTTGGTGGAAGAACATGCAACAACTGCCTGTTTCGTGCTCTCCATGAGATCAGCGAATCACCAAGAAACAGACAGAAACCTGTGGTAGACCGTCTAGTAGTAGGATCTCAAAATTGCATAAATACATATTTATTTAATTAAATCAATTAAAATCAACTAAATATGGATAAAATCTAATTTATTAGAGCCTTCTAATGATTATCCATTCCTATATGCAGTCCATTAATTTATTTTGTTCAAATTTCACCTCCAAACAACTTCTTACAAAAAACCTCTTTTCTTTCGAAAATTTACAAAAGTAGTTTCCTTTATTTAGAAAAATCCAGAAAATTTAGAATTACCATCTACTAATAAATATAAGATTTTCCAAATAAATTTTCTAATTTTTTATTCTTCAGAAAGAATATTTTCAATAATGTCCCCAACAATCTCAAAATTGCGTAAATATATATATACTCAATAAAATCAAATCAAATCAAATTAGAGGGATAAAATCTCTCCCCCAATTTCCCCACTGCCAGACCAGCCTACCAAAATAGCATAACAAAATTTAAATTCGAATTTTACCCTCAATCGATATTTTGCACAAAAACCATTTTCTTTCAAACTATTTACAAAAAATACTTTCTTTATTCAGAAAAATCTCAAAATTTTTAATATACTCAATTATAAATAGAAAAATTTATTCTGCAATACAAAAGTAGAAATTTGTACCTCCAAGATATTTGTACGTGTTTTGCACGTGCAACAAATATTCATAAAATAGCCAAATTAATCAAAATAATTAATTTAAAATCAATTATTAATTAAAAATGTTATATTGTTATTAGAAAATACTTTTGATTTAATTTTTAGCTCTTTTACGGTTGGAATGAAATTCTTTCATTAAAAATCAATTATATCAACATAGAGTCAAAAAATGAGTTTCTTTAATCAAAAAATATAAAAATAAAACATATCATACTTAAATGAGGGACATCAATTATAGACATCCAAATTTTGAGAAATCCAAAATTTTCTAACCTTGCAAGTGCAACAGTAATTTCAAGAAAACGGTCAAAATGTCAATTTCACTAATTCAATATTATTTAATAATTCCAAATATATATATATATATATATATATATATATATCACTCCCCCCTAGAATAGTTCTATCCTCAGAACTATCCTTAATAAGAGGAAAACAAAAATACAAAACTTACACAACAGTTTCAGAAAATCATTCTATCATTATTTTCTAATTACATTGGGTTGCTGACTAAAGAAAATAACGTAGAATAAGAACGGTAAAGTAAACATGAAAACTGACAGAGCAACAAGTATAAACAAAAAAATCCATAAAGCATAAAACTAATCTCAAGAAGATAAATTAAGTTGTATAAAAGAAAATATAAACTGTGCAATAACTTGTTGAAAGCAACTAAACAATAAATTAATGCATACAAATTTCTATAGCAAAATTATCATAACTAATATAAATTAGTCGTACTTTAAAGCAGATCAAGGATTCAAAAGCTTTCTTAAAATTTGAATACACTATAACCACAATGCACTATAAACTTAAGAATTAATGAAAATAGACAAACGTATGTAACACAAAACTTAGACAAGAATACGGGTAAAAGAAAGCTGTCTAAAGTAACAAATAACAATAAGTTTGGTTAGTGAAATAAAATATTAAGCACTCCAAGGGTCGTTAAAACATTTGTATAAAACAAAAAATATAAAATAGATATATAAGCAGGTCAAAAAAAAATGATTACTGATCAAATAACATCGTAAAAGAGAAAAATAATAAGGTCAACCATACAAAAAAAGAAGCCAAATGAAAAAGTTAAGAACATGAATAATGGCAAAAGTAAATAATAATAAAAGTATCACGAAGGTTCAAACTTAAATATGATTAAAAAAAATATATAGGCCTGGGAAGATAGTCAATCAAAGACACGTCGAAATACCAACAAATTTAGTTAAGCCAAAATAATAATAATAATGATAATAATAATCTGAAAAGTAAAATAAAAATAAAAACCAAAACATGCTTGTTGAATTTCGTTAAAAAGTATATGACAAGTGTAATAGTAAGAGTAATGATGTATATGAAAACACACACAAAAAAATCAGTTGTAAAAGCAATATAATAACCATATATGCGATTTCAAATTAAATATATAGAATACTGATTAGTATATCAAAATATTTGTAAATTGTCAAGTATAGCAAGAAAATTAACTTAGGATATTATATATGCAAATAAGTGTTTGGAATATATGATAAAACGAACAATGCTATAACTTAAAAACTATAAGTAGTTGTAGTAGTAAAACAAGTATAATAATAGTAAATGAAATAATAATATAATATTGGAATAATATATAATATTAATTATATAGAAATAAAATGAAAATAATATATAACTATGAATAATCAAAATCATATTATATAAGTAGCAAATAAATATAAGATAAGCCAGGAAAATAAAATAGTATGAAGTACAAAAATACTAACATATGTAAAGATAAAGTATCTATATATATATATATATATATATATATATATAAAATACTAAGATAGAGAAAATAGTTAATAGTAAACGGTGATGGTATAGGATGAGAAATAATAATAATAATGATGGTGAAGAACATATTGTCGACATAGAAGTAGGTATAGATGATAAAGTGGTTGAGTCAATGTGTATGTAAGTATAACTGTATTATAACTAATAAAGTTGAAGTAGTATAGACTAAGTTTTAAAACATTATAAATTAGTATAAATTAGTACAAGAGAATGGAATAGTGGTAAGTAATATATATAAAACTAAAAGTTGGGGGTCATTAAAGTAAAAAAAAAAAAAAAAAAACTCTTTTGTTGTGGGTTTGCCTCATTGATGTCTAGCTGCAGGCTTACCTCCTTGACATCAAGTTGCAAGTTTGTCTCCACGACATCTGATTGTAGGTTGTCGTCTGGATATTCGGTTGCAGTTTTTGCCTCTTCCATACGTATATTGATTGCTTAATTAAGTATGATGTTATATTTTAAAATTGGTGATATAAAAATAGAAGTAAAAGTATGGGATAGAAAAATAGGAAATAAGGTAGAAAATTAAAATGATAGAATGAAAAGGTACATGTCATAAATGTTGAATATAAATAGTAGAAAATAGTAGTAATGAAAATAATATAAAAGTAAGGAGAAAAAAATAAAATGAAGTAAATGCATAAGCTTAAATGCAATTGTGAATGAGAAATAACTATGTAGTGTAGTAAGTTAGCATAAATAATCATGTCATAAAATATGCAGTAAATAGTAGAAAGTATATGTAGTAAGAAAATAACAAGAATGGTAAAAATTCATAATGTTAAGGTAACAAGTGACTATAGTATATTATAGCAGTGAAAGTATAAAAATAATAAAATAAAGCAATACAATTAATAAGTAGCCATTAGCAGTGAAGAGCGAGTATAACAAAAGTAGTAAATAGTAGGTAATAACAATTACATTTGAGTATAAGTCGTAAAAACGAGATAGGAAATTTTTTTTATAGTGTGAGACGTATGTTATATTTATATAAGTAAAAATATTCACATCATGTTAAAACATATTGGAATTAATAAGACAATATAAAGAAATAAAACAAATGATTATATATATACATAATAAAAACATCGTAAAATCAAAGTATATATAAAATGAATGTAAATAAAAATTTAAAGCATAATAGGAATAATAATAAAAGAAATTAATAGTCGTAGAGATAATTTAATAAGTAGTAATTGAAACTAATATAATGTGTAACAATAATAGCAAAATAAATGAGTAAATAAAAGTTCATAATAATATAAAAGACAGAATTTTAAGAAAGAAAAAGATAAAAGAGAGGGGAAAAGGTAGTCTACATAAAATTAAAAAAAAAACATAACGTATTCAAAGCAATAATCGAAAGAAAACGAAATTTAAGTAAAAGTTGTTAATTATAATGTAATTATTGTAATAACCGTCACATTCCAAACTTCAATAATAAGACTTGTTTCTATAAAACACAAAGCTTATAGAACAAATAGACTAGAACCAGCAAAACATACTTTAAAATTAAACAACTAAAATAGATAAGACAATAACTAATAAAATTATCTCAATTTAACGTCATTAATAATTAAAAAATAATTAAAAGGTAATCATAACAGTAGGAGAAAACAAATTATTTGTCTTCTATTTACGCGGAAACAATCAACCCACTTACGATAACGAAACTCTTGGTCGAATCTAGACATACAAATAATTCAAATTTCATTACAAACATTCATGATCAAAACATCAAACTCACATATCTAATGTCTACCTAGGTATTCACACTTCTAATGTCCACCCTAGGTACGCACACTTCTAATGTCCATCCTAATTTTGTTCCCCTATACCATGTTTAGTTTAACTAATTGAAGTTTGCTCTGATACCAACTCTGTAACGCCCCGAATTTTCAATAAATAAAAATTAGAAATAAGTGCCACAATTTTCAGAATCAACTTCTATGTAATCATAAATACAATATCAAATACATGGAAAATTAAAACTTTTTATTACAATTGTTCTTTCTTACATTTGCACAGTAAAAAAAATTTAATACATTTATTACAACACAACCCAACACTTAAACTTTAATCATCTTAAATCCAGGCTTCCACTTTACTTGGGCAACTCACAGCAAATCCTGCAAGATAACTGAAGGGTGGGCATGTCAATTGAAGGCAGTTGACATCAACTATAATAATAGTGATACCTCTACATCACGCAATCACAAACTTGAAGCACATTAATTTAGCAATAACAAATGATGCATAAACAATAATAAATAGAACATGGAATAGCAATAAATGGAGCACAAAACAACAAGTGAAGCTAGGCTAAGTGTCAAGTGTATGAAATGAAAACAGAAAACAAGTATGCATATGCATGTGATGATTTCTAATGCATACTTGTCGGATTCTATGTATCAAATACTACATAGGTCCGGTGCAAGCCCTTATCATTCTCCACTTTATAGGGTTCAATCTCTTGTTATGCAACTAACCTACTACGGTGACAGAAATAAGATTAGACACTCTGTGAATAGACCCCAGCCCTGGTATGCATCCCGCCGAGCTGTACAAGTGTAAACACGCAAGCATCTCATCAACATTGCTCTAACTCTGGAGAATGACCTCCCTGCCGTACATTTCGGAAGTAGACCCCAGTCACGGAATACATCCGTCCGACTGTACAAGTGTACTGCGCAAACATACCTTACATTCCGCAAATAGAACCTAGTCCTGGAACGCATGCAGCCGAATGTCCAAGTGTACCGCACGAACATACCAAATCCATCTCACTTCTAGACATTCCGAAAATAGACCCCAGTTCCGAAACGCATCCCGGCAGACTGTACAATTGTACCACGCGAACATATTGGAGAGACACAAAATCACACAGTTCCAGAATACATCTGCCGGACTGAAAGAGAGCCCATACTTACGTTGCCCAAGTTCCATTACATCTCTATTGGTGTCTGTCCTTATAGTTATTATATTCAATTAAATAAAATCACAGTTCTCCCTAGAGTTGGTGTACCCTACCGGACTTAACTCTACTAAATCAATAATAAAAGCCTCACTGACCAAATTTCACAAAATCACATTTGCCGGCATGCTAGAGTCCCACTCAACCTCTAGAGTCTTATAACTCAAAATATTTTCAATAATCTTTCTAGGGTCCACGTCATAACCCTAAGCCTCAAATCAACCCACTTGGTTTAATTATACAAAATACTCTTCATTATCCATATTCCTTTTAATCAACTAATACTACCATAAGAACTCTTTATATATATGGAAACATATCCAACTTACGGAAATTCTTTAAAATCAACTTTTAATTGCACATTTTTATTCATTCATAAAGTTCAATCGATTATACTAGGAATTTATTCAATTCAACTGAAATAAGTCTTTTAATCATGTGGGATCTCGTCCCAAAAATCTGATATTCTTTTGCCTAAAATTTGAAATTAAATTCTCAAAAAATTGAAGTCTTAGAATCAATAATCTATAACATTGAAATTTATTAAATTAATTTTTCACCAAATACTTTTTTTTCATTTTTATTTTAGAAGATTTAAACTCAAAAAAAAAAAATACTTAACAGAAAAAAAAAACAAACAAAACTCAAAAGAAATAATAAAAAAATAGCACAACGACTATATTTGTCAAAGAAACCCAAAAAAAGAAGAAGAAAGAAATAAAACTAGCCTAACCAGGTTCAAACCCGTGCGACCAGCAAGAGGCCCAAATTCAAATTCCCAAGTCCACTTGCGCTAGCCAACTACCCCAATGCCACTATCTGTCTTATCTGGCATAGAAATATATTTAACTCAAAGTGCTGTACAGACCCTAGGTCCTGTACAAACCCGAAACCCTATAACTCCAAACCCTAATACAATAACTTGGGTTATTGTTCACTTCATGAACAGTGAACCCGAAACCCAACATATCCCAATTCAACCATACAACAATTATTCAAACCCTAATGTTAAACTTGAATTTTTAAAACTTTAAAAACAACAAATAAGCATGGAAAATCTCAACTTTAAAAAACAATCCAAACATGAATTTAAGAGCATACAATAAGTTCTAATTATCTACAAATCTCCATCATCTACAAGTTACATCCATGATCCTCAATCAATTTTATAGATCCCAAACTAAATCTTTATCAATTCAAATTTTTATTTTTTTGTTCATGATAATCTCTAAGTTATAATATTAAAACCCAATATTTAATACACAATCCATCATCATACAACAATCAAAACTCTAGAATCTAAATCACGAAATTAAAACTAATTAAAATAGTGAATTCTCTTATAAAAATTGCAACCTTTTAATCAATCAAGCAATGAATTTAATTGTATTCAATGGTCTATGAATTTTCACAACAAATACCTATCAACTATTATAAACTCCATGATCATACAAGTATTTTTTGTAAATCAAACAAATTCTTTTATGCATCACCAATATTTAACATCAATAAACAATTTTTACATGATAATCCCATCTTAATTAGGGTTCTTATTCATGAAGATGTTATTTGACTACTCATTCATTGAGATTAATTCACTAGTAGGATTTTATTAATTATGTATAACCAAACAACTTCTAGCATTTTTTTAATCAATCATCATATTCTACAAACATGTAGCAAAACAAGAGACACGAGAGTATCACCCACCTCAAGGAAGATCAATGAAGAATAATATTAACTAGAAGAAAAGCCATTCTCCTCCTTGCGAAAATCCAAGGATCCAAGCCTCCAACTCCAAGAAATAATAGGGATAAAAATATTAAAGAGGATGATATATTTATTTATTTATTAATTATTTTTTTTATGTTCCAAAACAGAGAGATGGCTGCTCTCTATTATAGGCCGACTGCATATCTAGTGTTTTATCGCAGTTTTGCAATTTGGTCCCCCAACAATCCGAAAATTGCATAAATACATATTTATTTAATTAAATCAATTAAAATCAACTAAATATGGATAAAATATAATTTATTAAAGCCTTCTACTGAGTAGCCGGCTCTATATGCAGTCCATAAAAAAAAAATTTAAATTTCACCTCCGAACAACTTTTTACAAATAACCCCTTTTCTTTTGAAAATTTACAAAAGTAGTTCCTTTATTCAAAAAAATCCAGAAAATTTAGAATTATTATCTACTAATAAATATTAGATTTTTCAAATATTTTTTTTGACTTTTTATTCTCTAGGAAGAATATTTTCAATACAGTCCCCAACAATCTCAAAATTGCGTGTATATATATATATATATATATATATATATATATATATATATATATATATATATATATATATATATATACTCAATTAAATTAAATCAAATAAAATTAGAGGGATAAAATCTCTCCCCCAATCTTACCACTTCCAGAAAGGCCTACCAAAACTGCACAAAAAAATTAAATTCCAATTTTACCCTTGTTGCCGCTAAATTTGGTGTGGGGGCAAACAGATAGTATTTGTGGATTCTTAGGGAAACTGAATAGTAAACCTGTATACCTGTTTCGTCGGAGTTTGACGCTAACTCCTGCCGCACACCTGCAAAAAGTACAAGACACCGGGGTTGTTCCTGGCGACGCACCCTCCGACGCTCAAGTCAGTAATCAGGGAAGATTATGAAAGAGCGCAAAAACTGGAGAAAGATTGATTACCTCTCAATGGAGATGGATGGAGGGTATTTATAGGCGCCGCTGGGATCAGATTAGGAATGTAATTCCCCAGTGGTTAGATAAGGAGTGTAATCCCTAATTCCCAGTGAAGGGATAGATATGAATCAGGGCCGCTGATTAGGATTTAACCAGAAACCCTAATTCTATCCCTTCCGGACCGGGTCTCCTACGGGTTGAAACCCACACCCAGTTGAGGTGGATCCGTTTGCGGGTAAGTGGGTCTTTGGGGAAGATAATCAGTACCCGCTTCAGACCCATTGGTAGGTGAAATTACCGTTTTACCCCTGAGCTTCAAGATTCGTGCCCAATTTGGAGGATTCCGATTTAACCCCATTTTTGGCCATATCACGAGCCCCCCACTCCTAAAGACTGAGTTTGATCAGCCTTTGAGGAGTAGTTTAGCTGTTCTAATGGCTAGTGGAGTTGTATCGGAGTCTAAATGGAGGGTTTTGAATCTTGAAGGAGGTAGTGAGGTGATTTTTCAAGCTGTAAGCTGTTCTTAAGCTTCTCTGGATATTTGGTGGTTCCTATATATTTTTCTCGGATTATTTATTTAATTTTGCGATGTGTTAACTAGTCATTCGGGGGTCTTAACAACACATTCTAGGTAATAATTGTTCGTTTAGGGGCTCCAAAACGTTCCCCTGAATTTGTAATTATTTTCTAGAATTTTTAGTTAATTTTTCCGAATTTTTAGTAATTTTTTCGCAATTTTTAAATAAATAAAGCGATTAAAATAAATAAAAATTAATTTTTAATACCGATTCGTGGCGTGGCGCAATCTGGGCCCTTGATCAGAGCCGAGCGCGTTTTCTGGGTTATCAGACGATCCTCGCTCCTCGGCAGATAGTTTCTTCATATACGAGGGTCGGTTCTTCATCTCCTCGGCTCGGCTGCTCGGCGCCAAGCTCGGAATCAGCCGAACTACGTGGCATGATCCTGAGCGTCCATCTCAGTGCGGATCCCCAAAAAATGCTATCTTGTCGTTTAGTGGACGTGGCAAAATCTGAGCCGTCCATCCTGACGAGCGCGCTTTTTGACAAGATCCAACGGCTGAGGATGGTCGGCAGGTTTTTCCTCCATATTCGAGGGTCGGTTCTTCGTCCCCTCGGCTCGGCAGATCGGCTCATAGCTCGAAATCAGCCGAACTACGTGGCATGATCCTGAGTGTTCATCTCAGCGCGGATCCCCAAAAAACACTATCTTGTCGTTTAGTGGACGTGGCAAGATTTGAGCTGTCCATCATGATGAGCGCGCTTTTTGACAAGATCCAACGGCTGAGGATGGTCGACAGGTTTTTTCTCTATATACGAGGGTCGGTTCCTCGTCCCCTCGGTTCGGAGTCTCGGTGCCTTTAGCCGAGGCATGGAGTTAGATGTTTTGAAGTCTTGGCTCTGAAGCGTCGCCTCCCTCCGACCCAGTAGCTCGGTTGCTTAGCCAAGCTGTTCGGTAGCTCGGCTAGGCAGATTGGTGGCAGGCAGCTCGGAAGGTACACGTGGTCAGATCTGGAGCGTCCATATTGCGTGAATCACGAGGGCAAGGTTCAGATCACGAGAAAACGTTATTTTGTCGTTTTGTGAGCGTGGCACAATCTGAACCGTCCATCGTGTCTTGACACGAATTTTGGAGAGATCCGACGGTGATTTGTCTTCGGAAGGACTTTTCTCCATTTTCGAGGGTCGGTTCCTCGTCCCCTCGGTTCGGATGCTCGGTGCCTTTAGCCGAGGTATGGAGTTAGACGTATTGAAGAGTCTTGGCTTTGAAGCGTCGCCACCCTCCGACCCAGTGGCTCGGCTGCTTAGCCAAGCTGTTCAGTAGCTCGGCTAGGAAGACCGGTGGCAGGCAGCTCGGAGGGTACACGTGGTCAGATCTGGAACGTCCATCATTGCGTGAATCTCGAGGGTTGGGTTCAGATCACGAGAAAACGTTATCTTGTCGTTTTGTGAGCATGGCGCAATCTGAACCGTCCATCGTGTCTTGACACGAATTTTGGAGAGATCCGACGGTGATTTGTCCTCGAAAGGATTTTTCTCCATATATGAGGGTCGGTTCCTAGTCCCCTCGGCTCGGATGCTCGGTGCCTTTACCCGAGGCATGGAGTTAGACGTTTTGAAGAGTATTCGCTTTGAAGCGTCGCCACCCTCCGACCCAGTGGCTCGGCTGCTTAGCCAAGCAGTTCAGTAGCTCGGCTAGGCAGACCGGTGGCAGGTGGCTCGGAGGGTACACGTGGTCAGATCTGGAGCATCCATCATTGCGTGAATCACGAGGGCAGGGTTCAGATAACGAGAAAACGTTATTTTGTCGTTTTGTGAGCGTGGCGCAATCTGAACCGTCCATCGTGTCTTGACATGAATTTTGGAGAGATCCGATGGTGATTTGTCCTCGGAAGGATTTTTCTCCACATTCGAGTGTCGGTTCCTCATCCCCTCGGTTCGGATGCTCGGTGCCTTTAGCCGAGGCATGGAGTTAGATGTTTTGAAGGGACTCAGTAGCTCGGTTGCTCAGCCAGGCTGTTTGATAGCTCGGCTTGGCAGACCGGTGGCCGAGTTGTGGACTTAAGTGATTTGAGGAGTTTTTGCTTTTCGAAACGTCGCAACTCTCCTCTTGACGCTTTGGTTTCTTAGTGGGCCTTTTAGATTCCCAAGGAAGCCCAACATCATACTGGGGTTATAAGCTCTCACCCCCCCCACCCCCAAGTTCATTTCACCTTTTTACTCCAAACTTTTACTTTCACTCTCTGCGCTCTCTGCTAGTGGCGATTTTTGCTCCAAGGCGGTGACGTTAGCTGTCGCGTGGACCAGGCAATTTCCGGCGAGCTTATTCTGACCGTAAACGTCACTTCAAGGTTAGTCTCTTGCCTTATCTTTTTTATAGAGATGTCAAGGGTGAACTCGGGGAGTGAGGCCTCGTCCTCAGGCAATAGTGGTGCCGAGGAGAGGAGGCAGTCGGAGATCCGAAGGAAGGGAAAGCAAGTAGCCGATCTGTCTGTGGTCGAGGTGAGGAAGGAGAAGAAGAAGAGGAGTGTAGTGGCCCAATCTCCCGTGGTCAAGGTGATCGTGGAGAATCTGAGGCAAGCCCCTAAGACGGGCCGATACCCTTGTGTACTGTCCGGGCACGCTGGGGTTAGGCAGTACGAGGGCGACCTCATGAAGAAGGCGATCATCGGCCAGTCAGAAGTTTACGAAGAGAATAACTCGGTTCTGACTACCGAGGCAGATGAGATTGGATCGGTGCTATCCGAGAGGGACCTCCTTCGGATTAGTAAAGGGGTTTGCGATCCCTCCAGAGTACAAGCTAATTCTCCCCGGTGCTGGGATACGGGCGAACTCCAAGCTGTCGTCGTCGGATATGTGCATGTTCGACTATGACTCTCTGAATGCCGGACTGCGTTTTCCGCTGCATCCCTTCATTCGCCAGGTCCTCGGATGGTACTGCCTCGCGCAGACCCAATTTATGCCGAACACATGGCGTCATGTGAATGCCTTCCTGCTCCAGTGCCGCAACGCCGAAGTCGAGCCAGACCTGACGGTCTTCCGAAGCATGTATCGGATAAACCGGATGCACAAGACCGAGCATCGATACTACCTGGCACCGAGGAAGGGTGTTCGGATCATAGAAAACTCGGACTCGATCAAAGGCTGGAAGGAAAAGTTCTTCATATTGAGGGAGGCGTCGATGCTGCAAATTCCGAGCCGGTGGAAGCCAGAGGTGCCCAAATTTGCGAGGGCCGACCCGGAACTGAATGCGACCGAGGAGGAAGTGGCGAGGAAGATCGTAGCCCTCCCGATGTTGAGTTGGAGGGAGATGACCGAGGAGGTTCTGTACGGGTCAGGCCTTAGTCCGATCGACCCAAGTATGCTCCTGACATCTCGTATTATATTTTTTTTCTAAGTCTTTAGCTCGCTTTACTGACTCAATTTGTTTGTTGTTTGGTACAGAAGCGCCGAAGATGGACTTCAATGCCATGATGAACGAAAGGGGCAAGGTGGCTGATGGTAGGAAGAGGAAGAGGCCGAGCACGACCGCCTCGTCAGGTCGGCAGCTTAAAGTTGCTTCGACTACCACTCCGCCTCCCCTGGTCACTGAGGTCCCCTCGTCGACGGTGGTCATTGTCGAAGAGCCCTCGGTTCCGGTTGCTTCTGCCCCGGTCGGTGGGGCCTTCAACGTCATGGCAGCGTTGTCGCTTGAGGCTCCGCCGTTGACAGCTCCGGCCGAGGAGATCTTGACCAAGCAGCACAAGCAGCTGTTCGTTCCGAACTGGCGATTCAAGAATCATGATGGATTCCTCAGAAACTCGCAGATGTCGATGTAGGTCGTCAAACACCTGGCGACCCCGAAAGATCGAGCCGCGCTGAAGGCGGGGATAGTCGGCGACGATACCTACGAAGTGGCTCGGTCGCTCGTATCGGTGAGTTTCTTTTGAGAATTTCTTCAAGTCTATTACTCGGCCCTTATTTTGTACTCACCATTGTTTTGTCTTCACAGGCCACCTGTCACTTCAGCCATCTCCTTGAGGCGTTCGCCGAACAGGAGAAAGAGTTGAAGGCCGCAGTGATAAGGACAGGGCGGAAAAGGTGAAGGTGGTTCGGCAGCTCGAAGTAGAGCAGAGGCAAGCCGAGGGCTTAGAGGTCCAGGTTGTCGATCTTGTGGCCGACCTAGAGCGAGTCAAGGGGCGGCTTGCTGAGGAGTCTGCCAAAGCCGCCAAGGCTGCCGAGGATCTGGCGGCGTCGGCGAAGGCTCTGGCCGAGGTGAAGGCGGTGAAAGAGGCCTTGGCAACGATGATCAAGGTCGAGGTCGAGGCCGAGGCGAAGAAGCACATGGCCTCGAACATGGAGAAGTCTTACCGGAGGGCGCTCGACCATGTTCAGGACCGCGTCCCGGGCTTCGAGCAGGTCAGCTACAGATTGTGGCCGGGGTCCCCCTTAGACGGTGAGGAGGAGGGAGATGAAGGTGACGAGGGAGAAGGCGACGACGACGAGGAGGAGGTTGCCGACGCCTTGGTGACAAACCCCCGGGCTGAGGTGAGGAATGAGGGGTCATCTGGCGAAGCGCCTGTGGTCGAACCGGCGACGCAGGTGGACCCCTGATCTCCTCGTCCTTTTGTAATCTTTGTTTTCTTTTTCAAAAAATGTAAGCCTTTTTACAGACTGGCCACCGCTCCTTTTTATGAATGAGAATTTTACTTCAAACTTGTCCAAGTGTTTGGGTCGGTGTGTAGTTTTCCAATTGCGATGTTCTTGTATTTCAGATCCTCGATCACACCCCAAATACCGCAGCGGCTCGGCGACGTGCCGAGCTGTTCAAGCAATCTCGCGAGGCTCGACTCGTGGGTGAGATCGAGCTCACCAGAAGGTTGATGTTCAACATGGAGAAGAATAACAGCGAGCTTCTGGCCGAGGTGCACCATCTCCGGATAGTTGAGGAGGAGCTCTCGGCGAAAGAGGCAGAGCTAGCCTCGATGATGGCCGAGCGAGATGAGCTCGAGAAGAAGGTCGTATTATATCCGGAGATGACCAACTTACGTTGTATTATATCCGACAGCGTTGAGTACCCCAGTTCAGCAAAGCTCCCTCGGTTCAAGATAATGGTTAAGGACGACACTCTGAAGGATAGGATCGTCGAGCTCGAGGAGGAGGTGGCTCGACTGAAGCCTCAGCCTGTGAGAGCTAATGTTCGCAGCACTTCTTGCACTCGCGAGGAGAGAGAACGGGGGATCACCTTCTACGAGCTAGCGACTCGTGGCCAAGTTATTGGTCGGACTGCGGCCGACGCACAAAGCGGAGTAGCTGTTAGCTCGAGCGGGGCTTCGGTCGGAGCAACTGTTAGGGTTAGTGGCGAGGCAGCGTCCCAGTTCGTCGGCCTAGAGATAAGCTCGGAGGTGAAAAGACGGAAACTGCGATTGTCTCTGAATCGGAACGTCCCTGTTCCGAGGAGGCACTGAACGAATGGCGTCGAGCCTTTTACTTCTTGCATCGTCTCTGTTGTCGTAATAACATGCCTTGTAATTTATTTAGTTGCTTTCCTGCTGTAACTGTCAGCCTTGTAAATTTACCAAGTGTCTTAATAAAATCGAAGTTGTTTAGTTCATCGTTGTGCCGTGGTCGCCTTATTCTTGACGCCGAACCATAAGGACCCATAGTTGTCTTCTTTGTAGGCTTTAGCCGCAGAACTTTAGTTTCTCGCTCGGAGTATACCGAGGTGACTGTGCGCTTCCGAGGTGCGATAACTCGGACATCAGATTCCTGCCACATGGCAACATCTAGACGGTCGGTCATGATCGTGGTACGTATCACGAGGTGGGAGGCACGAGTTCCATGAAAATGCTATCTTGTCATTTAGTGGACACGTGGCACGATCACATCCGTTCATCACATTCTACCACGCATTTTGAGATGATCCAACGGCGAAATCGGTTCGGCAGAATTTTTCTCCATATACGAGGGTCGGTTCCTCATCTGCTCGGCTCGGGATTTTGAGTGAGCGCAGTTCAGCCGAACGATGGATTCCGAACCACCGTTAGAGTTGTTCAACGGTTGTGGGAGCAATTCCGAATGGCAACCTACTTGTAGCTTGCTTACGAGCGAGCTGGCGAAGTAGGGTCGAGCCGAGTGCTGGACCCCGAACCATCGGAAGAGTTGTTCAACGGTTGTGGGAGCAGTTCCGAACGGCGACCTACTTCTAGCTCGCTTACAAGCGAGCTGGCGAAGTAGGGTCGAGCCGAGTGTTGGACTCCGAACCATCGGTAGAGTTGTTCAACGGTTCTGGGAGCAGTTCCGAACGACAACCTACTTCTAGCTCGCTTACGAGCGAGCTGGCGAAGTAGGGTCGTGCCGAGTGTTGGACTCCGAACCATCGGTAGAGTTGTTCAATAGTTGTGGGAGCAGTTCCGAACGGAGACCTACTTCTAGCTCGTTTATGAGCGAGCTGGCAAAGTAGGGTCGAGCCGAGTGTTGGACTCCGAACCATCGGTAGAGTTGTTCAACGATTGTGGGAGCAGTTCCGAACGGCGACCTACTTCTAGCTCGCTTACGAGCGAGCTGGCGAAGTAGGGTCGAGCCGAGTGTTGGACTCCGAACCATCGGTAGAGTGAAGAGTAAAGGCAGAGAGATGTAAGCAATTTTTACAAGTTGCATATGAAAAAACTTTCTTTATTGACTACTAATGGCCGGCTGCTTCTAAAGTTGCGAGCCGTTATTACAAGAGAAAAATAAAAGAAAATTATTACAAGTAATAGGAGAGGAACGGTTCGACATCTCCAAGTGTTTAGAGAGGCGTTGGTGCTCTCTCTTGGTACTTTAAGAGATGGTCGGCATTCCATGTCCTAGGGATCTCCCTGCCTTCGAGGTCTTCTAGTCTGTACGTGCCGGGCTGAACTTCTTTGACGATCTTGTAAGGTCCCTCCCAGTTCGGAGCGAGTTTACTCTTCTGACCGGGGAAAGAGATGGCCAACTTCCTGAGGACCAGGTCTCCTTCTTTGAGGTCGGTAGGACGGACTTTCTTGTTGTATGCCATCTCGATCCTTCTTCGGTAGCTTTGTTGACAAATGACAGCTCTTTCTCGGATCTCATCTATCAGGTCTAGACTTGCTCGGAGCTCTTTGGCATTTTGCTCTTCTTCATAAGCTATTAGACGAGGAGAAGGTATTCCGACTTCCAGGGGATGATGGCCTCGGACCCATAGGTGAGATTAAATGGGCTCTCTCCTGTGGGGGTCCGTTTTGTGGTGCGGTAGTTCCACAGCACGTTGGGAAGCTGATCGACCCATAAGCCTTTGGAACACTTATCTAACATCTTCTTAATGCCGGAGAGGATCTTTCGGTTAGCATTTTTGGCTTGGCCATTCGACTGAGGATGAGAGACGGAGGAGAACCGGTGTTGGATGGCAAGGTCTTCGCATAGAGCTCGGAAGGCAGCCCCGGTGAACTGGGTTCCGTTGTCTGTTATTAGGACCCTAGGGATGCCGAATCGGCAGATCACGCTCTTCCAAAAGAACTGGACGACCTTGTTCTCGGTGATCGTGGCCAAGGGCTCGGTTTCTATCCATTTCGAGAAGTAGTCGATCGCCACGACTAAGAATTTAAACTGCCCGGGAGCTGGCGGAAATAGCCCTAGTAAATCCATCCCCCACATTGCGAAGGGGATCGGACTTGATAGGGAAGTGAGTGGAGCTTGTGGGAGGCGTCGGATGTCGGAGTACTTCTGACAGGAGCTGCATTGCCGAACGTGCTGTTCGGCGTCTCGTAGGAGAGTGGGCCAGAAATATCCGTAGTTCAACACCTTGCGTGCTAGAGCTCTGGAACCCGAATGTGCTCTGCCGATGCCCTCATAAAGTTCTTGCAGGGCGTAGTCGGCTTGCCCGGGGGAGAGGCATCTCAGGTACGGCCTGCCGTCGACCTGTGTGAAGGAGCGTTTGTATAGGATGCCTCCGATCAGTGTGTAACGCTCGGCCCGGGTTCTTACTCTTCGAGCTTCCTTGGGATCCTCGGGGAGGAGTCCGTCCCTTAAAAATTCGATGAGGGGTTTCATCCAGTTATCTTCAAGTAGGACAGGCAGCGACTCTATGGAGTCGGAGGTTTCGTCCTCTATACTCGGCTTCAGAAGAACCTCTATCAAGACGGTCTGCTCGAGACCTTGAAGGGAGGAGGAGGCTAGTTTGGAAAGGTCGTCGGCCTGAGCATTTTCTTCTCGGGAGATTCTTTGGATGAGGGCTTCTTCAAATAGTGCCATGAGGCTCTTGACTTTGGCTAAGTATTTAACCATCCTGTCATCGCGTGCTTCATACTCGCCGAGGACCTGATTGACGACTAGCTGAGAGTCGCTAAAGATCCGGAGGCGTTGGGCTCCTGCATTTCGAGCCATTCCAAGGTCGGCTATGAGTGCCTCGTATTCTGCTTCGTTGTTCGAGGCCTTAAAGTTGATACGGAGGGAGTATTGGAGGATGAAGTCATCTGGGCCTGCCAGAATGACCCCTGCCCCGCTTCCCTCATTGCAGGAGGATCCATCCACATAAACCGACCAGACGGGTGGTCCTTTCACTGTTTGGCTGGACTCGGGGATGGTACTTTCAACTATGAATTCTGCTAAGGCCTGAGCCTTGATCGCGGTCCGAGGCTGGTAAGTTATATCGTGCTGGCTCAGCTCGATAGACCACTTCATAAGGAGACCAGATGTCTCCGGCTTGTGGAGGACCTGCTTTAGCGGCTGGTCGGTAAGAACGACCACCGAATGGGACTAAAAGTACGGACGAAGCTTTCTTGCGGCCATCACCAGGGCATAAGCCATCTTTTTTATCTTCGGGTATCAGAGCTCGGCGTCCCGAAGCACCTTGCTCACATAGTAGATGGGCTTCTGAGCCCGGTCTTCTTCCCTTACTAAAACGGTGCTGAGAGTCTGCTCGGAGGCTGCTAGGTAGAGGTAGAGGGGTTCGCCAGGAATTGGTTTGCTGAGGAGGGGAGGATTGACGAGGTAAGCCTTGAGCTGGTCGAAGGACTCCTGTTGCTGTTGTCCCCATTCGAAACCTTTAGCCCCCCTGAGGGCCTTGAAGAAGGGGAGGCATTTCTCCCCTGACTTTGAGAGAAAACGCCTTATGGCAGCCAAGCAGCCTGTCAACCTCTGAACTTCCTTAACATTCTTGGGGGGTGCCATGTCTAATATGGCCTTGAATTTCTCTGGGTTTGCTTCAATTCCTTGCTGGCTAACCATGAAGCCGAGGAACTTTCCTGACGAGAGACCGAACGCACACTTGTTTGGATTGAGTCTCATGTTGTGCTTTCTCAGAACATCAAATGCCTCTTGGAGGTCGGTTACATGGTCAGGACCTCGGATGCTTTTTACAAGCATGTCGTCAACATACACTTCCATATTACGGCCGATTTGAGCTTGGAAAACCTTGTTGACGAGGCGTTGGTATGTGGCTCTGGCATTCTTCAGACCAAAGGGCATGAACCTGTAGCAATAGAGGCCCTGGTCGGTTACGAATGAGGTCTTCGGGATATCCGGAGGGAACATCCGGATCTGGTTGTAGCCTGAGAAGGCATCCATGAAGCTGAGGAGTTCATGTCCCGAGGTGGCATCGATCAGAGTGTCAATACTCGGAAGAGGAAAGGGATCCTTGGGGCAGGCCTTGTTGAGATCAGTAAAATCAATACAAATCCTCCAAGTCCCTTTGGACTTCTCACCATTACTACATTTGACAACCACTCGGGATAGTTCACCTCTTGTATGAACCGGGCCTTCAAGAGCTTTTCCACCTCCTCTTTTATAGCTAGCTGGCGTTCGGGAGAGAACTTGCGCCTCTTCTGTTGAACCGGTTTGAACCCCGAAATAACGCTGAGGTGGTGGACTAAGAACTCTTCGGAAATTCCGGGCATGTCGGCAGCTGACCAAGCGAAGAGGTATCGGTTCCTTCGGATGCACTGTACAATGTCCGAGCATAGGGCGGATGGGAGGGTCTTGCTAACAAAGAACTTGCGAGTTGGATCCTGCTCAGAAAAGAGCACTTCCTCCAATTCATCCACCGGCTCGGACGTCGGTCGGGCAGCATCTTGGGGGATTTCCAGAGTTTCTAAGGAGGGGACTGGACCGAGGGTAGAGGTCATGTAGCACCTGCGTGCTGTTTCCTGATTGCCTTTCACCTCCCCGACTCCGGCCTGAGTTGGAAACTTCATTTTGAGGTGATAGGCAGAGGGGACGGCTTCGAGGGCGGCTAGGCCGG
This sequence comes from Hemerocallis citrina, assembly GCA_017893485.1. Lineage (NCBI taxonomy): Eukaryota > Viridiplantae > Streptophyta > Magnoliopsida > Asparagales > Asphodelaceae > Hemerocallis > Hemerocallis citrina. The sequence continues at coordinate 125,547,014 of CM030360.1, forward strand.
ACCGACCCAATATAACATTGTAGGCAGCAGGGACATCTACAACCATGAAGTCCATCGGCTCCGTTCGGGTGGTAGGAGTTTGCCCAGCGGTTACATCGAGGGTGATCACCCCTTCGATTGTTACTGGTACTCCCGTGAACCCATGGAGCGTGTAGCCGGTGGGCTTGAGTCTATCTCTGGAGAGTCTGAGTCCTTTGAAAGCGACGAGGAATAGGATGTTAACGGAGCTACCATTGTCCACTAGGATCCTCTCCACTTTGAAGTTCGCCATGTGGAGACTGATGACGAGTGCGTCACAATGGGGCGTTCTGACACCCTCAAGGTCTTCATCTGAGAAGGTGACGGGCACTCCGAGGCCTTTAGGAGGAGGGTTGGCTCGAACCGAGTTGACTTTTCTTATAAACGCCTTACGAGAGGAGTTTGAGGAGCCCCCATGAATGAGGTGGAGGACACGCTCTTCCTCGAAGTCGGGCGTTTCATCGCGTTCCGGACGCTTATTAGCCCCCCGAGGCGGGGGAGGAAGTTCGTCTCGATCCTTTCTCACGAATCTGGTCAGCTGCCCCTCTGGATAAGGGCTTCTATCTCATTCTTTAGGGCCCGACAATCTTTGGTGTCGTGGCCGTGGTCCCGGTGATAATGACACCACTTCTCTTTATCCCTTTTCTTGGCAGGGGTGTTCATCCTCGGAGCAGGAGGTATGATCCCTTCCTTCTCAACTTCCATCAGAATGGTAGAGACATTAGTGGTGAGGGGAGTAAACTTCTCGAATCTGGGGGCAGGTCGGCGCTGGCCGGCATTATCCTTCTAGAGCTTCTTGGCTCCTTCCTCTTCTGTTCCCTTTCTCTTAACCCCAGAGGAAGACCCCTCCAAGTCGGGGTGGTGCTCGGCTTCTTCGGCCCGAATATACTTTTCACTTCGGAGAAGGAGGTCGGAGAAGTTCTGAGGAGGCTTCTTGGCGAGGGAGGAGCGGAGGTTGGAATTGAGGACATTGGACTGAAATGCTGCCGCAGCGACCGACTGGTCGAGGGATGCTATGGACCTGGCTTCAGCTGTGAACCTCTTCACATAGTCTCTCAACTTTTCACCTTTCTTCTGGTGGAGGTACAGTAGCGAGATGCTGGTCTTCTCGGTTCTATGGCTACTTACAAAATGTGTGACGAAGATGGTCTCGAATTGCTCGAAGGAGAATATTGAGGTTGGGGCGAGGCGAGAGTACCATTCTCGAGCTGGGCCCTTAAGAGTTGCGGGGAAGGTTTTGCAGAGGAGAGCATCGGAAGCTTGATGGATGAGCATTAGGGTCTTAAAGCTTTCGATGTGATCGACGGGGTCAGTCTCCCCGGAGTAGGTCTCAAATTGAGGAGGCTTGAAGCCGATTGGTACAGTTGCATCCATTATGGTTCGAGAAAAAGGAGGTCTGCTAGGACGAAGGGTCCTTCCTCTAAGCTCCTCTTCTCGGTCTAACTGACCTAAGTGCCTCTCCATCTCATGGAGACGGTGGTATACAGCGTCATCCCTTCAATGGTAATCAGCCGAGTCCCTAGACTCGTCTTCGTACGAGGGAGAGCGGGGGCTACGACGTCGGTAGCTCCTGGAGCGATGAGGACTTGGAGTATGCTGGGAGTTGCTAGGAGCGGGAGGAGGAGTTGGGGATCGTCGGCAAGGACTTCGAACCGGAGGAGGAGAGGGAATCTTTGGAGCATTAGTGTTAGGACGGAGATTGAGAGCTTGCACGACAGTCGCTTGGAACTGCTGGAACTCGGTACGAGTGATGGGTGCCTCATCGTTCCTCGGCTGTTGCCGACCTACAGGGGAGTGTGGTCTTCTTCTGTGATGCTCGGGGGACTCTCTCTGCCCCCTTCAGGTAGGGGACCTTCTTTATTCTCGGCGGCGAGGAGATCGCTCATCCGGACGGTGTTGGCGGGAGGTTCCCTCTCGGGCCCGCTTTTCATCCAGATGTCGGTGAAGATTCTCGTCCTTCTGCCGATTGAGGATAGTGTTGCGGAGATGGGAAGCTCGGGGATGATGGGAGGCCATAGAGTCCGAAGAGGCGTTATGGATGGAGACGTGGTCCGGATGGAGTGGTTGTTTCTGCGGATTGGGACCTCTAGGAGGTTGCTGATTCTGCGGAGGAGGCAGGTCCTATTGGAGTGGGTCTTCCGCTGGAGGAGGAAGTTGCCCTTGCTGTGGAGCGAGTTGAGGGGGAACTTCTTGTTGCTGATCGGGGTTGGGTCCTCGGTTGGACCCTCTGGATCTGACTTTCCTAGAAGGCATGGCTGGAGAAGATCTGTTCCACGGGAAGAGGGGAGGTTGCTATTCGTTAGTTTCCCACAGATTGCGCCAATCTGTTGCCGCTAAATTTGGTGTGGGGGCAAACAGATAGTATTTGTGGATTCTTAGGAAAACTGAATAGTAAACCTGTATACCTGTTCCGTCGGAGTTTGACGCCGACTCCTGCCGTACACCTGTAAAAAGTGCGAGACACCGGGGTTGTTCCCGGCGACGCACCCTCCGACGCTCAAGTCAGTAATCAGGGAAGATTATGAAAGAGCGCAAAAACTGGAGAAAGATTGATTACCTCTCAATGGAGATGGATGGGGGGTATTTATAGGCGCCGCTAGGATCAGATTAGGAATGTAATTCCCCAGTGGTTAGATAAGGAATGTAATCTCTAATCCCCAGTGAAGGGATAGATATGAATCAGGGCCGCTGATTAGGATTTAACCAGAAACCCTAATTCTATCCCTTCCGGACCGGGCTGCTGCGGGTTGAAACCCGCACCCAGTTGAGGTGAATTCGTTTGCGGGTAAGTGGGTCTTCGGGGAAGATAACCAGTACCCGCTTCAGACCCATTGGTAGGTGAAATTACCGTTTTACCCCTGAGCTTCAAGATTCGTGCCCAATTTGGACGGTTCCGATTTAACCCCATTTTTGGCCATATCAACCCTCAATCAAAATTTTGCACAAAAGACCTTTTCTTTCAAAGTTTTTACATGCAAAAATAGTTTCTTTATTTAGAAAAGTCTCAAAATTTAGATATACTCAACTATAAATAGGAAAATTTATTTAGCAATTCAAAAGTAAAAATTTACACCTCAAAAATATTTGCATGTGTTTTTCACGTGCAATGACAATTTCATAAAATAGCAAAATTAATCAAAATAATTAATTTAAAATAATTTATTAATTAAAAATGATATATCATTATTAGAAAGTACTTTTGATTTAATTTTTAGCTCATTTACGGCCGGGATGTAATTCTTTCATCAAAAATCAATTATATCAACAAAGCGTCCAAAAATGAGTTTCTTTAATCAAGAAATCTGAAAAATAAAACATATCATACTTAAATTAGGGACATCAATTATTGACAAACAACTTTTGAGAAATCCAAAATTTTCTAACCTTGCACGTGCTTTGCACGTGCAACAGTAATTTCAAGAAAATAGTCAAAATAGTCAATTTCACTAATTCAATATTATTTAATAATTCCAAAAATTCATTTTATTTTATGGAGTGTTACACTTACAAAACATTCCAGAAAAACTGTCAGGACCAGATGATTTATTAGATGCCACTGAGCGAATGACACCATAGATCTCACTGACTATAAAAGGGTGGATTCGCTGATCGTTCATACTGTCAGTAACTTCAGAATCAATGTAAGAAATAGTTAAATCAGGACGGTAGCCGAGAGTGGTGATCACTTATCATTAAAATAATTGACAAAATACTTTGACACATCCACTCTTCCAGTAAATTGAACACCTGACATACTTTGTATCTTATAAATGGAGCTCATGGCTCGGTGAACAAGAGTGTCTTGATTGAAATAACTAAAATTTCTAACCCCATCTTTAATCCAATGAACTTGCGATTTTTGATACCATAGTTTTTCCTGTATATTGAGATTTTCTTGAAGCTCACGAGAACGAATCTTCAGCATATCAATCTCCCCCAAAGAGAGCTGTCATGTACAATCCTTGAACTATAATGCCTCTAAGTATATGTTAAGAGATTTACTATTAGTGAAGATATGATTGACCACATTATGGTTCCATATCTTATGATTCACATTCACTTTACAAGTTTCAATAAATACTCTTGAAGATTATCACCAAGTGCCACTGTGTTCCATGCCGAACCAACAACCTCCTCATATTCTATAATTGAGGCAAAAAAATTCTTAAAACGAAAAGTTTTTGGGCCACTGTGTTCCAGAGCATTGTAGGTCACACAAACCACATTCACGCATTACTCTCAAAATTCAATCATGTTTGAACCAAGAACTGAAGACCCACCCCTTTTGACAGGCGGGTCAAGAATATTATTAAAGTCACCAACACACATCACTAGAAATTCTCCACTAACAACCAGACGAATAACCTTCCAATGCTGTCTACAAGTGATAATACAAGTACTTACATAAATACCCACAAAAGCAAATTCTTTATCCCCAGCTTTCGCAAGACCTACAATAGCTTGATAATCACTATAGAGACATTGAAAGGAGACACGATTATCATTCCACAATAGAATAATACGACCAGAAGCGCCTAAAGCAGGTTGAGCAACTATTTGTATATTGCTATCCAACTTCATATGAGCCAGATCAATTTTGCCAATATCAGCATGAGTTTCGAGAAAAAGTAATTCCTCTGGTTTCTGAGTTCGCAATTTGACTTGCAAACACTAAGAGATTGAGGTTTAAGAACACCTCGACAATTCTAGCTGATGACTAACATTGGGCAACAGTTGTGGAAGTAGGAGCGACCTCACTCATCGCTGGATCATTAGTTCCAATTATCTGGGAAGAGTCATGAACACCATCAACTTGCATCCCTATGTGATTGGAGACATCACTGAGACCACGTCTTCTCTTCAAACTATCTCCATTAGAGACTGATGGCAACCAACACCATTTGCCATTCTGGTGGTGGGAATGATGTCACAACCAACTTAGGCAATCCACCAGCTTCCAAGGCCATTAATTCATCTGAATTCGACATGACAAAGGTAGGCTTTCTATTATTAAAAGCTTATCCTAATTTGATAACATGTATCCCTCTCTTCGTTGGAGGAGAAACTAACCTTGCATTTGTAGCACTAGGAACTCAAAACAACCTGGGGTCTACCTGCTGTGGCTTTATCAATCATTTTTCAAAAATTGATGATGGGTCCTCGTTGGACATATCCATAAGCCCACCAACACTGCCTTTTGGAATGAGCTCCACTTGAGTTCTGCCTTGGAACTTTGGAGTGAGTTTTGTCTTGTCTGAAGAGTTAATGGGCCCATCCATAGATTTAGCCCCTTTTAGTTTATTACTATATCGACCAATTAACTAGGTCCAACCCTGAAAGAATTTACTTTCGAATTATTTCCACCTACGTAGTCCTTTTCCACCATATCCCCCAAGATTAGAAGTTTCACAGATGTCTTGGAGATCGTCCCTACTGCATGGAAACTTCCAGCTCGAACTTGACTGTGTAGACTTGCTACTAATGGGCTTTGGCGATTTCACAACTGCATTCTCTCCAGATTTACTAACATTACCATTACTGGCAATAGGAGTAGACCGACATGGCTTGCGATGTTCGACCTTCATCCATGGACCAAAGACTTCCTTTTTGACTCCATTCACAATCTCAGTAGTTGTAGGTATTATGTTAACATCATTAGTTGCCAAAGAGATCTCACTCTGCATAGTAGTATTTCCATTATTGGTGAGTGGAGCACAATGATTACCTACCTTAACTACACCCACAAGACTACCATTCGCCTCCGGACAGGGACATGCTGCGGCAGAATGGCCAATCAGGCCACACCTGTAGTAGAAGTGTCACGCCCCGCTTCCCAAAAAGGAATACGGAATACGGATGTGTGATTAAGTCCAGTGAATGACTTTCACCATTCATAAGCTGTAAGGATCTTTACAATAATACACAGGAATAAATAAGGAATAAGCAGAAAATAATCAACTACGTATGCATTAATAAATTAACATAACCAACAAGATTACTTAAAAACAAGAATACTTAATCTCAAATCACCAGATCTGGAAACAAGTCATAAGTTATGTGACAAAAATACCCAATAAAAGAATTCAAGTAGCAAAATACAATTTATTTAAAGCGGGAAAAGTAATTCAAGTAGGAACTCTAGCCAAGCTCAGAACACTTGGTCACTTACTCCTTCGGGCAGCTGGTCTCCAAAATCTGCAAATTTAACAATTTGTAGGAAAGGAGAACAGGAAACAAAATGCCTATCAGTGTAAGTTACGGGCCGCATGTAGTGCAGGAAACAAGTATAAAAAATAGATAAAGAAATGCAGAGTAGCGGCAAGAAGCAAGTACTGAAATAAGCATGGAAGGAATGTGATAGAAAACAGAGCAACTAACTCCAAAACCAAGAAAACAGAATCAAGTGACATAATAGACAACAGGGTATATGTATCATGTAACAGGTGTCAATTAGCATGCAAGCAAGTAAACATGTAACAGATATCAAGTAACATGTACAAGTAATAGGAACGTGCAAGTGATCATGTTATTTTCAAGTTTTGTATTTAATCCTATCTAGGTAGCACTTCATGCATCCCAAATTTTACCACATGGTTGCTACATATATGCAAGTTACGTTTAGATCTAGTGGTGGGTTTCTATAAGGCTGTGTACTCAGACATCATCTAACATGTAACAGGTTCATGAATCAAGTAGTAGTATAACAGGTTCGTGAATCGATAGTAATATAACAGGTTTATGAATCGAATAATAGTATAATAAGTTCATGAATCAATAGTATAACAGGTTCATAAATCAATAATCACGTGGGAAACATGAACCCCCTTCTGAGTACACTTAACTATATTGTCCACTACTAAGGTCTTTCCCTTAACCTCGGCTTGTTTAGTTGTTATTATTATCAAAGCAGACATATACGTGCACAAGAAGGACAAGAGAAAAAAAACATAGCAAGAACAAGAGACAGATTCAGGTCAAGCATGCACGGGTGACAAACAACTCATAATAGACTAGGGTAACAAGACTTTCAATTTTGGACAGCAAAACACTACTGCACCAAATTTGAGATTTCCGTTGCTAGAAGAATGAAAATCTGGATCCGTTAGAAAATCTAGAAACTAGACTCTCAGCCGAATCTAGCGCATATACACAAGTCATATAACAACTACAGAAACAAGGCTCAAAACAGTATTTTATAAAGAATTCATGTTCAGCTAGAAATTGCAAAGTTTTATTCATAAGCATGAAAATGGCATAAAAACACACTGGTTAAATCTAAGAAAAATCTGGAAGGTTCCCTAGCATGTTTAGTATCAGCATATAAAATTTTATAAAATTCCATTACAGATAGTGCAGTTAATTTAATTTGGGAAACAGAGAGATGCAGCAAATCTATGAATTTGAAATTTTAGACACAGCAGTACTAAAACAGAGATAATTCACAAAATACAATTCGAAATCCAAATACTTCAAAAGGGTTATAAAATACACATAACATGTTATATTTCATGTTCAAAAAGTTTCAATCAACAATGACTGGAATCAGGTTGAAAATAGGGTTCTTTACTGAACAACATGCAGTTTGGAAATTCTATGATTGTTTCACTAGCATGAAATAAATTATAGGTCATTAAACAATTCTACAAGAATTAGGGGATGATCCCAACCATGTCTAGATATACCCAGAAAAATATTAAGTCCAAATTTTACTTTTAACATCAGTATTAAAATAATATAACGTACAATGATATCTTAAAACAGAATCTAGAAATTTCAACACAGCTGTAGTAAAACAGTGATAACACACACATCAAAAATAGAAACTGAGATCCGTCGAAAGTTCTGAAAAATAGACAATGAGGCCTACAAATCATATTCACAAAATAATTTATTTTACTGACCTTAACAGGGTCTAAAACGTTGAATCAAAATAGAGTAGCAGCAAAACAAAATCCCTTTCATGCATTTAATCAAACGATTCATCCACAATAGATTCAAATTAGAATATAACGCAAAACATGATATAGTAGATATTCAAATCAACATGGCATGAGAGTCTACAACGAGATAACACATCTAATACACCAAGCATGCAACAAATATACAACATATCATGGGTCACAAAGGATATATATACATGCATCAAGAGTCTATCTAGATCTAGTTTATTTTCATGTAGTGTATATGACAGCTATTATGGATCATGACTACGAATGGATCGAACGAACGAGATCAAGATTTATCAAGGGATCATCAGAAGAATAACACAAAAATGAGAGCGAGACTATATGCGGTATTTTGTACTTATATACAAATAAAAAGAATATACAAGTTACTTGCCTTGGGTTGTAGACGATGAATTCAACGAAAGAAATAGAATAACGGGAATGGATCCCGAGCGACGATCGGCACGGATCTTAATAATGATGAAGATCATGATGATCAAAATCGATCGGACGGTCATGATTCAGGTGATCAAGATCTGATGATGGTTGAACTTGATGATGATCACGATCTCAAGGGTATCGGACGGCCAAGATTCAAAGTGAAGCTTAGTGTGTGATCACCAACCGGGGACTCAATGATTGGGGTTGCTGGCTTCGATGACGGTGGCGGGGTTGCAACTGGATGACGATGCTGATGCCGGGATGGTGCAGGCAAGGCTCGACTGCGGTGTTGAGCGGTGATCGATGGGTTCAAGCAGATTAGGAGAACTCTGTTTCGATTTGAAACAGAGGAAGGGTCGACGAGGGGAGGCGACTCGACGATGAGGGTAGAGGAATCGAGAGTAATGGCGACTGAGGTGAGGTAGGGGATAAGGGTCTCAAGATGGCAATGGTGGAGCGACGGGTGGTCGGTAAGTGATGCGACGAGGAAGGAGGCAAGTTCGAGGGCGGTTGGGTTTTGGTGATGCAGGTCGAGGACGATGGGAGGAGGTTGATAAGGGAAGAAGGTGGGTCTGAGAAGGAGTAGCAATGGAGGGTCGGGAGGTAGGGATGGAGGAACACTAGGCAGCTGGGTTTAATTAGCAAGGTAATTAAGTTAGGTTAATTAGGTTTTAACAGTGGTTTATATAGGAGGTGAGATTAGGGTTGGGGGGGGGGGGGGGCGGGGAATGGGTTAGCATCACCAGAACTGCAAGGGTGATCGGGTGTCGAGGGCGGCGACAGGCAGCTGGAGGCGTCGGTGCTAGGCATGGTGGCATCAGGATGGTGCACAATTTGAGGACGGGCGATAGGATGCTATTGTGGCTACTTCTCACTTACCTATCGCACAATCCTAGGAAGGGCATGAGCTGCTGTTGTGGCTACTGTCTCTCTCCCACTGTAATCATGATGACTTGTACTATTGTGGTAGATCCCATTCTTCACGGCCTAATTATTTCCAGCTCAGTCCAACCTAAGAAACATTCTAAGTTATCTGAAAAACTGTTCAGCACAAGCCCACCTCCCTTCCGATAGACCGGTATGTAGTTTCTAAACTTAGATGGCTGCAATAGAATGGCGTAAGTGGCGAAAAAATGTGATTTAGTTAATTTGGAGTTATGACTCCAATAAGGACCAAATTTCCCTCTACTTTTTTGAAATAAACGATAACCCAAATAGGTCAATAATTCCACTGATAAGCAAAACAGAAAAAAAAAACCCTCACGGAGAATGAGTGAGGGAGAAAGAGAAGAAAAGAAAATAGAACAAAGGAGATTCAGAAATATGTAATTTAGTTAAGTTTAGACTTCTGCATCCAGTAAGGACCATATTTCTCCCTTTATGATTGAAAAGATGACTAGAAAGGCTAGCAATTCCATTAATAAAGAAGTAAAAGAATAGCCTAAGTTACAATCCCATAACCAAAGATACAATCTCCCTCCCCGGGAACGAGTGAGGGACAAAGAAAAGAAAAGAATAAAAAGAACAAATGAGATCAAAATACAAATAAAACCATATCCAATAGTGAGATCGTAGTGCTAGTCGCTCCTCCACTTCGCCTGCAACTCATGTGACACCCATTCATTCACTCCATACATACGAATCCCTAGAAGTACAAAAGAAAAGGTCAAACTTCAAGAAAAGGTCAAATTTCACCAAGTTTAAATTAGATACATACTAACCGCATCATTGATCAATGAATGCCAATTGCGCATATAAGAATGCCCTATCCCACTATTAGGTGCATACATGTCCCAAAATGCTTAGTGTAGCTACTAATTTCTGTGTGGGTGCAAATAGATGATGTGGATTCTTTTAGAAACAATAAAAAACTGATCTTTTGACTTTCATCGATGTTGACCATTTCCAATTGATGTAGATTCATGAATCTGACTTGTTTGCACCATTGGATCTGATATGGATGGTGACGATCGCTCCGATTGATCTGCAAAGGTATGAAATACCGGGGTTGACCCCGACGACAGACCCTCCGATACTCAAGTTAGAACTCAAGAAGATTATGAGAGGTTTTTAGTGGCAAAATACCGATTACCTGATTTAGGTGGAGGTAGGGGGTATTCATAGTCACTTTGACTTGTTTGCACCATTGGATCTGATATGGATGGTGACGATCGCTCCGATTGATCTGCAAAGGTATGAAATACCGGGGTTGACCCCGACGACAGACCCTCCGATACTCAAGTTAGAACTCAAGAAGATTATGAGAGGTTTTTAGTGGCAAAATACCGATTACCTGATTTAGGTGGAGGTAGGGGGTATTCATAGTCACTTTGGGGATAAGTTTCAAAATAATGATTTATCTTTACTTTCCAGTGTTTTGGATTGAATTGGTTATCTCTTCATGATGAATAGATTGAATTAAAACTCTTCTCATGATAAAAGATAGTTTTTGAACCGTCTCTTGTAGATAAATATGAGTTTAAATCTTGTTTAATAATCATGGACTCATTTATATTGGCTGTTATGACAACCCAGTAAGATATATCTATTTTGGGTTATTGGGCATAAAAGATGCTCAATTTCCGTTCATGGGCCCATTTCTAGTGAAATTTACCATTTTAGCTCTGAGAGCTTTAAGATTCATGCCCGATTTGAGCGGCCCAAATTTGGTTCTATTTTTATTCATATCACAAGCCCCCCTCACTCTCGAAGACTGAGTTTCACAGCTTTTGAGGAGTAGTTCGCCCGTTTTTAAGGATTTACAGAACTTATCGGTGTTTTTAGGGACGTTTGAATCTTGCTCGAGGTGCAATAGTGCTACTATGAGTTTGTAAAATACCCAAAATTAGTTTTAGAATTTTCTGGATTTTTTGTTATTTTTCCAGATTTTTCTGAATTTTTTCCGATTTTTAATCATTTTTTCCAATTTTTTATTCAATTTACAAATTTTAATAATTAATTTTCAAAAATTGTAATTAATTATTCTAAATTTGTAATTATGTTTTTGGATTATTAAAATATTTTTCCGAATTAATAATTATTTTAAAATTTTTTAATTAATTATTTCTAAATTTTAACTATTTTTCAAAAATTTTAAATAATTAATTAAATTTAATAATTAAATAAATAAATTAAATCAAATCTGGTCAATCTGGGCCGTTGATCACCTGAGTGCGGATCAGGAGGAGATCTGGGCAGCCATTTCCTTCATCCTGGTCGGGGGCGCTTCTGCTCGGTGCGTGACCCCATCCTCGCGTGGCGCACTACGGTGACCCCACGTGGCATTTGATTGTTGACCGTTGACCTGATTGATCTGAACCATTGATCACGCGAGCGCGAATCAGGAGGAGATCAGGACCGTTGGTTTCTTCATTCTGGTTAGGGGCATGTCTGCTTAGGACCAGTCGCCGATCTGATGTGGCACCATGTGGCGTCTACATGGCGTTGAAATGGCACCCACGTTGTAACTTTGATCCAGTCAATGTTGTCTTTGTCAACTTTCTCTTTTCCTCCTATTTTTTGCACGTGTCGTACAAGTGCTTTTGGGGAGGCTGGTGTTGAAAACAAATAATGCATCGGGTGGTGTCGTTGCTCGAGATCGAACCCCCAACCTGGGGGTTGAGAGATGAATGACGCTATATGCTTGGCTTGTAGAAGATTCTCATCACAAGCTATTTATTTGGTGTACTTTTTGAAGAGTTTCGCATGCAACTGCAGATAACGAACTTTCCTATGCTACAGAGGTCCGATTGGAGTGTGTGACCCATCGTTTCGAAGGAGACTTGAAGATCTACAATTCTCTTCATATGTTAGATGAAGATTCATCCGTCTTTAGGGTCAAATGGGCCCACAATATCTTTGCCTCTTTGAAGTTGAAAAGAACTTCAATGTACGGGACCTACGAAGAGAGGCTTCACTCTCATGGGCTAAGAAGAGGAGGTTCGCCAAGGAGCTATGAAGAAGATCTTTGTAAGACCCTTGGGAAGAGCCGTTCGGTTGGCAAGTTTAGGGAGGACCGCTAGACGAGTTGTGGAAGACGGCCGCTTGGGAGGTGAGCGAGATGAAGAGCATCGTCGGGCTATAGGAGAGAGCTGTTTGGGAAGCGAGTTTGGGGAGCAACTCTATGGGTGAGTTGAGCTCCGAACTCATTGTAGCAGAAGAGGGCTGCTCGGGAGGCGAGCGAGATGAAGAGCATTGACAGGCTCCAGGATAGAGCCGTTCAGGAGGAGAGTTTAAAGTGAACCTCTGAGGGAAGAGTTGAGCTTCGACCTCACTGTGGATGAAGAAGGCCACTTGGGAGGCGAGCAAGATGGAGGCAAGTTTAGGGAGCAACTTTAGGGATGAGTTGAGCTCCGAAATCACTATAAAAGGAGAGGGCCGTTCGGGAGGCGAGCGGGATCAAGAGTATCGTCAGGCTCTAGGAGAGAACCGTTCGGTAGGTGAGTTTAAGGTGCAGCTCTAGGGGTGAGTTGAGCTCCGAACTGGCTGTAAAAGAAGAGGACCGGTCGGGAGGCAAGCGGGATCAAGAGCATCGCTAGGCTCTAGGAGTGAGTTGTTTAGGAGGCGAGTTTAGAGAACCTCTAAGGGAAGCTCCGAACTCGCTGTGGATGAAGAAGGCCGCTCGGAAAGTGAGCGAGATGAAGAGCATTGTCGGGCTCTAGGAGAGAGCCGTTTATGAGGCGAGTTTGGGGAACAACTCTAGGGATGAGTTGAGCTCCGAACTCGTTGTGGAAGAAGGCCGCTCGAAAGGTAAGAGAGATGAAGAGCATCGCCGGGCTCTAGGAGAGCCGTTCGGGAGTTGAGTTTGGGAAGCAACTCTTGGTGTGACTTAAGCTCCGATCTCGTTGTGGAAGAAGGCCGCTCGGGAGGCTAGCAAGATGGAGAGCATCATCTGGCTTTAGGAGAGAGTAGTTCGGGAGGCGAGTTTGGATGTCAACTCCTTTCCTTTGACGGCAAGCACAATCACTAAAATTGAACTAACAACCTAAGAGGGACAGCAGATAAGGAGAGCACTTGGCATTGGCTCATTCCATGCCAGGGGTGAGTTGAGCTCCAACTCGTTGCGGAAGAGGGTCGCATAAGAGGCGAACAAGATGGAGAGCATCGCTGGGCTCTAGGAGAGAGCCGTTTGGGAAGTAATTATAGGTATGAGTTGAGCTCCGAACTCGTTGTAGAAGAAGGCCGCTTGGGAGGTGAGCGAGTTGAAGAGCATCGCTGAACTCTAGGAGAAAGCGGTTCGGGAAATGAGTTTAGGGAGAAGCACTAGGTGTGAGTCGGGCTCCGAACATGTTGTGGATGATGAGGGCCACTAAGGAAGAGAGCAGGATGAAGAGCATTGCTAGGCTCTAAAGGAGATTCATTCGGGAGGCGAGTTTAGGGAGCAACTCTAGGGGTGAGTTGAGCTCCAAACTTACTGTAGAAGAAGAAGGTCACTCGGGAGGCGAGCGAAATGAAGAGAATTATCGGGCTCTAGAAGCGAGTTGTTCAATAGGCGAGTTTAGAGAGCACCTCTAGGGGTGAATTGAGCTTCAAACTAGTAGTGGAAGAAGAGAGCTGCTCGGGAGGTGAGCAGAAAGTTATATGGGGAGAATGAGTCGTTGGATGGTCTCGAGAAAGGAACGGAGAACCAAACTCATTGCATGGAACAATGAGTCATTAGGGATGCTCAGAAAAGAGTCAAGAACCAGACTCATTGCCTTGAGTTGTTGAGTTGTTGAGTAGTGAAGTCCTTTGTGTTTGGGGATAGTTTTGGGAGCACTCAAATGGCGAGCTGTGCACCGCACACTTGTTCGGTGGCAAGTAGCTAAAGTGACTGTAAGAACCATTAGTGGACTCTGAACAAGGTGGCAACGAGTTTCAAGAGCACTTTAATGGCGAGTCGTGCCCCGCACACTTACTTGGGGCAAGTAGCTAGAGCGATCCTATGAATCATGAATGGACTCCGCACTTGTCTGTGGTTGTTTTGAGATCACTCAAATGGCGAGTCGTGTCCCGCACACTTGCTTGGGGGCAAGTAGCTAAAGCGACTCTAGAACAATGAATGAACTTCGATCAAGGTGACGACGAGTTTTGAGAGCACTCGAATGGAGAGTCGTGCCCCGCACACTTACTCGGGGGCAAGTATCTAGAGCAACCCTTTGAACTATGAATAGACTCCGCACTTGTCCAGAATTATTTTGGGAACACTTGAATGGCGAGTCGTGCCCTGTACACTTGCTCGGGGGCAAAAGCTAGAGTGGTTCTAGAACCATGAATGGACTCCAGACAAGGTGACGATGACTTTTGGGAGCACTCGAATGGCGAGCCGTGCCCCATACACTTGCTCGGGGCAAGTGGCTGAGCCAGTGGCTAGAGCGACCCTATGAACCATGAATAGACTCCACACTTGTCCATTGTGGTGCTTAGTGAGTGGATGGTGTTGCTCGGGAGCGGACCGTGTGTGCGTTCTTTGTCTGCATTCGGTAGAGTTATATTTAATTTTGCAAAAGAAAAGACTGAAAATTTATTGAAGAACAAAATTAAGTGGCTGCTTGATGCTAGCCTTTATTACATGCTGTGACCGTTATAATTTTCGACCTTTATCACATGTTCGAAGCTAACTATTTGGAAAGGGCGTTAAGCACCCTCGTTGTACTTCATCAGGTGCTTGACGTTCCAAGTGAAGAGATCCCGGTTTTACCTAATGCAAGTGATGGGTTGCCACTTGACTTGATGGGGGAGTGCCTTTTTCACCCGAAAATACTTAGCTTGATCCTCTTGGGAGAATGGTATTTCTGCTCGTTTGTTTACAGGTTCGGAGCTGGCTTGTCTTCTATCTTGAGAAAGTTCCATAGCATCGAGGGGGAGGACCGAGGCCCCATTGTGGCGGAGTAACATACCTGAGCAGCTTCTTGTCTTCCTTTGGCTTCCCCTACCCCTGCTGTTGTAGGGAACTTCATCTTCATGTAGTAGGCTTAGGCAACCGAGTGAAGGGCTGCTTGCCCCGGGCGACCAAAGATGGCATTGTAGGTGGACTTCATGTCGACGACCATGAAATCGAGTGCTTCTGTGCACGTAGTCGGAGCTATTCCCACAGTCATGTTGAGGGTGACTATTACCTCTATTAGAACTGGGGCTTCGGAGAATCCATGGAGGGTGTACCCGGTGGGCTTGAGACGGTATCGCTTGAGTTTGAGGCCCTCTATTACATTCAGGAAGATAATGTTTACCGAGGGGCCGTTATCTACAAGGACACATCACACCTCATCATTTGCCATATATATGCTGATTACAAGCGCGTCATAGTGAGGTGTCCGAACACCTTCAAGGTCCCGTTTGAGAATGTGACTGGAACCCCTGAGCTCTTGGGAAGGGGGATGTTGTGCACTGAGTTCACTTCACGGACAAATGCTTTCCTTGAGGAGTTAGATAATCCCCCCCCCCATAGGTCCCCCATGGATGGAGTGGAATACTTCCATGCGACCCTAGTCTTAGGACTCGAATAGTCTCTCTAGTCGTTTGGTGGATCCTCTAACAGGAGGAGGTTCGGTGTCATTTTCTTGAGCAAACTTGGCAAGGTACCCACGTCGAAGCAGCCCTTCAAGCTCATCCTTAAGGGCTCGACAGTCATCCATGAGGTGCCCATGATCTTTATGGAAGGCACACCACTATTTCTATCCCTTCTATTGCTTAGGGTGTTCATCTTAGGAGGAGGCCGGAGGAGTCCCTCCTTGTCAACTTCCATGAGAATAGCAGAGATGCTGGCATTAAGTGGGGTGTACTTCTCAAAGCGCAGTGTTAAGGGTTGACGACGTTGGCCTGTGGCATCCTTTTGGGTCTTTCTGGGTCCATCTTCATCGGTGCTCTTCCTTTTTGTTCCTGGATGAAGGCACCTTCTGCTCGTGGGCTCGGATGTACTTCTCGACCCTTTGAAGGAGATCGGAGAAGTCCCGATGAGGTCTTTTGACAAGAGAGGCTTTGAGGTGATCCTGATTCACATTGTACCTTAAGGTAGCAGTGGCTATGTCGGAATCGAGTCAGGGGATTGAAGGAGACTCAGTGGTGAAGTGTCGAACATAGCCTTTGAGGGACTCCTTACCTCTTTGCCTTAGGTCAAGTAGGGAGACACTTATCTTCACTGTCTTGCGGCTGGTGATGAAGTGCATGAGGAAGAGCTCCTCAAGTTGGTCGAAGGAGAAGATGGACCCTTGGAGAGAGATGAGAGAACCACTCCCATGCGGATCCCTCTAGGGTTGCTGGAAAAGTCTTGCAGAGGAGGGAGTCAGATGCTTGGTGAATTATCCAAATGTCAGGCCCAACACGCTACAGACACAAACACAAGTTCTCCTAGCACTACAAACAAATGTCAGACCCGATGTTAATGAACAAGACGTGCTTCTATTCATCGACAATATCTTTTGTTTCGTCCAACACCAACACATAGAAAAGGGCATGACTACAACTACTGTGATGTGAGCGGTTCCAATTCGTTTGATCTTTCCGGCCGGAACTTGTATAGAGATGCAGCATTAGACTGGCTTACCAACCTGATCAAGTAGTTGGCCGACAAGTTCATCAAGCAGTTGAAAAAGAAAAACCTGTAAAATGGGTTGAGTACATAAAATTATGAGTTCCCCCCCAGCAAATCCTTCTCTATTTTACGATCTGATCTCGTCTGTTTCAAATCATCTGAAAAGAGGGTTTTAAAACTATCTATGTGGTTTACCAGGGTCGGTCTCCCCGTTGTGTGATTCGAAGGCTGGGATCTTGAAGTTGGCTGAAACAACAATCTCGATTATTTTTCTGGAGAAGGGGCGTCCAAAAGGTATGTTCCTTCATGTCTTCATTCTTCTTGCTTCGGCAGCGCTAGGAAATCTTTCATCTTTTGGAGGCTTTGGAGGACGACAATGTTTTGGTTCTCGGATCTAGTGGACCCGTGCGACTCTTCACTTTGTGGAGGAGTGGAGCGGTGATGGCTAGTTTGTTGAGTCTTGCTTGGAGCAGTGTTGAGGGCCTTAAAGATTTCATCTTTGAATTCTCGAGACTCTGCCTGGGTGACAAGTACTTCTTCCTCTCTTCCTGTCTTAAGGGCTAGTCGACTTGTTAGAGTGGGGCTACTTCTACCTCGAAGAGGAGTTCTTCTTTTTCCTGTTGGAGAGTGATGACTTCTTTGCCCTCTGGGAGAAAGGGTTCTTCTGCGCCCCCGGCTTCGAGGAGAGGGGCCCTTTGTGCCTTCTTGGTGTGATGGATGGGGTAGACCATCCCTTGCTCGCGGTCTGCCTGAGCGCCCCTGATGTTTGAACTCCTGCTGACGGAAGTTTATGATATGGTGGAGGTCTTGTTGCGGCTGAGGTGCTTCAGGGGGCACCATGGAAGGTGTGGAGGTGTGACCAACCCCCTGTTCTCTCTAACGGGTTATGCAGGGTGCTGACTTCTTTGAGAGCCCCCTGGTGGATCCTCCTTGGAGGGGGGGGGTGAGTAGGTTGTTCTGGCTGAAGAGGTTGATCCAGTTGAAGGGTAGGAGGGACGTCCTCACGAGGAGGAGAGGGAGGAAGAGGGTTGGCTCTTTGGCTTGAGGTCGTCACCTTCCCTTTCCCCTTTGGAGGCATGACTGAAAACAATTTTCATTGACGAAGTTTGGTTGAATTGCTTTTTCTGTTTCCACAGATGACACCAATCTGTTGCTGCTAATTTCTGTGTGAGAGCATACAAATGATGTGAATTATTTTAGAAACAATAAAAAGCTGACCTTTTTGACTTTCACAGATGTTGATCGTTTCCAATTGATGTTGATTCCTGAATCTGACTCGTTTGCACTGTTGGTTCTGATCCGGATGGTAATGATCACTCTGATTGACCTGCAAAAGTCTGAAACACTAGGGTTGACCCCGGTGACCGACCCTCCGACACTGAAGTCAGAACTCAAGAAAAATATGAGAGGTTTTTAGTGACAAAATACTGATTACCTGATTTATGTGGAGGTAGGGGGTATTTATAGTCGATTTGGGGGTCAGTTTCAAGATAATGATTTATCTTTACTTCCCGGTGTTTTTGGATTGAATTGGTTATCTTTTCTTCATGAAGAGATAATAGTGGTTGAAGAGATTGAGTTAAAACTCTTTTCATGATAAGAAATATAATTTTTGAACCGTCTATTGTGGAAAAATATGAGTTTAAATTATGTTTAAATAATCATGGACTCATTTAGATTGAGCTGTTATGACAACCCCGTAAGACAGATCTGTTTTGGGTTATTGGACTTGAGAGATGCCCAGTTTCCGTTCATAAGCCATTTTCTAGTGAAATTTACCGTTTTAGCCCTGAGAGGTTTAAGATTCGTACCCAATTTGAACGGGCCAAATTTGGTTCTATTTTTACTCATATCACTTGGTCATCGAAATCTGCAACATGCCCACGCACTTACAAACCCATTAGGCTGACAAAATCAGCTAGCCTGCTGATTCCTTGCACTTGCAGCCCTGAAGTTAATACCCTCTAAGTGAAAATGATATCATCGCCGGTCTTCCTGCCCAAGACATTATTGTGTAATAAATTTAACGAATCACGGCTTGAACAGTATTATTGATAGTATTAAAACATAGCTCATCATGATCTAAAAAGACAATTAGAGCATCTGTAGTCGTTCTAAGCTAAATTTTGGGTATTTGGCTTTTGGAAATAGAAAATATGGGTATGCGCTACAGTCGTTGAAAGCTAAAATTTGGCCGGACGATTGATTATCTCTCGTCCCAAATTTAAAAAAAAAAAAAAAAAAAATTTTTTTTTAGCACTAAAAGACAAAAAAAAAAAAATTGGGAAGAGGCCTAGGACGGTAGATTACCTACCGTCCTCCTATTTTGGATTCTAGTGCAATGGGGAATTGACGATGTATAATCTTTCGTTTCTGAATTTTATTTTATTTTATTTTTTTTCTTTTTCAAACGGTATTTAATCCTTCGTTCGAACTCACTTTTTGTACGTCTCCCTGCCAGACGAAATTTTATCTTTCGTCAATTCTGACGGACGAAATAAAATAGGTCGTTAGCTATATTTTGCATTTGGCCAAATCGTCTGCTATATTTGGCAAGGCACTATTCATCGTACACCCAAATTTTACAAATTTGGACGACGACTGCAGCGCTTTTTTTCCAAATTTTTCCAAAATTTGGGTATTTAGCCCACGACTACAGATGCTCTTACCAAAGGGTGTATTACAAATATCCCAACTCTCTTTCCTATTATTACACACTTTGTTTCCCCTCCACTCTTCCAAAAGTTCGAACTTGGTTACCCAAAAATGTTGAAACCTCTAGAAACTACATGCCAAACACAATGAGCTCGTTCACACATAAAAATAGATGGGATATGTCCTCAACAGAATCTACGCATCTCGCATCACTATAAATATTTCACATCCTAAGATTAGATTTTGTGAGGATAGCCTTATTGCAAAGAAGCGATAGATCTTTGACCTTACACGGTGTTCGGTTTTCCAAATTAATTCACTCTTGTAACAGTATAACCACCCTCATTGAGAAGACGTAACCGTGAACTCACACGAACAATCCTAAATCCAAAATTATACACAAGGATTGTTAACAGAAAATGCTGCATTAAGATAACTAAGTTTGTCTCTCAGACTGAGATCAAGATCATACAAGAAATTCAAATGCCACGTCGTTAACAAGGCAATCTTGCTCAGTGCTTATGGCAAGGAGTTTGGGGAATAATGAGGCCAAAGAATTCACACCGTACCTCACATGGAACCAAAATCTCGTCTGACCACATTACCAATCGCACCGGGTATGTTGCTATGGACAATCATCCCATTCTGGTAATCCCTCTCCACAAATTAGAGATTTTTGGAGTTCTTTTTTTCCCACCCAATCTAAATTTTTTACGTTTTCTATATTTTTGCACCCCATATCCCTCCCGTGTGGCGACATGGGGACGTAAAAAGTGAGATCATATCAACTTGTTCCGACCTAGGATAATAAGCTCATGAGCTTGGTCTTACTTCACCGTCGAGAAACGAAAAAAGACTTCCATATCCAAGCTTAGCTCAGACGTAGCTCGCTTCTTTTTGGGTGTGAAGCAGTGTCAAACCAAAATACCCAACAAGCATAAGCATTAGCTCTTCCTGAAAAGGAGGTTGAACCAGTTGCCACAATGCATTTGATTTACGGTGAATTTTCAACCACTCTGTACTCACTAATGCATGGTGTTGCTGCTAATTTTGGTGTGGGAACAAACAGATGATATGTGAATTCTTCTAGACACAATAAAAGTAAACCTGCTGACTTCTTGGCAGTGTTAACCATTTTTTGACGCTCCGACGCTCAAGTCAGTAATCAAGAACATTATAAAAAAATTTCTGTGGAGAAAATACTGATAATCTGTTAATACTGATTTGGGGAAATTAGGGTTAGGGTTTTATCTCATAGCCGCTTAAGATATTATACCCTGCTTATCAGTATTGGAATATCATAGATCACTAGCTCTAAACCAGCTTTTATATGAGATGAACTGGGTTTAGGGTACTGGGCCTTTAGCCCACTCAACCCGTTCCAATCTATATAATAAATTACAAAGAAAGCTATCAAGTGGTTCTCATTCAATCTCCCCTAAAATCAATGGTCTAGATTGATTCTCACAAAACATATTTTCCCGCTAAAATTTCAAACCCCAAAATTAAAATTTTCCCCCCAAAACTAAAAACTTATTACTTTATTACTATCTCTCACTTCTCTCTTCACTTTTTCATATTTCTCTCTCTCCCTCTCTCCCTCTCTCTCTCCCATTCTTTATTTATTTATTTAGATTTTTAGATTTCAGGTTTGTAAAATTTTCAAAATTTTTATGCTTTTTTTATTGCACATGTTATATTGAAAATAACAAATATCTCTTCAACAGTTAAATTTCATCATTTTTCATACTTAAAGTTCTAAGAAGTTGGATTTTACACCCTCATTTATAATTATTTTTCAACATATACTAATAGAAACATGGACTTTTATTTACAACTAATTATTATCATACTATTCAAACTTGAACTACATAATTGTTGTTTTACTGTTTACAGGGATTTTCGTGTGTTGTATCGTTCCGAAAACGTGCCATAGGCACGTGCCCACGGGCAAATCTAGTAATTAATATATAACACGTGTAAACCCGTGTTGCCCCATAGAATAATATACACAATATTATTCTATTATATTGAGAATATACATATACATCCAACAATCTCCTCCTATATTCTCAATATATTAGGTTAAACAATGTTATAATATTGGATCACAAAAATTCAAACATTATTGAATCATAAAAACCATAGATCATAGACTAAATCAATTATAACTTGAATAATTCAAATATGACTAAACCAAATTAATCAAGTAGTTCTAAAACCATATCAAAACAGAATAGTTTACAATGACTAAACCAACTAGAGAAACTGTCATAGTTTCAAAATCAACCAAAGCAAATAAACTTCAAGAACAAAATATGAGTTTTAAGCTCATGAGCACAAGAGTCTTAAACTCAACAGAAGTTTTATCACGCAAGTGGAAAATTTATTCTTTCGAAATAAACCAAAACTATATCCTTGTAAACTGCTTTATGTTTACTCCTCCATTTTGAGCAAATCATTATTCTGAAATCTATGTTGACAGATTTAACTCCTCCATCTTTGCTAGCTTATTGAAAACAAGAATATCAAGAGACATATCTCTAAGAATTCTAGCAAATTTCATAAAGTATCTGGTTCTACTAAAGAACTTAGTACAATTCAACGATAGCTTAGCAAAATGTAACACAAGCATCACAATCAAGTTTCTTTAATAAAATAAAGAACAAGAACTATTATATTTTCTACACAAGAACTATACTATGTTTCATATTAGAATGATAGAACAGTCAAATCAATTATGGTTAATTCTGAATCATCAAAATTGGAATGAAACATGAATCCATAAAAGAGTTATATCATCAGAATTGGAATGATATAACAACCATTCTAAACATCGGAAACACATCGACAAGTTTTCATGCTTTCTTTTGGAATAATGAGATGATTCTAAGTAAATTATGAAAATATATAGCATCATCAAAATTGGAATGAAATTATATATTAACAGAATTTACATAGAACTTTTCAAATTATCTAAAACATATCAACTGCCTAAAATTGATGCTTCAGTTTGAACTTCTCTTTGGATCCAATTGGATTCTAAATCTCAAAACAACTTGGATGTTAAAGCTTTTGACTAAATAGCTTTTAACTCCATTTCCCCCACAGTTTTGATAATTAGATCATTTTCAAGTCTCTTAGCAAGAGCATTAGCCATATTTGTCGCAATTGCACTTAATCTATGAGAAAGTTCAACTAGGCTTCTTTCGGCCTTAATATACTCCTCTTACTATCATAGAGTGAGGTATGAGCTACACTGCATTATAGCTTGATAGTCGCATAACAGAATAGAGAATTTACATTAAACTTCTCAAATGGATGATTAGCAATAAGTCATTCAATCCACTCAGCCTTTTTCCCTGCAGAAGATAACATATAGAGGTCTGATTCCTTAGATGAGAACGCAACGCTTGTTTGCCTATTAATCTCCATAATTTTTCTGCTGCTCCTAGTGCGAACACATATTCACTAGTTGTCGACTTTCAGTAAACTTTGAGTAGCACAAAGCAAACTCTTGAGTACCACTCAGGTATCTCATTAGCCTCTTAAGGGCACTCAAATGTGTATGGGATTATTAGTAAATCTGCAGATCATATCTTCCTCAAAGGCTATGTCTATTCTAGTGCAGATCTTTGTATACACGAGACTTTCAATTTTTTTAGAATGATCTACCTGTCTCATAGTTGCACCATCATAAGGTGTCAACCTTTTATCATAATCATAAGGTGTTTCATAAGGTGTTTCAAAACACACTTTCGATCACTATATTCCCACTTTTGAAATACATTATTGATTTATCGAGTTTGACTAAGGGTTATCCCTTGCCAACCAAAACTCACCCTTATACATAATATGGTGTCCACACCACTTAGGTGATAAATTTATTTGGATAGAACAATTTTAATTTCATTTAGAATAGAGTTGTCACTTCCAATCAATAAGCATGTCAATAAAACCAAGTAAATAATAGCCATTATATTTGACACACCACAAAGTTAAAGGCACTGATCTGAATTACTTAATTCATATACTAGGCACTTTGAGAAATTTGTCAAAATATTTATAAGCTAGCTATATTACATGTTTTAAAGCATATGATGATTTTACTAAATTGTAAATCTTGTTCGCTAAACATATTAGTTCAAAACTTTCCAGTACAAAACTGTTCAGTACAAAATATCAAGTACAGAACTTTTTAAATATTCTTTATGAATGACAAAATTTTCAATAGATGTAAGGGTAAGAAGAATACTTATTGTAGCAATATGACAAACATGTGAGTAAACATCAAATAAATCTACCCCATTTTCTCAGTCAATTTGTTTGCTACTAAAAAGCATTGAAATTGCTACTGAACAATCAAAATTAAGTTTTTTCTACAAAACCCCACTTACTTACTATAGTTTTAGCCCCTTTTGGCAGATCAACTAAATTGAAGTATTATTGTATGACACAAAATCATCTCATTGTCTACTAAAGACTATTCTTAGTTCATTTGTCATTCAGGTTTTAAGTGTCAGTAAGGCTGGTTCTTGATTCCAACTGTGAATCATTGAACGTATCTGTAGGACTAGATTGTTCATACATTTATCTTTGATGAACACATCTTCAAAGAATTTTGCAAGTCTAGATTCTTCTAACACAAATTAGATAGATCCAACATCTGTCAGAACTACATTCTGCACTTTCTAAACACCCACAAATATTTGTTGTAGGTCGTACTTTAGGCCTTTTAGAGTCATGTACTCTAACAGATGTATCACAACACAAAATTTTCATTTTAACAAAATTATTTGTGTTTTTATACTGTTAATCTACAAGGTGTAAGTGACTTAGAGTGTGGTAACAAATTAGAAATATGATTGATAATTTAACATCACTCATAATTACTCAAAGTCAAACTAACAGTCAATAACATAGAATTCAACATTTCACCGAGTGTTTGATTCTAACTTTATCAATACTGTTTGACAATGGTAAATATAGTGCACTAGAGATTATGCCAAATGCAAATTACTCTAAAATTATTAAACATATCCACCACCTCCATCAACACTGAACCCTTGATTTTTAGCATTTAACTAGATTTTAATTTATCACAATAACGAGTGTTACATCCTCCATATATGTATGACAAACATTCAATAATCATCTACATAGGTGATTAAATACTTCTGACCAACAATCGTCTCATCTAGTCACAAAGCTACTGAGATCACAAATATCAGAATGTATTGACTCAAGAAGTTGTAGGCTCCTAGAGACCATACTAAATGATTTTCTAGTAATCATAATCTGAGCACAACATTTATATTTGTCATATTTAATGAAGTGTCATTTGGCAGAATTATGAGTTTTAACAAGAACAAACAATTTAATATATAGTTCATAGTGATTCTAAATTTCAAAACAACTTGAATGTTAAAGCTTTTGCCTCAATAGCTTTTTAACTCCGTTTCCCCACAGTTTTGATAATTAGATCACATTTCCTCACAAACAATTGAATATATATTTCACAATTCCTAGCTGATATGGCTAAAAATGGGATTAAATCGGAACCGTCCAAATCGGGCACGAATCTTAAAGCCCAGGGGTAAAACGGTAATTTCACCTACCAATGGGTCTGAAGCGGGTACGGGTTCTCCTCCTCGAAGACCCACTAACCCGCGAACGGATCCACCTCAACTGGGTGCGGGTTTCAACCCGCAGCAAACCCGGTCCAGAAGGGATAGAATTAGAGTTTGCTGATTAAATCCTAATCAAAGGCCCTGATTCATATCTATCCCTTCACTGGGGATTAGGGATTACATTCCTTATCTAACCACAGGGGGATTACATTCTTAATCTAATCCCAGCGGCGCTTATAAATACCCCCCATCCATCTCCATTAAGGTAATCAATCTTTTGCCAGTTTTACGCTCTTTCATAATCATTTCTGATTACTGTCTTGAGCGTCGGAGGGTGCGTCGCCGGGAACAATTCCGGTGTATCGCACTTTTTGTAGGTGAACGGCGGGAGCAACGGTCAAACTCCGGCGGAACAGGTAACGGGTTTGTTATTCAAAGTTTCCCAAGAATTCACAAATACTATCTGTTTGCCCCCATACCAGATTTAGCAGCAACAGATTGGCACCGTCTGTGGGAATCGAACGAATAGCAGCCTCTCCTCTTCCCGTTGGACAGATCTTCTCCAGCCATGCCTCCTAGGAAAGCCAGATCCAGAGGGTCCAACCGAGGACCCAACCCCGATCAGCAACAGAAAGTTCACCCTCAACCCACTCAACAGCAGGGGAAACTTCCGACCCAAGCCGGGGACCCTCTTCAATAGGACCTACTTCCTGCTCAGAATCAACAACCTCCTAAGGGTCCCAACCCGCAGAAACAACCTCTCCATCCGGACCACGTCTCCATCCACAATGCCTCTTCGGATTCAATGGCCTTCTACAATCCCCAAACTTCTGACCTTCGCAACACCGTCCTCAATCGACAGAAGGATGAGGATCTTCGCCACCGTCTGGAAGAAAAGCTGGCCTGAAAGGGAGCCTCCCACCAACACTGTCCGGATGAGCGATCTCCTCACCGCCGACACAACAGAAGGTCCCCATCCGAAGGGGGCGGAGAGAGTCCCCCGAACATCACAGAAGAAGACCACACTCCCCTGTAGGTCGGCAGCAGCCTAGGAATGATGAGGCACCCATCACCCGTGCCGAGTTCCAGCAATTCCAAGCGACCGTCCTACAAGCTCTCAATCTTCGTCCTAACACCAATGCTCCAATGATTCCCTCTCCTCCTCCGGTCCGAAGTCCTCGCCGATAGTCCCCAACTCCTCCTCCTGCTCCTCGCAACTCCCGGCATATGCCAAGTCCTCGCCGCTCCAGGAGCTACCGTCGTCGTAGCCCCCGCTCTCCCTCGTACGAAGACGAGTCTAGGGGCTCGGCCGATTACCGTCGAAGGGACGATGCTGTCTACCGCCGTCTCTACGAAATGAAGAGGCGCTTGGGTCAGTTAGACCGAGAAGAAGAGTTTAGAGGAAGGACCCTCCGTCCTAGTCGACCTCCTTTTTTCCGAACCATAATGGATGCACCCGTACCGATCGGCTTCAAGCCTCCTCAATTTGAGACCTATTCCGGGGAGACTGACCCCGTCGATCACATCGAAAGCTTCAAGACCCTCATGCTCATCCATCAAGCTTCCGATGCCCTGCTCTGCAAAACCTTCCCCGCAACTCTCAAGGGCCCAGCTCGAGAATGGTACTCTCGCCTTGCCCCATTCTCGATATTCTCCTTCGAGCAATTCGAGACCCTCTTCGTCACCCGCTTCGTAAGTAGCCGCAGAACTGAAAGACCAGCATCTCGCTACTCTACCTCTACCAGAAGAAGGGTGAGAAGCTGAGAGACTATGTGAAAAGGTTCACAGCCGAAGCCAGGTCCATAGCATCTCTCGACCAGTCGGTCGCTACAGCAGCATTTCAGTCCAATGTCCTCAACTCCAGCCTCCGCTCCTCCCTCGCCAAGAAACCCCCACAGAACTTCTCAGACCTCCTC
This sequence comes from Hemerocallis citrina, assembly GCA_017893485.1. Taxonomy (NCBI): domain Eukaryota; kingdom Viridiplantae; phylum Streptophyta; class Magnoliopsida; order Asparagales; family Asphodelaceae; genus Hemerocallis; species Hemerocallis citrina. The sequence goes on from CM030360.1 coordinate 125,574,129, forward strand.
CTCTGGAGCGAAAAGTATATTCGGACCGAAGAAGCTGAGCACTGCCCCAACTTGGAAGGGTCTTCCCCCGGGTCTAAGAGAAAGGAAACAGAAGAGGAAGGAGCCAAGAGAAGCTCCAGAAAGATAATGGCGGCCAGCGCCGACCTCCCCCCAGATTCGAGAAATTTACTCCTCTCACCACCAATGTCTCCACCATTCTAATGGAAGTTGAAAAGGAAGGGATCATACCTCCTACTTCGAGGATGAACACGCCCGCCAAGAAGAGGGATAAAGAGAAGTGGTGCCATTATCACCGGAACCATGGGCACGACACCAATGATTGTCGGGCCTTGAAGAATGAGATAGAAGCCCTCATCTAGAGGGGGCAGCTGACTAGGTTCGTGAGAAAGGACCGAGCCGACCTTCCTCCCCCCTCGGGGGGCTAACAAGCGTCCGGAACGCGATGAAACACCCGACTTCGAAGAGGAGCGTGCCCTACACCTCATTCATGGGGGCCCAATGGGGGGCTCCTCAAACTCCTCTCGAAAGGCGTTCATTAGGGAAGTCAATTCGGTTCGCGCCACCCCTCCTCCCAAAGGCCTCGGAGTGCCCGTCACGTTCTCAGACGAAGATCTTGAAGGTGTCCGAACCTCCCATTGTGACGCACTCGTCATCAATCTCCATATGGCGAACTTCAAAGTGGAGAGGATCCTAGTGGACAATGGCAACTCCGTTAACATCCTCTTCCTCGCCGCTTTTAAAGGCCTCAAACTCTCCCGAGACAAACTCAAGCCCACCGGCTACACGCTCCATGGGTTCACGGGAGTGCCAGTGACTATTGAAGGGGCGATCACCCTCGATGTAACCGCTGGAAAAACTCCTACTACCCGAACGGAGTCGATGGACTTCATGGTCGTAGATGTTCCTGCAGCTTACAACGTCATTCTGGGTCGGCCCGGCCTAGCTGCCCTTGAAGCCGTCCCTTCTGCCTATCACCTTAAGATGAAGTTTCTCACTCGAGCCGGAGTAGGGGAAGTAAAAGGCAATCAGGAAACGGCCCGCAAGTGCTACATGACCTCTACCCTCGGTCTAGTCCTCTTCCTAGAAACTCTGGAAATCCCCCAAGATGCTGCCCGACCGACGTCCGAGCCGGTGGATGAATTGGAGGAAGTGCTCTTCTCTGAGCAGGATCCAACCCGAAAGTTCTTTGTTAGCAAGACCCTCCCATCCGCCCTATGCTCAGACATAGTCCAGTGCATCCGAAGGAACTGAGACCTCTTTGCTTGGTCAGCTGCAGACATGCCCGGAATTTTCGAAGAGCTCTTGGTCCACCACCTCAGCGTTGCTCCGGGGTCCAAACCGGTTCAATAGAAGAGGCGCAAGTTCGCCCCCGAGCGCCAGCTAGCTATAAAAGAGGAGGTGGACAAGCTCTTGAAGGCCCTGTTCATACAAGAGGTGAACTATCCCGAGTGGTTGTCAAATGTAGTAATGGTGAAGAAGTCCAATGGGACTTGGAGGATTTGTATCGATTTTACCGATCTCAACAAGGCATGTCCCAAGGATCCCTTCCCTCTTCCGAGTATTGACACTCTGACTGACGCCACTTCGGGTCATGAACTCCTCAGCTTCATGGATGCCTTCTCAGGCTACAGTCAGATCCGGATGTTCCCCCCAGATATCCTGAAGACCTCATTCGTGACTGACCAGGGCCTCTATTGCTACAGGGTAATGCTCTTCGGTTTAAAGAATGCAGGCGCAACATATCAATGCCTCGTCAACAAGGTTTTCCAAGCTCAAATCGGCCGGAATATGGAGGTGTATGTTGACGACATGCTTGTAAAAAGCATCCGAGGAGCCGATCATGTGATGGACTTACAGGAGGCGTTCGATGTTCTGAGAAAGCACAACATGAGACTCAATCCGAACAAGTGTGCGTTCGGAGTCTCGTCAGAAAAGTTCCTCGGCTTCATGGTCAGCCAACGAGGGATTGAAGCTAACCCTGAGAAAATCAAGGCCATATTAGACATGGCTCCTCCCAAGAATGTTAAGAAAGTTCAGAGGCTAACAGGCCGCCTAGCCGCCATAGGATGTTTTCTCTCGAAGTCTGGGGAGAAATGCCTCCCCTTCTTCAAGGCCCTCAGGGGGGGCTAAAGGTTTTGAATGGGGTCAGCAACAACAGGAGTCGTTCGACCAGCTCAAGGCTTACCTCGTTAACCCTCCTCTCCTTAGCAAACCCTTTCCTGGTGAACCCCTCTACCTCTACCTAGCAGCCTCCGAGCAGACCCTCAGCGCCGTTTTAGTAAGGGAAGAAGACCAGGCTCAAAAGCCCATCTACTATGTGAGCAAGGTACTTCGGGATGCCGAGCTCCATTACCCGAGGATAGAATAGATGGCTTATGCCCTGGTGATGGCCGCGAGAAAGCTTCGTCTATATTTTCAGTCCCATTCGGTGGTCGTTCTTACCGAACAACCGCTGAAGCAAGTGCTCCACAAGCCAGAGACCTCCGGTCGTCTTATGAAGTGGTCTATCGAGCTGAGCCAGCATGATATAACTTATCAGCCTCGGACCGCGATCAAGGCTCAGGCCTTAGCAGAATTCATAGTTGAAAGTACCATCCCCCGAGTTCAGCCAAGCAATGAAGGGACCACCTGTCTGGTCGGTTTATGTGGATGGATACTCCTGCAATGAGGGAAGCGGAGCCAGGGTCATTCTGGTAGGCCCAGATGACTTCATCCTCCAATACTCCCTCCGTATCAACTTCAAGGCCTCTAACAACGAAGCAGAATACGAGGCACTCATAGCCGGCCTGGGAATGGCTCGCAATGCAGGTGCGCAATGCCTCCGGAATTTTAGCGACTCTTAGCTAGTCATGAATTAGGTCCTCGGCGAGTATGAAGCACGTGATGACCGGATGGTTAAGTACTTGACCAAGGTCAGGAGCCTCATGGCACTATTTGAAGAAGCCCTCATCCGACGAATTCCCCGAGAAGAAAATGCCCAGGCCGATGCCCTCTCCAAGCTAGCCTCTTCCTCCCTCCAAGGTCTCGAGCAGACCGTCTTGATAGAGGTCCTCCTGAAGCCAAGTATAGAGGATGAAACTTTCGACTCTATGGAGTCACTGCCTGTCCTGCTTGAAGATAACTGGATGAAACCCCTCTTCGAATTCTTAAGGGACGGGCTCCTCCCCGAAGATCCTAAGGAAGCTCGAAGAGTGAGAACCTGAGCCGAGCGATACACACTGATCGGAGGCATCCTATATAAATACTCCTTCACACAGGTAGACGGCATGCCTTACCTGAGATACCTCTCCCCCGAGTAGGCCGCCTACGCCCTACAAGAACTTCACGAGGGCATCGGCGGGGCGCATTCAGGGTCCAGATCCTTAGCCCGCAAAGTGTTGAATTACGGATATTTCTGGCCCACTCTCCTACGAGATACCGAACGACACGTTTGGCAATGAAGCTCATGTCAGAAGTACTCCGACATCCGACGCCTCCCAAAAGCTCCGCTCACTTTCCTATCAAGTCCTATCCCCTTCGCAATGTGGGGAATGGATTTACTAGGGCCATTCCCACCTGCTACCGGCCAGTTCAAATTCTTAGTTGTGGCTATCGACTACTTCTCAAAATGGATAGAGGCCGAGCCCTTGGCCACGATCACCGAGAACAAGGTAGTTCAGTTCTTTTGGAAGAGCGTAATCTGCCGATTTGGTGTCCCTAGGGTCCTCATAACAGACAATGGAACCCAGTTTACCGGGGCTGCCTTCTGAGCTCTATGTGAAGACCTCGCCATCCAACACCAATTCTCCTCTGTTTCCCATCCACAGTCGAATGGCCAAGTCGAGAATGCTAACAGACAGATCCTCTCCGGTATTAAGAAGAGGTTGGATAAATGTTCCAAAGGCTTGTGGGTCGATCAGCTCCCCAACGTGCTATGGAACTACCGCACCACAAAACGGACCCCCACAGGAAAGTTCCCGTTCAACCTCACCTATGGGTCCGAAGCTATGATCCCCCTAGAAGTTGGTATACCTTCTCCTCGTCTAACGGCTTATGAAGAAGAACAAAATGCCAGAGAGCTCCGGGCAAATCTAGACTTAATTGACGAGATCCGTGAAAGAGCTGCCATTCATCAACAAAGCTACCGGAGAAGAATCGAGTTGGCATACAATAAGAGAGTCCGTCCTACCGATCTCAAAGAAGGTGACTTGGTCCTCAGAAAGTTAGCCATCTCTTTTCGTGGTCAGAAGAGCAAACTGGCTCCAAATTGGGAGGGACCCTATAAGATTGTCAAAGAAGTTCGGCCCGGGACATACAGACTAGAAGACCTCGAAGGCAGAGAGATCCCCAGGACCTGGAATGCTGACCATCTTCTAAAATACCAAGAGAGAGCACCAATGCCTCTCTAAGTATTTTGGGATGTCGAACCATTCCTCTCCTATTACTTGTAATGTTTTTCTTTTATTTCTCTCTTGTAATAACGGCTAGCAACTTTAGAAGCAGCCGACCATTAGTCATCAATAAAAAATGATTTTTCATATTTTACTTGCAAAAATTGTTTACATCTCTCTGCTTTTACTCTTCATTCTAACGATGGTTCGGAGTCCAACACTTAGCTCGATTCTACTTCGCGAGTTCGCTCTTAAGCGGACTAGAAGTAGTTCGCCATTCGGAATTGCTCCCACAACCGTTGAACTACTCTAACGATGGTTCGGAGTCCAACACTTGGCTCGATTCTACTTCGCGAGTTCGCTCTTAAGCAGACTAGAAGTAGTTCGCCATTCGGAATTGCTCCCACAACCGTTGAACTACTCTAACGATGGTTCGGAGTCCAATACTTGGTTCGATTCTCCGCTGCAAGTTCGCTCTTAAAAGCGAGCCAGGAGTGGGTCACCATTCGGAATTGCTCCCACAACCGTTGAACTACTCTAACGATGGTTCGGAGTCCAACACTTGGCTCGATTCTACTTCGCAAGTTCGCTCTCAAGCGAACTAGAAGTAGTTCGCCATTCGGAATTGCTCCCACAACCGTTGAACTCACTCTAACGACGAGTTCGGAGTCCAACACTTGGTTCGATTTCGCTCCGCAATCCCGCTCTTAAGCGAGCTAGGAGCGAGTAGCTAGTAAGAAAGAAGATTTGCTTCTGATTCTGAGTAGTTGTCAAAAGGTGGAGGAGTTATACTTATTAGTTTACCAGCCAACGCAACATTCAAACATAGGAAGCAAAACAAACCTTTTTATTAAGGGCCCGGACAAAGCCGACACTACAACAAGATTTTTATAATAACTTGAAGAGCGTGATACAACTTGTCTAGCATTTCTTTGGGAGGGGAACGCTTTGGTTTAGAGACACGCAAGGACGGCGTCGCCTCGTCTCTGCGCTCGACTCCAGACCAGCGAAGTGAGACCCCCCTTCGTCTCCAGTTCTAGCAGTGGCCCCGACCGAGGCACCACTAGACGAAATAGCTACGACGCTCTGAGCATTAGCTAGGCTCCGCCTAACGACAGGTGAGCGAGTCGCGAGTTCGTAGACGAGATTCCTCTTTTGCTTTCCTCGTGTGTACACGACGTACTGCGAACATTGGCCCTTACAGGCTGTGGTTTTAGCGTTGCAATCTCCTCCTCCAACTCGACGATCCTATCTCTCAGAATCTCGTCTGTCGCTGATGCTTTGAGACGAGGAAGTTTAGACGAGCCTGCAACGTTAGTACTATCGGCCACTATACGACGAAGATGAGTCACCTCGATACCCCTGTCGATCGTGATTCTCCTCAATTTGTCGATTCTGGCCAACAACTCGTTGCGTTCGGACATCAACATCCCCACCTTCGAAGCTAACTCCTCTTCTTCGGCCGAGTGTTCTTTCACCGTCACCTCCAATTGGCGAATCTCTGCCAGCAGGTCACTGTTTCTATGTTCGACATCAAAAAGCCCCTTACGGATCAACTCTACCTCGCCTTCGAGAGGAGTTTTTCGAGACTGTTTCCGCAGTTGCCTCACTCGCCTAAGTACCCTCTCGCCGTTGCTTTGATGTCCTCCAATTTCAAGAAGTCATAAAACTCGATGTTGAACGCTCCGCCGAAAGACCCCGGAGCATCCGTTTGCGCCAGCGGGGTCGGCACATCCGAGGTAGGTAAGACGGTCGGCACGACGAGGCCTTGCTCGGTCTCGGCCTGAAGAACCTCAATAACTGGACGCTCGGGGGTCGGAGAAACCGAGGGTACCTTTGGCGCTCGGCCACCTTGAGGTCCGGACACGGTCCTCTTCCTCTTCCTCGTCTCTTGCTCCCTAGCCGCTCGGGCCTTCGCCATCAAGCCTTTGTAATCCATGCCGGAGGATTCTGCACAAACCGGGCGAAAAGAGTTAGAAAAATTTTCAAAAAAACTTCAAAGAAAAAACTAGTACAGAAGAGGCGTACTAGGGTCGATCTAACTGAGATCCCCTCGGAACAATGCCTCCTCCGTAATGTCCTTCCAACTGAGGGTCGGAAAGCCGAGCAACTTCTCAACGACCTCGGCTTCCTCATTGCTAAGCACGGGCTCTTTCTTCGCACGTTTCGGAAGACCTTCCCTCAACCACACCGTCGGTATCGCCCACGACTCAGGAGCTCGGACGAGGAAGTACTTTTCCTTCCAATGCTTGATCGAGTCCGGGTTTTCGATTAGCTTCATGCCCTTCCTCGGCGAGAGGTAGAACCTTTGCTCGTTCTTGCTAGGTTGGCAAGGTCGGTAGAGACTCCGAAGGACGAACATATTTGACTCGATGCCGACCTTCTGGGATTGAAGAACAAACGCCATCACATGCCGCCATGTGTTCGGCATCAGCTGAGCCGGACACAAGCCGTACCACTGCAGCACCTGTACCACGAAAGGGTGCAGCGGCAGACGAAGTTCGGCATTCAGTGAGTCGGCGGGAAAAACACAAACATCGGCCGAGGATGAGGTGCACGCTCGGAAGCCGGGGCTAGGGAGCAGAAGTCCATACTCTGCTGGGATTTGGAACCCGCTCCGGATCCGAAGCAGATCCGCCTCGGTCAGCACCGAAGAGATATGGTCCACCTCGGAAGTTTCCCTCGGCTCGTTCTCCTCGATTGATTTGGCTGTGCCCTGCGTCACCTTCTCCAACAGTTCTCCAGAGTAGCTCTGCACACCGCCGACGCTAGACAAAACGCTCGGCTGCCGACCCAGTTCCCCTGCTCTCTTCGGATGCTCAATAATGGTTTCCACACCCTTGCCCTTGTTAGACCGGGCCTCAACTTCCTGAAGTGGCTCGGCAACCTCCCCGTCTGTGTTCGGCCGAACCAAAGCCCCTTCGGTCGGCTCCACGACCTTCTTCCCTTTATCTTTGCTCGGCCTGACCACTCGGCTGACGCCCAGGTCCGAGGAGGGGGTCTCGTCCGTGGAAGAAAACTTAACCATTTTTACAAAGATGGGGAGAGGGACTGACCTTGAAGTCACTATTACGGCCGGAAAAATCACCGGAGAATAAAACTCCTGGCCGCGACAGCTAGCAGCGCCGCTCGAGAGCTAACAGCTTCGCTTGCGAGTAAAAATCAAGATTGAGAAAGTGAAAGTGAGAAATGAGGTGAAGTGTTAAGGGGGTGAAAACTTATAGTAAAAACGACGCCTCTTGGGCTTTGTAACGTAAGGGCGCGACTCTTGGGCCTCCCTTGAACCGTTACAAAAGCCCAAATGGCTAAGTAATGGAAAGAGACGACTGATGGCAAAGGGAGCGACGTTTTGACCCCCTAAGTAAAGCAGCTCGGCACTCCACATCCAACGGCTAAGATCGCCCCATGTTCCTCGGATCTAACAGCCGAGCGACAGGCGGTCCGAGCCATATCGCTCGGATTCTGAGCAAGTGCCAATCCGACCTGCGAAATGGAGAAAAACCACTTTATCCTCAAGATTCGCGCTAGATTTCGATCAGACGGCCCAGATCATGCCCACGTCACTAAACGACAAGATAGTGTTTTCTTGGGAACCGTGCCTGCCTCGAGATATGTGCCATCATCCAACGGCTGAGCTCGCCCCACGTCCCTCGGATGGAACAGCCGAGCGACAGGCGATCCGAGAAATATGGCTCGGATTCTGAGCAAGTGCCAATCCGAGCTGCGGAATGGAGAAAAACCACTTTCTCCTCAAGATTCGCGCTAGATTTCGATCAGACGGCCCAGATCATGCCCGCGTAACAAAACGAAAAGATAGTGTTTTCTTGGAAACCGTGCCTGCCTCGAGATATGTGCCATCATCCTGTTAGTGTAGGTGCCCTAGAGACAATACATTAGAGTTTTAGAAACGCTATTATGTCATTATGTTTTAGTGATTATTAAAATATAAGTTTATTATGTCTTTATTTACTGCGTTATAAATGTTAGCATAATAAATGTCCTTAGAATATGATACAAATTATATAGATTCAAATATGAGATTTGAACATGAGATTATATATATTAAGAGTATCATATTCTTAAATGTCCCTAGTCGAGTATTATTATTATAAGGACAATAATAATACATCGAGACTAGTATGTTGATTGACTGATGACCATATCTCATTGGTCATTAGTATAGAGATGCTAAAGTCAATGCATAGGTACATGTAAGAGTACAGTGTACTGGACTGACCCACCGTGAGATTCTACATGGAAGATTATATATAGTGTCATAAGAAATCTCACAGTGATAATGGTGTAATGATCCTTAGACCTAAAATCATTATAGTTCTACATGAGAATTAATATACTTTGATTTCATCAAAAGTTATCTTTAACCGGGTAATGATAAAGATGGTTGTTGGGTATATTATGAATCATGTGAGAGATATGAATGATCTAGATGGGATTTAACCCTCCTATTTATAGGAGTGATATTATTGGCCTCTTGTTTGAGTGAGACTATGAAATGCATGGCCATGCTCAAATATTGATTTGTTTGAATAGTCTACTCATCGATCAAGAAAATAAAGATTAAATTATGAAGAGGATGACACAAACCATGCCTCTAGTTTAATCTATAATATCAAGGTTAAAAGGATTATATTACATGGAACATTAGTCACGAAAGGTTTAATCGAATCACCGATTTATTATTATTACTTGGGTAGCAATGATGTATTACTAGATGCCGCTCATTGTTTATAATTTTATTGAATAATAAACTTATTGCCAACGTAATAATAACCTATAGGGTCACACACAAGAACGCTTGAAGGAGATTTAATTTAAATTATGAATTTAAATTAAATAGTAATTTGATTTTATTTATAATATTAATTAAGTGAGACTTAATTAATTAATTAAATAGAATTTCAAATTTACTAATTATTAGAATTAGAATTATATTAGAATATTAATTAAGTTTGACTTAATTAATTATTTAATTAAGAATTCTAATTTTAATAAAAGCCCAATGGGATTGGGCTTTAGAAAACAGATTTTTCTCTCTATATAAACATCTTAAACTCTCAAAATTAGGGTTACAGGTTCAAGAAAAAAAAAAACCCTAGCCGTTTGAGAGATGAAGATGGAGATAGAGAGAAGTTGGTTTTCGGATGCTAGTACATCGCTCCTTCAAAGATCAAGCGTTCGTGTGGATACCGGTAGAGCGTAGATTGCGAGAGCGGGATGCGTGGTGATTCAAGAAGCTTGGACCTCTTTGATTCTCCCTTATTAAATTGTTAAAGCTTCTTAAGGTATTTATTCTTAATCTCTGAATTAAATCTTGTGTTTTCGCATGGATCCTGCGGAGGGTTTCGAATTTTATTTATTTTTCACGCTTATTCCGCTGCGTTTATGTGATCGAAACCCTTCACATCCAACGGCTGAGCTCGCCCCACGTCCCTCGGATGGAACAGCCGAGCGACAGGCGATCCGAGCAATATGGCTCGGATTCTGAGCAAGTGCCAATCCGAGCTGCGGAATGGAGAAAAACCACTTTCTCCTCAAGATTCGCGCTAGATTTCGATCAGACGGCCTAGATCATGCCAGCGTCACTAAATGATAAGATAATGTTTTCATGGGAACCGTGCCTGCATCGAGATCTGTGTCATCATCCAACGGCTGATATCGCTCCACGTCGCTCGGTATTCCGAGCCGAGCGACTGGCAATCCGAGCCACGTGCGCGAGGGTAAAACCGAGCCATATCGCTCGGATTTCGAGCAAGTGCCAATCCGACCCTCGAAATTGAAGAAAATTGCTGCCGAGCATCTCCAATCGTTGGATCGTTACGAAATTCGCGCCTCAGATGATGGACGACCCAGATTGCGCCACGTTCACTAAACGACAAGAAGTGTTTTCTTGGGAACCGTGCCTGCATCGAGATCTGTGCCATCATCCAATGGCTGAGATCGCTCCACGTCGCTCGGTATTCCGAGCCGAGCGACTAGCAATCCGAGCCACTTGCGTGAGGGTAAAACCGAGCCATATCGCTCGGATTCCGAGCAAGTGCCCATCCGACCTACAAAAGCGAGAAAAATACCGCCAAGCGACTCTATCCATCCGATCTTCCAGAAAATCGTGCTTGCTCAAGATCAACGGTCCAGATCGCGCCACGCCATAATTCGGTATTTTATTTATTAAAATCGTTTTATTTATTTAAAAATTGCAAAAAAATTACTAAAAATTTGGGAAAATTGACTTAAAATTCTAGAAAATAATTATAAATTCGGGGGAATATTTTTGGTCCCCTGAACGAAGAATTATTGCCTAGAATGTGTTGTTAAGACCCCCGAACGACTGGTTAACACATCGCAAAATTAAATAAATAATCCGAAAGAGTAGATAAAAATTATCGAATAACCAGAAGAGCTCCAGAGCAACTCAAAGTCCAACCAACTTGAAAAATTACCGCACTACCTCCTTCAAAGATTCAAAACCTTCCATTTGGGCTCCGATACAACTCCACCAGCCATTAAAACAGTAAAACTACTCCTCAAAGGCTGATCAAACTCAGTCTTCGGGAGTGGGGGGCTCGTGATATGGCTAAAAATGGGGTTAAATCAGAACCGTCCAAAATTGGGCACGAATCTTAAAGCCCAGGGGTAAAACGGTAATTTCACCTACCAATGGGTCAGAAGCGGGTACGGGTTCTCCTCCTCGAAGACCCACTAACCCACGAACTGATCCACCTCAACTGGGTGCGGGTTTCAACCCGTTGCAAACCCAGTCCAGAAGGGATAGAATTAGGGTTTGCTGATTAAATCCTAATCAACGGCTCTGATTCATTTCTATCCCTTCATTGGGGATTAGGGATTACAATCTTTATCTAACCACAGGGGGATTACATTCCTAATCTGATCCCAGCGGCGCCTATAAATACCCCCCATCCATCTCTATTAAGAGGTAGTAATCAATCTTTTGCCAGTTTTACGCTCTTTCATAATCATTTCTGATTACTGACTTGAGCGTCGGAGGGTGCGTCGCCGGGAACAACCCCGGTGTATCGCACTTTTTGCAGGTGAACGGCGGGAGCAAAGGTCAAACTCCGGCGGAACAGGTAACGGGTTTGTTATTCAAAGTTTTCCAAGAATCCACAAATACTATCTGTTTGCCCCCACACTAGATTTAGCGGCAACACTAGCCAATTATGCTAGGTTCAAGAACATAATTAGAACTATTATTATTAATTGTTTCATTTGTTAAACTCAACTTATACATGCGATTGACAATGTAAGCACATTATAAGAGCTAATACAAGATTACTCTATCACATTTTATAAAATTGTTCGCTTTCTCTAGTGATTCTAACAATGTCCATTTGCTCAAACAAATTGAGCTATATTTTTCTTTATTCGTTCTTCATCATCTTCGAAACACTAAGCGAGATAATGACTCATATTTTATAATTAAATTTTGCACACAAAGTACAATGAACGATAAAGAACAAAATGTAAATAATGGAGTCATATTCTGCATTACAGAATGCTCCTATCTAAGTTACATACATTTGTTATAAATTTTATACAAAAATTTTAATTATTAGAGAAGCAAATATATAATCTCACACAAACTGCAAACAATGTATTTGTCAAAATATCTATACACAGTATGATAAAACACTTAACAAACCTAAACATGCTAGTTTTCCAAAGCGAGAATAACTATGATCTAAAACTCTCAATCATATGATCAAACGCACAAAGTGTTAACACATTCATCACATGAAAAATACTAAGAAAGTTAGAGTAGATCATACCGACACTTCAAGTTATAAGTGTTTTCCAAATTCGATGGAGAAGCCTGCGTAGTTCAGACTTGTCATACCGTGATGTAAATCCATCATCTTCAACTCACACAGTTTGTAAGTAACTTTGAAGTTCCTACATTCATCAAATCTTTAAAGATTAGCCAATTAAACAAATTATTAGCACAATCTAATTCACAACAATTTAATTTGGAGATTCAATTTTATAGTCAAAGACTATAATTTATCAAAATAAATATTTGATCTATAACACACAGCCAAAACAGTTATTCAGACTTGTATTTAATTAAACAATGCTTAGTACGATTTTGAACTTTAGCACTTAGCAACAAAATTCAAATAATTAAATAACAATTTAAAATGGGTGAACAACTTATCTTTAATTTAGATCTGAATTAGAGGTACACTGCAGTAGATTCAGTCTTCTCCCCAAACACGGAATATAGAACAATACCTAATGGATTGTCTCCACTGGTTAGATCCAGATCTGATTCTCTTTGGCTGGATCTGGATATGCTCCAACAGTCCAAACGCCAAACAGCAATCTCCAACCAATTGAGCAACTGTTGGACTGGATCTGAATCTGGATCTGCTCCAACTACTTGAACACCAAACACCAAAATCAGCCAATCCAATATCCAGATCTGACTTATCCCCTTCTCTCCTTCTTCCCGAGCACCAAACAGAGAGAAGAAGGAGAAGGTGGCGATGCTTGGGTCTTGCGGCGACGGTGCCCAGCGGCGGTGCCCAGCGATGGCGCCCAACGACGGCACCCCGCGATGGTGCCCAACGACGGTGCCCAATGGCTGCGGTTTCCAGCGGTTCCTCCATCACCTCGATCTCCGACGACGACCAAATCTGAAGCTGCGAAATTGACAGCGAAGGTGATCTTTGATGACGAAGGCGGCAGCTCTTCTGTTGGAGATCGCGGCGGTGCCCACTGTGGTCGGAGGAAGCAGCGCCGGCTGCTACGGTCGGAGGAAGTAGCGACGGCTGCTACGATCGGAGGTAATTGAGTTACTAATATCTTAAGATTGTTAATACTGATTTGGAGAAATTAGGGTTAGGGTTTTATCTCATAGCCGCTTAAGATATTATACCCTGCTTATCAGTATTAGAATATCACAGAGCAATACCTCTAGACCAGTTTTTATATGAGATGAACTGGGTTTAGGGTACTGGGTTTTTAGCCCACTCAACCCGTTCCAATTATTAATACATAACACGTGTAAACCCGTGTTGCCCCATAGAATAATGTACACAATATTATCCTATTATATTGAGAATATACATATACATCCAACATAATCTTCTTTATAGTGGGGTGAGGAATATTTATAGTCGCCTTTGGAAACAGTTTCGAGATAATTATTTATCTCTATTTCCCGGTATTTTTAGATAAGAAACAGAGTTTAAATCGTTTCATGATAAAAGATTTGGTTTAAACCGTCTCTCAGAGATAATCATAAATTTGAATTACCCTTTAAATGTCAGGTATTTGTTCATAATGGGCTGTCACCCAGACCCAGTGAGATAGACCCGTTTTTGGATTATTGGGTTTGGAAAATACCCAATTCCCATTTTCAGACCCGTTTATAGGTGAAATTACCGTTTTATCCCTGAGAGTTTTAAGATTCGTGTCCGATTTGAACGGTCCCGATTTAGTTCTATTTTTAGCCATATCACATGGCTTATATGCTTAACGTTTTTCTACCGAGCCCTCCTGCTTCCTTACTCTTGCAAACTCTCCCCCAACCCTAGGTTTCGTTTAACAAAACACGTGCATATGCCTCTAACTTCTTTATTTAGATGTGACAGGCAAATATGGAATAGTTTGTGAAATTCAAATTTCAAATAAGTTGCTGAAGAGCAACACTTGTAGGATTCAAAGTATCATGTCAAAAGTGACAAGCTCCAAAGAATGAGGAAAGTATCGACAAATTGGTTAGAACCAAAAATAAAGAAAGCATCAAAATGAAGATTTCAAGTTGGTACATTGACAAACATGACAATCAAGGAAAATATTTTTTCGTTTATTTCTATGTAAGGAAATGCTGTATAAGATCTTACAAGGAGATCATTTGGAAGGTACAATTTGAATTCCCTGAAATTTGTCACATCTAAAATTCACAGTCGACCATCGATCCAGTTAATTTTCACTAATTGGAGATCGTCAATGCTCTCAACTTTTTGAAGAAAATTGATGGTTGACTGTCAATATTAGTAGTCCGTAGTGTAGATCTGAATTTTTAAACTTTTGTTTTATTCTTTGTAGGAAAGAAATAGCGAGAATTCCTATTAACTGAAGGGAATTAACAGTTTATTCTTCATATCTTCTGACCTATCTATCGCTTGCTAAGATCAAGAGCAAAATTGAGCAACTTATATTCTTTTCTTCATCGAGATCACATTCTCGGTTTTTACATCCTTTTGCTTCAGATTTGATGCAGTTCACTCAAAATCTTTTGAGAACCCCTGGGTGTAATAGGTCTTGGCTTGAATCAAAGAAAACTGTACTAGCATTTTGGTTAGGGATGTAAAATGGGTAAGGTCGGGGCCAATTCGGCTCCGAAGATCTAGACCTTATGTTTGCAATTTGAAGACATAGACCTTATCTTTGCAATTTTGTGAAGCCCGTATTCGGCCGTTAGCCCGGGCTTTTATCCGGCCAGCAAGTCCGGACGTAAGCCCAAGTAAAAAATTATGACAATTTTCTATTTAGTTCAATAAAAAGTATACTCTCGATGTAATCGATGAAATGAAGAAACACACATTGGACTTAGTCCGGGTTAATTACACTAAATTAGAAATTCCAAGGCATCTAGAAGCAAAAATTTTATAAGAGAAAATGAAAAAAGTCATCTTAAAAACCAAATCAAATTCTTTCAATCTACCATTCTACTCCATGAATTGTCATATTCTGATCCAACATTATAATCTGCATATTTGTTATCCATGATAATAGACAAAAAATCAATTTTTATCTTCTCCACACATGGTCACAATTCTCTTCAGCTTGTAGACAAACAGACCATTGAATATTGAATGAAAAAAAACCGAAGAAGAAAATAAAAGTAGCTCAAATGATTTACAGCCATAAGAAGTAGGTTCATGGATGGGCTAAAGCTTGGGCTTTATGGGTGGACCTATGAACCTCTAAAGCCCGTGCTTCACATTGAAGATCCAAGCCCAATCCTTACCGAAGAAGGGCCGGGGCCAAGAGGCTCATGGATGAGCTTGGGCATTTGGGATTTTTTTAACATTCCTAATTGGAAATCCTGCAGTGCTGCAGAACTGTTGTTGTAGGAAGGGAACTGGATTAGGTCTGGGACCAAACCAGCATAAGTTGTTATCTTTGCATGCTTGTTACGTTGCTTTCTATAAACTTTATCTCCTTCTATTTTCACATTATTTTTTGTTAAATTTCTAATTTAGAAACTATCAACCCGTTTAAACCCCTAGATGAATTTACTGTGCTCCACGTATTCGGATAAAATCCTACAGTAAAGGTCAAATGGCCAAGTCCCTCCTCTGAAAGATCTGCAGTCCTCTTCATCTCAGGGGAACCTACTCACATGTCCATGTTGTTTGGATGGTACTTACTATGATATTTGGAAAACAAATTGATGTACGTTTTGCAGATGTCTGGTAAGATGTTTGGAGAGTTTGTATTGTTGAGTAGGCTATTCCTACATGATGGAATCAAAGGGTCTTTCAGCAAAGGAGTAAGAACTCAAAGTTGCAAACTCTATAGCAATAATTGCCCTGTAAGGTGCCTTGAGGCGAAAGTTGTCGACACTGAAATTGCAAAACTGCTTTCCAAGTTTGGATTTGAAAATGTCACGAGGGTACCAAACAACTTATTGAAGCTAAAGTTTTTTTTTTTTGAGGAAAAATGTGGAATCTGGTCACCCTGTTTCATTAATAAGAGCTTAACGAAACAAACACAGAGTACTGGGCCCAAGTACAAGCTACAGACAGAAAATAAAATATACATGAAGCAACATGATGCGTACAAACAACAAATCCCTCCAACAACCCTGGAGAGTGGGCCGACAAACAAGCTCGGTCCAGCAAAATTGTAAGTACGTCAGTTTAGCTTCGTACAGTGCCTCTACGGCACATGCACACCCACCTGAGACAAGTCTGGCAGGATTTTATCACCCACCGATCCCTGCCTTCACCTCGCTGGGGGACCCCATCTATGGGCCCAAGTCCCGTAGATCGAAAACTGACCCTACGGCACATGCACAGCAATCGCACCCTCCCACAAACTCCACCACTCATCCTACGTACAAACGTGCCAGTAGCTCCCACAGCCGCTACCAAAGAGATAGCTGTGAAAAGGATACCCTCACTTCTCACACGATAGCGCTTTCTCAGGCGATTTCTTACCAAACAACTATCTCGCTTACCCCACCAAACACCACGCTTCAGGAGAGAGCCGTGGAGAGGATACCTTCACCTCTCTCACGCCCATGCTCGCGATTTCTCATCATACAGACTTATCTCGACTCATCCTCCCAATCCGAGGGAAGAGACGACGCTGTCACGAGCCAGTGGCCTAAGCTGGAGGAAGCTCAATAGCCTACTAGTAGGCGCTGTGAAGACTTCACCGGTGACATCGTAGGACACTCCAGATCAACCATACCCAAACCCCACCCCCTATCACCCCCAACACCAACAAACTACCGGCCTGGCCCCACCGGCCCCAAACCGAACCACCGACCTCACACACTTGAACCCCAGATCCATGGCGTTCGCGACAACAAGCGCGGGAGGGTGCTCTGGCACGACATAGTCGCTCCACGACAGTTGAGACAAGCACCCCGAAAGTTGAGACAAGTGAGCGCACATCTCGGAGGCACCCCATCTTTTGGGCCCAAGCTCCACAATCGTACAAGACAACCTAACTCCCGGCATCTTCACATGCACTACCAACCCTCGCAAAAACCAAACCAAAGCCGTAGATCGCCGTGATTGGCCCTGAGAGTGTGGACATGGTGGCAAGCACACAAAACATCCGGGCAAACATCTAGCAAAGCCACCCAATCTCAACCTAATCCAAACCCCAACCCTAAACAACTCACCCACAAACCCTCATCAATAGATCTGGAGGACGACGACGCGACCGGCGCATCCACGACGATCGTAGGCACCTTCCCCCTTCTCCCCATCAACCCCTTTGCAAACAGGTACAAATGGCACAACACCTAGGAGCTAAAGAGCACACCACCTAACAGCTTACTCCACTGTGGGAACGGACTGTACAAAGCCCTTGACATTCCCACAGCGACTGCGATCAGATTCACCATCACGATTACAATTAGGGGTACCATCAGGAAGCTCCACTTCACGACGTACAGGTAATCATAAAGGTCATCATCGTCGCACCATCGAAGAAGGGCGAGCACAGGGAGACGGGCGGCTATCTGACGTCTTCATCGGGAGGGGAGCACAGGGCCGCTAGAGGCGCGATGCAAGATGAGCACAGGCTGGCGGCCGAACGACAGCGACGATTGGGGGGGGGGGGGGATGGTGGTGCACCCTGCTGTCATGGCTTCGCTGCGGAGGGAGAGAGGACGGGGGGGGGGGGGGACGGCGATGAAACCCTAGCCGCTGCCCCCCAAGCTCAGATATGAGATTTGGGTTTTTTGATTTTAGGGTTTTTTTGGGGGAGAGCTTCTCTCCCAGAGAAAAAATTCTACTTGCTTTTTTATTGAAGCTAAAGTTGACTTATTTATTAATCAACTTGAATATTTTAGAAACCGTATATGAAATGTTCTCTCGCTTTGAGAACATCATTCATTCCCTCAAAAGCTTGGGTGAGGGTTTGAAAAACCATGGAAAACATAGCAACATCCTGAGATGTATCACTTTGGAGTGAGATATCAGGGTCACGGTTCTTCGAAAGAAATCATGTTTTGCAAGGAAAGGGGAAAGCTTATGAGTAGGAGATACCGGTGACGATGGTAAAAATTGCAGTAGATCAGAGCCGTGCGATCCCTGCACAGATCTTAAAGCATCTATAGGCAGATTAGCCATCACAGGCCTCTTTTACAGGTCTGGGCCCACTCCAAGACATGGGTTTCTTCCAAGCCCATAAAAACTGACAGGCTAGGCCCACTAGGAGAGACACCCTGCCCATGTAGGCTAGGAAGCAAATTTCTTATCCCCTAACAAGGATATCTCATCTCTTGAAGAGGAGAGACATGAAAGAAATAAGGTAGTTAAATCAATCCAACAGACACAAATCAATCTCTTGAAATGTCTTTCAAGCCTATAAATACCCCTCCCCCTCTACAATCAGGAGGTAATCAACAGTTTGCCAGTTTTCACTCTCTTACTCTCTTTCTTTCTGGTTCTGACTTGAGCATCGGAGGGTCTATCGCCGGGGCCACTCTCCGGTGTGTCAAGCTTTTTGCAGGTCCATCGGTCGCATCAGCAACCGTTAGATTCAGATCGCAGTGGTCAATCAACGATCCAGATTCATTCTTAGGAGCTCTAACCGTCTTTAACGGTCAAGATCACAGGTTTAACTTTTAGTAGTTTCCTTCAATTATTAACTCACTATTTGTTTGCTCCCACACTAAAATAAGCAGAAACAGATTGGCATCGTCTGTGGGAAAGACTACACAAGTCAAGCTTGTCTCCATGCCACCAAGACTAAGAGGAAAAGGGGCGGCCTCCAGCCGTCACACTATCTCTCTCCGTCAACTAGCTCCTTCTATGGATGATCAGATTCCTCCTCAGCAGTCACCTCGGCAGCCTAATCACACTCCTTCTAATGGAGAGGCACCGAGGGGCTCCCAACATGAACAACATCCTTAGTACGACCAAGTCTCATTCTATAATGCTTCCACTGATTCAATGGCCTCACAAGGCCCCCGGGGGTCTAGATATCTCCACCAGATCATCAGTTCTAGGCAACAAAGAACCGATTTGCGAATCCAATTTGACGAGAGGCATGCCCGAGCTGAGGCCTCTCGCTCAGATCATCAAGCAAGCCAGAGAATACATTTTCCTATATAGCGATCAAGACAATCCTCCTCTCACAGGGGTGCCCAATAATGAGAAGCCCAACTCCTTAGAGTCAAAGGCTTCCTGTGCAGAACAGAGGGAAAAATGCCCCAGTCACTAGGGCCGAATTGGATAAGTTCATGCATGACATCCTCCATGCTCTCCAAGGGAGTCAAGATCTGGACCTCCCCCCTAACGAAGGATCCACCGACTCGACTGGATCTCAGGGGAAGGACGACCAAGTCCTTTGCCGTATCCAAGAAGTAGAAGATCGCCTAAGACAGATGAAGAATGAGAGAAACTACTTCAATAGGGCCTACCGCCCTAGCCGACCTTTCAGTAGAGCTATTCTTGATGCACTTATCCCAAGGGGCATCGAGGCTCCTCAATTCGAATCCTACAATGGGGAATCAGACCCGACAGACCACAGAAAGCTTTAAAACACACATGATAGTCTATAACGCCACCGATGCACTCATGTGTCAGATATTTCCCTCAACACTAAAAGGGTCAGTAAGGGATTGGTATTCACATCTGACACCCGAATCCATATTTTTCTTCAATCAGCTCGAAGAACTCTTCGTTGCACACTTCGTTACTAGCCGGAGAGCTGAAAAGACCAGCATCTTCCTGCTAGAACTGAAGCAAAAAGATGGAGGATTGCTGAAGGACTTTGTCAAACGCTTTACAACTGAAGCAAGGTCAATTTCTTCCTTGAACACTTCTGTAACGCTCCGAACTTCCTATATGGAGAATTCGAGACACCAGCCAGGACTTTTACATTCAATTAGCCATAATACACAAAAACAGGAAAATTGAAAACTTTTTATTCAACACAAATGTATTACGAGTCCGAATGTTATAAAACTGCAATACATTATATCAGTGTTACAATAATACCTTTAAAAGCCCAAGTGTTACAACTTTCAACGAATTTACATCAGAGTATAATGAATAAAAAACAACACTTAGTATTTCACTTGGATGCTTCCCAACATAAAATAAATTACAACAAATGTTACAATGAAACAATGGTAACCAACATATAATAAGCGGAAAATAAAATCGACTTTGCTTCTCTCGCCTTGAGTCCTCCTGAATCCTGTACCTATAGCTTTGCAATCCAGTACCTATTGAAATGGGGACGTCAGTACACATACTGACGCTTTAAGACTGATGACTAGCAGCGATTCTTTACTTTAAACAAATAGATTGATGAAAAGAGAAACGTGTATATATAATTGATGTGTCAGTGTATGCTATGACTTAGACTCTAATGCAAGATTAACTAATGCAAGGAGCCTCTTATTCTAATGCAAGAAAGTCTCCGGAACAATATGCATCTCATATTACATACGCCCCATCTCAAGCCGTTTCTTCATATATAGGGATTTGAACCCGCACCATGAATTTTACTCTTGTACTCGACTTGTTTATGAAGATACGACGTGACTGATGAGGTTGTTCTAAACGGTCTAATCCCGCCATTCGCAGTCATATAGTGGTGTCTCTGTTTGCCACTATTGCCCGACATATCGGACCTCACTCAAAAATCTGACGTACCTTTGGAGTATCCGCAGCGCAGGTTAGCTCGAAGCATCCCCTGTGGCCCCCTAGTTGATAGACCGTAGTCTATGACTTTTCGCCCTTAGATATGGAACATGACGGAGTTCCGGGGGTCCATCCCCTAGCTCCGACAGGAATCGCTCCCTCCTTTATCAAGGCACTTCAGAAATTAACAGACGATATACGGATCCCGTGCTCCCAACTCGTGAGAAGGCACAGACCGTATTCCTTTGACAAGAAGGGTACAACCAATAACACCACCTAGTGTCGGCCTATAGGATGAGTTGGACCATAGGGTATCACCCCTAATACCAACCATTCCCTTTTGGCAAAAAGGGTAAGTAATGATCTTGATAAGTTATGACCCTAATGATGTCACTAAACCTAAACAATCTTACGGGGTTATCAATAAAAACTTCTTAAGATTATCCCGGTCCAACTCATGGCCTATCGATCCAAGACACCGGTGATGGGTTCTCCCTCACTCATCACTACCCCTAACTCGAATCTCGTCAACACTCTCGGCCCACGATCAACCCACACCAGTTAAGATCCGTCGGTGCACGAGGTGTGATTTATCCATAGTTTCCAAGGTGGTAAGATGCGAGTCTTGATGGTCGATGACTCCTAGGGTAACTATAAGACCCTAGACGAGCTTTTATCGAGCTAACAATACTAGTGACTTTCCCAACCATTATTTTCCATACATTGAAGATGACGAACGTTCACATGATATGGTCCAATTTTAATTAGAACCCCATACAACTAGAATCCATGGGTTCTCTTCCCAAATTCGAACTAGGACAACATGCAACTAGGTTCATGGGTTCTTTCTCAAGTTTGAGGTAGAATCACCTAGAAACTAAATGCATGGGTTCTTTATCAATTTGAGCTAGAATCATCATGGAACTAGTTTCATGGGTTTCTTCTTAAAAGTCGAACTAGAACAAATATGGAACATGGGTTCATTTTACTAGTTCAATTGGATTAGCATGCAAGCTAAACTCATGGGTTCCTTTTAGAAATTTAACTAAAACCACTACAACATACAACATAAGCATGCATGGGTTCTTTACTACAACAACTACAACAACTCAAGCATGGGTTCCTTACTACAACTCAAGCATGATGGGTTCTTTACTAGAACAACCTACAACTCAAGCATGGGATCTTTACTACAACAACTACAACAACTTAAGCATGGGTTCTTTACTACAACAACTACAACAACTCAAGCATGGGTTCCTTACTACAACTCAAACATGATGGGTTCTTTACTAGAACAACCTACAACTCAAGCATGGGTTCTTTACTACAACAACTACAACAACTCAAGCATGGGTTTCTTTACTACAACTCAAGCATGATGGGTTCTTTACTAGAACAACCTACAACTCAAGCATGGGTTCTTTACTATAACAACTACAACAACTCAAGCATGGGTTTCTTTACTACAACTCAGGCATGATGGGTTCTTTACTAGAACAACCGACAACTCAAGCATGAGTTCTTTATTACAACAACTATAACAACTCAAGCATGATGAGTTCTTTACTAGAACAACCTACAACTCAAGTATGGGTTCTTTACTACAACTACAACAACTACAACAACTACAACAACTCAAGCATGAGTTTCTTTACTAGAACAACTACAACAACTCAAGCATGGGTTCTTTAGCAACATTCAACTTAAGCATGGGTTCTTTAGCAAGATACAACTTAAGCATGGGTTCTTTAGCACATACAACATAAGCATGGGTTCTTTACTACAACTACAACAAATCAAGCATGGGTTATTTACTAGAACAACTACAACAATTTAAGCATGGGTTCTTTACTAGAACAACTACAATAACTTAAGCATGGGTTCTTTTTAACCTACTAGAACAACCTATATATTACAAAGACTACTCATTTCATGAATTACAAGTCCTACTTATTACAAAAATCTAATTTTATTGAATCTACAAGTTCCTACATATTACAAAACCTACTTTTATTTAATCTACAAGTTCTATATAATACAAAACCTACTTTTATTGAATCTACAAATCCTACATATTGCAAAACCTACCTTCCTTTAATGTACTAGTTCCTACACATAATAAGATCAACTTTTTATGAAGTAGGGTTAGTAAAGATTGATTTTTAACAAAGTAGAGAGCAACATACAACAAAAAACTGATCTTTTATTAGGCTTGTTGAGTTCTACAACCCCAAAATGGGTATGTAAGTATTTTTACTATACTAATCTTTATATGCTCATAGTTATAGTCCAAGCTGTAGTTTTGTGTTAACAAAATAACCATAATAACAACAATAATCATAACAAGGTTAAAAATTCCATCTTTATGTGCTTTTAGTAAGTTCCACATTCAAAACTCTTCATGTGGTACTTTTTGACTCACACTACTCATATGCACATATAATTAGTCCAAGTTGTTAATTTAGCAAAAATAACCACAACAAAGTCTTAAAGACTCAATCTTTATGCTATTTGTTTGAGTTCTACCATCCATATTTTCATGGGATCATTTTGATCCCTACAACCATGTTTATGCTTAAAATTTAGTCCAAGTTGTTTTTAGAACACACAACAACTACATACAACAACCACACATCATAAGGATGAGTTCTTTTTAACCTACAACAACAAAAAATCATAAGATCGGTTCTTTCTCACATACAACAAAAATAAAAGAAAACAAACTATATAAAAGAGAAGTAGAGAACCCCCACCTTTGATTCTCTTTGTAGGAAGAACTAGACAAGCAACCTTCTCCTTCCTCCTAGCTTTTACTACAACTTTTAATGGAGAACTCTCAATTTAGGGTTTTTCTTCTCTTTCATTTCCTCTCTTTTTTTCTTCTTGTAAATGAGACAAAGGGGGTGGGTGTGGGTGTGTGTGTGTGGGGGGGGGGGGGGGCTATTTATATGAGGAAAGAGAGGGTGTGGGTGCAAAATACATCAAGACATTTGCACAAACCCCCTTGGGGTAAGGGTTGGCCGGCCAAGGGGTATGAGGTGGAGGAGGTGAAGTGGAGGGGTGAGGTGGAGGAGAGAGATGGAAGAGGGTTCTAGTAGAAATCCATCTATTAATACTCTTATGTAGCTCATTAATCCTAAACCCTAGGTTTAACCCTCCAAACAAATCCTACCCATCCAATTTTGATTAATCATGACAAAAATATGATATTTTTGTCAAAACACATACTACACGATTTGTACAAATGTATGAAATCGGTATAATACGAATACGTATATATTAATCTATATACCGATAATTTTTGTTTGTTAAACTGCACAATCCGTATAAAAATAAATTAATTCCAAAAATAATAATATAATAAATTTTATTATCGGCTCGGAAGATTACAGTACCAATTTGATACAATACAGATGTATACAGACTGGTATATACATATAGAATATGTTTATTAACAAAACCGGGTGATATCCACAAAAAATATTTCCATTCTGAAAATAAAAATAAAATAATAATAAAATAATAATTTTTAATATCTGTCCGGGATTTTCCAGACATTTTCTCAAAAATGAATTTTACAGGATTTTGTACAAGTGCACAAAACTGATACAGCACATACATATACTTACTAGTATATATTCACAGGTAAATTTTTATTTAGAAAAAAAAACCAAGAAATTTCCGTAATATTATTTTAATTTAAAAAAAATAATAATACAAATATAATATCCGACTGGGATATTACAACTTCAGTAGCAGCTGCAGCTTTCGCCACAATGTCTCTAACAAAGACCTGAAGCCTCCCTCGCAAAAAGTTTCATTGAGCTCCGGAAAATGAGTGACAAGTATATTAGGGTCGAGGAAGCTCTCTATCCTCAAGGCAAGAATGATTTATCTTCCGGGAACAAACAGAAGAATACAAGCAAGGAAGAACTCAGGAAGTTTCAGAAAAATGGCGCAGGTCAACACCATCCACCTCTTGCACCACGCTTCGAGAATTTTACTCCACTTAATGAAGTGTATCAGCTATCCTCATGGAGGTTTAGAAGGACGGAATAATCTACCCTCCCCCCAAGATGTCCACGTCTAGCAGGAGAAGAGACTAAAATAAGTGATGCACATTTTACAGAGATCATGGACACACTACTGACAACTGTCGAGCCCTCAGAGAAGAACTAAAAGCCCTGATTCGCAGGGGCTATCTCTCCAACTTCGTTCAGAAAGACAGCGACGCCGAAATTCCTCCGTCCCGGGGGGCGAATGAGCATCAAGAGAGACCATCCGAGTCGCAAGACTCTGAACACATGGCCGTCCTTCACTCCATTCATGGGAGCCCAATGGGGGGGAATTCCAACTCCTCCCACAAAGCTCCCATCAGGGAAGTCAACTCCATAGATCACTTTCCTCCTGCTAAAAGCACCGGGGTCCTCATATCTTTCTCTGACAAGGACTTAAAAGGCATCCGAACACCTCAATGCGACACATTGGTCATAAACATTTGCTTGGCAAATCATGAGGTACGCCTCATCGTGGTGGACAATGGAAGCTCAGTAAACATCCTCTTCATGGCAACTTTCGAGGCTCTCAAGCTCTCCCGAGACCGACTCAAACTAGCCGGTTATACACTCCACGGATTCTCCGGTGTCCCCTGTTCAAGTAGAAGGAGTCGTCAAACTGGATGTGACAGCGAGGAAAGCCCCCGCTATTCGAACGGAAGCACTGGACTTTATGGTAGTCAATGTCAAAGCTGCGTACAACACTATATTTGGCCATCCCGGCCTAGCACCCTTCAATGCAGTTGCCTCCACATTTCACATGAAAGTGAAGTTCCCAACAACAGTTGTCGTAGGCCTAGCTTTAGGAAGCCAACAGGCAGCACGAGCATGCAACACCGCTACAATGGGGGGCTTGGTCCTTTCCCTCAACGCCATAAAGCTACCACCGGAAAACATCCATAATAATTCAAAAACTATAAACGAGTTTGAAGCCGCTGCCATAAACAGCTCTACCAAGAACCTCCAAACCTGCCACATCATCTCTCACTAAGTCCAAACTAGTTCTCATCATGATACATTAATAAACCTGAATCACTCGTCCGAAGCCACTCCGCTCATTCAACGGAAACAAATAATCTTGCCTAAACACATTGGTGCATACGAAGATTTCCCTTTCTCCATGCAAAACAATGGGGGGCACCCTCCAAAACAGGCAAGTGCAGGCAAGGTCTACTATGTTGTTCGCCTAACGACATCAATTTGAAGACCCGGGAGGCAAGGAGATATCAGCAGGGACTTGGAAAGTAGAACACCTTGTAAAGGTTAACAAGGGGTCTGAAACGTCCTCTCTTAATAGCAATAGCAATAGCAAATTTTCTCAATTGGTAACAACGGCCAGCCCCTAGAGCAGCAGCTTAGTTTTATTTTCCAGCAAATTTTCGCAATTTGTAATAACGGCCAGCCACTAAAGCAGCCGCATAATAAAATATAGTACGAACTTTTGTACAACTCTAGGACGCATACAATCAGTTGAGTGCCAAACTTGTGCACAAAAACGGCACCAAAAACTCGTTAAAAGCTTCCAACAAGATGGGTTCGGAGTCCATACCCATGGTTCGAAGTTACTCCAACAATTTGTAATGAAGCAAGTTCAGAGTGCGCTTCGCCATTCGTTCAGCTCCTGCAACCTGTTAATTCACCAAAGCAAACAACGAGCTAAACGCCCACCCTACACTTAGAGTGGCACTAAACACTCGTAACAAGCTTTCCACAAAACAAGTTCAGAATCCAGATCCATGACACGGGGTTACTCTTGTAACATGCAATCCTGCACATTTAGAGCACAACTCACCGATCGATCTGTTCCTGCAACTAGTTGAACTTTCTTAGAGACTTATACAACGAGTTGAGTACCACACTTATACATTAAGAAGCACCAAACATTCGTTACAAGTCTTCACGTAAGACGGATTTGGAGTCCATACCGATGGCTCGAAGAGACTAACAATTTGCAATAATGAAGTTCACAGTGCACTTCGCCATTCGATCTGCTCCTGCAATCCGTTAGCACCTCAATGACTGGTTCGAAGTCCATACCCATGGCTCTACAGAGACTCTTGTAATTTGCAAAGAAGCAAGTTCAGAGTGCGCTTCGCCATTCGATCTGCTCCCCCAACCAGTTAACACTTAAACTAAAAAGTTCGGAATCCATACCCATAGTTCAGAGTTACTCTCGCAACCTATAATAACACACGTTCAGAGTTCAACTTGCCATTCGATCTGTTCCTGCTACTAGTCAAATTTCCTCAATGACAGATTAAGAGGTCCAAAATCATGGATCACAATTACTCTAGCAACACTTGTAAAAAGCAACACTTGGAGTTCAACTCTCCATTCAATGTGACTTTCACAATCTGTCAGAGGCCCCATACAACAAGTTTGGAAAACAACTCTCCTTCAGAGTTGTCCCTACAACAAGCTGGGTTCAAGACAAAGAAAATGCTAAACTCCGTCATACACCGCAGACAGTTCTTTAGCTATACGTAACAGACTCGAGGCCCTATTATTTAGCCACAAAGAACACAGTCAATGGCACATCAACCATCACAGCAAGGATCAAGCATGTGAAAGGAATTCTTCAAATCACAGAATTATCGCAAACTCATATGTTCAGTTGCAGTTGCACTACAGACATCTACAAATACAAAACGGCTAGTCCAGAGTCCAACTCTCCCCGAGAGCAGCTCATATGACTAGCCAACCCCCAAGACGATGTATCACAGGACAAGACACCGACACATAGAAGACTTCTTATTCTACAAACTATAAGTCTCATTTCAACAACAAAGTTACAATGAATCCACGTTTCACGTCTAGGAATTGCTACCAAAAGTCCCGTGAACACTGTACAACAAAAATTCATGTAACCTGTTCTTCCAGCTACACACTGGAGAGATGCTCTACCTAAGAGACACAAAGCTCCTCGCCAGCCTCCTACCAGCTAACAGCTCCACAGGACTGTCTCAACTCTTGATGATGAAATTCAAGACAAGTCTTCCTTAGGTGGGCAAGCTCCAGGTTCATCCGACTACCTTCACCTGAGAAAGCTCCAACTCCCTCTTGCTTAAAAAACTGGGCAAACGGAAGACTCCCAATGCCGTCAAGCACAATGTATCACGAAGAAGAGCAAACTAAGTGTCCTGGGGGACCTCATTCGATGCACGCAACTACTTGTCAGTAAAGAGAAGAATGGAATCACCTCAACGCTGATCAAACACAAGTGACTTCACTTCAATATTAAGAAGATTCAGAATATCCACAACTCATTCGCTCCATGAGTTCGGCGCTACCCGCGCCAGGTGAGTTCCTCTGGCCAACTACTCGTCAACATCAAACGACGAGTTCAATGCTCTGCTCTTCGCATGAGCTCCGTCCACAACTCGTTGACTCTGAACAACGAGTTCAATGCCTTGGTCTTCACCCAAGTTCCACTTAATACCTCGTTGGCTCCCAACAACGAGTTCAATATTCTGCTCTCCGCATGAGCTCCGTCTATAACTTGTTGGCTCCGAACAACGAGTTCAATGCTTTGCTCTCTGCATGAGTTCTATTTACAACTCATTGGCCCCGAACAATGAGTTCAATGCTCTGCTCTACGCATGAGCTCTGTCAACAACTCGTTGGCTGCAAACGACGAGTTCTATGCTCTGATTGTCACTTGAGCTTTCTCAACTACTCATTGGCTCTACATAACGAGTTCAATGCCATGGTCTTCGCTCAAGCTTCACTCAAAAACCCCTTGGCACAAAACAACAGGTTCGATGCTCTGTCCCCCGCATGAGCTCTTCCTATAACTCGTTGGTCCCAAACAACGAGATCAACGCTCTACTCTCCGCATGAGCCCTGTCTACAGCTCGTTGGCCACAAATAACGAGTTCAATGCCTTGCTCTTCGCACAAGCTTCACTCAATAACTCTTTGGCACAAAACAATAGGTTTGATGCTCTGCCTTTCGCATGAGCTCCACCTACAACTTGTTGGTCCCAAACAACGAGTTCAACGCTTTACTCTTTGCATGAGCCCTATACAACTCGTTGGTTCCAGACAGTGAGTTCAATGCCTTGGTTTTCTCTCAGGCTGTGTCTTCAACTCGTTGACTTCAAACAATGAGTTCAACACTCTAATTACTGCTTGAGCACCGTCACCTACTCACTGGCTCTACACAACGAGTTCGATGCCTTGGTCTTCGCTCAAGTTCTCCCAAATAACTCGTTGGCTCCAAATAATGAGTTCAAATGTCTTGGACATTGCTCAAGCTCTGCCAAACAATGAGTTCAATGCTCTACCCACCGCTTGAGCTTCGTCCACTACTTGCTGGCTCTAAGCAACAAGTTCAACGCGTTGCTCTTCGCTCAGGCTCCGTCAACAACTCGTTGACTCCAAACAACGAGTTCAACGACTTGGTCTTCACCCAAGCGTTGTCAACAACTCGTTGGTACCAAACAACGGGTTCAATGTTCTGCTCACCACGTAAGCTCCATTAATAACTTGTTGGCTCCAAATAACCAGTTCAAACTACCAGCTCCACTACGAGTTGTCTCTATCAACTCATCGGGATCAAACGGCAGCTTCTAAATCAACTCGATCAAGGAGTTGCCTCTCTAAACTTGCTGAGGCCAAACAGCAAGTTCCATCTCAAGTTCAACTCATAGCTCTCCCTACAAACTTGTCGGGATCAAACAGCAGTTTCTGCATCAACTCTATCTCAGAGCTGTCACTAAACTCACGGGATCAAACGGTAGTTTCAACACTCAACTCCATCACAGGGATCTCTCCAAGCTCGCTGGGATCAAATAGCGAGCTCTACATCAACTCTGTCTTAGAGTTATCTCTCCTAAACTCGCCGGGATCAAACAGCAGTTTCTACATTAGCTCTATCTCAGAGTTGTCTCTACAAAACTCGCTGGGTGCAAACAACGAGTTCAACGATCTAAATGGGGAAGCTCTATGACCAACTTCGCCTCATGATCGTCACTATGAACTTGCCGGGCGCAAACGGAAAGCTTTACGCATAACTCCGTCATTGAGTTGTCCCTCCAAACTCGCTGGGATCAAACAGCGAGCTCTATGTCAACTCAGTCAAATAGTTGTCTCTCTAAACTTGCCGGGCGCAAATGACAAGCTCAACGTACAACTCCATCACAGAGTTCACTACACACTTGCGAGGCGCAAACAACAAGTCCAGCACTCAATTCTGTCACTGAGTTCTATCCAAACTTGCTGGGATCAAATAGCGAGCTCTACGCCCACTCAGTCAAAGAGTTGCCTCTCCAAACTCGCCGAGTGCAAACAACAAGCTCTACGTACACTCAGTCAAAGTGTTGTCACTCTGAACTTTTCGGGATCAAACAGTAGTCTTTGCATCAATTATATCTCTGAGTTGTCTCCAAACTCGCCGGGATCAAACGGCAGTCTCCACACCAACTCAGTCGAAGATTTATCGCTAAAATCTTGTTGGGACCAGACAACAAGTTCAACGCTCAACTCCATCGCAGGACGTTCTCCACAAACTCGTTGGGATCAAACAGCAGGTCTGCCATAGCTCTCACAGGACAGCTATATGTGTACAAGATTCACCCATCAAGGGTGGTGGAGTAAAAAGCTGGGTATACACATATAACCAATTATATATATATTGTAGCATATACAATATATATATATATATATATATATATATATATATGCAAACCCAAGTCCAAAAACTCCAAAAAATCTCCACCGAAGCTCCAAAGAGTTGCAAAAGTCAAAAAATTCTCCAAAAAATGAACCCACTATTTCGTATAAGAAGGTGGTGTAAAAAAAGCCTTCCGATCAGGTCGGGTTTGCAACCCAAACCCGCAAGCCAAATCAAGGGGAAAATCAGCAAAGGGGTGTTAACGGGCCAGATGTGAGCCCACAGACCCGAAACCCGCTCCGCTCTCCTCTTCTCATTCTCCTTCTTCTTCAGATTGAGCGCCAAAACACGAGGTCGATAAGTGCAAAACAGAGCTCGATCGAAAGCACTTCTCCACCTCGCTTAAAGCTCAACAAACTCCAACTCACCTTCTTCTCCTTGCCCCCCAACTCCGACCATGAGCTCACACCTTGTCAAAGCCCATTCTCGTCTCTGACTACGAGTTCTCTCCTCGTCGAATGCTGAGCTCTCCCTTCGACGAGGACCCTTGTCGATCTCATGGTTCGACGACCAGAGCTGTAACTCGACGCTGCCTGGTTTCGACTCTACCATGACTCGATGCCGCCATTTCTCGACCAAGGTTAGAGCTCACAGCTCGACGAGGCTCCAAATCCCTGTAGCTCGACCAACAGGAGCTATCTCGACACTCCCGTAGGTTGACGGGGGCAAGAAAGCTCGACGGAAAGAAAAGATGAAGCTCGAATGAAGAAACAAGAGCTCGTCCTCAAAAGCAGAGCTCGAGTTCATAGCTCGCCGTAGCTCGATAATCACAACTCGACAAGATCAAAGGCCATAGCTCGACATCCATGGCTCAACAACGGAGCAGTTCCATAGGTCGACGAGAAAAGCTCCGAAAGTTGACGAGAAGCCTCAGAAATCGATGACGAATGAGGCTCGTAGAGTGGAAACTCCATTCCTCGAGGGCGAGAACATGTAGCTCTACCAAAATGTAGGCTCCTCATAGGTTGATGAAGCCTCGAGATTCAGAATCGACAGCCCACTGCTCGACAAAATGGTTGGTCGAGCTAAGGGGTCGTTTACTACAGTCGGTATCCGTTGGATCTCCAAGAGAATCGCACCGACGTGAGATGGACGCTTGCGATGCGTCCACATCGCCAGTGTTCTTCCCCACCACTGCCGTCACTCTACCTCCGCTCGATTCCCTCAGCGCGTGAGCCAGGCACTGATGAGCGATCCAGATCGCTTAAAAAAGAGCACTAAGCTCTGATAATTCATAATAAATCCCAAAAATCTTTTAAAAATCATTTAAAAATCAAAAAAATAATTAAAATAATTCAAAAATAATTATTTATTTTGGAAAATTAATTAAAAATTCTGAAAAAATAATTAAAATTGAATTTATTAATTATAAAATTCGAACAAGTGATTTTAAAATTGGGAAAAATTCCAAAAAATTCCAGAAAATTCCAGAAAATTCGGAAAAATCCGAAGAACTAAGAAAAATTCTAGAAAATTCCAGAAAATTTGGAAAAATCCGAAGAACTATGGAAGAATCCTGAAAAATATTCATCAGCCTCCAGAAGTCACAGATCAGTTCCAGGTGTCTCCAAACACTTCGACTGCTAAGAATATACGCCAGATTCTAAAAATAAGACGTACTACTTCCTGAAAGCCAATAAAATTACCTATAAATTGCCTATAAATAAGACGTACTCCAAGACATGGGCTTCTTCCAAGCCCTTAAAAAGTGACAAGCTAGGCCCACTAGGAGAGACACCCAGTCCATGCAGGCTAGAAGTCAAATCTCTTATCTCCTAACAAGGATATCTCATCTTTTAAGGGGGAGAGACTTGAAAGAGATAAGGTACTTAAATCGATCCAACGAACACAAATCAATTTTTTGAAATGTCTCTCAAGCATATAAATACCCCCCCTCTACAGCCAGGAGGTAATCAACAATTTACCAGTTTTCACTCTCTTACTCGCTCTCTCTCTTTCTGGATCTGACTTGAGCGTCGGAGGGTCTGTCGCCGGGGTCATTCCTCGGTGTGTCAGGATTTTTGCAGGTCCATCGGCCTCATCAGTAACCGTCAGATTCAGATTGCGGTTGTCAATCAATGATCCAGATTCATTCACAGGAGCTATAATCGTCTTTAACGGCCAGGGTCACAGGTTTGACTTTTAGTAGTTTCCTTCAATTATTAACTCACTATCTGTTTGCTTCCACACCGAAATAAGCAGCAACAGCCGGAAAAAAAATAAGTACAAGGAAAGCATTGGTCTCATTCTTAAACTCAAGAAAAGTCAATCGCTTTGAAAGTTGCTATACCAAACGTTGAATATAGTGATGAAGAGATTGCGTTCTGTTAAGGTTTTGGCCTCAAATACACGTAGGCACTGAGTACATGAAGTTGAAGGAGAAGAGGAGAAGATAAAGATAGCAAGGAAAGACAACAGCAAGTAGAAAAAGTGTAGTCTGGAGAGTTGCGGTTGACCGACCGGGGATGCGGTCGACCGACCCAATCTGCTGAGAGTTCTTCGAGTGTACAGGTCCAACAAAGGAGGGGACGGTCGACCGTGCAGTCGATCGGTCGTGTCTTGGGTTTGGCTTTACACGTTGCGGTCGACTGACGTTTGGGGGTGCAATCGACCGACTTCTGCGTTGTGCATTTTTGGGCTTACGAGTTTAAGGCCCAATTGCTGGATTTGTGTTTATCTTTTAGGGTTTGCTTGGGGGCTATATATATGGTTGTAAACTCTAGGGTTAGAATCAAGTTTTGTAATCAAGAGGTGAGCCGTTATCATTGTTTAACTTCAAGAGAGGATTGTGCTGAGTGTTTATATGGAAAGAGAGAGAAATTGAGAGTTGTAATCTCTTTTGTAATCTTTGTATTTTTTAGGAAATAAGAAGTATTGGTTATCTCTACATATTGATTATGTTCTTGTGAGATCTTGCATATATTATGGTGGCTTGTTCTTGGTTCATCTAAGTTTTGAGAGTTTCTATTGCTTGTGGTGTGTTTCCGCTATTAGCACTACGAGTTGTGGTAGATTATTCAACAAGTGGTATCAGAGCAACTAGGTTCGAGATGACCGATAACAAGTCGAAGATCGAGAGATTTGATGGGAGTGAAATGTGGAAGATTTAGATGATAGCGTATCTTCGTTCGAAAAATCTTGATGGTCCTGTTGTTTGATGAGAAGCCGGTAGGTGCAGATAAGGATGCAAAAGTCTTGGCGGAGTGGAATCGTTTAGATCAGAAGGCGCTGGGGAAGTTTCAGTTAGGGCTAAGTAGGAAGGCATTATTTCATATCTCGAAGGCAAAAACCACAAAGAAGGCTCTGGATATTCTCACGGATATGTATGAGAAACCTGTCGGCATCTAATCAAATTCTTCTTCTGAAGAAATTGGTTAATATGAAGTTGAGGGAAGAGGGTTTTCACTAGCAGAGCATGTGAACAATTACTGTATGGTTTATAACCGGATGGAAGGTGCAGGTTTGATGTTTTGAGAGAGGAGGCAGTTATTGTTAATTCCATCTACTTTACCTGATTGTTATGGTACATGGAACAGACTATTACAAGCACTATGACAGATTCGACGACTCTACAGGATGTGGTGAGTAGCATTCTGAACGAGGAGGTGAGAAGGATGAGAAACAGGGGATATCCATCATCATCTTCTAGAGATTATGCAATGTACATTGAGAAAAGATGTGAGAGATCTAAGAGCAGTCGAAGAAGAAAGGATCATAGTAGTTCATCTGAGAGTGGGTCTGATGACAGTGATGTGGGACATGGGCCTGAGTGCTGGTATTGTCACAAGAAGGGTCACATGATGCGCAGTTGTAAGGCTTATATGAAGAAGCAGGAGAAACCGAAGAGCGATACCCCAAAGGAAGCTCAAGTGGGGCTTGTTGAAGAGTTATACTTATCAGCTCGGGAGGAGTTGGGCACTCAAGATTGGTGTATTGATTCGGGAGCTTCTTTTCATTGCACTCCGAGGAGAGAGATATTTGATGACTATGAGGTGGGTTCTTTTAGAGATGTGATCATGGGAAAATGGTCACTGGTATCCTGTACGTGGGGTTGGTACTGTTCGCGTGAAAGTCAATGATGATCAAAGTGTTGTCTTGCGGGAGATAAGGTATGTTCCAGACTTGAAGAAAAATCTTATTTCGATTGGAAGGCTAGACAAAGAGGATATGTTTACTACAGTTGGTAGTGAGGAGTGGTGTATAGCTGCAGGTTTAAGGGTGATTGCAAAAGGGAAGCGTGAGGGAACGCTATATTTGCTTAGAGACGTGGGGCATTTTTCCTGCAATTGACTCTTAGCCGGAATCGAGTAGTAGGTTGTGTGGGGTGCAACCGAGTTCTTTCAGTTGTGGAGGGGAGGTTACTAATTTAGTGGGGGCTGCTGGCTATTGAAGTGATCCTAGAGGGCAAGACGTTGCTGCGGTAGGGGTACTTTACGATATGGCAGACGAAGCTTCAAGTCGCTCTGTGAGGTAGAGAGCACTGGTATCGATATGCGGGGTGATGTCGATGAGGGTAACCGAATTTAGACTGTAGGGATTGAACAGTCTACAAATATTGTGGAGGTGTCGTCCATGGAGTCTTTTAGTTCAGATGGTGCATTGAGAGGTTTTGAACCATGTCCTGTGTTGATGGAGATTCTGCGAGTTGGGGAGTCTAGTAACACAGAATCCGACACAGGAGGTTGTTTCTCTGGTATTCGTGCTCTATGCGATTGGTGGAGCACATCCTTCATGAGGCGATGAGTGGTGGTTGGTGCACTCTACGTGGTGGAGTGGTGGAGGTGCTCTTCATGAGAGTGGGGAGTACTTGGGTCTTCCATGAAAGTGGGAGATTTGTAGAGATAATGCGAGGCAAAGATTGCAATAACTTTGAAGCATTGTGTATTTGGTCCAAGGGGGAGATTGTTAGGGTTTTGGCCTCAAATACACGTAGGCACTGAGTACTTGAAGTTGGAGGAGAAGAGAAGAAGACAAATACAGCAAGAGAAGACAACAACAAGTGGAAAAAGTGTAGTCTGGAGAGTTGCAGTCGACCGACCGGGGGTGCAGTCGACCGGCCCAATCTACTGAGAGTTCTTCGAGTGTACAAGTTTAACAGAGGAGGGGACGGTCGACCGTGTAGTCGACCGGTCGTGTCTTGGGTTTGGCTTTACATGTTGTGGTCGACCGATCTTGGGGGCGTGGTCGACCGATTTCGGCACTGTGCATTTTTGGGCTTACGAGTTTAAGGCCTAATTGCTGAATTTGTGTTTATCTTTTAGGGTTTACTTGGGGTCTATATATATGGCTATAAACTCCAGGGTTAGAATCAATTTATGTAATCAAGAGGTGAGCCGTTATCATTGTTCAACTTCAAGAGAGGATTGTGCTGAGTGTTTCAAAGGTGAGAGAGAGAGATTGAGAGTTGTAATCTCTTTTGTAATCTTTGTATTTCTTGAGGAATAAGAAGTATTGGTTATCTCTGCATATTGATTGTGTTCTTGTGATATCTTGCCTATATTGTGGTGGCTTGTTCTTGGTTCATCTAAGTCTTGAGAGTTTCTATTGCTTGTGGTGTATTTCAGCTATTAGCACGACGAGTTGTGGTAGATTCTTCAGCACGTTCCTAGCCAAAAAATCCAGCAAGTTTCTTAATATGCAGAACCATAACAAGAACTGAGGAAGGCAGAAATAAAAGGATGGATTGTGTTACAAATGGAAGAAATTCGCCATATTTGTGCAAACTGCCTGCTATACCAAGAAATTAGCAAACCATCACTACAAACGCGAATATAATCCCTGGCGACCACCTTGCGCTTCCAAAATCGCTGACGCAAACGTCGTCGGTCCCCGCTGGGGTTTGTTGCGCGCTACCCCGACGCTTTCAAATGCCGGGATGTTTTAATGAAGCCCCGACAGTCACGTTTACCTTCCCATGTGCTGATCTCATGCCGTGTTCAGTTTTGAATTTTTTATATTTTTTGGCATTTTAATTACCCCGGCGTTTCTAAAACGAGGTTGGTATTTTTATTTTTTTAACTTTTTATTTAAAAATACGAAAAGCACATATAATATTTGTAAAATAACAACAACAAAAAACCTGTACACATTTCATAATAATGTTCATTACAATACATTTCATTTCATAAGCATTTCAGAAAACCTTTGCAGTCGATTTACATTGTTGCGCAATCACATTTAAACAACAACAAGTTAACATATTGAACAACACATCAATGCAAATGGAGATTCATGAGATCTAAGATTCACTGCAAGATTTGTCCAATAATAACTTGCATTCGATGAACAAAATATTTTTAATCATTTAAGACAATCATATGGTTATATAAAGCATGTGTATATAAAGCATATTACACGTCTGACATAAGGAGATTGGCGTTAAGCACAAGAGAGTCAATGCGAGAAAGAATAGCTAGATCTTTGCCATGGATTTTCCTGCAACAACCAAAGGAAAACAGACTAAGACTCAAGTAGGAAGCAATGGGGATTTAATGGTACAAACTAAAGAAGAATTCTACTGTAAATCCACACCTCAATTTTAAAGGAATGGCTTCATTTGATCATCCCTGACAAAAGAAGATCCTTTTCTGCAAACGCCCAATTAATTTCTATTCAGATCATGATTCTAATTTCTAACTGGGATTATATATTTAGGGAAGAAAATTCAAAATCTAAATTGATAGTGGGTGTCAAGAGAGCTCAAAAAAATTTCTAAACATATCCTACAAAGAAAGACACGCCTCCAATTGAAAACAAAAGCCTTATCTGCTAACTTCAAGCCACTACGATTGTATATCAATTGTATCATAAAACAGAGAAGCGAGAAGCATAACCCAATCCTTGTAAAATACAACGAAGCAGCCTTAGACCACAATGTATAAAGCTTTCCTTCGGACTCTAATTGCTATGGCTATTCACTAAAACCGCATCATATTCCTTTACTTTTACAATCTTAAAGAAGAAAAGAAATTCACTTTTTATAGAAAAATTAACATTATTGAAGCATGTTGAATAAAACTACCTCTTCAAAAGAGAACAAAAACCCATATAATGGAAGACAATCAATCCACCTACATTGAAGAAGATGCCCCATTTCATCATTCTTGCAAAATTTTTCTATACCCATATAAATATTACATTCATTTTGCTTTTTTACATGATACTAACCTAAAAGGAGCACAATCTATCCTCGATCTAAAGTACCCAGAAATTATTTTGCAGGAGCAAAAAAGAAAATGAAGTACAGTTCAATGGCCATACCAACAACAAATAAAGTAACTATAAAATTGAAATTTGATGTACATGGCCACTTTATACCAAATTGCAAAAGTACCTACTTAGATTATGGCATAACAAACATAATCAAGATCGAAGCAACTTTAGGCCCAAAAAGAGGAGTCTCTTCACTCCTAAAGTTTGCTATTCCTTCAAACTTTAAGAATAACAAACCCATTACATTTCACAAAAAGAACACAAATAGATTCTACACATTTGGGTAACAACCCAGATCACCAAAAACATGAATTTGGGTCGAAAAAGGAAGAAATCGTGAAAAGGGTGACATGTCACTAGCTATTTTAATGTAGTTTCAAATTTTTCCTCGTGTCGGTGTGTCATGTCGCAATCGTCTCCATGTGCTTGCTTTTTAAACAAATCTACATCAAAATGACTTCCTTTGAATATTTACTCTATTAATTTCACAACTTTAATTTGTAGGCATTCAAACATTCTAAGCTATAAGATATATAATAATATTTTATAAACTATTTCTTTGAAATTAAGAGAAGATACTAACTTAAATAAGTGAAGCTAATAAGATTTTAATACTTACAAGAAGAGACAATCCCGCCTACAGTGTATGTCTACCTAATTCGTTGTTGGTGGGATCATGTTCACCGGCTCCTTCTTCATTCATCTGACTAGATCCCACCTTACTGTATAAGGCAATTTTTTTTTATATACATTAGTTTTCTAAGTTGAAAAGAAAAAAAAACT
Source organism: Hemerocallis citrina (assembly GCA_017893485.1). Classification (NCBI taxonomy): domain Eukaryota; kingdom Viridiplantae; phylum Streptophyta; class Magnoliopsida; order Asparagales; family Asphodelaceae; genus Hemerocallis; species Hemerocallis citrina. Next base: position 125,612,610 of record CM030360.1, read on the forward strand.
CTACATTGTTCTGCACCTAGTTAACGTTAAATAAACTTGGGTGAGTAATTGTTTAGGAAGACAAACATGGACAAACAACCACACATACAACCACGCATACAACCACACATGGACATACACCCAAAAAAATATTCATCCACACACATACACAACTAGTAGGAAGACAAGCAAATTATCCAAAATATCCAAGGGAAAACTCTATATAAATTCTAACCTGTCTCGGTATGACATCAGGGTCTTCTACATTTGAATTACAGAAATACGATGATGATGAATGATCAACCAGTAGGAAGATCATGATGATAATTAATTTTTTATTTGTGCCATGCTTCAGATAATCATATATAATTTTGATATTGATCAAATTTTCTTTTCTTTGAATTACAGAAATATGTTTTCATTTAAAAGTTACAGATGATGAACATAACAATTGAATAAATTGAATTGAATTGTATATGCTCAGTTTGATTGCCGGATGAATGGTTAAGTTGCTAGAAAATGATGAACCAAACAAACCTAAATTGATCATACCTATATCTTCAAGCTTTAAAATCTTTAAATTGGTTTCTAAAATATACAATATTACAAATCTGAGTAAACCCTAATCCATATTTTTTCCAACAAATTAGTGAACGAACTCAAAAAAAAGTACAACTAAATTAGCAAATAATTACCTAGGGTTTATGAAAGTGAGAGATTGAGGAGGAGGATGACTGTGCGATGAAGGAAACGGCGGCGGAGGGAGCAAGAGTGAACTGCGGAGGGTCTTAAAAGAGCGAACGGTAGCGACGGGTGTGAAATCGAACGACGACTACGGGATGAGCTCCAAGAGGGAATGAAAAGAGAGAGGAAAGTAGGGAATAGTGTCAGGATCCTTCAGATTCCGACTGCAAGATTCCGGCCAGCTACAAAGACTAATGGAGAAAATAGGGATTGGGAGATTTGGGGAAGAAGAAGAAGAAGATATTGAGAAAGAAGAAGAAGAAGATATTGAGAAGAATCAGATCTGGGGAGAAGATTAGGACAATTTCATTCATAATACCAACAACCTATTACTGGTGGGGATTTATAGAACATCCCAATTACAAGACACGTGCAAAGCACACTGTTACTACAAGTTCAATTAAGTGTACAATGCACGTAAACAAACTAACAGACACAAACAAAACAACAAACAAACAGACAACAACACACAGACACGGTAGAGAAGATGGCTGTAGATCATTCCGGCGACGGTGACAGCCGGCATCCCTGACAACTCCACCCCCCTTAACAATGAGCTTGTCCCCAAGCTCAATACCAGGAAATCTCCTGCCGTTTTCTGAAGCATCGACATTGGCTCAAAAATTATAACTGGAAGTGTCGCCATAGAAGTAACATCTGATCCTATATACTTTTGCACCATTTTCCAATAACTATTCCTTTCCTCCTTGTATTGTGCTGATCTATCAGTGGCCACAATCTCTCCTTTATCCTTCATGAGAATGGCAATTTCTGCAGAAATATTTCCCTCAGTATAGCCTCCTTCTTTGCCTCCAAAATTTTCTTTTCTGCTTGAGTGTGTGTCTGCACACGAGTGACTAGGACCCATATTGGATTTGTCAGCAATACATTAATGGACCCCAAGCTAGCATACCAGACCTCAATCTTTGATAATACAGATCTCCATGGAGCGCAGAAGTTACCCACTTGATTATTTAAAGAAATATGATTCTCATAACTGTTGTCATCAAAATTTAAGTTTGCAAGGGGTAAAGTTATGCCATCGACACTATCACCATTGTTTATGGAATAGGAGGTACCCTCATTGTCCTCAATATCAGAATCAGAACTGTACGGCAAAAATACCTCGGATGGAGGAGGTAGGTCGTTAGTAATCAGTATATGTGCTGGCAATTCAGCAGAAACAATTGGCCAATACGTCTTAAGTTCATTACGAACCTCCTTTATTACACGCCAGGTAGAATCATAAGGTCTACCTTCTATAGATCCATCAATGGGCTTTTCTTCTAACAAAGTTTTTACACAAGCAAGGACTGACGTTGATATAGAGTTGAGATTGTACCCACCTTCCAGAGCCATTACAATCTTTCCCCCTGCCAACCTCATAAGCTTACTCAGCATAAGTGAATATCCAAAAGGAGTAATGCAACAACCACCAAGTGGATCATCCATGGCTGCATCAAACCCAGCAGAAACTAAAATTATGTCGGGATTGTAAGCCTCAGCTATAGGAATTATCACATGATCCCAAACAGCAACATAGTCTGCATCTCCACATTGCCCGTGCTCCCAAGGAAAATTTATATTATATCCTGCATCTCTGTCTTCCCCAATCATAGAAAGAGAACCATCATCACCACCAGGATAGAAGCTTCCATAATCAAACATGTGGACAGAGAAGAATAGAACCCGTGGATCCTTGTAAAATACTTTTTGAGTGCCATTGCCATGATGAACATCCCAATCAACAATCGATATCTTTTTAATACCCAATTCCTGCCTCTCATTCAGCAGAACATTAGCTGCAATTGCCACATTATTGAAAAGACAAAATCCCATAGCTTCATCTATGTTCCCTTTTGTGAGGCCTTTCATTTCAAGACATGAACACCTATACATCATTGGAGAACCCCTCACTCTCATAGTTTTGGACCAAACCTCATCATTTGTAAGCACCATAGAGCTTTTCATCATTTCCAGAACTTTTTCTGCATAAGGAATAAAAACCTTCTCTGCTGCGCCTTCCTTAACTGAGACATTTGAGTGAACAGGTGGAGGCCAACCATCGAGCAACAATTTTCCTCCACTAACCTTTGACTCTCTTGATGAACTCATCTTTGAGATTTTCTTAGCAAACATGAACTTCTCCTCAATTTCTTCAATTACAATGAAGAATGTTTTAAACTTCTCTTCATAACCATCCATCAAATTTGTCTCCCATGTCACATTCTTCTTATCTAAAGCTACTGCTGCTTTATCATTTTGTTGATTTTCACCTTCAACAACATCACCATCTTCAACTACAACATCTTCTTGAATTTTTCTTCCAAGATCAGCATCATCAACTTCAATTTCAAGAATGTCAAATTGATCAATCAATTTCTCCTTTCCTTGATTTTCCAATTCATCAAACACTTTCGATGACTTATCACTTCTATAATTCTCCATTTCAAGATTCTCCAAACTATCAAAAACTACTCCATCCCTATTCTTTTCACAAGAAACATCATCAATTACATTTTCTTCATCTACAACCATCGATTTGTTAGAATCTTCCAACTCAGTAGAGTCAAATTGATCTATCAATTTCTCTAAGAACAGGGACCAAGACATTTCATGGATTCGTGGTTTGATGTGCCTATGAAACCATTGTGAGGCTCTCCCTCTTAGATGTAGCGTAGCACAGTTCAGTTTTTGGGACTCAGAAACCTTATGAACGCCTGGGATCTCATAAAAATCGAAATATTCCTCTATTTCACAAATCCATTTCCTTGGATCACCTTCTTTAAAGAAGGGAAACTTTGGAAACTTCCGCTTAACTGGAGTTCCTTTCAAACTAGTAGAGGTGAGATTAGGGTTAGTTACCTCGATTGATGGGATTAGATGAGGAGTTGATTGAGGAATTGACTGCTGAATTTGCTGCTGAATTTGCTGCTGCATTGAGAACAACTTCACCTCCATTCTTGTTAACAATTCCTCAAGTTTCTCTTCCATTCTGGTCGCCGATGCCTCAAATCTTTCTTGGAGTGAATCAAGTTGCTTCTCCATTAATGATGTTTTGAGAGAGATTAAACGATTCCTGACACAGATTCCAGCGACTGGCAACTCAGATCTGACTTCAAAATCAGTGTGAAGACTCAGATCAGAGTTAGCAGCGATTTCGAGGTGAAGATCAGTGGAGGCAGTGTTTTCGATGGAAGAAAGGAGCCGGTAGGATTTCTTTTGAAGTCGAAGTCGAAGATCGGAGGTGGACTGGATCTAGTTGCTGGTTGTTGGTGGAGTGCGGTGACGGGATGAGGGGGAAGCGAGGGATGCGCCGGAGGGTTGCTGGAGGATCACCGGCGAGAGTTGATTCGAGAAATGAGAGGAGGAGAGGAAGCAGCTGGTGGATCGCTGCTCTGATACCAAATGTCAGGATCCTTCAGATTCCGACTGCAAGATTCCGGCCAGCTACAAAGACTAATGGAGAAAATAGGGATTGGGAGATTTGGGGAAGAAGAAGAAGAAGATATTGAGAAAGAAGAAGAAGAAGATATTGAGAAGAATCGGATCTGGGGAGAAGATTAGGACAATTTCATTCATAATACCAACAACCTATTACTGGTGGGGATTTATAGAACATCCCAATTACAAGACACGTGCAAAGCACACTGTTACTACAAGTTCAATTAAGTGTACAATGCACGTAAACAAACTAACAGACACAAACAAAACAACAAACAAACAGACAACAACACACAGACACGGTAGAGAAGATGGCTGTAGATCATTCCGGCGACGGTGACTGCCGGCGTCCCTGACAAATAGCTAGGGTTTCGAAGAGTTAGAGGAACACAATGGAAATGGAGAAGGAAATTGCTAAGGTTTCTCCGTATTGGTGCGAAGAAGGCAACAAGGGAAAATGAGTTTAGGTGCGAAGACGAAAAGAGAGAGGGAAGTGGGGGATTAAGGAGAAATGGTAGGGTTTACTGATAGGAGTTAATCCCCGGCATTTGCAAACACCGGGGTACCACAACAACCCCGGTGTTTTTAAACAAAAATGCCGGGGTAGATCTTCAACCCGCTGGCATTTTCTAAACAACACCGAAAAACTCTTGGCAAAACTCCCAAATGCCGGGGTAGTTCCGCCGGGGTTTTCTATATCTTTTGTAGTGCATACAACTCCTACACCAACTACAAGAACAAATGCCTGAAAGCTGCGTGGTTTGATTCCGCTCAAGCGATGGTGAAGACAATCAATATTGTGAAAGAAGTTATGGGTCTAAAGCTACCTCACAACTAAAGTAAAATTGAGATAATGAAGATAAAGTGCCCCCCCCCCCTCCCCCCCCCAAAAAAAAGGGTAAAAATCACGGGCAAGTGTAGGAGGATTTCACTATTGAAATTAGAGATTACAATACATTTTTTTTTCTAAATACAAGGAGAGAACAATTACACTCTCTTATAATAGGAGAAACAATTATCTCATAAATTTGAGGAAAAACACAAAGTAGATTATTGAAGTATAGTATAGAGACTGAAAAGAACACTTTATTGGATGATCATAACTGAATACACTGCCTCCTATATATATGAGAGTACAAAGGGTAATATAAATCTAATTCCAGTGTGGGACTAAACATACTACTTTAACACTCTCCCTCAAGCTGGTGCACAGATATTATCGAAGTCAAACTTGCCCAAGCAAGTTTGAAAAAGCTTAGAAGGTGGTACTTTAGTTAGGATACCAGCAAGTTGTTCACCCTATCGGACATATGGAAATGAAATAACCTTCTTCTCCCACTCATCTTGAACGAAGTGACAGTCAACTTCAATACGTTTTGTGCGTTCATGAAACACCGGATTTTCAGCAATATGCGTAGCAGTATTGTTGTCACAATAAAGAGGAACTGAAAATAACAATGAGATTACCAAGTCTCATAAAAGATATTTGAGCCATAGAATTTTAGAAACCAAATGCTTAATGGCTCGATATTCAAACTCTGCACTTGATTTGGCTACCACGGGTTGCTTCTTACATTTTCAAGTTATGAGATTTCTTCCAAAGAATGCAAAGTACTCACTAGTTGAGCGCCTATCATCAAATGATCCTGCCTAATCAGCATTAGAATATCCTCGTAAGGAAAGAGAATCATCAGGCCGGAAGAGAAGTCATACCCTGGGGCTTTCTTAAGATAACGAAGAATGTGAACCATTGCTTCTGAATGAGTGATGGTCGGTGTATAGATGAACTGACTCACTTGACTAACTGCAAAGGCAAAATCTGGCCTAGTCACTGAGAGATATATGAGTTTGTCAACCAGCCTGCGATATTGTCTTGGATCAGAGAACAATGTATCATTGGAGAAGGAGGACAACTTAATATTGAGATCCATAAGTGTCTCACTGGGGCGACATCCCAATATTTCTGTCTCAGTAAGAATATGAAGGACATATTTTTTTTGAGAAAGAAAGATATCATCTTTGGTGTGTCCAACCTCATTTCCAAGGAAATATCGAAGCGGACTAAGATCCTTTGTTTGAAATGTTTTAGCTAACTGCTGCTTGATGTCTGCAATACCTTGCGAGTAAAAAAAATAAAAATAAAATAAAAAATAAAAACCGAAAAATACTGTTCATCTTCTTCCTTCTTCTCCCCTCCACCCCAAACCCTAACCCTAATCCTCGGCCACCCCCCTCTCCCCCCGCCACCACCACCACCATCAACACTTCAGGTTTATGTCAGAAGACGTATGACTTGTTCAGACTCAACTATCCAAGCGGTACACATTGTTGTTCCACCAATGCCAACGACTTCTATCGATAATATCCCTAGCACAAATAATTTACCTATTCTCAACGTAAGGCTAAGCGTTCTTGTGCTCTAATACCATGTTCAAGTATAATATAGAAACTGAAAAAAGTACTTTATTGGATGATCATAATTGAATACACTGCCTCCTATATAGGAAGGTACAAAGAGTAATATAAATCTAATTCCAATGTGGGACTAAACAAACTACTTTAATATAGACAACTATTTCTAAGGAGATACAATATTATCTCTTTTGAGAATACGTCTTTTAATATTCTATTTTCTCTTGATTCCTCTTACATTTTCCTTACTTCTGCTTCATCTTCACTTCCCCGAAACTGTCAATTTATATGGAGTGGGAGAGGAGAATTGTAAAGTAATGTCACCATCACCTATCCTTTTCATTTTCTCCTAACCTGTTTTTGGTCCAGTGCATTTTGTCTTGGGCAGTGTCCACCTCCATCCAATTTTTCACTTTTTAGTCATGGGCGGTGCCTACTTGCAGGGCCCCTGACATTCTCTCACTTGGAGTCTCCACACCATCCTTGCTACCTTGCCCCGGCCATGTTGCTTTAGTTACTGCTTGACCACACGAGGATCTACGCCGTTCAAATTTGACACTATTGATGGGCTTGGTCAAGGTATTTGTTTTTCTTTTTAGGTTAAAGGTGGAATAATGCCACCATGTTTCATTAATAAGAGGTTAAAAAAACAACCCCGGTGTACCTGGAGAACAACACAAAAGTACAATGCAGGAAATAAAAACATAATCCCCCAACAAACCGTGGGGGGTGGGACTAACTACCCATACATCAAACAACCCAAAAGTACAGTAGGTCGGTACAAAACAAAAAGTAGCAGAGATTCTGACGCAACTGGTGAAGCCAACCCCTCAGTCCAGTGTCGGTCCGAACTTTACCTCCTCATCGTCAAACTCGTCCACCTGGAATACTCTGGCTATCCTGCCTCTCGCCCCTGTGGCCGTAGCTGTGGCCCAAAAAGAAATAAGATGCATGATATGAGTAAGGTTACCAGAAATACTATTACATGAAGCACGAAAATAAAAATTATTTCTATCTAGCCGTAACACCCATGTTGTTGCCGCAATTGCGATGTACCACACATCCTTCATTTCTTGGCGAATTGAGGCAAATTTGGGGCCAATCCACAAATCCTCATATTCGCAAGGGTAGTCACCTGTTCCTAAGGCTCGGAGTACCTCCACCATAGTTGTCTTACTCCTTGGGCAATGAATAAAAAGGTGATTCAGATTTTCCGCATGCATGTTGCAGAATCCACAGTTGGTCGCAATCTGGGGTTGTCTTTTGGCAAGGTTCTCTCTAGTGAGGATTGCATTATTGAGCACTAGCCAGAGGAATACTCTGACTTTAAGGAGGGTTTTTGCCTTCCATAACACATGTGCCCAGCTGGGTCTGCATCCTCGATAGTGAATTCGATCATACAGAGATCTGACCGTGAAAGCTCCTTTGGACTCGAGCCCGTAACGCATCTGATCTGGGCCTTGAGCGCACCTCGCGCCGGTCCGTGTGATGTGTGCTTGCAAGTCAAGTAATTGCTGACGTAGTGCTGGGGAGAGCATTCCTCAGAACGACGGCTTCCAACTTCCCCTTGGTCAAGATATTTGTTAGGTTCTCATCAGTGTGAAACTTTTGCATATTCACACTTCCTTCCTCCACTATTTCTCGAACGAAGTGATACTGAACTCTTATATGGTTTTTTCATGAATGAAAGAGTGGATTCCTTGCGATGTGCAAGGCACTCTGACTGTCACAAAATGAAATAATATTCTCCTGCTTGTGCTTGAGCTCCTCCAATAACCTTTAAATCTAGATTGCTTTCTTGCAAGCTTGTGTAGCAGTCATGTATTATGCTTCTGTTGTAAATAGAGCCACTACAGTCTACAGTTTCAAAATCCAGGTTATAACTCCTTCAGCAAGTGTAAACACGTAGCCCATAGTGGATTTATTTTTATGAAGATCCCCTGTAAAATCTAAGTCCACATAGCCCATGACAGTTAATTTTGATCCTCTGTAACATAATGCAGCATCTGAGGTTCCTCTGATGTATCTCAAAATTTTCTTCACTATGCTCCAACGCTCTCTACTAGAATTCACCATGTATCGACTAATCGCTCCCACTACTTGTGCAATGTCTGGTATTGTACATATCATAGCGAACATCAAACTTTTCACTGCTGATGCATACTGTACTCGAGACATCTCCTTTCTCTCCACTTCACTAGTAGGACACATTTTGGAGGATGACTTGAAATTTACAGGTAGTGGGGTAGAAATTGACTTACAATCTTGCATGTTGAAGCGCCGCAAGATCATGTTGAAGTAGTTCTTATCGGAAAACCAAATCTTACTGTTATTTCTTTCTCAGTGAATCTGCATCCCTAGAATCTTGTATGCTGGTCCCAAGTCATTCATGTCAAACTCCTTAGCCAATTGTGTCTGCAATTCTTGGATTCGTTCTTTGTTTGGTTCTGTTACCAACATGTTACCCACATATAACAGTGGGATTATATAGTCATCACCACCATCAAACTTTTTGCAGTACGTACAGTGGTCTGAACGGAGCATGTTGCATCCAAGGCTAATAATAAAGGAACCAAATCTCTTGTAGCAACACATCGGCACCTGTTTGAGACCGTACAAAGATTTGTTCAACCTGCAAATTAAGTTCTCCTTGCATGTTTTAGAAAAACGTTCTGGTTGGAGCGTATAAATTTCTTTTCAAGATCTCCATGAAGAAAAATAGTTTTCATATCTAGCTGCTCTAGATGTAGGTTAAATGTAGCACACATCGCCAAGACTACTCTGACTGTCGTTATTTAAACCACAGGTAAAAATATCTCATTGAAGTCAATACCTTCTTTCTGAGTATATCCCTTCACCACCAATCTGGCATGATATCTCTCCACTTGGTCATTATGATCTTGTAGACCCATTTGTTGCCGATGAACTTTCTTCCTTATGGTAGCGTAATAGGATCTCATGTCTTGTTCTTGTGTAGAGCTTCAATTTCTTCCTGCATTGTTGCCATCCACAGGGATACATCCGAGCCTTTGATTGCCTCCTTAAAAGATGATGGCTTTCCCTCATCTGTTAAAAGACTGCATGCAACATTTCTCTATGTAACATACTTTGAGTGCCAAGCTGGTGGTCTTCTCTCACGAGTTGACCGACGAGCTTCTAGAGCCATGGACTCGACTGATTCTTGTACCTCGTGCTTTGGTGCTGCTTCTGAAAAACTGGGTCGTCATCTGGCTTATCTTCCACCTAAACCTGTAGTAGTCTTTAGATTCTCCTTTGATGTTCTATCACTTTCATCTTTCTGATGTAGCTGCAAAGATCACATCCCTACTTGCGGGTAGTGGGATTCCACAGGAGATACCCCTTCACACCTTCAGCATACCCCAAGAAGATACAATTTCTAAATTTCGGATCCAACTTCATTCCATCTTGGGCATTGTACATCACGTACGTGGGACATCCGAACCAATGTAAAGTAGAGTAATCTGCCGGCTTGCTAGTGTATATCTCCATCGGTGTCTTCAACTTAATTGCCATTGATGGCGAACAATTTTTCACACAACAAACATTTTTTGTTGCTAAGATGCAAAACAACTTTACTACCTCGTAAAAAGCCTAAGGTGCATGGCGCAATTTGAGGCGCAAGGCTCGCTCAACCAAGACGCACTATTACATTTTGGGGGTTTTAAAATTTATAAATAAGATTATATATCAAGATAACATAGATTACCCATTAGGTTACCAATAGATAATAATCAATCTAAATGAAAGAATTTTCTCATATATTATAATGTCATTTTTCCATATATTATAATATAATGTGCAGTAATTATATCTTTTTCTTAATCACTGGAAAAATGCTCATACCAAAAGTGGTGAGCATAACTTGAATCCATGACCTCTCACATTCTCAAGACTGAGGCTCACGCCTCAGTGCGCCTTAGTGCACCTTGCAAGGATGAGGTGCAAATAGTTTAGGTGTATGTGCCTTGTGCCTCAGACTGCGCCTCAGGCGCGTCTTCGACTACATTGATACCTTTTAGCGTACAAAGTGCAAGAAACTCGCCTTCTGTGAACTCCCTTTCATTATCTGTCCTCAAACACTTGATCATGTTCCCAGATTCAAGTTCCACCAACGCTTTGAAGTTTTTGAAAATTGGAAATGCATCTGACTTCTTCTTGATTGGATACACCCTTAATCTCCTGGAGTGATCATCACTGAAAGACACAAAGTACTTTGCTCCTCCTAGGGACATTTTCAGTGATTCCCAGACATCAGATTGAATCAAGTCTATAATGCATTTACTCCTTGCTTCAGATCTACTGAACTGCAATCTATGCTGCTTACTTATAACACACTGCTAACAAAAAGGTAGATTCACCGATTTGAGCCCTAGAAGCAGCTTTCGGTCGACAAGAATCTTCAAACCTCGTTCAGACATATGACCTAGTTTGAGATGCCACATTATTGTCCACTTTTCTCCTTTACTAGTCGATGCGACACATGCATCAGCTTCCTGCAGTTCTCCATTAAGTATTGGTAGATTTGCTACGATCTTTTCTATCTTCATGACCACAAGCACGCCTCTGGCAATTTTCATGATCCCATTTTCGACATGGGTCTTGTATTCGAGACTGTCTATTTGCCCTAAAGATATTTAATTCTTCTTCAAGCCCTTCACATGCCGTACGTCTTGGACGGTGCAAACCGCACCATCAAACATTTTTAGCTTGATAGTACCAATACCAGCGATTTTCAAAGCATGATCCTCACCCATGTGCAGAACCTCTTGAGATTGGTTCATATGTGTGGAGCCACTCTCTTCGAGATGTCATGTGTCATGTTGCTCATGAGTCTAGTAACCAGACATCAGAGAAATTTTTTCTGCCTCCAACCACCATTGTTGCCTCACTGTATAGATATTCACCATCATACGAGGTACTTGCCACATTCCCTTTGAGTATTTGATGACTAAGGTCACCACTCTTCCTTTTGTACCAACAATCATTCTTTTAGTGTCATTTCTTGCCACAATTGTGACACATGTAATTCTTCTTACTTCTTGATTTTGATTTGCCATTATTCTGACTCTCACTGGGGCCACGTTTCGTTGCTCTCCCTCTCATCATCGCCAAAGCTTCCGCTGCTGCGCACTTGCTTGTTTATATTCTTTGTTTTTTCGTCTGGTTTCTTCTTCTAAAATATCGGCTGCAATTTCGTCGAAGACTAGATAGTTCGTCAGGATATTGTTCGTCAGGTTGATGATGAGTCATACGAGTCAGGTATACTTTGAAGTAGAAGCTCCACACATTCAATTGTCTCTATTTTGTAACCCATTAATGTAAGTTGCAAAAATAGAGTATTCAAGGTGTTGATGTGGTTGGTCACCGATGTCGATTCCGCAATTCGAACAATGTACAGTCTCCATTTTAAGAAGATTTTGTTATGAAGTGACTTGGCCTCGTACAGTCTTGTCAGAGTATCCCAAATCTCCTTTGTCGTCTTCTTTTTCACCACACTGGATAACACTCTTTCAGTTAGTGCTAAGTGCAAGTCGGCAATTGCATTATCGTCCATTTTTTTCTACTTGCTGTCGTCGGTGATCTTCGCAGGCCTATATCCAATTGCTACCAATCAATTGTTCTTCCTCAAGATTTCCTTTATCTTCATTTTCCACAACAAGAAATTACTCTCGTTAAATTCCTCAACATCGAACTTTGTTGTTGTGGACATTTCTGCTACACACCTCGCAACCAAGTTATTATGGAAGTTATGGGTCAAAAGCTACCTCACAAATGAAATAAAATTATGATAATGAAGATAAAGTGGATACTAGTATTTTACGTGGAAAAATCCCCAAAGAAGACGAGATAAAAACTACGGGAAAGTGTAGGAGGATTTCACCATTGAAAGTATGGATTACAGTACATTCTCTCTAAATATAAGGAGAGAGAATTACACTCTCTTATAATTACAGAAACAACTATCTCTCATAAATTTAAGGAAAAATACAAAGTAGACAAATTATCTCTAAGTAGATACAATATTATATCTCTTGAGAAAACTCTTCTAATATTCTGCTTTCTGTAATCCTTCTTTTTTTCCCTCACTTCTGCTGCATCTTTATTTCCTGAATATGTCAATTTATAGGAAGTGGAAGAGGAGAAACGTGAAGAAATGTCACCATCACCTATCATTTTCCATTCCCCCTGTTTTTCTTTGGTCCAGTACATTTTATCTTAGACAGTGCCCACATCTATTTTTTTCTTGGGCAGTGCCCACCTCCGTCCAATTTTCTCCCTTTAGTCATGAGAGTGCCTACTTGTGGGCCCCCTGACAAATATGAACATGCCAACATGGGAATCGCATTCAGGGCTCTTGGTGATGAGGGGCAATCATCACTCCAAGATAAGGTTAAACGAAATACATATGCTTAACCTTTTGGGCTTATTATAGATTTGACTGAATATTACAAACAAGTGAGACGTGAATTTAAAACATTATAAACGGGTAAATGTTAATCGATTTGCAAGACTCATGTAAAGCTACTACTGATAAGTTGATGAAAGAGGAAAGTGATGATGGTAAAAATCGCAGCATATCAGAGTCGTACGATTCCTGCACAAATCTCAAAGCATCTACCGGCAGATTATCCATCACAGGCCTCTTTTATAGGCCTGGGCCCTCTCCAAGACATGGGCTTCTTCCAAGCCCAAAAAAAATGATAGACTAGGCCCACTAGGAGATACACCCAACCCATGCAGGCTAGAAGTCAAATCTCTTATACCCTAACAAGGATATCTTATCTCTTGTGGGGGAGAGACATGAAAGAGATAAGGAAGTTAAATCAATCCAACGGACACAAATCAATCTCTTGAAATGTCTCTCAAGCCTATAAATACCCCTTCCTCTCTACAATCAGATGGTAATCAACAATTTGCCAGTTTTCACTTTCATACTCTCTTTCACTTTCTGGTTCTGACTTGAGTGTTGGAGGGTCTGTCGCTGGGGCCACCCACCAATGTTTCTGGCTTTTTACAGGTCCATCGGCCACATCAGCAACCGTTGGATTCAGATCATGGTGGTCAATCAACGATCTAGATTAATTCTGAGGAGCTCTAACCGTCTTTAATGGCCAAGGTCACATGTCATACTTTTAGTAGTTTCCATCAATTATTAACTCACTATCTGTTTGCACCCACAACGAAATAAGCAACAACAGCGCTGTTTGTGGGAAACTACATAAGTAAGACTTGTCGCCAGGCCTCCAAGACTAAGAGGTAAAGGGGCTACCTCCAGCCGTCGCACTAACTCTCTTCGTCAACCAGCTCCTCCGATCGAAGATCAGATTCCTCCTGAACAATCACCTCGGCAGCCTAATCATGCTCCTTCCAACAGAGAGGCATTAGGGGGATCCCAACATGAACAACATCCTCAGTACGACCACATCTCAGTGCATAACACTTCAACAGATTCAATGGCCTCGCGAGGCCCACGGGGGTCTAGAGATCTCTGCCAGATCATCAGTAACAGGCAACAAGAAATCGACCTACGAATTAGGCTGGACGAGAGGTGCACTCGATCTGAGGCCTCTCCTTTGGGACATCAAGCAAACCAGAGAACCTATCTTCCTAGATAGAGATCAAGGAAATTATAATCTCACAGGGGGCGGACCACAATAAGGAGCCCGACTCATGACAGTCGGAAGCATCTTGTGAGGAACACAATGAAAAATTCCCCAGTCACTAGGGCCAAACTGGATAAGTTCAAACTCGACATCCTCTATGCTGTCCAAGGAAGTCAAGATCTGAGCCAGTCCCCTAACGAAGAATCCGCCGACTCAACTGGATCCCAAAAGAGGGACAACCAAGTCCTTCGCCATATCCAAGAAGTAGAAGATCGTCTAAAACCGATGAAGAATTTGAGAAACCGCTCCAGCATGGCCTACCACCCTAGTCGACCTCTTTTCAGCAGAGCCATCCTCGATGCACCCATCCCAAGGGACTTCAAAGATCCTCAATTTGAATCCTACAATGGAGAATCAGACCCTACTGAAAATATCAAGAGCTTCAAAACACTCATGATAGTCTATAACGCCACTGATGCGCTCATGTGTTAAACATTTTCTGCAACACTGAAAGAATCAGCAAGGGAATGGTATTCACACCTGACTCTAGAATCAATATTCTCCTTCGATCAGCTCGAGGAGCTCTTCATTGCACACTTCATAACTAGCCGCAGGACTGAAATAACAAGTGTCTCCCTGTTAGAACTAAAGCAAAGAGATGAAGAACCACTGAAAGACTTTGTTAAACACTTTACAATTGAAGCAATGTCGATTTCCTCCTTGAACACTTCAGTCCTGCAAAGAGGGAGGCTTCACTAACAAAGACCTGAAAGCCTCCCTCGTAAAAAGGCCACCCCGAAGTTTCACTGAGCTCCTAGAAAGGAGTGACAAGTATATCAGGGTTGAGGAATCACTCTATCCTCAAGGCAAGAATGACTCATCTTTCGAGAACAAACGGAAGAATACAAGCGAGGAAGAACCCAGGAAATTTCAGAAAAATGGCGTATGTCAACGCCGTCCAACTCTAGCGCCACGCTTCTACAAGTTCACTCCTCTCAATGCAAGCATTTCAGCCATCCTTATGGAAGTTGAGAAGGACGGAATAATCCTCCCCCCCCCCCAGATGTCAACATCTAGCAAGAGAAGAGACAAAAATAAGTGGTGCACATTTTACAGAGATCACGGATACACTACTGACATCTATCGAGCCCTTAGAGAAGAACTAGAAGCCCTAATTCGTACGAGCTCTCTCTCCAACTTCGTTCAGAAGAACAATGATGCCAAAAATCCTCTGCCTCGCGGGGCTAATAAGCGTCAAGAAAGGCCATACGAGTCGCAAGACACTGAACATATGGCCGTCCTCCACTCCATTCATGGAGGCCTGATGGGGGGAGATTCCAACTCCTCCCGCAAGGCTTTCATCAGGGAAGTCAACTCCATAGATAACATTCTGCCTGCCAAACGCACCGGGGTTGAATATCTTTTTCCGACAAGGACTTAGAAGGCATCCGAATACTTCATTATGATGCATTGGTCATAAACCTTTGCATGGTGAATCATGTGGTATGCCGCATCCTAGTGGACAACGGTAGCTCAGTTAACATCCTCTTCATGGCCACATTCGAGGCTCTCAAGCTCTCCCAAGATCGACTCAAGCAAGCTGGTTATACACTCCACGGGTTCTCCGGTGTCCCCGTTCAAGTCGAAGGAGTCGTCACTCTAGATGTGACAGCAGGGAAAGCCCCCACTATTCGAACTAAAGTATTGGAATTTATGGTAGTCAATGTCAAAGCTGCATACAACGCGATATTCGGCGGTCCCGGCCTAGCGGCCTTCCATGCAGTTGCCTACGCATTTCACATGAAAATGAAGTTCCCAACAATAGCTGGCGTAGGCCAAGTTGTGGGAAGCCAACATGCAGCACGAGCATGCTACACCGCTACAATTGGGGGCTTGGTTCTCCCCCTCAATGCCATAGAGCTACCGCCAAAAGACAATCACAATAATTCCAAGACCATAAACAAGTTTGAAGCCATTACTATAAACAACTCTGCCATGAACTTCCAAACCTACCACATTATCTCCCACCAGTTCCAAACTAGTTCTCATCATATCACAGTAATAAACCTGAATCTCTCTCCCGAAGCCACTCCGCTCATTCAACGGAGACGAATAGTCATGCCTAAACATATTGGTGCGTCAGAAGATTTCTCTTTCTCTATGCAAAACAATGGGGGGCTCCCTCCAAAACAGGCAAGTCCATGCAAGGTCTACCAAGTTGTATGCTTAACGTCTCATCAACTTGAAGACTCGGAGGGCAAGGAGATACCAGCAGAACTTGGAAAGTAGAACACCTTGTGAAGGTGAATGAGGGCGTATCGAACGTCCTTTCTTAATAGTAGTAGCAAAATTTATCAATTTGTAATAACGGACAGCCACTAGAGTAGCCACTTAGTTTTATTTTCTAGCAAATTTCCTCAATTTGTATTAACGGCCAACCACTAGAGCAGCCGCTTAGTTTTATTTTCAATAAAATATAGTATGATTTTTTGCAAAATTCTTGTACAACTCTACAGATGCATAAAATGAGTTGAGTGCCAAACTTGCACACAAAAACGACACTAAAAACTCGTTAAAAGCTTCCTACAAGGCAGGTTTGGAGTCCATACCCATGGTTCGAAGTTACTCCAACAATTTGCAATGAAGGAAGTTCAGAGTGTGCTTCGCCATTCGTTCTCCTCCTGCAACCTGTTAACTCATTAAAGCAAACCACTAGCTAAACACCCAACTTACACCTAGAGCAGTGCTGAACACTCGTTACAAGCTTTCCACAAGACGGATTCGGAGTCCATACCCATGGCTCGAAGGAGATCCTTGCAATTTGCAAAAGAAGCAAGTTCAGAGTGCGCTTCGCTATTCGATCTGCTCCTACAATCTGTTAGCGCCTCCACGACCAGTTCGGAGTCCATACCCATGGTTCGACAGAGACTTTCGCAATTTGCAAAGAAGCATGTTCAGAGTGCGCTTCACCATTCGATCTTCTCCTGCAACATGTTAATACTCAAACTAATAAGTTCGGAATCCATACTCATGACACAGAGTTACTCTCGCAATCTGCAATTACACATGTTCAAAGTTCAACTTGCCATTCGATATGTTTCTGAAACAAGTTAAATTTTCCCAACGAGAGATTAAGAGGTCCAAAATTGTGGATCTCAGTTACTCTAACAACACTTGTAAAAAGCAACACTTAGAGTTCAACTCTCCACTCAATGTGACTCTCACAATTTGTTAGAGGATCCAGATAGCAAGTTTGGAAAACAACTCTTCTTCAGAGTTGTCCCTACAACTATCTGAGTACAAGATGGAGCAATGCCAAACTTCGTCATACACCATCGGGTGTTCGTTAGCTATACGCAACAGACTTGAGGCCCTGTTATTTAACTACAAAGAACCTAGTCGATGGCACCCCCACCATGACAACAAGGATCAGGCACGTAGAAGACTTTTTATTCCATAAAATACAAGTCTCATTACAACAACAGAATTACAATAAGTCTACGTTTCACGTCTAGGAATCGCTACGAAAAGTCCTGCGAATACTGTGCAACAAACAATCATGTAAGCTGTTCTTCCAGATACACACTGGAGATATGCTCTACCTAAGAGAAACTAACCTCTTCACCGGCCTCCTACCAGCTAACAGCTCCATAGGGCCGCCTCAACTCTTGATCATGAAATTTAAGACAAGTCTTCCTTAGACAGGCAAGCTCAGGGTTTATCCGACCACCTTCACTTGAGCAAGCTCCAACTCCGTCTCGCTTAAAGCACTGTTCGAACGGGAGAGTCCCAACTCTGTCAAGCTCAATGAATCACAAAGGAGAGCAAGCTCTATGTCCCAAGGACCTCGTTTGATGAATGCAGCTACTTGTCAGCAAAGAGAAGAATGGAATCACTTTAACGCTGAACAAACACAAGTGACCTCATGTCAATATTAAAAAGAGTTTGGTGCTAGGTGCGCCACTTGAGTCCCTCTGACCAACAACTCTTTAACATCGAGCAACGAGTTCAACGCTCTGCTCTCCGCACGAGCTCCATAAACAACGAGTTCAACGCTCTGCTCTCTGCAAGAGCTCCTTGTAGAACTCATCAGCTCCATACAACAAGTTCAACTCTCTGATCTCCGCTCTCCGCATGAGCTTTGTCTACACGGGTTCAACGCTCCGCTCACTGCTTGAGCTCCATCAATAACTTGTTGACTCCGAACAACGAGTTCAATGCCTTGGTTTTCGCTCAAGCTCCACCAAATAGCTTGTTGGCCCCAAATAACGAGTTCAACGCTCTGCTCTCCGAACGAGCTCTATCAACAACTTGTTGGCTCCAAGCAACAAGTTCTACGCTTTGCTCTCCGTATGAGCTCCGTCTATAACTTGTTGGCTCCGAACAAGGAGTTCAATGCTCTGCTCTCCACATGAGCTCTGTCTACAACTCGTTGGCCCCAAACAAAGAGTTCAACGCCATGTTCTCCGCATGAGCTTCACCAATAACTCGTTGGCTTCAAAAAACGAGTCCATCGCCTTGGTCTTCACTCAAGCTCCACCAAATAGCTTGTTGACTCAAAACAACGAGTTCTATGCTCTGATTACTGCTTGAGCTCCGTCAACTACTTGTTGGCTCTAAGCAATGAGTTCATCACCGTGCGCTTCGCTCAGGCTTCGTCAACAACTCATTCACTCCGAACACCGAGTTCAATGCTCCGCACTCTGCTTGAGCTCCATCAACAACTCATTGACTCCAAACAACGAGTACGATGCCTTTCTCTTCGCTCAGGGTTCGTCAACAACTCGTTGGCCCCAAACAACGAGTTCAACGCTCCGCTCCTTGCTGAGCTCCATCAATAGCTCGTTGGCTCCAAGCAACGTGTTCGACGCTCTGATTGCCGCTCGAGCTCCACCAAACAACTCGTTTACTCCAAACAATAAGTTCAATGCTTTGCACTCCGCATGAAATCCATCAACAATTCGTTGGTCCCAAACAACGAGTTCAACGCCTTGGTCGTCACTCAAGCTCCGTCAATAACTTGTTGGCTCCAAACAATGAGTTCAACACCTTGCTCTTTGCTCAGGCTTCGTCAACAACTCGTTGGCCCCAAACAACGAGTTCAATGCCATGCCTTCTGCACGAGCTTTGCCAATAACTCGTTGGCTCCAAACAATGAGTTCAACATCTCGGTCTTTGCTCAAGCTCCACCAAATAACTTGTTCGCACCAAATAACGAGTTCCACACTCTGATTTCTGCTTGAGCTCTATCAATTACTTGTTGGCTCTAAGCAACGAGTCCAACGTCTTGCTCTTTGCTTAGGCTTCGTCAACAACTCGTTGGCCTCAAATAGCAAGTTCAAATGCTCTGCACTCCGCTCGAGCTCCATCAATGACCGGTTGACTCCAAACAACGAGTACGGCGCCCCGTTACATCTCGAGTCCTTCTAACGACCCCTTATCTTCGGGCAATAGGCTTGGCATACAACACCGGCCTAAAGTTGCCTCCACAATACTTACTTAGCGCAAACAACAAGTAAAACAAGTTTCCAGCTCTGTCTTTTAAAGTATGTTTCCAAAAAACTTGTTGGGCGCAAACAACAAGTTCAATGACCAAAACGGCAAACTATAACCTCTTTAAACTTGCCGGGGTCAAACGGCAGTTTCTACATCAACACTATCTCAGAGTTGTCTCTAAACTTGCCAGGGTCAGACGACAGTTTCTGAAAAAACTCAGTCAAAGAGTTGTCTCTACAAATTTGTTGGAAAAAACAGCTAGTTCAACGCTCAATTCCGTCGTAGAGCTTTCTTCACAAACTCGCTGGGATCAAACAGCTGTCTGTAACAGCTCTCCTAGGACAACTATATATGTACAAGATCCATCAATCGAGGGTGATGGAGTCAAAAGCTGGGTACACACACACACACACACACACACACACACACACACACACACACACACACACACACACACACATATGCAAATTCAAGTCCAAAAAACTCCAAAAAAATGCCCAACAAATTGAGCTCATAACTTAAAAAGAGAAGAAAAGAAAAAAGGGGGGTTCGGGTCGGGTTCAAACCCACAAAGTCCAAACCCAAACGGGTCGGATTCGAACCCACAGACCCGAAACCCACTCCAACTCTCTCTTCTTCCTCCTCTGAAAACTTTTACCGCCAAAATGGAGCTCGAGAAGCTCAAAACAGAGCTCGCCTGAAGGTCGTCTTCACTCCATCTCGAGCCACCGCCTCGACCAAAATGGAGCACCTCTGCTCCACCGTTCCCACAATCGAGCTCCATCTCCAAGCTATGGTTCTCCTCGCCGAAAGTAAAAGAGCTCCTCTAACCTATCGAGCTCCCCAACTCCAAGGACTTCCTCTTCCAACTCAGCAGCTCGACCAAAGTGAAGATTCACCCACAATCGCAACCCACTTGGAGTTTGAGCTCGATGAGCACACTTCTAACTCAAACCGCCATCATCGAAGAAAGCAGCGAGCTCAAAAATCCAAGAAAATGCTAATTTCATAGCTTGGCGAACTCAAGGGTGATAACTCGGCCAAAGCTACCCATAGCTCAAGAAGAAGGAAGTAGTTCATAAGCTCGATGAGAGGATAATCGTCCATAGCATGGCTGCTAAGCTACTCATAGCTTAATCCCAAAGCTCGACCAAAATAGCTCGATGACGACCTCTCACCAGTGCTTGACGACAGCTCTATGGATACTTAGCACGACGGGATCCTCAAAAAAAAATGGCTGTAGCTCGACCAAATGGTCGGCCAAGCTAAGGGGTCGCTTACAGCCACTGTCAACCTTCTGATCGCTCAGATATTCGAGATGATGTGTAAGGGACACACGAGATTAGACCACGTCGCCTGCATTCGTCCCCAATGCTCTTCTCTCCTCAACCGTCTGATCCCACTCATTGCGCGAGCCACCACCTGATGAGCGAGCCAGATTGTTTGAAAGATTGTGCTCAGATATGAAAATCTTTTCCACCGTTAGATCACCCTCAATGCGCGAGCCACCACCTGATGAGCAATCCAGATTGCGTCGAAATTCGCGTCTATCTCTGATAAATCCCAAAAATCTTTTAAAACCATTTAAAAATAAAAAACTAATTCAAAAATTCAAAAATAATTATTTAAAGTTGGAAAATTAAATTAAAAATCTGAAAAATAATTAAAATTGGATTTATTAATTATAAAATTCAAAAAAGTGATTTTAAAATTGGGAAAAATTTCAAAAAATTCGAAAAAATATGAAAAAATTCAGGAAAATATTCAATGCCTTCAGAAGCGACAGATCAGTTCCAAGTTTCTCTGAACACTGACTACTAAGATTACACGCTAGATTCCAAAAGTAAGACATACTACTCCCTGAAAGCCATGAAAATTGGCTTCCGGGAGTGGGAGGCTTATGATGATGGTAAGAATCGCATTAGATCAGAACCGTATGATTCATGCACAAATCTCAAAGCATCTACATGTATATTAGCCATCACAGGCCTCTTTTACAGTTCTGGCCCTCTCCAAGACATGGACATCTTCCAAGCCCATAAAAAGTGACAGACTAGACCCATTAGGAGAGACACCCAGCCCATGCAGGCTAGGAGCCAAAATGTCTTATCCCCTAACAAGGATATCTTATCTCTTTAGGGGGGGAGATATAAAAGAGATAAGAAAGTTAAATCGATCCAACAGACACAAATCAATCTCTTAAAATGTCTTTCAGGCCTATAAATACCCCTCCCCTCTAGAGTAAGAAGGTAATCAACAATTTTCCAGTTTTCACTTTCATACTCTCTCTCTGTTTCTGGTTCTGACTTGAGCATCGAAGGGTCTGTTGCCGGAGCCACCCCCAGTGTTTCAGGCTTTTTGCAGGTCCATCGGCCGCATTAGTAACCATCGAATTCAGGTCACGGTGGTCAATCAACGATCCAGATTCATTCTCAGGAGCTCTAACCGTCTTTAACGGTCAAGGTCAGGTCAGACTTTTTGTAGTTTCCATCAATTATTAACTCACTGTCTGTTTCTCCCACACCGAAATAAGCAGCAACAAAAAGAAAACATGATTGCTGAAAAACATGAGTCAATTAGAAATTATGTTTGATTTGTTGATAGATGAGAACAATGATCTCTGTGAGCCATGACAAACTACTTATATTGATAAACTTACAACCAAAATTATTGCATTTAAAAAGAATTTCATGAGTTAGTAGATCAATGTGAAGAAGGCACAAAAACAAATAGGTTGTTAGATTGTGACCAATCTTCGCCATCATGGTAAAGACGACTAACGACTATAAAACTATAAGGAGACTGTATCAGGAAATTATTGAGCTTAATACAACTCTTGACAAAGGCAAAAGTTCCATTAATTTCGTGAAGAAGAAAACTGTGACAACTTATAACAAAAGAGGGCTTGGTTACAATGGTTCGCCACCAGCTCCTCTCCTACCAACTCCCTTCCTTCTTCTTTTGAAACACTAGATCTGAACAATCTTGGGGTGGCGGCGGCTCCCCTTCCCCCTCTCCCCCCCGTCGTCCCCCTCCAGTCCTCTCCACGACAACACGAAGCCCCACGAACCCGCTCCTCCACGGTGATGGTCCTTGACGAATCCTCTCCTCCATGAATCCTCTCCTCCATGCGATGGTCCTCGACGTCGCGATGCTCTACGTACGGCGAAGCTCCACGACAACGCTACCGATGCAGCGATTCCGACGGCTTCCCGTTTCGACGAAGGCCAAGATCCTCGCGCTCCGATCGGCGAAGCTTCATGACACTACCTGAGGTTGGTGCGGTGCTCTGCCCCCCACACGACAGCGGTGGCGACGGGGCCAAGCTGAGGTCGGTGCGGTATGGGGCCGAGCTGCTGTGCGCCCCCCCTCCCCCCTTTTTAACCTAGATCTGTGACACTTTTATTGGGGTTGGGATTAGTTTAGGTTGAGATTGGTTAGCTCTACTAGGTGTTTCACCAGTTACTCTTCGCGCTTGACACCATGTCCACACTCTTGGGACCAATTACAGCTATGTTTTGGATTTTCGAGGGTTGGTAGTGCGTGTGAAGAAGCCGGGGTGTACTTGGCTGTGCTGTAGTGTGAGACGGCAGGGTATTTTGTGGTTTAGGGGGTTGGTGGAGCTGTCTGGGTTAGGTATGTCTAGTTGTGATGTTTGCGGTGTAGTTCGGTTGTGGGGCTAGGGCCCGAAGACGGGGTCTCCCCATGAGACCGCTTATTACATACTAGTATTTTACCACCATGAGACCGATTGTGGAGCTTGGGCCCAAGACATGGTCCCTCCATGATGGGCGCTCACTTGTCACAGCTTCTGGGGTGTTTGTCTCAAGTGTCGCGGAGCGTCCGGGATGTGATGAAGGAGGTGGAGGAAAATTTGATTCGGCACGAAGATTGAGGTGTATAGTTGTGGGGCTAGGACCCGAAGATGCGGTTTTCCTTTTAGACTATGTCCGTGATTAGGGTTAGTGAGAGTTTTGCTTAGTGAGCAATCACTTGTGAGAGCTAAATTGCGACGACTCTCCTTTTGGGTGCAACTCCGATTGGGCCTTATTTGAAGTGTCGTTGATGAGGTAGAAGGAGGGGAGCATCAAATTTTCAAATCCCACATAATTCGCTTCAGGTGGGTGGGCACGTGCCGTGGAGGTGGGTGCTCGAAGCTTGCTTGACGGACATACAATTGGTCCTCGTAGGTTAGAGTGAGAGTTGATTATATGTACTGGTCATGTCGCTTCATGTTTTTTTTCTGTCTGTGGGTTGTAACTTGCTCCAGCATGCTGGGATTGTTTTGTTAATTTCTTATTATTGAAACAAGGTGGCCTTATTCCACTTTTTTCCTCAAAAAAAAAAAAAAAAAAAAAAAAAAAAAAAAAAAAAAAAAAAAAAACTATGGTTCACCAAATCATCAGTTTTCTAAGCCAGTCCAACATATGCATAATCATGACAATAATAAAATGTTTACAATCCACATCATATAGACGTAAGAAATGTAATTATTGTTACAGAATGAGACATATTGCTAACTATTGCTTACTAAAAAGACTATTATACATTGATAGTGGTTGTTCAAATCACACGATCAGCAATAGTTACTGCTTTGAATCACTATCAAGGGAACAAGAAAAAGATATCATCCTTGGAGATAATAATAACGGTAAAACTGTGGATAAAGATATCATCCTCTTTAGTTATGATGTTCTTTTAGTAGATGGTCTAGAACACAATTTGCATACTGTTAGTCAAAGACAATGACTATATTGTTAAATTTGATAAGACAAATTGCATTATTGATAAAAATGATTCATGCTTATTTTTTGCAAAAAAATGCAATAATGTCTATATTATTGATACAAATGAGATTTCAAAGGAAGGTGTTTATGGTCTTGTAGCAAGGAATTAGGATGGGTGACTATGGCACCTAAAACTTAGACATACAACAATGAACAATCTAAATAGGCTAAATTTTAAAAAAAAACCTTGAACTATCCCCTTCATGCAGAAAATCTCACTGAACTATTTTTTATGCAGAAAGTCACACTTAAGTATGATTGCAAAAAATCCACACCGATGGCGTGAGCTTTCTGCTAAAGTTGAGTGAGGTTTTTTAATAATAAAGAAAGATGCATGATATTTTCTGAACCAACTTGCAAAGATGAATGAGGTTATCTAATACAAGCAGAAAAGTTAGATATGGTTTTTTTAAAATATACTTCAAGGAGGTTTTTTGAAAACATACTTCATGAAGGTTTTCTGTGCAAAAAATAGTTCAGTAAGGTTTTCTGCATAAAGGGGACAGTTCGAAGGGGTTTTTTCAAATTTAGCCATCCAAATAAGATCATCAACAAAGAATTCGAGGCATCTCAAAGATAAATTAAAAGAAAAAAAATATGTGACACAAGCCAGCTCGATAAGTAGAAAAACAAAACTCACACAAGGCAAAGGAATTGGTATCGACTTCTCGACTCCTAGAATTGTTGCGTATTGATTTATTGGATCCATCTCGTACACGTAACATTGGAAGTGTAAGATATAATTTTGTATTAGTTGATGATTATAGTCAACACACTTGGGTAGCATTTTTGTAACATCCTGAATTTTCATATAATTAAATATAAAAATTTTCATTTGATTTCACGTGTTTCGCATATGCAAATTGATGTGTGCATTTGGCTTTAAAATTATTTTTTATATATGTCATGAACAAATATTTTCATTTCTCTTTTAAAAAGCCTCTTATTAATTCCTAGGCCTAATAACTTTATTCTAGTCCACCCAAATTAAATTAAATTAATTAATTAACAGCCCATAGATTTTAGCCCACCTAGCTTGCCCACTAATTAATTCTATTATTAATTAAAAGAACTTGTATGGTAGAATTACCATGTAACAAATTAGTGCAACAAATAAATGAACAACTTAACTAGGTATGCATGTGGGGGCACGTGCATTGCACATGCACGTGCAATATGAATGAGAACAAGGGAGGCCGGCAGTACATGGAGTTGGGAGATGGAGAGAGTGGAGAATTTGTTGCATACTAGTGGGTGGTTCTTCTAACACCCAAGTGCATCTTAACCCTTCATCCGAACACATCTCAACTCTTCATTTGTTCATGAGTTGTGTATAACTATCCTCCCTGTTATTCTTTATCATTTGCACTTAGAAATTCTTAAAGAGAAAGAGAAAGAGAAGACATTGTGAGAAAAAGATTGAGTGTGAAGAAATTGTGTGAGGAAAAGAAAGAGATAGTGTGTTCTTTTCATTGGAGGCCGGCCAAAGAGAGGGGAGTTCCGGTTTGAACGAGGAGGAGGAGCTCGGTTTGCACAAGCTAGGAGGAGAAGCCTAGGATCAAGGAGAAGGGAAGGCAATCATGTTTTCAAGTTTTCTTTAGGAATTTCCATTGTTCTTCAAAGAGGTGGGAAATTTCTCTACTTCTAATTTAGATATCATGTTAGTAGGTTAAAATTATGAACATGCTAGAGGAAATAGTAAAATTGTGCCATGTGATTGCTTGAAGAGATTAGTAGGGAAAAAGAGAAAAATAGTGATGGTTAATATATAAAAATTCGTAAAAAAATGAATTTGAGATTAGTGAATTTACCATTGTGCGATATCAATATTTCATGCTAGAATATCTAATTTAATGAACCATGCTTGTATGAAAATTGTGCTTGTGAATGGCTTGTGTAAATTAGTGTGTAGAATGTAAAATAACACCCATGGATTGTTGAATCAATTGATTAGTACAGAAAGTTGCAATAAATGTTGAATTTTATTTACATTGTATGAATAGTTCTATATCC
This sequence comes from Hemerocallis citrina, assembly GCA_017893485.1. Lineage (NCBI taxonomy): Eukaryota > Viridiplantae > Streptophyta > Magnoliopsida > Asparagales > Asphodelaceae > Hemerocallis > Hemerocallis citrina. The sequence goes on from CM030360.1 coordinate 125,639,110, forward strand.
ACTTGATTGTCAAAATATGTTGCATTTTGGAATTATAATAAAAAAAATTAGTCTTGTAAAGGATAAAATTGACCTAAGAGAATTAATTATGCTAAGAATGAAAATTGTACAAAAACTATGGGGAACAAGTAGCTAAAAGATTTATCAAGAAAAGAAGCTCCAATGTTAATAAATACATTAATTTTTTTCATTTCTCAAAAGAAATAAAAGGAATAATTTCTATGATGTTGTAGAAAATAAGAATTTCGGAAATTTAAATATATATACTATACTGTATTTCGAAAGAACACATTCTGGAAGAAGATTTAGATTTTGAATAAGTACAAATTAATTAAGAAATCGAATTTATTAAAGGAGTTAGAAACAGATTAGTAGAATAAAGCAATTTTAACTCGTGAGTATAAAAGAAAGTGAATTTGGGCATACTGGCTTTTAGTGTGAGGTTAAGGCACTGTGTACAGTATCGGTCTTCATGGGTTCGAGTCTTGAAGAGGCTCTGTTTTTATCAAATTTGAGTTTAAACTAAATCACCGAAAACATATTTAAAGGTATTTCGAGTTCACCTTATATCGCTAGTCACCCTTGGACTTTCTGGTGTTCGGGTGCTCTTTGGGTCGGTTACTGTAGCAGGGCGGAAGTTGTGGGTTCGAACCTTGGCGCTAGCTTTTAATGTATAATTCAGTTTTTTGGAAATTTTAAGAGTTTTAAAGAGTATTAAATTGGGGGGAAAATGCTAATATTCTTCTAAAATTATTTAGACTTTATAAAAATTATTTCTACAATATTTTGACATATTTTAGTGAAATTTGGAAGTCATTTTGGGGATGAAGAGCTTAGAAATTTTTCTTTTAATATGACTTTGAATAATTAAAGAAAAGGAATATTTTGAATGTAAAGAATTGTGTAGAGATCAAATATTGAGATTTTCGACATGGGAGAGTAAATAAATGAAATTTGATGTTTTAATATACGCAAGTGTGCATGGTAAAATGAAATAAAAATATCATGATGAAATATGGAAATTTATGAGTATGAACACTCAATTTTTGGTGAATACGGAAAGTGATTAAAAATCTAGAGTCTAGCAAAGTCCTTACATCGGCGTGAATGAATTTTGAAGAGAAATATTGTAATAAAAGACAAAGATTGGGTCATGGTTATCAATTGATGTTTAAGACCGGTGTAAAGGAAATACTAACTCTAAAGTGTTAATTTATTCATGATTCAATTATCTATGGACAACACTATAATGAATATGTAATGAAAGTAAGAGAAAAATACAAGTATGAGGGCCTTGGATTCACGGTGTGAGTTTTCACAGGCAGTCTACATAATGCGTCATGTCATGACGTGAATTCATCTCCGGAATTATTGAGATTATGGCGACGCATGTGGGGTGCTTGGTGACTACGTAGTGCATTGTCCCATGACGGAGGCATATTGTCCATAGGCTGTCTACATGATGTGTCATGTCATGACATGGGATTCTCCTACAGGCTGTCTGAATATGGGCTCGTAACTCATAAAATAGCTAGGATACTTACCGTAGTTACCGTAGTAGTTAAACTCGTAACGAGGGATTCAACCCTACAAGATGAAGAACGGTTAAAGGCTTGCCCTCGGATTTATGTAGAATGGGATGCGTAAGTTCGAACAAGTGTGCATTAGTGTAATGAAATAATAAATAACTGTATTAAGACTAAGTGCACAATCACACACGACATCAATATGATAGTCCCCCTTTATCTTTGTTTGTGATCAAGTGTGTGCTTTCAAAGTAAGATAAATTGATGTATTATATCCTAGCATCAGTTGTATGCAACTGACGTACCCACAGTTTCTATGCAGGATAAAATAAATAAAAGGACTAAAGAAGGAATGCTGCTTAAAGAAATGTTTCAATTGTTATTTTATTTGTGTATTATGTTGTAATTTATTTCTGCTGCGTTGATGTAAACATTTTTATATAATTTTTTTTAAATTCCTTGTAAAATTGTTTGAAGTGAAGTGTATAGATCGTTTGGAACTTTGAATTCAGACTTATTTGGAATTCAATGTGTTATAGAGTGGTATCAGAGCCACGCTTGCAAGTTAGTACAAATTTATAAGGAACGATACCCTAGAGTGGACATTAGAGTGTGAGTTGGGTATAGAGATTTAAATGTAAGTTGCTTACTTTTGTGTTGCTCTATTTATGATGCTTCTTCTTCTCCCTTCCTAAAGATGGCGAACCACCACGACCCAGCAGACGATGATGAATGGCACATAATTGAAGAGGACTACTACCCCAGACAAGGAGACTCCGACGAAGAGGAAGAAGATCCCAAGGAATATAAAGGAGAATGGCCCGAGTCCCGAAAGACCACCCTGCCTCCGGACTCATCAGATGATTCATTCGATGAGGAAGAACCAATTCCAAGGGATCACATCGAATCTCTTCAGAGGCAGGTGGAGACTCAGAAGGAGAGAGCAGACCAATTGCAGGCCCAATGTGCAAAGTTCAAGGAGAATATTGCCATCCTCGGCCATCGAGTTTGGGAACTCGAAAAGAGAAAGAATATGTATGATGTACTGAAGGGAGAGGTAGCAGAACTACGGGAAGAGCTTAGGAAAGCCAATAGGAACTGTAGGGATTAGAATTTTGTATTATCTCAATGTTCTTCGCGTGAATGTCAGACGATGTTTTAAATTTGAATGTAAAAGTTTGAATTCAATGAAATAAAAAAGTTAATTTAAATTCATGTTTTTTACTTCAAATTTAATGGATCTTATGAATCAAAGTATGGTTGGAAGGAGAGCAAGGAATGGAGAAGGGCCTAGTTGTGGACTCGACTTGGAAACGGAGTTGACCAGGGTCTATCAGACCATCAATGCCGTCGCCATGAACCAAAACCATAGGGGATGCCTGCAGTACCAGTCCCTGAGGCGATCAAACTTGTGGATTCATTCAAGAGGATGAAGCTGCTAGTGTTTAAAGGGAAGTCAGACCTAGATGCAGCTGACAATTGGATTAGGCAAGTCGAGACTATTTTTGAGTTCATGGAAACTCCAGAAGGTAGCAAAGTGAAGCTGGCTACATTGCAGCTCGAGAAGGACGTAGGTGTTTAGTCACAGTCCATGAAGCGGACTATGGGAAATGGTGCTATCGGCTGGGAGGAATTCTTGGAAGAGTTCTGCGGTCACTACTTTCCATCCGACGTCCAGGAGAAGAAAGCGATGGAGTTCCTGGCTCTGCAGCAGGGAAGTATGTCTGTTAGGGAGTATGAGACTAGGTTTACTCAACTTTCGAGGTATGCACTCGAACTTGTGATGGACGAGGTGAAGAAGGCTCGGAAGTTTGAGCACGGATTGAGGCCAAGTCAGAGATCAAGGATGAAACCCCTTGGTATCAGGAGGTTTGACAAGCTAGTCAAACGAGCTGCAGCCACGGTGGAGGATATGGAGTAGTTTCATGCCGCCCAGAATATGAGGAACAATTGGAATGTCGGGAAAAGCCCCGCAGTTTCTGGGAACGTCAGGGGGCAGCCCCCAGCTCAAAGGTTCAAACCTACGGGGGTGAACGCTGTCAATGTGGCTGGAGAACCCGAAAATGGTTCGGTGAGACCTCCTGTGTTGACTTGTTTCAATTGTGGAGAGACAGGTCATTACAGATCTCACTGCCCCAAGCTGTAAAATGTCACCCGAAAGGCACCAATGCATCAGGTTGGGAAGAAGCCATACCAGCAGGGGCAATTATTCGCTTTGACTGAGGCCGACGCTGATGAAGTGGATCACGTCATTACTAGTACGGGGGCAGATATTTAGAATTTTCTGCTGCTCTTTTTCCTATTTATTTAGTAAAGACTGTTATGTAATCGGAGTTTATTATGTAACTGAGAACCTTCATTAAATGGAAAGAAAGCTGTTATTATGTTCGATACTGGATCCTCTCATACTTTTGTAACACCTAAATTTGCTAAAGTCTTGGGGGTCGAACCGAAGGTCTTTCCAGGAAAGGTCCTAGCAGTAGCTACTCCATCAGAGGAGACTTTTACCACAGATCAGTATTGTGCAGACTGCGAGATCGAGATTGAAGACCAGATCCTCGGGATTGATCTGATCGAGCTGAATATCCTATGGGTCGATGTTGTCATTGGCATTGATTGGATGTCGGCGTACAGTGCGAACATCAAGTGTAAAACCTAGGAGGTAACAGTGAAGGCTCCAGGAGGTCATGCAATCACTTTCCAGGAAAAGAAGAGATGTTCAGGTTTGGTGTTAGCTATCAGCAAGAAGAAGGTTCTGGTGGAGGTGCAGCAGATTCCATTGGTTCGGGATTACCCGACTGTGTTCTTGGAGGATTTGCCCGGGCTACCCCTGCATCGTGATGTAGAGTTTAGCATCACTATCCAGCCAGGGAGTGCACCCATTTCCAAGGCACCGTATAGGATGGCGCTTGTGGAGCAGGATGAAGTTAAGCGGCAGATCGAGGAGCTTTTAGGGAAAAGTTTTATTCAGCCGAGTGCGTCACCTTGGGGAGCACCGGTATTGTTGGTGAAGAAGAAGGATGGGTCGATGAGGATGTGCATCGATTACCGGGAGCTGAATAAGGTAACTGTTCAGAATAAATATCCAATTTGATGAATCGATGACCTGTTCGATCGTCTACAAGGGGCAGCTATCTTCTCTAAAATAGACATTCGGTTAGGATACCATCAGGTTCGAGTGAAAGTATAAGATGTGCACAAGACAGCATTTAGAACTCGATATGGGCATTACGAATTCTTAGTTATGCCATTTGAAGTGACGAATGCACCTGTAATCTTTATGGACACGATGAACAGAGTTTTGAGGCCATTTATTGATTATTTCTTCATGGTGTTTATCGACGATATTCTTGTGTACTCCAAGTTGGAGGAGGAGCACACTAAGCATCTGGCTGAGGTTCTGAAGAAGTTTCAAGAGCACAAATTGTATGCAAGTTATCCAAGTGCGATTTTTAGAAATCTGAAGTGGCATTCTTGGGTCACATCCTTTTTAAGGAGGGAGTGGCTACTGATCCTCAAAAGATAGAGGCAGTGAAAGATAGGACAAGGCCTACTACGGTGAAAGAAATTAGATGTTTTCTTGGGTTAACCGGCTACTACATGAGGTTTATTCAAGGCTATGCTTAGATAGTCGTACTGCTTACTGGTCTAACCAAGAAGAATGTGAATTTCAAGTGGCCTGGGTAGTGCGAGGCAAGTTTTCAAGAGTTGAAAGAGAAATTGACTACTGCTCCCATTTTAGCTTTGCCTAGAGCAGGTGTTGAGTATGATGTCTAAAGCAATGCTTCACTCGTGGGCTTGGGTGTGTTGAGAGAAAGCTAATCACTTATGGGTCTAGACAACTAAGATCGCACGAGAAGAATTATCCGGCTTATGATCTGGAGTTGGCTACGATTATTTTCGCTTTGAAGCAATGGAGACATTACGTGTACGGTGATAAGTTAAACATGTACACGGACCACAAAAGTTTGAAGTACATCTATCAACAAAAGGACCTAAATCTGAGGCAACGGAGATGGCTGTAAGTACTTGAGGACATGCTTCCTGAGATTAAGTACCATCCGGGTAAGGCTAATATTGTTGCTGATGCACTGAGACGTAAAAGTAGTTTGGCTCGTTTGACCACGACCCAGAGACATCTTGCAGAGGAGTTGGATCAAGCTAGAATTGAGGTAGTTCTGCAAGGTTTGGGAGCATCTTTGGCTCAGTTGGGGCTTCAACCCATGTTGAATGAAAGAATTATAGAAGGTCAGAGGGAAGATGTCAGAAGATGAAAGAGCAGGTTGGCGCAGGCAGATTATCAGAGTTTCAGATCAGGGATGAAGTGTTGTAGTTTGGAGAAAGGCAATGTGTTCCAGATCAATCAGAATTGAGGAAGAGTATTCTTCAGGAGGCACATGCCACTCTTTTTTCTGTACATCCTGGGAGCACCAAGATATACAAGGATATCAAGCAGCATTTCTCGTGGTCAGGTTTGAAGCGGGATGTGGCTGAGTTTGTGGTGAGGTGCGAGATTTGTCAGCAAGTAAAAGCCGAGAATCAGAAGCCCGGAGGTTTGTTGCAACCGTTACCCATTCCGGAGTAAAACTAGGATAACATCAGCATGGATTTCATCACGGGTTTGCCCAAGAGTTCGAAGGATAATAATGCGATTTGGGTCATAATCGATCGATTAACCAAGTCGGCTCACTTTTTGGTAATGAAACTCACTTCGTCTATGGACAAGTTAGCAGAGCTATATATTGGGGAGATCGTCCAGCTTCATGGTGTTTTGTTGACCATTGTGTCTGATCGAGATGAGCGATTTACTTTGCATTTCTGGAAGAGTCTTCTGGCAGCCTTGGTACTAAGACAGATTTCAGCACTACCTTCCATCTCAAACTGATGGGCAGACTGAGAGGATCAATCAAGTTCTTGAGGATATGCTTCGGTGTTGTGTTCTAGATTTTGGAGGCAGTTGGGAGAGGCATCTAGCTCTGGTAGAGTTTGCCTACAACAACAATTTTTAGACTAGTATCAAGATGGCGCCGTACGAAGCTCTGTATGCCAGGAAGTGTAGAATGCCTGCATGCTGGTTTGAAGTGGGGGAGCGGCAGATGTTTGGGACCGAGATCGTGCAGCAGATCTCAGAAAAGATCGATTGGATCAGGCAGAGGTTAGTAGATGCTCAGAGTAGGCAGAAGAGTTATGCCGACAACCGGAGGAGGGACCTTGAGTTCGAGGAAGGTGACTTTGTCTTCCTGAAGGTATCACCTAGTAAAGGTGTGATTCATTTTGGCAGAGGTATGAGATTAGCCCCAAGGTACATAGGCCCTTATAAGGTATTGAAGAGGATTGGGAAGACTGCTTACTGGTTGGAATTACCGGAAGAGTTGTCTCAGGTGCACAATATTTTCCATGTATCTATGTGGAGAGGTTACATTCTAGATCCAAGTCACCATTTACCCGAAGTACCGGAGGGTTTGCAGTTAGATTTGAGCTACACTGAGTGGCTAGTTGAGATTGTGGATCGTCGGGAGAAAGTCTTGAGGAACAAGACGATACCGATGGTCAAAGTAGTCTGGACAAACCAGTTGGTTGAAGAGGCTACTTGGGAATCCGAGGAGAGGATGCTGAAGGATCATCCCGAGCTCTTTGTTTGATTGTACTATATTTCTTTCTTCTTTTATGTTTTCTTTCTCACTCTCTAAGCGTAGTTCTAGGGATGGAACTATTCTAAGGAGGGAGTGCTGTAACATCCTGAATTTTCATATAATTAAATTTAAAATTTTTCATTTGATTTCACGTGTTTCGCACATGCAAAATGATGTGTGCATTTGGCTTTAAAATTATTTTTTTATATGCCATGGACAAACATTTTCATTTCACTTTTACAAAGCTTCTTATTAATTCCTAGGCCTAATAACCTAATTCTAGCCCACCCAAAATAAATTAAATTAAATAATTAAAAGCCCATAGATTTTAGCCCACCTAGCTAGCCAACTAATTAATTCTATTATTAATTAAAACAACTTGTATGGTAGACTTGCCATGAAACAAATTAGTGCAACAAATAAATAAACAACATAACTAGGTGTGCATGTGGGGCACGTGCATTGCACATGCACGTGCAATATGAATAAGAACAAAGGAGGTCGACCAAACATGGAGTGGGGAGATGGAGAGAATGGAGAGTTGGTTGCTTACTAGTGGGTGGGTTTTTCTAACTCCCAAGTGCATCTTAACCCTTCATCCAAACACATCTCAACCCTTCATTTGTTCATGAGTTGTGTATAACTACCCCCACTTGTCATTCTTTATCATTTGCTAGCCACCAAGTTGTGGTTCTAATGAACGAGAAAGAGAAAGAGAAAGATAAAACATTGTGAAAAAAAGATTGCGTGTGAAGAAATTGTGTAAGGAAAAAAAAGAGAGTGTGTTCTTTTCATTGGAAGCCAGACAAAGAGAGGGGAGTCCTGGTTTGTACAAGGAGGAGGAGCTCGGTTTGCACAAGCTAGGAGAAGAAGGCTAGGATCAAGGAGAAGGGAAGGCAATCGTTGTTTCAAAGAGTTTTCATTAGGAATTTCCATTATTCTTCAAAGAGGTGGGCAATTTTTCAACTTCTAATTTAGATATCATGTTAGCAGGTTAAAATTATGAACATGCTAGAGAAAATAGTAAAATTGTGCCATGTGATTGCTTAAAGAGATTAGTAGGGAAAAAGAGAAAAATAGTGATGGTTAATATATACAAATTCGTAAAAAAATGAATTTGAGATTAGTGAATTTACCATTGTGCTATATCAATATTTCATGCTAGAATATCCAATTTAATGAACCATGCTTGTATGGAAATTGTGCTTGTGAATGGCTTGTGTAAAGTAGTGTGTAGAATGTAAAATAAACCCCATGGATTGATGAATCAATTGGTTAGTATAGAAAGCTGCAATAAATGTTGAATTTTATTTACATTGTATGAATAGGTGTATATGCACTTGATTGTCAAAATATGTTGCCTTTTGGAATTATAATAAAAGGAATTAGTCTTGTAAAGGATAAAATTGACCTAAGAGAATTAATTATGCTAAGAATGAAAATTGTGCAAAAACTATGGGGAACAAGTAGCTAAAAGATTTATCAAGAAATGAAACTCCGATGTCAATAAATACATTAATTTTTTCATTTCTCAAAAGAAAAAAAATGAATAATTTCTATGGTGTTGTTGAAAATAAGAATTTTGTAAATTTAAATATATATACTATATTGTATTTTGAAAGAACACATTCTGGAAAAAGATTTAGATATTGAATAAGTACATATTAATTGAGAAATCGAATTTATTAGAGTTAGAAACAGATTAGTAGAATAAAGCAATTTTAACTCGTGAGTATAACATAAAGTGAATTTGGGCATACTAGCTTTCGGTGTGAGGTTAAGGCGCTGTGTACAACATCTGTCTTCATGGGTTCGAGTCTTGAAGAGGCACTGTTTTTATTAAATTTGCGTTTAAACCAAATCACCGAAAACATATTTAAAGGTATTTTGAGTTCACCTTATATCGCTAGTCGCCCTTGGACTTTCTAGTCTTCGGGTGCGCTTTAGGTCGGTTACTGTAGCAGGGCGGAGGTCGTGGGTTCGAACCTTGGCACTGGTTTTTAATGTATAATTCGATTTTTTGGGCATTTTAAGAGTTTTAAAGAGTATTAAATTGGGGGGAAATGGTAATATTCTTCGAATTTAGACTTTATGAAAATTATTTGTACAATATTTTGACATATTTTAGTGAGATTTGGAAGTGGTTTTTGGGATGAAGAGCTTTGATTTTTTTCTTAGAATATGACTTTGAATTATTAAAGAAAGAGGAAAATTTTTGAATGTAAAGAATTGTGTGTAGAGATCAAATATTGAGATTTTCGACATGGGAGATTTAAGTAAATAAATGAAATTTGATGTTTTAATATATGCAAGTGTTCATGGTAAAATGAAATAAAAAGATCATGATGAAATATGGAAATTTGTGAGTATGAACACTCAATTTTTGGTGAATACGGAAAGTTGTTAAAATATAGAGTCTAGCTAAGTCCTTATATTGGCGTGAATGAATTTTGAAGAGAAATGTTGTAATAAAAGACCAAGATTGGGTCGTGGTTATCAATTGATGTTTAAGACCGATGTAGAGGAAATGCTAACTCTACGTTATTAATTTATTCATGATTCAATTATCTATGGATAACACTATAGTGAAGATGTGTTGAAAGTAAGAGAAAAACACAAGTATGAGGGACTCGAATTCACGGTGTGAGAGTTTTCACAGGCTGTCTACATGATGCTTCTTGTCTTGACGTGAATTCATCTCTTGAATTATCGGGATCGTGGCGATGCTTGTGGGGTGCTTGGTGACTACGTAGTGCCATTGTCCCATGACGTAGGCGAATTGTCAAAAGGCTATCTACATGATGTGTCATGTCATGACGTGAGATTCCCCTCCATGCTGTCTGGACATGGGCTCGTAACTCATAAAACATCTAGGATACTTACCATAGCAGTTAAACTCATAATTCAATTTTTTGGGCATTTTAAGAGTTTTAAAGACTATTAAATTGGGAAAAAATGCTAATATTCTTCTAAAATTATTTAGACTTAATAAAAATTATTTCTACAATATTTTGACATATTTTAGTGAGATTTGGAAGTGATTTTTGGGATGAAGACCTTAGAAATTTTTCCTAGAATATGACTTTGAATAACTAAAGAAAAGGAAAATTTTGAATGTAAAGAATTGTGTAGAGATCAAATATTGAGATTTTCGACATGGGAGAGTAAATAAATGAAATTTAATGTTTTAATATATACAAGTGTGCATGGTAAAATGAAATAAAAATATCATGATGAAATATGGAAATTTGTGAGTATGAACACTCAATTTTTGGTGAATACGGAAAGTGGTTAAAATCTAGATTCTAGCTAAGTCCTTACATCGGCGTGAATGAACTTTGAAGAGAAATGTTGTAATAAAAGACCAAGATTGGGTTGTGGTTATCAATTGATGTTTAAGACCGGTGTAGAGAAAATACTAACTCTAAGGTGTTAATTTATTCATGATTCAATTATCTATGGACAACACTATAGTGAATATGTGATGAAAGTAAGAGAAAAACACTAGTATGAGAGACTCGGATTCACGGTGTGAGAGTTTTCACAGGCTGTCTACATGATGCATCATGTCATGACGTGAATTCATCTATTGAATTATCGGGATCGTGGCGACGCTTGTGGGGTGCTTGGTGACTACGTAGTGTCATTGTCCCATGACGGAGGCAAATTGTCCATAGGCTGTCTACATGATGCGTCATGTCATGACGTGAGATTTCCCTCTAGGCTATCTGGGTATGGGCTCGAAACTCATAAAACATCTACGATACTTACCGTAGTAGTTAAACTCATAACGAGGGACTCAACCCTACAGGATGAAGAACAGTTAAGGGATTGTTCTCAGATTTATGTAGAATGGGATGCATAAGTTCGAACAAGTGTACATTAGTGTCATGAAATAATAAATATATGCATTAAGACTAAGTGCATAGTCACACACGACATCAATAAGATAGTCCTCCCTTAGCTTTGTTTGTGATCAAGTGTGTGCTTTCCAAGTAAGAGAAATTGATGAATTATATCCTAGCGTCAGTTGTATGCAATTGACGTGCCCACAGTTTCTCAGCATGATAAAATGAATGAAAGGAATAAAGAAGGAATTCTGCTTAAAGAAATGTTTCAATTGTTATTTTATTCGTGTATTATGTTATAATTTATTTCCGCTGCGTTGATATAAATATTGTTGTATAAAAATTATTAAATTCCTTGTAAAATTGTATGAAGTGAAGTGTAAAGATCCTATGGAACTTCGAATTCATACTTATTTGGAATTCGGGGAGTTACAATTTTTGTCTCACAAAGATGAGACTTCTTGTATTTGTCAAATTATGTAATAAAGTTCAAAATGAGAAAAGCCTTTCCATGATTGCTTTTCACAATGATCATGGAGGGGAGTTTCAAAATGAGATTTTAAAACATTTTTATGATGAAAGAACATAAGGTATGAGTTTTCTTATCCTCTAGGAAGAATCACTCCCGACAAGAAATGGTTGAATGACGTTAAATGAACATGATTTACCCGTCAATTTGGGCAGAACTAGTTAACACAACATGCTATATCATTAACCATGTGATTTTTAGGAAGCATCACACAATTTGAACTTTTATGGCAAGCATCCAAATCGAAGTTGTTCTAGAGTATTTGGCTGTAAAGCATTCATTTTAAGTACTCGAGGTAATCTAGGTATCTTTGAATGTAAAAGTGATGAAATGTTTGTTCTTGGTATACTCCTTAGATATTGTTGCTAATTTCTGTGTGTGAGTAGATGATATGAGTTTTTTTAAAACTCTGAAAAGCTTATATTTTTTACTTTCGCCGGTATTGACTGTTTCCAATTGTTGTTGATTGTTGAATCTGACTCGTTTACACCGTTGGATCGGGTCTTGATGGTGACAATCGCTTCGATTGACCTGCAAAAGTCTGAAACACCGGGGTTGACCCCAGCGACAAACCCTCCAATGCACATGTCAGAACTCAAGAATAGAAAAAAAGTATTTTGAGGCAAAATACTGATTACCTAGTTCTTATGGAGGTAGAGGGGTATCGCCTTGGGGGTCAGTTTCAAGACAATGATTTATCTTTACTTTCCGGTGTTTTTGGATCGAATCAGCTATCTCTTCTTCATGAAGAGATAAGAGTAGTTGAGTGGATTTGAGTTTTAAACTCTCTCATAGATAAGAGATATGGTTTTTGAACTATATCTTATAGATAATCATGAGTTTAAATTATTTTTAAATGATCTGGACTCATTTGCATGGGGATTTTATGACAACCCAATAAGGCAGACTTATTTTTGGGTTATTGGGGTTGAAAGATGACCAATTTCCATTTATGGACCCGTTTATATGTGAAATTACCGTTTTACCCATGAGAGCTTTAAGATTTGTGCCCGATTTTAACTGTCCCAATTTAGTTCTATTTTTACCCATATCACAAGCCTCCCACTCCCGAAGATTGAGTTTCATAGCCTTTGAGAAGTAGTTCGCCCATTTTTAATGGTTTACAGAACTTAATCGAGTTATAGGGAAAGTTTGGATCTTACTCGAGGTGTAACAGTGTATTCTGAGCTTTTAAAATACCCAAAATTATTTTTCGAATTTTCTGGATTTTTAGTGACTTTTCCAGACTTTTCTGAATTTTTTCCAATTTTTAATCATTTTTTGAATTTTTTATTCAATTTCTGAAATTCAATAATTAATTTTTGAAAATTTGAATTATTTATTGTAAATTAATACCTATTTTCTCAGAATTGAAAAATATTTTTCCGAATTAATAATTATTTTTAGAATTTTTAATTATTTTTTCGAAATTTTTAAATAATTAATTCAATTTAATAATTAAATAAAAGAATTAAATAAAAGAAATACCAAGATTTAATCACGATAGTTGATCATGATCGAGCACAGATCCGAGGCAAATTTTTTCCATCCCTTTTGTTTGGTTCCGCTATTGCTCAGCACGCGCCGAACGATCGATGCGATTGTTCGGGCCATCGACACGTGGCGGTCAACGGTTGTCCGTTGAGTCGGTCAATGTTGACCGTTGACTGTTGACTTTTTTCATTCTAGCCGTCGATCAAGATTAGGCGCAGATCTAGAGGAGAGCCATTTCTCTCATTTTTAGCTCGGAGACATGTTTGCTCAGCGTACCACGTGCAGTACACGTGTTTTTTTATCGAATCTTGGCCATTGATCGAGATCGGCGCGATCAGGAGGAAATACTTTTTTGCCATTTTCAGTTCGGGGGCACGTTTGCTCAGTGTAGCGCGTGGGTACACGTGTTTTTTCGAAACTTGGTGTAGCACGTGCGGTACATGTGCATTTTCTGTTGATCGAATCTCAGTTGTTGATCACAATCTGGCATGAATTTTGAAGAGAATTTTGCACCATTTTTTCAGTTCGGGTGCACGTTTGCTCGGCCTAGCACATGCAGTACACGTGCTTTTTTCAAAGCTCAGCGTAGTACATGCGGTACACGTGCTTTTTCAAAGTTGATGATGTGGAAAAATCCAAAGAGTCGATCGTGCGAGTGCGGATCATGAGGAGTCCGACCGTTTTTTCTCTTTTGTTGTTTAATAGCACGTGCGGCGCACGTGTAATATGTAGCTCACCTGCAACATAAGTTTCCGAAGATGGAATTGTTTGGAATCGAACCCAGGCTTTTTGAGAAAGGGGATGAGCAACCTAACCAGTTAACCAACTTCCTTCTTTGTAGAAGTTAGCTATCACAATTTATTTAACTTGGTGGCGCGCTTTTGAGAGATCTACATGGTGCTGCGGTATAATGAACTTTTCTGGTGCTACAGAAGTCCAATTGGAGCGCGTTCCACCTCGTTTCGAAGCTGACTCGAAGATCCATAATTTCTCTTCAAAAGTCGGCAGAAGAATCACCCATCTTTAGGGTCAAAATAGGCCTACAGTGTCTTTGCCTCCGTGAAGTTGAGAAGAGTCCGGGTGTCCGGGATCTACGAGAAGGAGTTTCGCCATGGAGGAGTAAAGAAGATGTAGCACCCGAGATTTTTAAATAATGTTTTTGAGATTAATAAATGAATTAAAGTGATTTTTGGTGATTCAATAAATATTTTTTCTGTAAATTTATCTTTTTGCACCTGCAAAACACGTGCAAATATTTTCTTGAGAAACTCAATGTAACCCCTATTTTCGCAAATACGTATTTTCTGTGTATTTGAATTTGGGTTCTTTATATATAAAAAAATCATTTTCTTAAATTCATTTTATTTCAAATTTATTTTGTATCTCCTCTTAAAATTCATTTCTTTTCATTAATTGTATTTATTGTTATTTTCAAATTATTTTTATACTGTAATACAAACCCTATTAATGTTGTTATTATTATTATTGTTATCAGATTATTATTATTACTGTGATTTTTATTTTTATTATTATTATTATGATTATTGTTATTATTATTACCTTTGATTGATAATTTAAAAATCTATTTCTATTGTTAATTGTATTTGTAGTTATTTCAAATAAATTCTATAATGCAATGAAAATTACATTTTATTATAAATTATATTTTTTATTGGTTACTCTAATTTTCCTAATGGATTTTAACCCTAAAACCCCACCCAATTCCTTATTGGATCCATTATAAACCCAATACGCAATACCCAATACCTAATACTCAATACCCTAATACCCATTCCCCTATATATAACCCTACCCTAGAAACCCTAACCCTAAGCCCAGTTTATACAGCCGCCCTGTACAACCCCCCCCCCAATCTCCTGTTCATCTTCAACCTCCCACCTCCGTTCTCTCTCCTGAACCCATCCATCGTCTCCCTCATCTCTCTCCCGTGTGCTTCTCCCGAACCTGCACACCGCCGCCCTGTGCCTCTGACTGTCGTGACCACCCTCGGCGACCCTCCTCTGCGTCATGCCTCCTCCCGAGTGCCGCAGTGCAGGCGCCGACAGCGCAGCCCCGATGCCCCTATGCTGTGTCCCTCCTCCCGAGCGACAACCATCATCGTTGCCCCCTGTTCACGCTACCGCCCCACACCACAATGCCTCGCCAGCACCGGCTACCCCCATCCCGATTCTCCTCCCTGTGCACCTGCAACCACGGCGCCACCCTCCTGCTTCGCACCACTCACAACAGCAACCCCGACGCCGCTCCCCTACCCCTTGCTGACTTCAGCCCAAAGTCGCAGCGCACTCCCCACGCAGTGTTCCTCCGTCGGCAGAACAATAGTCGCGACAGCCCCCCAGCCTGTCCTCCCGACACCGGTAGCCCTGTCCTGTCGTCTTGCCGTCCAGTGCCATTGCTGTTGATCAGGGCAGGAGTTGGTCACTTTGATTCTGGACCGTTCGATCATCATCGAGATCGTGATCATCTTCAGGATCTTGATCATCATGTTGATCTGCACCTGATCATAACCATCATCTGATCTTGATCACCTAGATCTGAACCGTCCATTATGAACTGATCCGATCTTGATCATCACTCTTGGATCTAGCCGTTTGATTGTGTTCGTGATTGTTCTTGATTGTTCATTTTCATTCGTTGTATCATGTTCGTGCCCGGCAATCCATTCCCATTATTCTTTCTCTTTGCATCGTTTCTGCCGTCGTCTATAAGGCAAGTAACTTGTATTAATTTCTGTTGCAAATACAAGTAATAAATACCGCCTGTAGTGTAGTCGTATTCTAGAGACAATTCTTGAGCAAAATTCCTATTATATCTTGTCTCTATGTGTTGATTTGCCCGTAGTTTTCTCATTATACACACGACATAAAATATAACTTAGACCTAATCAATTCTTGATGTATACATGCGTATTGTTCATGATGCATGACTTGTCGCATCATCATTTATTCTTGATGTGTTAGTAGTAGTATATCCTGTTGTTGATCTGCTAAATACCCTATAGCATGTTGTTTGGATATCTAGTATACCCTATTCACACTTTGTTATGATTTGGATGTTTTTTGTATGATCTAGTTGATTTTATGCATGAAGAATAATTCTGTCCTTGTTGTTAACCCATTTTTGTTCAGTACTTTAGACCCTATTAAGGTCAGTATATGAAAATTATTTGTGAAAATAAATTATAGAGAACTATGTCTACTTTCCTGAATTTCTGATAGACCTCAGTTTTGATTTGTGAGTTACAAGTTATTGCTGTTTTACTACAGATGTGTAAGAAATTTCAGATTCTGTTTTATATGGATTCTGTATGGTTATTTATTTTTATACTGATGTTAAAGATAATACTTTGATCTAATATTTTGCTGAGTACAAATAGACCTGATAGGGATTAACCCCTAATTTTTGTGGATTTAATTAATGACTTTAATAAACTATTCTATATTTGCAAACAACTACTATACTTGCAGAATTTTCGTGTTGTTCTGTAAAGAAACATAATTTCGACCTGATTCTATTTGCTTTTTATAAAAACTTTGTGAATATGAATTGTAGCCCACTGTATCTATTTTATCACCCTTTTGACGGATCTGGATTTCGATTTATATTTTGTAAGATATTGCTGTTTTAGTATTGCTGTGATTATGATTCCAGATTTACAAACTTATCTTGCTGCTTTCTGATTTTACTTGACTATTCTATCTATGTTAGAAAATTATGAAACTTTATTTTCTGTTACTAAACATATTAGGGAATAATCCAGATTTTTCGTGGATTTAATCAGTAAGTTTTTATGTCGTTTTCCTGTTTATGAATATAAACTTCTGATTTCTCGCTGAACACGATTTCTGGATACAATTCTGTTTTGAGACTTGTTTTTGTGAAATACCATATGACTTATGTATATATTTTCTGGATTTGTCCGAGAGTCTATTTCCAGATTTTCTGACGGATCCAGATTTGCACATTTGTAGCAACGAAAATTCCAGATTTAGTACAGTACTGTCTTGCTGTCCTGAACTAGAATTTTCATTGTTCTATCCTTTTATGTATTGTCTATCATCTGTGCAAATTTATCTTTCAACCTAAACCTGTTACATGTTCATGCCATGTTATTATTGCCCTGTTTGTGACACATACATGCATGTTTCATAATAATAACAAATAATCAAGCTGTGGTTAAGGGAAAGATCTAGTAGTGGATAATATAGAAATGTGTACTTAGAAGGGGGACCCGTGTTTCCTGTTGATTCTTGATTTTGATGATCACAACACACTGCAACATGTGTCTATGCTATACAGCTAAAAGTGCAGGTTGTACATACAAAAGACCATTTCAGCTGAACAAATGAACAAGCACAAAAGCTCAAGATAAAAGACAATGGTCAAACCTTCAAGACAAGAATCAAGACTCAATTCAAGACTCAAGACTCAAGACTTCAAGCTCAAATGTGTCAAATTGTTGTGTTTTGTAAACATTGTATTTTTACGTTTGTTGAGTCTTAGTCTGATGTAAAGCCTTGTCACACACACACACACTCAAAATTTCATAATGTGTGTCTCTTAAAAAACCCCCAAAAAGAGTCAAAACAGTTTGAAGAATTTTAACTTTTGAGTACCAGTCGACTTAAGCTTCTGCCAGTCGACTGATAGTACAAAACTGTTTAAATTTATTCAAACTCTGATCAGTCGACTCATATGGCAACCCAGTCGACTGTTCGAGAGCTTTTGACCGTTTTCTGTTTTTCAAAATCGAATTTTTTCAAACTCAAAAGCTTAGATCTGTTGGTTGACAATTGAGTAACTGTTTCCCAACGTTCAGGAGATCAAACTCTTTAAGTAGAGTTCAGATCTCACTGAAAAGATCAACAGATTTTACTTTTGCAATCCGAGCACTCTTGAGAAAAAATTCAGTGACATTTTTTGAGAAACAAAGCTTTCAAGTTCATACTCTTTGGTTCTCTACATTCAGTCCAGTATAGCATTGAATTCGCTCTGGACTGAGTATAGAAGTCGACCTGTTCTTTTAGCCACGTGCATCAACACATACACCAACAAGGCTATAGGTTGACTGTAAAGTATTCTTGTTCTCTTGCTCTCGGTTGGAGAGTGTTTTTGACTCTAGGTTGTAGAGTCGGTGTTGTTTCACTCTTGGTAGTAGATTGAGTCGGCTTTCTCTGGTTGAGAGAAAGGACTACGGGTTAGACAAGGTTGTTGTCATAACGTCGTAGGGTATTCTTGTAATTTTTCAAGAATAGTGGAAATCTCAAGTGGGTTGCTTGGGGACTGGATGTAGGTCGGGAGGACCGAACCGGGATATATCTTGTGTACTCTGTGATTGATTGTCTTGTGTTTGCATTCACTCTTGTTTATTTAAGTTCTGCAAAAAGCTTCTGGACAGTCGACTCCTTACACTATCAGTCGACTGGTCAGTGCCATTTGTAGTTGTAGTTTCATTGTGCTGTCAGTCGTCTGTTTCATTCATCAGTCGACTGCACAGAGTTGTTGTTTTTAATTATTTTGGACATATCAGTCGACTGGTTTATAACTCAGTCGACTGCACCGAGAAAATTTCCGCAGTTTTTATTAAACACTATTCACCCCCCCCCTCTAGTGTTTGTTGTCTTGCCTACATGATCCAACACTTGGTATCAGAGCAAGGTTACAGGCTATGGCAACTATGTCAAATACAAATCAGTACCATGAAGGCCAATCTACACAACGGCCACCACTATTTGATGGAACGAACTACAATTATTGGAAGTGCCGAATGCGAATCTATCTCCAATCAATCAACTACGAGATATGGCAAATGACAGAGACGGAATACACTGCCCCTACCATTCCATATGCACAATGGAATGATGATCAAAAGAGTCAGACTATGAACAATGCCAAAGCAATGAATGCCTTATTTTGTGCACTTACAAAGGAAGAATTCAACCGTGTATCCAATGCTACAACCGCACATCAAATTTGGCATACACTCGAGGTAACACATGAAGGAACGAATAAAGTAAAAGAGTCTAAAATTTCTGTTCTTGTCCACAGGTTTGAGATGTTCAGAATGAAGGACAATGAGACTGTGTCTGAGATGATTACCAGATTCACAGACATCACAAACTCTCTTGTGGCACTTGGAAAGACTTATACTCAAGCAGAGATGGTTAGAAAAGTCCTACGTGCACTCACTCCAGAATGGGAGAAGAAAACCACAGCAATAGAGGAAGCGAATGACTTGTCAACACTTTCTCTCGAGAATCTTGTTGGCAATCTCATGGCATATGAGGTCCAACTTGAAGATCGAAAGAAAGATACAGAATCACACCAAGCAAAGAAGAAATCATTGGCTTTTAAAGCCATGACAGACTCAGAAGATGAGGAAGAAGATGAAGAAGAAATAGCAATGTTCACTCGGAGATTCAAGAAGTTCTTAAAGAAGGGTAAGTTTCATTCTAAAGTTAGAGATTCTAATGACCCTCCTACATGTTTCAGGTGCAATAAAATAGGTCACATGAAGAAGGATTGTCCCTTAGAAAATGCAAAGAACAAGGGAAAATCATCCAACTTCAAGAAGGACAAATATCCAAAGAACAAATTTGCCAAGAACAAGAAAGCTTATCAAGCTACATGGGATGATAGTGATTCATCTTCCGAAGAAGAAACGGATGAAAATAACGAAGTGGCAAATGTGTGTTTCATGGCTGCACAAGAACATGTAAGTAATGATTATGATTCCGAAGATCTTCTTGATGCTTTTAATGAAATATTCCAAGAGTTAAAGAAAGAAAAAATTAGAGTTAAGAATCTTGAGAAAGTGAATCAAACACTTAATCAAGAAAATCTTAACCTTGATAAGAAAGTAAAATCCTTAAATTCTCGCATTACAAGTTTAGATACTGATCTTGAAACTCTCAAAAAAATATGAAGAGATTTCAAAGAACGTATCTAAGTTTAACAAAGGCAAAGAGAATTTAAATGATATGCTTCATCATCAAGTTATATCTAGTCAAAAATATGGACTTGGTTTTAAAAAATCCACTGTAAAAGAATCTCCTGTTGTAAACACTAGTAAGACTAAATCAGCATCTATTTTTAGTGTTACACACAAGTTGTATGATTTCTTTGCAAAGCCTAAGGTTATTAATTTTAGTGATAAAAGCAAAACTAACGTTCGGTTAAGTCGACTGAACCATACAACCAGTCGTCTGTCCAGAGAAATTGGATCTTATTCAACAAGATCAAAACCTCTTATAAGTCGACCTAGTGTATCAACCAGTCGACTGATGTACACCAACAGTCGACTGAACAACACTGGTAAGTCGACTGGACAGAACAAGTTAGTATTGGGTTCCAGTCAGTCTAAATCAGAATGATAGAATTGCTTATATTAACTCATATATGTTAAATGTGTGTAATTCTACTTATTATATTCCTGCTTGTGAAGGAAGGTCAAACTCTTCATGGGTTTGGTTTCCCCCAAACTAATGTGTTTTGGACCCAATAAAAAGGGTACCATATTTACCTTAAATTTTTTATAGGTACCCAAGAAAGAACGCTGGATATTAGACAGCGGATGTTCAAAACACATGACAGGACATGCCAACCTACTATCCACCATTCAAAGCATAGATGGAGGAACCGTCACCTTTGGAGATAACAACAAAGGCAAAGTCATAGGTATTGGCATGGTCGGTAAAACTTCTAACCCAATTATAGAAAATGTGTTATTGGTTAATGGTTTAAAGCATAATCTTTTAAGCATTAGTCAATTGTGTGATAAAGGATATAAAATAGTTTTTGAAAAAGATGCATATTTGATTTATGACTCTACTATGCAAAATGTTATTTTTCAAGGTTTTCGTAAAAATAATATTTATGAATTGTATTTAAATGCAATTGATCTTTCAAATGACTTTTGTTTAATAGCCTCTAACAATGAATCTTGGTTATGGCATAGAAGATTTGGACATGTGAATATGAAAAATCTCTCAAAATTATCTAAATATAACCTAGTTAAAAGACTGCCAAAACTATCCTTTAAAAAAGATAAGTTATGTGATGCATGTCAACTAGGAAAACAAATCAAATCCACTTTTAAAACAAAAGAAGTAATCTCTACTAGCAGGCCACTTGAATTAATTCATATGGATTTATTTGGCCCTACTAGAGTTGCTTCTTTAAGTAAAAGTAGATATGTGTTTGTTTTAGTAGATGATTTTTCAAGATTCACTTGGACATTCTTTTTAAAACATAAAAATGATGCTTTTGAGGAATTTGCACATTTCTATAAACGTGTCCAAAATCAAAGATCTCTAACCATAGTCACTATTAGAAGTGATCATGGTGGAGAATTTGAAAATGAAACATTTACAGAATATTGCAACAAAAATGGTATAACACATTCATTTGCATTTCCTAGAGCTTCACCACAAAATGGAGTGGTTGAAAGGAAAAATAGGACTTTGCAAGAATGCACACGTACTATGCTTGTTGAAAGCAATCTACCAAAGCATTTTTGGGCCGAAGCTGTTGCAGCAGCTTGTTATGTTTTAAATAGAATTCTTCTAAGACCTAAACTAAAGAAGACTTGTTATGAGTTATTTTTTAATAAAATTCCTAAAGTCTCTTACTTTAAGACATTTGGTTGTAAGTGTTTTATTCTAAACACAAAAGATAATTTAGACAAATTTGATCCTAGATCTAATGAGGGTATCTTTTTAGGATACTCAAATAGGAGTAAAGCATATAGAATTTTCAATAAGTCTACAATGACTATTGAAGAATCAATGCATGTTACATTCGATGAATCCTTACCTTCATCAACCTTAAATAAAGATGATGAAACTGATTTATCAC
Source organism: Hemerocallis citrina (assembly GCA_017893485.1). NCBI lineage: Eukaryota > Viridiplantae > Streptophyta > Magnoliopsida > Asparagales > Asphodelaceae > Hemerocallis > Hemerocallis citrina. The sequence continues at coordinate 125,661,017 of CM030360.1, forward strand.
CTTTAGATAATGTGATTAAATCCTTAGAGCAAACTAATCTGTCTGATAAGTCGATTGATAAGGTCTCCCAGTCGACTGACGTAAAGCAGTCAACTGAAGAACAAGTCAAGTCGACTGATCTGATTGTGATATCTTCAACTTTACCAAAGTCATTTGTTGAAGTTAAAGATCATCCTCATGACTTAATAATTGGTGACATCTCCCATGGTATTCAGACACGTTCACATGTTAATATGATCTCTCATACAGCATTCTTGTCGGATTTTGAACCGAAAAATATACAAGAAGCTTGTGAGAATGAATATTGGATGAATGCCATGCAAGATGAACTAAACCAATTTATAAGGAATGATGTATGGGATTTAGTTCCTAGACCTCCTGATCAGACTATTATTGGTACCAAATGGGTATTCAAAAATAAGCTAGATGAATCAGGACAAGTTGTAAGGAATAAGGCTAGATTAGTTGCTCAAGGATATAATCAAGAAGAAGGTATAGATTTTGATGAAACATATGCTCCTGTTGCTAGACTAGAATCTATTCGTATTTTATTATCTTTTGCTTGTTTCATGAATTTTATACTTTATCAAATGGATGTTAAAAGTGCTTTTCTTAATGGGTTTATTAAGGAAAATGTTTATGTTAAACAACCACCAGGTTTTGAACATGAACAATTTCCAGATCATGTTTATAAATTGAAAAAGGCTTTATACGGTCTTAAACAAGCACCTCGTGCTTGGTATGATCGTCTGAAAACTTTTCTTTTAGAAACAGGATTTGAAATAGGTAAAGTAGACACTACTTTGTTTATCAAAAGAGTTAAGAATGATATCTTAATCATACAAATATATGTTGATGATATAATTTTTGGTTCTACTAATAATAATCTATGTCAAGAATTTGCTAATACCATGAAAAATGAATTTGAGATGAGTCACATGGGTGAACTCAATTATTTCCTTGGACTTCAAATTAAACAGTCCTCAAATGGCATATTTATCAATCAAGGCAAATATGCAAAGGAACTACTCAAACGTTTTAACATGGATAGTACTAGTAGTAAATCCACACCTATGGCTACTACTACTACTCTTGACAAAGATTTATTAGGTAAGAGTGTTGATCAAAAACTCTATCGAGGTATGATTGGTTCACTCTTATATATTACTGCAAGTAGACCAGATATTATGTTCAGTGTATGTTTATGTACTAGATATCAATCTAGTCCTAAAGAGTCTCATTTAAAAGTAGTGAAACGAATTTTAAGATATATTAAAGGCACATCTGAATATGATTTATTTTATCCATGCACCGATAATTTTCAACTTTTGTCATATAGCGATGCCGATTTTGCTGGAAGCAAAACTGATCGCAAGAGTACTAGTGGTACATGTCATTTTTTGGGACATTCCCTAGTATCTTGGTGCAGTAAAAAGCAAAACTCCGTATCCCTATCAACTACAGAAGCTGAGTATATCGCTGCAAGTTTGGCATGTGCACGAATTTTATGGATGGAACAAACCTTATTAGATTATGGTATTTCATTTGAGAAACCCTCAATTATGTGTGATAATACCAGTGCAATTAATCTATCTAAAAATCCGATTCAACATTCACGTACGAAACATATTGATATTCGACATTATTTTCTACGTGATCATGTTTTAAAAGGAGATATATCTTTAGACTTTATCTCTACTGATAAACAAGTAGCAGATATATTTACCAAGCCCCTTAAAGAAGATACTTTCATTAATTTAAGAAGAGAACTTGGAATTTGTGATTTTATTGATATTTGCTGAAAATTGTTTCTGTTAAGTCGACTGTACTCTTGAATAAATCGACTATACTGGTTTTTAAAACAAATCAATTTTTGTATTAGACCAGTCGCCTGGTTCCTATACCAGTCGACTGATTAGTAGACATAAAATGGTTATTTTCTTCTCGACTCAGTCGACTGATATACCCTACCAGTCGACTGTCGCGAGTTCAAATGTCTTCAGCGACTATTCATCGCAGCTTTTGAGATAAACATCTCTTCACTTTCTCACCCGTAACCTCTTATCTAAGCCGTCAATTTCTATTCCCTCAATCTCAGCCCTCTATTCTCGGTTAAAAACCCCTTTTCACCACCCTCTTTCTTCACTTTTACCAATCTCAGTTTTTCCCAAATCTTCAAACCCTAATCTGAGAAGAAGATCAGTTCCGAAGAGTCGACTGCCGCATCTTCTGCAGCCGCTGATCCTCATCTCTAATCTTGCTGTCTTCCCTATTGGTATAATCTCATCTCTTGCATTTCTCTTTATGACTCCTAAACGATCTAAGAGATCTCATGAGGGTAGCTCTTCTCAAGATTACTCTCAATACTTGTTGAAACCAGATCTTCTAGAACGTTGGCAATTGATGTGTAGCATTATCATTTTCCCGGGTCGGTTTGTTAACTTTAATGATTTGGATAGGTTTAATCTAGTACCCCTATTCCAAAATTGTAGCCTTTATGAATATCTTTCTCTTGCTAACCAACCAGATTATTATCCACAATTAATCTATCTCTTTTATACAAATATGAGAGTTGTCCAATTAAGAGATGGAAATATTGTGATTCGTTCTTCTGTTAAAAATACCCAGATATGTCTCACACCCGAGAGAATCAATCAAGTAATGGGTATTGATAACGAAGGACTTGACTTAGGTGACATAGTCCTTGATGACTTTTCTATCTTATCTAAAATGTTTTTACCTAATCAAGGACCCCCAATGACAAGCAAAAATATAACACCTGTTGCAAAACTAGTTGCACGAATATTAGCTTATAACATTCTTCCCAAAAGAGGAAGTTATGATCAATATTCACTAGAATTGCAACAAGCTGTTTATGCCATCTTTGGTAAAATAGCTATAAATTGGGGTCGTGTCATTTTTTCTAAGCTCCAACAACATCATGTTCATTTTCTACCTTTTGGAGGTCTTCTCACTAGAGTCTTTACTGCTTATGATATTGATCTCGACTCCGAGACCAATGTCGTTAAGCATTATGACTGCTTCGATCGTGCTAGTTTAGCACGTATGAAGCTTCTTGATCCTCCTCCTAGCACAACCCCTAGGTCTCCTCCTCTTTCTCAAGTTCCTTTGGGTTCTACTGCTAGACCTTCTAGACCTTCTGCCTCTTCTAGTTCCTCCCTTCCTCAAGCTAACTATGAGGATCCAGCTACTCTTTATGAATGTGTAAATTATCTTATGAAACATTCAGAGACTGTTGATTCTCAGATTCACACCCTTGATTCCAAAATTGATCATCTCACCGATCTTTTCACTTCCCAATTTCCTCCTCCTTCTTATGCTGCTGATGAAGATTCAGACGAGGACAATTGAAGATTTCTTATTTTTCACTATTATGTATTTTTTTATTTTGTCTTTATGAACTTATTTATGTATGAGACATTTCTTAGTTTATTTCTGTACTCTTTAATGTAAAAGACTGTTTATTCTGTGCTTTTTGTTGATGACAAAGGGGGAGAGATATCCTCTTTTGTGTATGTGTTTTCTGTGAAAGATTTCTGTGTATTGAAAAATTTCTCTGGTCAGTCGACTGGCTACAAGCATATCAGTCGACTGCTGCATCTGTGATACTTATGTTACTGCATCTGTTATGTTTTCGTCTATTCAGTCGCCTGATCTATTGTTAAGTCGACTGATACATTCTTTATGATAACATCTATTTTATGTATGCATATTGTGTTTTTAATAGGGGGAGCTTTTAAAACCTATGCTTGTATGTTTCTATATAAATTGTTATCAGCTATTGTGTTGTCATCATCAAAAAGGGGGAGAATGTTGATTCTTGATTTTGATGATCACAACACACTGCAACATGTGTCTATGCTATACAGCTAAAAGTGCAGGTTGTACATACAAAAGACCATTTCAGCTGAACAAATGAACAAGCACAAAAGCTCCAGATAAAAGACAATGGCCAAAGCTTCAAGACAAGAATCAAGACTCAATTCAAGACTCAAGACTCAAGACTTCAAGCTCAAATGTGTCAAATTGTTGTGTTTTGTAAACATTGTATTTTTACGTTTGTTGAGTCTTAGTCTGATGTAAAGCCTTGTCACACACACACACACTCAAAATTTCATAATGTGTGTCTCTTAAAAAACCCCCAAAAAGAGTCAAAACAGTTTGAAGAATTTTAACTTTTGAGTACCAGTCGACTTAAGCTTCTGCCAGTCGACTGATAGTACAAAACTGTTTAAATTTATTCAAACTCTGATCAGTCGACTCATATGGCAACCCAGTCGACTGTTCGAGAGCTTTTGACCGTTTTCTGTTTTTCAAAATCGAATTTTTTCAAACTCAAAAGCTTAGATCCGTTGGTTGACAGTTGAGTAACTGTTTCCCAACGTTCAGGAGATCAAACTCTTTAAGTAGAGTTCAGATCTCACTGAAAAGATCAACAGATTTTACTTTTGCAATCCGAGCACTCTTGAGAAAAAATTCAGTGACATTTTTTGAGAAACAAAGCTTTCAAGTTCATACTCTTTGGTTCTCTACATTCAGTCCAGTATAGCATTGAATTCGCTCTGGACTGAGTATAGAAGTCGACCTGTTCTTTTAGCCACGTGCATCAACACATACACCAACAAGGCTATAGGTTGACTGTAAAGTATTCTTGTTCTCTTGCTCTCGGTTGGAGAGTGTTTTTGACTCTAGGTTGTAGAGTCGGTGTTGTTTCACTCTTGGTAGTAAATTGGGTCGGCTTTCTCTGGTTGAGAGAAAGGACTACGGGTTAGACAAGGTTGTTGTCATAAAGCCGTAGGGTATTCTTGTAATTTTTCAAGAATAGTGGAAATCTCAAGTGGGTTGCTTGGGGACTGGATGTAGGTCGGGAGGACCGAACCGGGATATATCTTGTGTACTCTGTGATTGATTGTCTTGTATTTGCATTCACTCTTGTTTATTTAAGTTCTGCAAAAAGCTTCTGGACAGTCGACTCCTTACACTATCAGTCGACTGGTCAGTGCCGTTTGTAGTTGTAGTTTCATTGTGCTGTCAGTCGTCTGTTTCATTCATCAGTCGACTGCACAGAGTTGTTGTTTTTAATTATTTTGGACATATCAGTCGACTGGTTTATAACTAAGTCGACTGCACCGAGAAAATTTCCGCAGTTTTTATTAAACACTATTCACCCCCCCTCTAGTGTTTGTTGTCTTGCCTACAGGATCCAACATTTCCCACCTGTTACATGTTTCATGACTACATGATACATGATCCTTTTTACTTGATTACCTGACTGCACGCTTCCCTATAGGAAGGTGTACTCGGAAGAGGACCAGTAGGTTCTACCTATACCTATTTACCTGATTATCTGAGTGCACACTTCCCTATAGGAATGTGTACTCGGAAGAGGACTAGTATGTTCTACCTATACCTGTTCCTATACATGTTTTCCTGATCCCTGCGTACACGGCCCTATAGCTTCCACTACGAAATCTAAACGTAACTTGTTTGTATCCGAGGACAAGCCCTTATCGTACTCTTCATTATAAGGTTCAATCCTTCGTTATGAAATCCTACTACTGAGAATATTGTAAGTTTTAGATATCCTATGAGTATCTAGTACCACCCTGATAATTCTTCAGAATCGTTCTCCTATCGCGAGCCGTAACCCCGAAAACTCTGGAGATGAAACTCACACCGCAAGCCATAACCCCGATAATTCTTGAGAGTCGTTCTCCCACCGCGAGTGATTTTCGGACGTCACGGCTCACACCCTGATAATTCTGGAGATGAAACCCACACTGCAAGTCATATGGTACCTCATCACATAAATATCCCATGAGCGTCGCCTCAATCCCGATAATTCTGAAGATAGATCCTACACCGCGAGTGATTTTGGACATCATGCCTCGTACCTAGATAATTCTTGAGATAATCTCCCACCGCGAATCATATGAGGCCCTCATACATATGTTTGTCCATACTTCATCACATCTCCCCCTAGTGCCTGTCCTTAGGTTTAATTATAATCATAACAACCTAGCGCTAGCTTACCCTACCGGATTTAAATCAACACACGGAGAAATGTTTGTCCACACTGGCTACTTCTCAAATTTCATTTATCATAATTTGCCGGGTTCTACGGGACTTGATCAGCCTCTAGATTCCAACATCTCAAACCAAGATCATATAGGTTACCTTAACCTCAATTACACAATTCTTCATTCATAATTCATTTGATTTGTTCATACATTCATTTTGACTTGTCAATTTCAAATCTACTTCCTTACGTGTTGTAAGCTTCTTATGATAAAACTAAATATAAATATTCTTTGTATTTCAGTCTCTTACCCATGCTTTTACCATACTCCAAATATCCCAATTATTTACATCTTTCAATAATTTAATCCCAATGTAACTTTCCAAAGGTAGGTTCTAAATTTATATTTCACTCCCAAATTTTAAACTCATTTTCACATAAACAAACACCCTTGAATTTAGACTAGAAACTAGATTTATCTAGTACGTTGTCTAATGTAACTTTTAAATCTTAAAATAGTGTAGAATTATTTCCAAATGTTCCAATAATATTATAAAATATTTCTCCAATTTTCTCCAAGTTTTGGAACATGAAAAAGCCCAAAAAAATATTAAAAAAACAAATTGTGTACACCTGGGATCGAACCCAGGCGCACAGCGAGCCAAACCACAACCCAAAGTGCACCCAACAACCAACTTGCCAACTCACTGTTGGTGCAAAACTCTAAGCACAATTTTCTTTTGAGTTTTCGTTTACTGTTTGATATTTCTCTACGAGTTTTAAAAAGAAAAACCCCAACTGGAGCTCGAACTCGCAATCTCAGGTTGTTGTACATAACGCTCACCCTCGCACGCTAAGACCAAGCTATCAAGCCTCAGATTCTGATTATATTACTATTGTTATTATTTTATTACAACCCTCTATTTCTAAATTACTTTAAAATTTTGATCTCTCATTATCTTCGTATTATTATTATGATTTTATCATTTCCTGAGAATAAGTTCCTTCAACATTAGCGTAATAGCCTTAAATAAATCGTAGAACAATCTTTTCTCAAAATAAAGGAAAATATTACCCAACTTGCATGAATTGTTCACAGTTCTACAACTTGAACTATATAAATTATTGTTTCCTATACACCAATATTTTTGGGGAGTTTTCACATTGCAACATTGCATAAAGAGAAATTTAATTCCATGGATTTATTTTATTGATGTTCCCCTAGATAAGAATTCTATAAAACTCCTATTAATTCCATCATTTACTACATGATTGTAGATAAGCATGTGATGTGCAAAAATTTTATATAATTATTTGTACTCATTTACCTATAAAAATTGCTTGTATTCGTCTATATTGTTTATAATTCATCTTATTTCCATAGATTTCATTTAATTAATTATTTTTGAAGCAATAAGATTTTTGAAGCAAAATTTGAAGATTTTCGGTAAAAAATTAACAAACAAAACAAGCAGAATGATTTATTAATTTTTATTGATTTGTTGAATTTTAAATTTTACAATTTGGCCTTGTAAAAAGCAAAATATAAATTTTATTTCCTAATTGAGCTGAAAGTGCAATAAACATTTTTAAAAGAGGTTTAAATGAACTAATATGATTTTCAGTTAATTTAATTAATTTAAACTAATTAGTTTTATTTTAATTTTTAAATCCTAATTTCTGATTTATTTTGTGTGTGTGCAGCATGTGTTGAAGAAAAAGAAAGAGAAGAAACAAATAAATGAAGAATAGGGAATTTTCTGCAAAAGTAAACCTTAAATTACCCTCCCATGCCTATAAATAGAAGAAAAGACAAGAAGAGAAGGGAACACTAAACGAGAGAGGAAGAGCGACGGCTAACCTCGAATCATTAAAAAAAAAGCAAAACCAGAGAACGAAGATAGCAAATAAGGAGAGAGAAGTAGGAATGAGGACTGTGTGGCTTGGGAATCAAGACGAAACAGAGATGAAAAGAGAGAACAGCGTTGCAGCAGACTTGGGTGGCTCGAAGTTCGAAGCCCACGTCAGCGACGACAGAGACTGGGGCCGACTCAGCGGCGCTGAGTTCGAGGTCAAAAACGATAGCAAAATAGGTGGCTGGTGCGGGTGAATCAACAAAGAGAGAGAGAAGGAAGACTGTGCATGCGGATCGAGATAGAAACGGGAAAAGAAGAAGAGAGAGAGAGGATTTGACTTGTTTGGGCACGCAATTTGAGACATCTCGGTTTGCAATTTCTTTTAGAAAAACAATTCCTTTTGTATCTCTCTTCTTTTTCTAATTTTTTATAATGCAATCCAAGACTGTGTTTGTTAGTTGCAATTTCATTATGAACTAAATTTATTTTTCTAGGGCTTCGATGTAGCTTAGTTTTGAGAACACAATTTTTAATTCCATATTATTTTTCTACTTTTCCATGGTTGTGTGTTTGATTTTTTTTCTTAATGCGTACAATTGGTTGACCGGCATTTGTATGATTTATTGGATCATGGAGAGATCAAGAGGTAATTTGTGATTTAGAACTATAGAATTAAAGACCATTACAAGAGCGAACCGCTGTTAATGTGACCGTTAAGAAATCCATAGAATTTAATGAGTCTTCAATTAATTAAATTTGTGCATGAACTATGAAAAACTGTTAGTTGGATATATTTTTGGTGTTCTTCGAGAGAATGCATTGAATAATTTGGGAATTTTGGTCAACAACTTGGAAAAATAATATTTTTATTCATATGGAGTTATAAATTGTGTGGGATTAACTAGGTGAAGTCAAAAGTCCTAGAATTAATTTGTCCATTAACAAATCACAAAAATTTCAGATTCAGCACATTTTTGTTAATTTAGTTAGTTCTTTAGATTAGTGTAATTTAGTTGCTTTCTTTATTAAAATTCACGTCTCCAAATAGTGATTCATCTAGTAATTTCAGTACTCAATAAAATAGTTGGTCCTTGTGGGTTCGACACTCTTTTCACTAAAACTATACTACTTGTTGCGATCTTGTACACTTGCAAATATTCACACCAAGTTTTTGGCGCCGTTGCCGAGGACTAGTTATTCTTTTATTGATATTGAAAATTGCTAGATTATTACTCGTTTGGATTTTTATTTTTATTTTTGTTCTATTGTTATTTTACCTCTTTATTTTCTTTTGACTTACTTTTACTTTTATTTATTTTTCTTATTTTATTTTTTTAGTTTTTCTATTTTTGTTCAATACTTGTATTTCAGGATATACAAATACATTATCATGGCGAACTATAAGAACAAGGCTTTGAGAGACTATGTTATGCCCTCAATTCCTGGAGCAACATCAAGCATAAAGATGCCGGTTATTGAAGCTAACAATTTTGAGATTAAACCTGCAATTATTCAAATGATTCAACAGACTGTTCAATTTTGGGGACTACTGCACGAGGATCCTTATGTTCACGTTGAAAATTTTATAGAAATTTGTGACACTTTCAAGCATAATGGAGTATCAGATGACGCAATTCGATTGAAACTATTTCCTTTTTCACTAAGAGATAAGGCGAAGGCTTGGCAAAATTTTCTTCCACCCTATAGTATTACTACTTGGGGGGAACTTGCGCAAAAATTTCTTGCTAAGTATTTTTCGCCGGCAAAAACAGCGAAGCTAAGAAATGATATTACCACATTCATTCAATTTGAGACCGAGTCTTTGTATGATGCATGGGAGAGGTAGAAAGAGTTATTAAGAAAGTGTTCTCATCATGAACTACCGAAATGGTTGCAAATTCAAATATTGTATAATAGTTTGGGAGTTACAAATCGATCTATGGTTGACGCAGCAGCTGGAGGTGCACTTATGAGCAAAACTCATGAAGCAGCCTATGAACTTTTAGAGGAGATGGCATCTAATAATTACCAGTGGTCTTCAGAGAGAACAATACCAAGAAAAGTGGCTGGAGTTTTTGAACTTGATCCTATTACTACTTTAACTGCAAAAATTGATATTTTATCTAAACAATTAGGCAATATGAATTTTAATGCTATTCAAGCTAATATTATTTGTCATTTTTGTGCAGGAAATCATTCAAGTGCAGATTGCCTAGTAGGGAACCCTTTTGCTCCATCAAATGCCGAACATTCAAATTTTGTGTCAAACTTTCAAGGGCAAAACAATCCTTATGCAAACACATACAATCCAGGATGGAAAAATCATCCCAATTTTTTTTGGAACAACAATCAAGGAAGAACAATTAGACCACCTCGGAATTTTCAGCATCAAGAAAAGAAGCCGACACTAGAAGATATGTTCATGCAACACATGCAGAAGACAGATTTGGCAATCCAAAATGTTGCAATTTCAACTTCAGCTTCCATTCGCAATCTTGAGGTTCAAATTGGTCAAATTTCAAATATTCTTAACGAAAGAGCGGCAGAAACATTATCAAGCAACACAGTGGTTAATCCCAATGAGTATGTCAAAGCAATAACACTAAGAAGCGAGAGGACAATTGAGCAACCATAAGAAGAAAATGGTGAACAAAATGTGGTTGAAAATGAAGAAGAGTACGAAACAATTGCGGAGGAACAAACGCAGCATGAGTAAGTAACTTTTGATGTCTTTAAATCCATGAAGTTTTCTACCGAAGAACAGTTGTGTTTTCAGGTAAGTGAAACAGATTTAATTGTGGGCGAGAAACATAAGGTTAAAGTTGAAAAGTTACCAATCAAAGTATGTCCAACAAAATTAACAACTCTTGAATCTGAGAAAGAAAAGAATTTGAAATATGTTATGTATTTGGATGCTGCACCATATATTCATCCATTTTCTCAGCTGACATTCAAGGAGGTGGGGATATCAAAAACTACATCTTCAAGAAAGAAACGACTGAAATTCGAGCCGCTACCATCAAGCTTGACGGATGCACAGAAAAAATCTAATCCCCACCTGAAAAGAAGTATTGAAAAAGAGGCATGTATGTTGTTGGATCTTGGCGTTACATAACCATATCAACTACAATGTCTGGCTGAAGACTTTAAACTGAGCACTTCTTGGGAGGTAACCCATGTTTTCTTTCACTGCATTTAGATTTTATTTTTGTTTTAGTTTATTTTAAATTTACATTTTTGATTTTATTTTGTAGGACTGCGTAAGTTTGGAAGTTGTCGAAAGGAGCCGTTTTATACATCTACATTGATGGTTGTTTTTGAGCAGGAGGGAGTCAGAATCTAGAAAAATGCTTCAAAGAGCGATTGTAGCCTATCGTCTTAGCTTTCCAGCAAAAAGAAATCATCCCATTAGGACATCTACAGTTCCAGATATCGCTGAAATACTGAATGTCGCGCGTGCAGAATTTTAAGACGAATCAGGGGAGAAATTCTGAACTTTTTGCATTCTATTTGTTTTTCTTTTTCCTTTCCCATTGAGGACAATGTGATATTCAAGTTTGGGGGAAGGGTCACAAATTTATTTTATATATTTTTTAAAAAGAAAAAAAACAAGAGGGATTTCAACTAGACTTACCATTACACTTTTGAGTTCTTTGTTGTGCTAAAGCATTGATTTATTTTTTTTAGGATAGACAATATCTTATAAAACAAAATTAAACATCCCTATTTACTTTAGGATTATTGAATTTCAAAATTCCTTACAAAATTGTAATAATCATGTGATTATACATAAAAGAAAAATGTGATGCGTTTTCTTATAATTATCCCCTTTGATCTAGTCCTAAACAGAGTTTAAGTAAATAGAGTAATAATGATCAAAAAGTTAAATGAATAAATTCTATCTACTCCAATGTTTTGTGTTGCAAAGCACCAGGGGTATTCATCACCAATACTTACTTTTACGTCAAACGACAACATGAAATATGAGTATGTAAAGCACTCTAAGTTTGTGACTTGTTGAGTAATCGGGTGAATTCATCAAAAATGTTTGCATTCACGTCAAAAGGCAAGTGACAACTTAGAGAAGAGACCCAAAAAAAAACTCTAGTTTTCTACTCAGTTTATAATAGTGAGAAGGAAAAATCATATATGAAGTTGTTACATACTACAATTACATTAATTGCATGACAAATACGATTGGGTTGGGAATTATGAATGAATAATTGCACTGGAGAAAGTGGGTATGCTTGATTTTACTTCATTGGCTATTGTTTATATTCTAAATTGAGATTTTGATGCTTACATGATGAGATCTCTTAGTGTGATGGGTTGAGCTTATTATTGATTATTATTCCCTTATTCATTATTTTACTTTTTGCTCGAGGACAAGCAAAATCTTATGTTTGTAGGAATTTGATGTGTAAAATTTTTATATAATTATTTGCACTCATTTACCTATAAAAATTGCTTGTATTCGTCCATATTGTTGATAATTCATCTTATTTCCATAGATTTCATTTAATTAATTATTTTTGAAGGAATAAGATTTTTGATGCAAAATGTGAAGATTTTCGGTAAAAAATCAACAAACAAAAAAGCAGAATGATTTATTACTTTTTATTGATTTGTTGAATTTTAAATTTTACAATTTGGCCTTGTAAAAAGCAAAATATAAATTTTATTTCCTAATTGAGCTGAAAGTGAAATAAACATTTTAAAAAGAGGTTTAAATGAACTAATATGATTTTTAGTTAGTTTAATTAATTTAAACTAATTAATTTTATTTTTATTTTTAAATCGTAATTTCTGATTTATTTTGTGTGTGTATAGCACATGTTTGAAGAAAAAAGAAAGAGAAGAAACAAATAAATGAAGAATAGGGGATTTTCTACAAAAGTAAACCCTAAATTACCTTTCCCGTGCCTATAAATAGAATAGAAGACAAGAAGAGAAGGGAACGCTGAACGAGAGAGGAAGAGAGATGGCTAACCTCGAATCATAACAAAAAAAAACAAAAAAAAAAGCAAAACCAGAGAACGAAGACAGCAAAGGAGGGGAGAGAAGTAGGCGTGAAGACTGTGTGGCTTGGGAATCAAGACGAAACAGAGACGAAAAGAGAGAACAGCATTGCAGCAGGCTTGGGTGGCTCAAAGTTCGAAGCCCACGTCAACAGCACAGTAAGGAGTCCACATCAGCGACGATAGAGACTGGGGCTGACTCAGCGGTACTGAGTTCGAGGCTGAAAACAACAGCAAAACAGGTGGCTGGTGTGGGTGACGTCAACGAAGAGAGAGAGAAGGAAGACTGTGCACACGGATCGAGACAGAAACGAGAAAAGAAGAAGAGAGAGAGGATTTGACTTGTTTGGGCCCGCAATTTGAGGCATCTCGGTTTGCAATTTCTTTGACAAAAACATTTCCTTTTGTATCTCTCTTCTTTTTCTAATTTTTTATAATGAAATCCAAGGCTGTGTTTGTTAGTTGCAATTTCATTATGAACTAAATTTATTTTTCTAGGGCTTCGATGTAGCCTAATTTTGAGAACACAATTTTTTAATTCCATATTATTTTTCTATTTTTCCATGGTTGTGTATTTGATTTTTGTTCTTAATATGTACAATTGGTTGACCGACGTTTGTATGATTTATTGGATCATGGAGAGACTGAGAGGTAATTTATGATTTAGAACTATAAAATTAAACACCATTACAAGAGCGAACCGCTGTTAATGTGACCGTTAAAAAATGCATAGAACTTAATGCGTCTTAAATTAATTAAATTTGTGCATGAACTATGACAAACTGTTAGTTGGAGATATTTTTGGTGTTGTTCGAGAGAAAGCATTGAATAATTTGGAGATTTCGGTCTACAACTTGGAAAAATAATATTTTTATTCATATGGAGTTATAAATTGTGTGAGATTAACTAGGTGAAGTCAAAAGCCCTAGAACTAATTTTGCCATTAACAAATCACAAAAATTTCAGATTCCGCACATTTTAGTTAATTTAGTTAGTTCTTTAGATTAATGTAATTTGGTTGCTTTCTTCATTAAAATTCGATTCTCCAAATAGTGATTCATCTAATAATTTCATTACTCAATAAAATAATTAGTCCTTGTGGGTTTGACACTCTTTTCACTAAAACTATACTACTTGTTGCGATTTTGTACACTTGCAAATATTCACACCAACATGTACTAATGAATTTTACTAGAGATGTTTCTTTACTCCCACATACCAATTTTATTATCAATCTACATATTTCTAACATGCACAATTACTAACCTTTTAGAAACAATGAAAACCCCACACATTCACATACTAACTATGACTAAGAGTGCACAATTAAAATTCTAGAAAATTTCTACACTTTTACACACCAAATAAATTAGCACCTACACATATCATGGCTAATTAAGTACAATCTACTGAAATTTAGAAGACAATGTGTAACCCCCGTTCCTGCTAATATGTATTTCCTTAGTACGTTCTGTATTTCGACTATTTATAAATTCATTGGTGTAAAATTTGTTTTGGATCTTTTATTAAAAGTCTTTTTATTTTATTTTATTTTATCGACGATTATATTTATTTTGAATAATGGTGCATTCCAACTTTATTTTCTATTACTATTTGGTCGAATATTTATAATTTCAAACGAATCAAATATATTATTATTATTGGATTATTTTAATATAATTGTTAAACCCGAATACCATTTTGTTATATAATTTTATTATATGATTATGGTTATTATTGTTATTTCTTGATTATTTATTAAAACTCATTTATTTAGTTATTTTATTATTTAACTTGATCTATTATTTTCTTGGTGAATTCTAACCCATATTAATTAGTTATTTTAAATAATTTTCAAGCCCAATCTTATATTCTCTGAATTTGTATTATTTATTAATATTGGAAGCCCAACCAATATTGTTGGATTTATTATATTTATTTGAAGCTCGAATTCAAATTCAGACTCTTATATTATTATTAGGAAGAAGCCCAAGTCTCAACCCAACTCTATATTTTCTATTTAATTATTTCTACCCATACTATGAAGCCCAAGCCAAGCCCACCAATTTAAAACCCAGTACCCATACAAACCCTCAACTGCACATCTCCCCATACCTCCTGATTCTTCTCTCACGTTCTCCCCCTCTCCCCTGTCACACCCAATCATCCCCGTTATTTTCTCCATAATCCCATTAATCCCTCTCCCTATTAATTAATCAATTAATACCTTAATTAAACATCTCTCTCTCCCCGACTCTCTCTCCCCTACACACCCTCTCTTTTTTTTCTCTCTCCTCCTGTGTTTCTTTGAGAACCCAACAGAGCACCCCCTCCTTCCTCTTCTTCTCATTGCCAACCGCATCCCTGCCTCACCATCTTCCACTCGTCGTCGAGCCTTGCCAACAGCACGCCTCTCCAAAACTCGTTTTTAGTGGTATCAGAGTCAGGTTAGACTCTAACTATGTTGGAGTTTAGCCAAGTTTAGCTCAAAAATATGTACACCATGTTATCACATGAATATGTAATAACCAACCATTAATCTGGATACTTACCAATTTAATCATGTTGCAGACTATGGCTCCGTGGCTTTTCCAGTTCTCGACCAAGGGAGGAACAACCAGACAATGCTACTGTTCTTCAGACGATGCAACACATGATGGCCTTACAACAAGAGCACAATGAGTTGGAAGCAGCTAACCGAACTGCTGATGGGCCCGCACCAGGGCTGCTACCACCCAGACCCGGGACTGTGGCAGACTTCATGAGACTGCACCCGTACAAGTTCTCGGGTACGGAGACACCGTTGGAAGCCGAGTAGTGGTTGATCCGGATGGAGCAGCTGTTACTAGCAGCGTGAATCTCCGATGTGGATCTGGTGGATGTGGTAAGCATCCACCTCATGGATCTGGCACACATCTGGTAGCGAGCTGTGACCGAGAGGCTAGAGCGACCTATCACTTTGGCTACCTTTACTGTGATATTCATGACGAAGTTCATTCCCAATGTCACCAAGTTTGAGATGGAGGGACAGTTCATCTCGTTGACTCAAGGGAATCGGTCCGTGGATGAGTACGCTGCCGAGTTCACCCAGGTCAACTATTTTGCAACCGCTTTGGTGGCCAATATGGAAGATCGGGCCCGCAGGTTCTTGATGGGTCTGAGTTTTGAGATTCAGGATCGGCTGGCTGCCTACTGGCACTGCACCTATGCCGATGTCCTCGATGTAGCTCGAATCCACGAGTAGACCCATAGAAGGGGGCGTGCCACCCAACGGGCCGTTTAGTACCCTACTACTGACCGACCGATTGGAGGACCTATTCGGAGGCTAGTGCCGACCCCTCCGGCGAGGACCTTGTCGTATGCACCTACTACTCCGAGGGCAGTTCAGACTTGCAGCTTCTATCACAAGGTTGGGCATCTGCAGAGGGATTGTAGACTGGTAAATCACCTATGCCTTGCATGTGGAGGGAATTATCATGCGGTCCGAGATTGCACAAGGAACAGATTCCCTACACCGACTAGGGGTCCAACTCAGCAAGGATCGTTAGCTTGAGGCCAGAGTAGACCACCTTTCCCACCGCAGAGGCAATTTTTTTCTCAGAGGAGGGATAGTGCACCAGCAGGAGGACCAGATCCAGGTGGAGGACGTGGTCAGGCTTACAACCTGATCGCCGAAGGAGTGGCTACAGGTATTTAGCAATAAATTTGTTTTCGGTTCTTGCATTGCTTATTCTCTCTTGAATCATTTATCCATTCCGCATCTTGCATTTACCTTCATTTATTGATTCATTATTGAGTATCTAGGCTCGCCTAGTGGTTCATACATCTAATAATAAAGATGAAGGAGGATTAGAGATTGGCTAGAGTCATGGATTTTTAGAAATCGGGTGATAAAAGAAATGCTAGTAATCATGTAATTAATCTTATCTTTAATCTTGGAGTGGGGTAGCATTGATACTTTGGTAGGACTAGATCGAGTCTTGGTTGAATGTAAGGACAGGCACTAGCGAGGGTGTTCGCCTGTCAGGGGACACACGGCATCATCACGCCTGGCCAAATCCTAGGTTCGTTTAATGCGGACAGGGGCCCCGAGCTGCCCTAGGGAGTGAAACTCTGTGGGGGCTCCGCTGTCTTCGGCATGGATGCCTTTATATCCGTAACAACCTCTGTGACGGTTTGGAGTGTTGAATTCGTCTCGACTTCAAGTTCTATTCTAATGTAAGGACGATGGTAGCAGAGTTAGGAATCCCTATATCCGTCAGGTCCTTTGTTGATCAATGCGGGCAGGAGACTTAGAGAAAGGCCCGGTGAGCGAGACTCCATGGGAAAGGCTCTATGTCAGCAATGAGCCCTGGTGTCCGTATATTAGCTTTTGGCGAGGTCCGGGGAGACGTAGATATGCAACATACCTTGGGTCCAGTCGTGACGGAGTAAGCCTGCGACTGTAACCCCAGCCATGACGGAGTAAGCCTGTACCTGAGATCCTGGGCATAGTGGGTAAAACACTAGGTAATGGATACCATTGATGACAGCAGCCACTGGAGTAAGTCGGACGACTGCAGCCTCACCATCACTGGAATCAGAGACCGGAGAGAGAACAAGAGTAGGATGCATAGCGGGGGATCGAGCCCCATCAAACTGAAGAACATCGTTTGGTTGGGGGATGTGTAGTATGGGATGCATATCTCGCGTGCATTAGCTTTGGGAGCATGTGTGCATAGTGTGTGCATTAGATTTGGCCATGGCATACACCGATACTTGTTTGACATCACCTTTTTCTTCGCATCAAATATTTGTGGTTGTTGAGGTTAGAATCGTTGTATTATAGCGTAATGAGGATAGGCGAGTATAGTATTTCGTCGGTTGAATTCAACTGATGTGCCCACAGTTATCAATGCTAAATTGCCGGTTTGGGAGCGTGGGAATACTCTAGCAGGGGAAAGCATCGAAGTGAAAGTTACTGTTAAATTTTATTGTACATTCATGTTGTACCAATTAATTTTAATTGTTGTAATTATTGTACATTGTAATAACAATTTGATGTAATGAAAGTTTTTAATTTCCTGTGATTTTTGTTGTGTTGTGAATCATTTGAAGAAATATCCTAGAGTGTGTCACGAGTTCTTATGCTAGGAATTCGGGGCGCTACAATCAGAGGACTGCTAGGCTTCTTCAACCTTTTCCTATTCCAGAGTGGAAATGGGAGAACATTACCATTGACTTTGTGACTGCCTTGCCAAGAAGTCCCAAGGGTCACAATGCCATCTGGATAATTGTGGATCGCTTGACGAAGAGTGCCCATTTTATTCCCTTCAAGGTAGGCCAGTCTACAGAGAGCCTTGCAGAGAAGTATATGCCGGAGATTGTCAGATAGCATGGGGTCACTGTCAGCATTGTATCAGACAGAGACACTAGATTCCGATCGCAGTTCTGGAAGAGTCTTCAAGGCAGTCTTGGGAGCAAGCAGAGCTTCTGTACTGCATTCCACCCGCAGATAGTTGGGCAATCAGTGAGGATCATTCAGACATTGGAAGATATGTTGAGCTCCTGTGTTCTGCAGTTTGGAGGATCTTGGGAGAACCATGTACATTTGGTTGAGTTTTCGTACAATAATAGCTACCAAGCAAGTCGTAAGGCAGCTCCGTACGAAGCCTTGTATGGTCGGAAGTTTAGATCGCCAATGTACTGGGATGACATTGGTGAGAGGATGCTTTTGGTACCTGAGCTTATCACGAAGACTGTTGATGCAGTGGCCCAGATCAGGAAGCACCTAAAGGCAGCTCAGGATAGATAGAGAAAATGGGCAGATGTTCACACGAGACCATTAGAGTTCGAAGTGGGTGATCATGTGTTCCTCAAAGTATCACCATGGAAGGGAGTTATCCGGTTTGGAGGCGGGGGCAAGGTAAGTCCTAGATTCATTGGGCCGTTTGATGTTGTGGAGCAAGTAGGCAAGGTGGCCTATAGACTCACGTTGCCGCCAGCTCTATCTGGAGTGCATGATGTCTTTCATGTCTCCCAACTCAGGAAGTATGTCAGAGATCATAGTCATGTCATCGACTACTCGGAATTGTCTGTTCGGCCAGATTTTCCTATGAGATCCGTTCGGTTTTGATCTTTGACTGACGGGAGAAGGTTTTGAAGAATAAGGTCGTTAGGTTGGTTCAGGTTGCTTGGAATCCTCGCTCGCCGGGTGAGTCGACTTGGAAGCTTGAGGATGAGATCCAGAAGAAGTTTCCCCACCTTTTTGTGTGATTCTTTCTTTTTCTTCGGGGTTACCCTATGGCCACTTGAATAAATTTCGAGGAAGAAATTTTATTGTAAGGTGAGTAGGATTGTAACTCCTGTTTTCATTTTTCCCCTTTTATTATTGATCCCCATTGTAAGCTCTTTTGTAATTCTATAACATTTCTTTTTGTTCCATTATTGTATCGAATGATATCAACTCTAATTGTCACGCTCTGCTTCCCAAAAAGGTAATACGGAATACGGATACTGACTAAGCCGAGCGAATGATTTTCATCATCCATAAGCGGTTCAGAATCATTACAACATCTCACAGGAACAATCAGAGTCGGAAGTAAGAGAAGTCAACGAAGCAGCCATATATGAATCAAAATACCAACAGTAATACTTGAAACAAAATATATTATTCTCAAATAAACAAGATCTGAATAAGTCAAATATCCTAGGTCACATTGCCTAAATACAAATAATCCAAGTAGTAAAATACAATTGTTCAAAATAAGCAACAGGAAATAATAGTAGCAAAATTCTAGCAGTTAGTATCTCATCTTGCCTATTCCATCTGGCAGCTGATTTCCAAAATCTGCAATTTAATAAATTACAGAAAGAGGAAAAAAACGAACTCCCGTCATTGCAAGTTACGGGCCGCTTGTAACGCAGGATACAAGTATATGGAAAATGTAAACAACTAGCATGGAATAGACATGATATCAAAATATAACAACTAGAATTGTAAGATAAACAAGTGTAAGTAGCATGTATCAAGTAAAACAAGTATCATGTAAACAAGTATCAAGTAACAAGTGTCGAGTATCAAGTACAAGTAGCAAGTATCAAGTATCAAGTTAACAAGTATCAAGTATCATGTATCATATACAAGTAATCAAGTGTCAAGTGCCAAGTGATCGTGTTTAAGTCTTGTATTTATTACTATTTAGGTAGCACTTCATACATCCCGGTTTGTACCACATGGTTGCTACATTCAAATAGTTTCGCTTAGGCCTAGTGGTGGATTTCTATAGGGCCGTGTACTCAGGCATCAAGTCAAGTAACAAGTAGCAGGTAAACAGGCATGAATCACGTAGTGAAATTGTGGCAATAGAAACAGGAATAATCATGTAGTCATGAAATATGGCAACATGTAATAATAGGCAGGAATCATGTAATCATGAAACATTGAATCATATAATAACAACAGGCATGAGTTATGTAGTCGTGAGTTCATGGCATAATATAATAATAACAGGCATGAATTATGTAATCATGAGTTTATGGCAGAATATAATAATAAAAGGCATGAATCATGCAAGCATGAAACATAACAACAAGTAATGGGATCACGGGCCCCCTTCTGAGTACACATACCTATATTGTCCACTACTAAGATCTTTCCCTTAACCCCAGCTTGATTATTTGTTATTATTATTAAATAGACATGTACGTGTCACAAAACAGAGCAAGAATAACATGGCATAAATAAGTAACAATTTCATGTTGCAAGATAAACATGTACAGGTGATAAACAACACATAACAGGATATAACAACGAAAACTCTAATTCAGGGCAGCAAGACAGTATTGTACTAAAACAGAGATTCCTGTTGCTACAAAAATGCAAATCTGGATCCGTCAAAGAATCTAGAAAATAGACTCCCTTCCGAATTAAGCAAATATATATAAGTCATATAGTATTTCACAAAATTATGTCTCAAAACAGGTTTGAATCCAGAAAACACGTTCAGCCAGAAATCAGAAGTTTGTAATCAAAGTCAGGAAAATAGCATGACAACTCATTAATTAAATCCACAAAAAATCTGGGGTATTTCCCTATATGTATAGTATCAGAATATGAAGTTTCAGAATTTTTCAATATAAATAGTTTAGTCAACGAAAATCAGAAAACATCAAGATGTAGTAGTTTTGTAAATCTGGAATTGTAAACACTGTAGTACGAAAACAGCAATATCTCACAAACCATAAATCGAAATCCAAATCTGCCAAAAAGGTAATAAAATAGATACAGTAGGCTAATTTTCATATTCAGAAAGATTTTAGAAATAGCAAGTAGAATTAGGTCGAAAATCAGGTTCTTAACAGTAACAAAAATCTGCTAGAATAGTAGTTGTTTGAAAACATAGAACGGTTTGTAAAACTCATCAAATAAATCCACAAAAATTCATGGTGAATACCAATCAGGTCTAGTTATACTGTGAAAAATATTGGATCAAAATAATATTTTTAGTATCATAATAAAAATAGATTACTCTTCAGAATTCATAGAAAACCAAATCTGAAAATCTCTCTACACCACGGGAGTAAAATCGACATAATTCACAATCCATAAATCGAAACTGAGATCTGTCAGAAGGGTTGGAAAATAAACAGAATTCTCTACAAATCATGTTCACAAAATATTTTCAAATACTTACCTTAATAGGGTCTAAAATACTGATCAACATCAGGGTAACAGAAAAATACAGATTTGTTCTTCAAAACATAAAGTCATCTAATTCATGTAAAACTCATCCAAATCAAACCAACATGAAATATAGTATACTGGATGTCCAATCAACATGGTATAGGGTATTATACAAGTATTCGACAAGCATATCACGAATAACACATTAAGCACAGATATCTCAAGGTAGCATGAAAATATACATCAAAGTGGTCAACCCTAGGTTAATTCATGTCATATATGTTGTGAGGCAACTATGGTCAATTCATCACAATAGAGACAATCGATAACAGAGAATTCACACACAAATTGTCTCTAGAACCTAACTATACTACAGGCGGTATTTAGTACTTGTATTACACAAAGAAAAGAATGCAAGTTACTTGCCTGAGAGACGACGACAGGACGAACCAAAAAGCAAGAATAACGGGAACAGATTTTCGGGCACGAACACGAACACACGGACAAGCGAACACGAACAAGATCACGAACCCAAAGAACAAATAACCCACAAACACAATCGGATGGTTGAGATCAAGATCAAGATGATCAGATCAGATCGGACGGCCAGATCTCCTTGATGATGAAGATGATGATGATGATCAAGATCGATCGATCGAACGGCTGCAATCAAAGAAAACTTGATGATCATCATGATCGTGATGATCAAGAGGAGATCGGACGACCCACATCAAGGTGATCATCAAGATGATGGTGATGATCAAAATCAGATCAATGGACGACCAGGATTCAAACCATCACGATCATGATCAAGAGATCAAGATCTAATCAAACGGACGACCCACAATCAACATGATCAAACCCATGATCAATCAGCAACTCCATGGCTATGCTTGATGGCTGTATAGCTTCGGCAACAGCGATCGGCACAAGGGCACGATGGTAGGACATTGTCGTGCTGCTGCGGCAGCTCACTGCGGCGGAAGGAAGATGGGAACGGTTGTCGGTGCGTCGAGAGGAGCGCACACAGGCCGGGGGCTATCGCGGTGGCCAGGGGACACGGCGGCGGTGGCCAGGGGATAGAGACTAAGGGTCATTGCGATAGTGACGAGGGCACGGGGCTGTGGCAGTCATTGTAGTCAGGAGGAGCCCAGGGAAAGGTGGACTGCGGTCGGGGGGTGGCTGACGTCGCGAGGTGCATGGCGCTAAAGACAGGGAGCGGCACAGGTTAGGCAAAACGGTTGAAGGTGGGTGCTGCTGTCAGGAGGGTGATAGCACCAGGGAGCGGCACTGGGCTGCTGGCTGCGTCGCGACGCCGGGAGGGAGAGGGCAGTGCAGCGGGGGTCTCTAAGGCTGAGCGACAAGGGGATAGTCGGAGGGGGAGACAGGGATGAGGGGATGAGATGAAACGGCTAGGGGATAGTGAGTAGGGATAAATATATAAGGTGAGTAGGGATTTAGTGTTGGGTGTGCACAGGTAATAGGGTAAACTGGTTAGGTGGTTTTCGGGTAGGGTATAAGGTATTGGGTAGTTGGGTTTTGGGTATTTAAATGGGTATGGGTATTTAAACAGGGTATGGGTTTGGGGAATTAAAATGGGTTGTGGATATTTGGGTTAATGGGTTTTGGGTAAAATAATAGGTTGGTGGGTTTAATTAATGGGTTTGGGTATTTAGGTGGATATTTAAACAGGGTAATGGTTATTAGAATAGGGTATTAGGTTATAGGTTAACGGGTTTAAAATCCAATAGGGAAAATAGGGTATTAAATCCAATAGAAAATAAATAAACAATAAAATGTGGGTTTATATAACCAAATATAATTGTACAACAATATGGAAATTATTTGAAATAACTACAAACACAATTAACAATAGAAATGGATTTTTAAATAAACAGTCAAAGTAATAATAATAATATTGATAAAAACAATAATAATAACAACATTAATAGGGTATAAAAATTATCGTAAATAGTTACAAAAATTATTGATTAAAAATAAAATTTATTAGGAGATCCGACAATACATTTTAAGAAAAAAAGAATTTAAGAACGGAAAAAATTAATTACAAAAATCAAAAATCTGAAAATATACAGAAAATACGTTTTTTGGAAAACAGGGGTTACACTAATAATATTCATAATTTATCTTTGATCTCAGTCTGATTATTTGAATCTTACTCCTTTTCCTAATTCAAGTTTAATTTCAGGGAATTATCTTTTATCATGTTGGGTTGAGGTTTGTCCTTTTATTTGACCCATATTGTACCCAAAACCCTATAACCCACCTCCTATTGGATTCTAAACTACATTAACCCAAACCCACAACCCAAATTTTGCCTAATAACTAGACCTATATCTTCTCCCCTACAATCCCACATATCTGCTAACTACCCACAATATGATCCCACTGTTCTATCATTAAATATTCTCCTTCTTCTCTTTCTTTCCCCCAAAAAGCCAAATCAGCAAAACCCTACCCACGTTCCATTGTGCAACCCCCAGACCCTACTGTTATACCCACCCTCTCTCTTACTATTTATCCTTTCCACTCTCTCTCCCTGTTTCCTTATCTGCCCCATCGCCGTCGCTCCCCCTGTCTCCTCCGACCACCACCTTCATCCTCTCATTACCCAACTCACCGCCATCCCATCCCCATCACCATCTCATCCCCGTCCTCGTCGCCATCAACCCATCGTCTTCAACTTCGCTCGAACCCATCGTCGCCTATCTCCCACTCAAACCCCTCCATTGTCAACTTCCCCATTAACCCCGTCACCGCCTTCGTCGATCCCTCTCCGCTCACCCCCCGCAACCACTGAAGTCCCTTTGCCTCATTGTTGTCATCGTCCAAGCCCCGAAAGCATGCCTTCTTCGCTCCTCTATTTTCGGTGCAAAACAGAGCGGCACCCATTGCTGCCGTCCCTTAGTCGCCTCGCCGCTGCCATCGCTTCTCGACCGCAGCGACATCATCGCCGTCTTTGCCATGGTTGTCGTTGCCGTCGCCCTCGACCACCGTGGTCGTCGTCCCCACTCCTGCCATTTTTCTCTCTCTCTGTCGAGTTGAGGAAGGAGTAGAACAGTGGGGATTTGGCTGTATGCTGTTCCGGGGGTAGGGGATCCGACTTGGTGTTTTGCAGTTTGTTTGTGTGGGAGATCCGCTGTGGAGTGCTGTTGTGTGCTTGGTGTTTTGCTGTCTTGTTTTTTTGGCATTTTGCATGTGGCTCACACGTGTGATCGTGGTTTTTCGCCCGTTATTCTCAATATTTCGGATCTAACGTCATTGTTAAAGGCAAGTCATCTCACTCTCGAATTGTATTGTATCGTATTTGAGATTGTTTGTTGAATCTCGCAAGTAGATCCATATTTATTATCATATATTGTTCATTGTTATCTATCATTGGGATGCTACGAATTTACACGGGTGAATCCAAGTAGTAGTCTTGACCTCGTATCGTCTGTTGCCTCCAATGTATAGAGATCTTACATGCATTCATGTAGTTAATTATTGAATATAGGAATAGGAAGTATTGTATTTCATGTCATGAAATTACACAACTATTGTAGATTGTATACTAGTTTTGATTGTTCATATGATTGAAGATGGTGTGTTAGTTGATTGTGATTAGTAAGATTATGGACATTATACATCTCAATACCATGTTCAGAAAGGTGTAAATTGCTGTGATTTATGTTGTTAACCCCTAACACATCGTTCATAACATTTTAACCTTTTTGTCCATGAAGAACATTTTGAAACCCTGAAATTTATTGCCAACCTGAACATTGTCGTGTTGTTTCAACCTAGTTAATGTTATTAAAATCAATAACTTTCTAAATATGAAATGTAGCCCCATGTATCTAGCTTTCAGTACATCCAGAATTTTCGAATTCCGACTTATATTGCATGAGTTATGACCATTTTACTGTAGCCGCACTGTATTTTCAGATTCATGCATATACCATATTAAGCTGATGAATTAGGTGAACTAATGATCAAATATTACCATGATAATTACCAGATTGATGGTTGACATGCTTAGGGTAATAAAAAATATTTTTACTGATTTTTACAATGAATACTTACTGCTGTTACAACTGAAACTAGTTGACATTGATAACCAGCCAGAAACAGTAACCTGTAAAAAACACTGAAATTTACTTAGGTACTATTGTCGGAATTTGGACTTTAAATATGCGTTGGAACTGGGCAGGAGTCTAGTTTTTAGAACTTCTGACGGATCCAAATTTGCTATCTTGTAGCATCGGAAATTCTGATTTTGGTACAACAACCTACTGCTGTCCAGAATTGGGTTTCTATGTTTAATAATCTATAATTGAATCTATAATGCTGAATTCGGTGTATTTGATTGTATAAAGTATATTGCATGATCTTAGGGTTGTGTTTTCATCATTCTAGCATCCCTTATTAAACGCATTATCGTTTTCCATTGATATTTCTGTCCCTATTATTCTCTAAGTATTGCATGTTAATTGAATAAAGAATGCTAATCAAGCCGGAATTAAGGGTTGATTAGGGTAGTTGATAATATAGTGACTACACTCTGGAATGTGGGCCTCGTTCCCAAAATATCGGTATCTTCATTTTTCAAGAAATTTCAAATGGCTAGTGTTATCATCATCTTGCCAGAAATTGCAAATGGCCAGTGTTATCGTCATTGTGCAAGAAATTACAAATGGCCAGTGTTATCATTATTGAGCAAGAAATTGCTGCAATAGCCAGTGTTATATTGTGCCGAGTACATGACCTATAGAATCTACCACCTTAGTCTAAACGAAATTGACTGTATGCATCAAACCTGTAGTATGGGATGCAGTAGTACGTGCATTAGTTAGGATTAAAATAAATAATAGACTTAAGACTTCATCGCATTTTCATTGCATTTTGTTATCGTTATCGAACAGTGTTATCGTTATTGCTTACCGTTATTATTATTGTTTATTGTTATGGTTATAAATCATCGTTATTGCACATTGTACTATTATCCTTTTTTCACTGTTCAATACTATTAATTTCATCGTTCATTGAATTCATCGTTATATCGTTATCATTGTTTATCTGTTTCTTACTTGCGGTCCACGACTTGCTATAAGGAAATATTTTCCTCTTTTTTAGATGAACATCTTACAGGTAATCAAGGAGATTTTCCTGATAGAGTAGGAGAGCAACAATGGTAAAAGAATTGTTTTGCTGCGCCAATTAAATAATTATTGTTTCTTTTTTTAGAACTTCAATAATTGAACAATATTGTTAACTCTTGTATTTGTGGGCTTTTGACTCGAATGATGTTAGTGTTGATTTCAGATGTTGGATTTTTATTATGTTAGTTATTTTATGCTTAAAATCCAAGTATTGTTATTCATGTGATTACTCACATGTGATTATTCGTGTGAGTATTTTTATTGCATGCGTGGTTGTATCACTTCCTGTTTATATTGTTGAGTTAAATCGATAACAGCTCATGGATGATACAAGTCATTCGTTGGGCCATGTCACGTGCTTGCATTCCGTAGTTTTGGAAAGTGAGACATGACACTTCCTCTCATCAATGTCATCTCAATACACTGGTGATCTGCACTTCCGCCCATAAAGTGCCTCGAACGGTGCAGTTTTAAAATTGGCCTGAAAGCTGTTATTGTACGAGAACTCTACGAGATGCAAATGGTCCCCCCATGATCCACCGAACTATAGCATACAGGACCTTAACATGTCGTCATGAATTTGGATGGTCTCATACGACTGTCCATCAGTCTTGGATGAAAAGCTGTAGTGTACTTTAATTTAATCCCCAACTGTTCTGAAGACTCTCCCAAAACTGAGACCTGAATCTCGTATCCCTGTCGGATACATTGCTAACTGGAACCCCATGAAGTCTGACGATGTCTTGCATGTACTTCTCGGCTAGGCTCTCAGTAGACTATCCGACACGGAAGGGAATGAAGTGAGCACTCTTCGTCAGTCTGTCGATAATCACTCAAATGGCATTATGACCCTTAGGACTCCTCGGCAAAGCGGTCACAAAGTCCATACTGATGTGTTACCACTTCCACTCGGGAATTGGAAGCGGTTGAAGAAGTCCGGCGGTTCTCTGATGTTCTGCATTAACCTACTGGTAGATCAAACACTGAGATATAAACTGAGCCACAGCCTTCTTCATACCATGCCACCAGAAATGAAGCTTCAAATCCCGATACATTTTAGTACCTCCAGGATGGAAAGAATACGACGACTGGTGGGCTTCTTCAAGCAACCTCTGACGAACTTCACCCTTCGGAACACACAGCCTGGACCCAAAACAAAGCGATCCAGCAGCATGAATAACCATGTTCATTCTGGAACCAGACTCAACCTCAGCTTGAAAACCCTACAACTGCACATCACTAGCATGAGCCTTTTTGATCTGATCAACAAGAGACGACTGAAGCTGGAGCACCAAACAACTCCCATCAGAACTCGGCAACAACACATCCAACTCCAACCTCCACATCTGCTCAACCAAATAACTCTGCTGAGTCAGGAACATAGTTGCCGGTCTCCTGCTCAAAGCATCTGGCACCAAGTTCACTCTACCAAGATGGTATTGCAAACTGATGTCATAATCGGCCATAAGTTCCAACCAACGTCTTTGCCTCATGTTCAACTCCTTCTGGGTGAAAAGGTACTTGAGACTTTTGTGATCTGTGAAGATCTCCACTCGGTCCTCAAGTAAATAATGTCTCCACAGCTTCAAAGCAAAGATCACTGCCGCTAACTCCAAGTCATCACTCGGACTGCTCTTCTCGTGTGGCCTCAACTGCCTCGATGCATAAGCAACGACTCGGCCCTTCTGCACCAGAACTGCTCCAAGACCATTACCCGAAGCAACACAGTGAACTACAAATCTGACTGAACCATCTGGAATAGACAACACTGGCACTGACGTCAACCTGCTCTTCAACTTAGCAAAAGCCTCACTGCAAGCCTCAGACCAATAGAACTTTTGATCCTTCCCAGTCAGCTTAGTCAATGCTCCTGCTATCTTCGAAAAATCTTGGACGAATTCTCGATAATAGCCAGCTATACCAAGCTCCGCATCTCAGAAACTTACTTGGGAATTGGCTAATCCTTCACAACCTCAACCTTGGCCGGATCCACAGAAACACCTTCGCCCGAGATAATGTGCTCCAAGAAAGTGACCCTGTCGAGCCAAAACTCACACTTGCTGAGTTTCCCATAGAGCTGATTCTCCCTCAAAGTCTACAGAACTAACCTAAGTTGCTCAGCATGATCTTCCTGATTCTGAGAATACACCAAAATGTCATCAATGAAGACCACCACAAATCTATCTAGGAACTGGGAAAAGACCCTCTTCATGAGACACATAAATACAGCAGGCGCATTCGTGACCCCGAACGGCATCACAAGATACTCAAAGTGCCCATATCTGGTCCTGAATGCAGTCTTCTGTATATCAGTCGCCTTCACCTTGACCTGATGATACCCAGAACGAAGATCCAACTTCGAGAAAATAGCAGCTCCGCTTAACTGATCAAATAAGTCATCGATCCTGGGCAACGAATATCGGTTCTTCACAGTAATACTGTTCAGTTCCCGATAATCCATGCACAGTCGATGAATACCATCCTTCTTGTTGACAAAAGGACAGGAGCACCCCAAGGCAAAACACTGGATCTGATAAACCCCAAATCAAGCAACTCCTGAATCTGCACCTTAAGTTCTGCTAACTCAACCGGTGCCATCATGTAGGGACTTTTCAATATTGGTGCCGTACCAGGCTGGACTTCAATTCCGAACTCTACATCCCTCCCGAGGGCAAGCCAGGTAACTCCTCTGGAAAAACATCCAGGAAATCCCGCACTACTAGAGGCTAGCCTCACAGCCTGAATGCAATTCCATCGCACAAACCTCCTGATCAACTGCAGTCTCAGCTTGGCCAAGGAACATCACCCCATCATGGAACTCAAACTTCGTGCGATCCGGAATTCGGAATACAACTTTCTTAGCACGACAATCAATAATGGCTTGAGATTCACCCAACCAATCAATACCGAGAATGACGTCGAATTCTAAATTCCTAATTACAATCAGATTGGCCTTGAAATCTACGCTACCAATAATCATGGGACACTGCCTGCATTCCCGGAAACAAATGATAACACCACCACCTGTCACAATGTTCTAAGCCTCTGACATGATGCTGCACTCCAACTGAGGGCGAGCCACGAACCGAGAAGAGACGAAGGAATGGGTTGCCACGGAATCAAAAAGAATATGAGCAGGAAAAGAGCAACTAAGGAAAACACCTAAGATAGAATCAAAAAGACAAGGGGAAAAGAATGGTTGAACAGGGGTGAAGAAAATATAATGCAGAAAGATAACAGGAAAGAATGATGCAAGAGAAATGGAAAGAAGCATAAGAGAAAGAACAAAAAAATCAAGCAATAAAAGCAAAAGATACCTGCAACAACACCCTCTGCTGTCTCAGCATCAACAGTAGTCAGGTTGAAAGTCTGACCTCTACTGGGGTAGCGGTCCTCTGACCGACAATCTGGCGCTGCGGAGGAAGTGGTGGCCTGACTGGACCACGAGCTGGGGCAACCTGCTGAACTGGACCCCTAACTGGAAGAGTCATCCCCAACTGTGGGCAATCCCGCACTGAATGGTTAGCAGCACCACATCCAAAACAGTAACGATTGGCACGCCTGCAGTCCTTGCGCTCATGCCCAGGAAGTTGGCAAAAGTCGCAAGAACCAACCCTCTGAGGAAACCGCAGAAGAGTAAGGAGCTGCCCTGACATGATGGGCGGGAACATGCCTCCAAACCGGCCCATTAGAAGGCCTAGTAACAACAAAGTGCGAAACAATCTGCTGGAAAGGAGTCAACCCACCACGAGCCTGCTCCTGAGCCCGAGCTGCCTCAAGAGCTTCAGCATAACTAGGAAAGCAAAGGGAGACAAGCAACACCTTAATGTCTCGCTAAGTCCCAATACGAATCTACGAGCCCTGTCCTCTTCGTTCGCCACAAGAACGGCTGCGAAGCGGCTAAGTCTTGTAAATTCCGCTGCATACTCATCCACAGATCCGGAGCCATATTTCAAGAAGGTCTCATGTTATAACATTGCATGGACAATATGTAACAAAATTCTAATAATAGAATAATAACCAACCTATTTCAGGGCCAGGAACTGTTTCTCCATTTTCACTCGAGTACTGCTAGGAAAGAGCTTCTCCAAGAAGCTCATAGTGAACGTAGCCCAAGCAATTGGCGGCACGAGCCTCTCGAACTCGGACCTCAACCAAATGTGAGCTGGGTCCACCAGCTGGATGGTCACCACATCCACTCTATCAGCATTGGCAACTCTTGCTGCCAAAAGCAACTGTTCAATCCGGATCAACCACTGTTCTGCCTCCAAAGGAGTCTCAGTGCCGGAGAATCTGTCAGGATGCAGACTCATAAAATTTGTGATTGTACCCAGACAGGGAGGGAGAGCTACCTACATAAGCACAGCGGGAGGCGGGACCCGAGCAGCCATCACCAAGTCACTGTGGTTTTGCTGCATATTGATCAACCGTTCCAACACATTGGTAATGGCCTCAAGCCTGGGCTGATCTTCCTGGGGACGAGAAGTAGAACCTCTACGAGCCATGGTCGGCACAAAATCAAAAAAAATTAGCATCCAGATCAAAGTTGATAATAATTCATTCATGTATGGATGGTCTGTGTACTGTTGAGCCGATCCTTGATCGAACCAAGCTTGTCTAATATATCAGTTAAACTAATACATTAGCCAACCTGGGCTCTGATACCACTAAAAACCTTGTCACACCCCGTTTCCCAAAAAGACAATATGGAATACGGATACGTAACTAAGCCCAGCGAATGATTTTCATCATTCATAAGCTGTCTGGATCTTTACAACATTTTACAAGAATAATTAGAGTCGGAAGCAGGAGAAGTCAACAACGCATGCATATATGAATCAATATACCAACAAGAATTTACTTGAAACCAAATTTAATAATCTCAAATAAACCAGATCTAAACAAGTCAAAAATCCTGGATCACATTGCCCAAATACAAATAATCCAAGTAACCAAGTACAATTATTCAAATAAGCAACATGAAATAATAATAATAGCAAAACTCCGGCATCTAGAATCTCATATCACCTACTCCATATGGCAGCTGATATCCAAAATTTGCAATTTAGCAATTGCAGGAAGAGGAAAAATAAAATAAAATGCCCGTCAATGCAAGTTACGGGCCGCTTGTAGTGCAGGAACAAGTACAGGAAAAAGGGTAAACAACATAGAATGGAATAGGCATAATAGAACAACTAGCATGGCCAGATGAACAAGTGCAAGTGGCATGTATCAAGTGTCAAATAAAACAAATATCATGTAAACGAGTTACAAGTAACGAGTGTCAAGTATCAAGTATCATGTACAAGTAACAAGTAGCAAGTGTCAAGTGATCATGTTCAGTCTTGTGTGTATTACTATCTAGGTATCACTTCATGCGTCCCAGTTTTTTACCACTTGGTTGCTAAATTCAAACATTCTCATAGTGGATCATTGAGGGCAGTGTAATCGGGGATAAGTATCAAGTAATCGAGCTCCATGCTCCATGTATCATGCATCACGTGTCAAGTTGTGCAAGTGCCAAGTAATCACGTAGGATCTATAGATCCCCTTCCGAGTACACATTTCTGTATTTTCCACTATTAGATATTTTCCTTTAAATTCCAGCTTGGTTATTTATTATTATTATTAAACAGGCATGTGCGTGTACAAGACATGACAAGAATAATATGGCATAAACAAGTAACAATTTCAACTTGAAAGATAAACGTGTACAGGTGAAAGACAACACATAAAAGAATAGAACAACGAAAATTTCTAGTTCATGACAGTCAGACAGCACTGCACTAAGTCTAAAATTCCCATTGTTACAAACATGCAAACCTGGATCAGTCAGAAGATCTAGAAAATAGACTCCCGGCCAAATCCAGTAAATAAATATAAGTCATAGTATTTCACAAAAACAGTTCTCAAAACAGATTTGTATCCAGAAAATATGTTCAGCTAGAAATCAGAAGTTTGTATTTATAAATAGGAAAACAGTATAAAAACTCACTAATTAAATCCAAAAAAAATCTGGGGTATTCCCTAGTATGTTTAGCATCAGAAAATAAAGTTTCGTAATTTTCCAACATAGCTAGAAAAGTTAATTAAAATCAGAAAGCAGCAAGATACAGTAGTTTTGTAAATCTTGAATCATAAACATAGCAGTACTAAAACAGCAATATCTCACAAAATACAAATCGAAATCCAGACCCGTCGAAAGGGCGACAAACTAGGTACAGTAGGATATAATTCATATTCACAAAGTTTTTATAGATGGCAAATAGAATCATGTCGAAATTATGTATCTTTACAGACCAGCAAGAAAATTTTGCATGTATAGTAGTTATTTACAAGCACAGAATAGTGTATAAAAGTTATCAATTAAATCCATAGAAATTAGGAGTTAATCCCAATCAAGTCTAGTTGTAACAACCAAAATATTGAATCAAAATATTATCTTTAGCATCAGTAGGAAAATAAATAGTCATACAAAATTCATATAAAGCTGGATCTGGAATTTTAAACACATCTGTAGTAAAGAAGCCATAACTCAAAACTCATAAATCAAAACTGAGGAAATTTTGGAAAGTAGACAGAATTATTTATAATTGATATTCACAAAATATTTTCATATACTGATCTTAATAGGGTCTAAATTACTGAACAAAAACGGGGAATCGACAAAACAGAAAATATCCTTCATGCACAAAATCAACTAGTTCATATGACACTCATCCAAAACATAACCAAACACGAAATAGGGTGTACTAGATGTCCAAGCAACATGATATAGGGTATTTAACACATCTACAACAATTTATACTTTGATTAACACAACCGAGCACACGATATCATACGAACAACATGCATGTACACAACAAGAAGTTGTCATCCCTAGGTTATTTCATGTTATGTGTGTAATGAGGCAACTAAGGGAGGGTCAACACAATAGGGACAAGATATAACAGGGGTTTCACATGAGAATTATCTCTAGAACACAACTTCACAACATGTGGTATTTAGTACTTATATTACACAAAGAAAAGAATACAAGTTACTTACCTTATAGACGACGACGGGAACGACGATGCAAAGAGAATAACGAAAATGGATTCCTAGGGAACGAACACAACGATGAAATCCAAAACACGAACCACGAATGAATAACCACGAACGCACTAACAAGCACACACACCCAACCCCGAGAGCACGAGGAAGAGAGGGAGAGAGAGGACGGCGGACGGGGTCTGTCGGGGCTATCTGAGAATGGTAGGGGTAGCGGGGTGCTGGGCCTGCGACACGTCGGAGGTGCGAGGGCAGCTGCGATGCTCTGATGCTGTAGGGTGGAAGAGCATAGGGAGCTTATGCTAGGGCTGAACTGTTGCATTACGGAGGTGCAACAGGAGGAGGGGAAGGGCACCGGCTGACTGGTACTGGCTACTTTGTCAATGACGTCGGGGGAGAGCATAATAGGGGGAGAGGACTAGGGTGCAGGTGTCGGGAGGATGGGGACTGGGTGCCGCTACAAGAGACGGGAAGAGGAGAGGGGAGGAGCACAAAGGCAAGGAGATGCAGCTAGGGTTTTGGAAGTCGGTAGGGAAATACAGGGTTGGGTTTTATGATGGGTAAAATATATTTGAGTTTTTTAATAGGGTGACGGCTGGCGGGTGGTAAAGGTAACTGGGTTTGGGAAATGGGAATAGGGTAACGGGTATCGGGTGACATGAGTTTAATTGGGTAGTGGTTATAGGTTTGGAGAATAATGGGTATGGGGTTTAAAATAAATCCAAAAAAATGAGATGCTCCAGAATAATGAGATGGTACGAAATGGATAAATGAAATATGGCATAAACAAATAAAATAAGGAGGATCAACAAATAATAGCTCAATCTAACAAAGACGAAACAAGAGGGGACAATGGAATCAAGAACTCAAATAAAAGATGATAAAAACAGTAAAAATGAATATATTGAAAAAGAAGATCCAATATACGGTCCAAAAAGAGATACAAGTTGAAAGAATACATGAAAAGAGAAAAATATACCAAAAAATACAGAAAATGAGAATCAGGGATTACAAATGTTCTGATTACAACCAATAGGATCTCACAATCAAGTCATGCACTTGATATCCCTTCGTATTGAACCTACTATTCTCAGAACTTTATTATGCTCATTTAATCACAATAAACAACACAATAAATAAAATGTCTGATATATGAAATAAATGTCATAATGCAATGTAAACTAGTAATGTCAATACACAACTGGCCTTTAGGAAATACACCAACAGGCTTCTTCATGAGGGAAGATTTAGTTCTTTATGAGTGACATTGTGGCAGAAAGCTGCAGCCGCCACTGATGAGTCCAAGAAAGAAATCAACCTTGCTTCGACTGAGATGTATTTGACAGTCTTTCAGCAATTCCCTTTTCTTTTCTTCAGTTCCAACAGGGAGGCACTTGTTTTTTTAGCCTTACGACTAGTTACAAAGTGTGCAATGAAGAGATCCTCGAGCTGGTCGAAGGAGAATATTGACTATAAATTAAGGCAAGAGTACCATTCCCTTGCAGATCCTTTCAAAGTTGTGGGGAAAGTTCGACATATGAGCGCATCGGTGGCATTATAGACCATCATGAGGGTATTGAAACTCTTGATATGGTCAGTCGGGTCTGATTCTCCATTTGCTAAAAGGAGAATGATTGGGGTGGTAGACCCTGCTAGAGCGGTTCCTCTCATTCTTCATCTGTTATAGACGATCTTCTACCTCTCAGATATGGTGAAAGACTTGGTCTTCCTTCCTCTTCGATCCAGTTGAGTCACCGGATTCTTCTTTGGAGGGCTGACCCCGGTCTTGACTACCTTGAATAGCTTGGACGATGTCCAGCATGAACTTTTCCAATTCTTCCCTAGTGACTAGGCATCTTTCTCTTTGTCCCGCTCAAGTAGCTTTCAACCTCCATGAGTCGGACTTCTTTCAACAGTGTGCCCCCGTGAAGGAAGGAATGCCTTGATCTCTGTCTAAGAGAGTTTCTTCTCCAGTTTACCTGACGTTCTGAGCGGGAGGCCTCAGTTCGGGCGCGCCTCTCGTCCAAATGGATTCTTAGATCAGTTCCTTGTTGTATGACGCTAATGATTTGGTAGAGATCTCTAGATCCTCGGGGGCCTCGCGAGGCCATTGAATCGGTTGAAGCAATATGGACTGTGATACAGTCGTACAGAGGGTGTTGTTCATGAGGCTTTGTAGGGATCCCCGGATGCCTCTCCATTGATGACTGCTTAACTAGGCTGTCGGGGCGACTGTTGAGGAGAAATTTGATCTTCCACAGGAGGAGCTGGTTGACGAAGAGAGTTGGTGAGAAGGCTTGAGGCCGCTGCTCTACCTCTTAGTCTTGGGGGCATGACGGTAAGTCTGATTTGGGTAGTTTCTCACATACCACATCAATCTGTTGCTGCTTATTTTGGTGTGGGAGAAAACAGATAGTGAGTTAATATTTGATGGAAACTACTAAAAATCTGACCTTCGATCGTTATCGTGAAAAGTGATTAGAGCTCCTAAGAGTGTATCTGGACCATTAATTGAACACCGTGATCTGAATTCGACGGTTGCTGACGCGATTGATGGATCTGCAAAAAGCCTGAAATAACGGGGTTGGCCCTGGCGACAGACCCTCCGACACTCAAGTCAGAACTGGAGAGAGAAAGAGAGTTTGAGAGAGAAACTATTGATTACTTTCTGACTGAGGAGGAGGGAGGTTATTTTTAGGCTTGAGTAATAGTTTAGGAGATTTAGATTAATCAGTTAGATTAAATTGAATTCTTTATCTTCGGCTGATTCTCCCCCTAAGAGATAAGATTATCTTGTCTGGGGATAAGAGATTTGACTTGCAACCCTCATAGGCTGAGTGTCTCTCCTAATAGGCCGAATCTATCACTTTTTATGGGCTTGAAAGAGGCTCATGTCTTGTTAGATGAGCTTGAAAAAGGTCCAGACCTATTAAGGAGGTCCGTGATGGCTAATTTACCTGTAGAAGTTTTAGGATCTGTGTTGGAATCATACTGCTCTGATTTGCAGCGATTTTTATCATTGTCACCTTCCTAACATTATGAACAATAAATAATTCTACTACCCAATCTATCTCATATTCCTTTCGGTATAAGAATTTTGTAATTTTCCATTCTCACACTTAATTAGGTTAAATTGTTCAATAAATAATTTTGATTGAGTTAGCAGGACCACTCATAAACATATTACTTCACTCATTTGCCATTATAAACTCTTTGAACAATTAATCACATTCTTATCACTAATAGTCAACTAGGTTGACACGGTTGTCAGAAACTTTGCAAAGATATATATAAAAGATCAAACCCAAAAGCAATGTAATAAAAGATGTTGATGGCCAGACACGGTAATGCCAAAAAACAGTCCAAATTAAGCCATAGTCTGCAACGTCTAGCTAACATGCTTAGTGTGAAAGTATTTCATTCTATTCTTTATGTTCTGAAAGAGCATACAGACAGTTTTTAAGCATTCAATTCTCCCCATTTTACAAGAAAAATAAACAAAATGGTAAAATACTAGTTGTTGTTGCTTATTTTAGTACAGGAGCAAATAGATAATTAGTTTATATTTTGAATAAAATTATTAAAAATCTAATATTTGATCGTCGCCGTAAAAAGTGGTTATAGCTCCTGAGATGGGATCTGGATTGCTGAAAGAGAAACTTTGATTTGAATCCGACAGTTGCTGAAGGGGCCGATGGACCTGAAAAATGTCTGAAACACCGAGATTGGCCCCGGCGACAGAACCTCCGACACTCACGTCAGAACCAGAGAGAGAAAGAGAGTTTGAGAGAGAAATTTTTGATTACCTTCTGACTGACGGAGCAGAGAGGGTATTTATAGGTCTGAAAAATAGTTAGGAGATTGATACAAATCTGTTATCACCTTTAAATTCACCCCCTTAAGAGATAGAATCGATTACTCTTTTGTTGGGAACAAGAGATTTGACTTACAACCCTTATGGGTAGGGTGTCTCTCTTGATGGGCCAAGTCTCTTTTAATAGGGCTTAAAAGTGGCACATGTCTTGTTAATGAGCCTGAAGAAGGCCCTGACCTGTTATAGAGGTCTGTTACTGTCAATCTAGCCATAGAAGCTTTAAGATCTGTGCTGGAATCGTACGACTTTGATTTGCTGTAATTTTTACCATTATCATATGCCCCCCACTTCTAGAAGACGATTTTCTTAGCTTTCGGGAAGTAGTTTGCCTTGATTTGGAGTTCTGATATACTATCTTGGCTTTCAGGGACGATTGAAGATTCTTGGAACTTGTTGAAAGCTTATGGAGGCGGCGCACTTTTTCGAATTTTTTGGAACTTTCCATAACTTTTTCAGATTTTAAAATAATTTTTCCCCAATTAACAATTGCTTTTTTAAATTTCTTAATAAATTATCCCAACTTTAAATAGTTTTTGGAAATTTAATTGATTTTACGAATTTAATAATTATTATCTAGAAATTTAGATTCAACTTTCAATTTTAATTAATTTAGGGGATTTTTATTAAGTTATCAAACCTGACGCCCTTTTTGGACCGATCATATTCGCTGATCAAGCGGGGGCTTGCTCGCTGAGTGAATCGGGTGGTCGTGATGGCGCTGCGGTGATGAAGAAGCAACATGGTTCGATCTAGTTCATCCATCATGATGCGGTTCGTGCTGTGGGATCGAATGGGCAAGAAGTGGAGCGGGAAAGCGGGGGCGACGTGGCTTAATCCTACGCATCCATCATAGAAGGGCTCACATTTCTGAGCTATCGAGTAGTCGATGACGGGTGTGAGCACCCCCTTGGTTGCCCAAATGTTTGGGCGAACAATCTCTTCGTCTTCTCCGTCGAGCAACCTATTTTGGGTGACCATGGTGACTTGACGACAAAGCTCATCGTCACGCTTCCTCAGTGACCACTAAAACCTCATCGAGCAAAGACTCCGACGATTGTCTCTCTGTCTTTTTTGTTGAGCAACTATTTTGGGTGACCATGGTGATTCGGCAATCACGCTTCCTCGGTGACCACAAAGACCTCGTCGAGCGAAGACCCTAACGACCTTCTCTTCGTCGAGCAACTATTTTGGGCAACCAAGGGTTTGTCAAGAGCACAGTCGACCATCTTCCTCGCCGAATAGGGTTTTCGGCGAGCAAATACTTTGGTGAACATGGGCTTCGGCAACCAGGAGCCTCATCGACTTTGAGCTTTGGCAAAGTTGGAGTCTTCGTCGACCACCTGAGTCAAGAGGCCTTGTTCATTTCCGAAGTGGGTGGTGCCCGAAGTTGTGTTAAGTTGGGTTTGTTCATCTTCGAAGTGGGTGGTGCTCGGAGTTGGGGGTAGGCTAGCTTGGAAGTTGAGTTTTGTAGAGCTAGGGTTTTTCGAAGCTTTAGAGTATTGGGTTTGATCGTCTTTGGCTGAGCTCGGAGTTGAGTTGTGTGGTTTTGGCGAAGCTTTGGAGCATTGGTGTAATCGAAGCTTGGATTTTGTTGATCTTGTTTTGGCCAAGCTTCTTGTTGATTTCGGGTACTCTTTTTTGCCTACCAAGTGTTTGTTGATTGGCCTACCCCGTTATGTTCAAAACCTAGTTAATTTCGGGTTTCGAACAAGTTAGTTATCATCAAATTTAATTTGGAGATTGTTTGAGTTTTTTCCCACCAAGTGTTTGTTGAGCAGTCTACCCAATCGAATAGCATTTTCTTCGACCAAGTGTTGTGTCAATCGCTTGTTTTTTTGATCGAACATTTCGTTGTTGGACCAGTGCCCTCGTTTATTTTGGTGTTAAGTGCTTCGACCGTTGGATCTTATGGATGCCTCAGATGTTGTCATGTTGCAATTTGATCTTGCTGGACCTATAAATAAGACCCAACCCCACCCCTCATTTGCTCATTTACTTCCTCCACTTTCTCTCTTTACAATTTTTTTTAGAGCTTCTCTCTTTAGATCTTATGGTGGTTTACAGGGCTGTGTTGGTGGTTGGCATGGTGGTTTGACGGTGGTGATACCGGTCGTTGTATCTTCGGTGTTCTTGTAAGCTTGATCAAGTAACTCATTAACAAAAGCTATCAGTTATGTCTTGCATTTCTTCAGGCAATTCTTCTTCCATTGTGGTTTGTTTGGAGGCCGATGATGATTTAGAATCTAGCCATTTCACTAGAGAAGAGAAGTGAAATGGCTTGACTGGCCATTCCACTATAGTGGAGATGGTTGTTAAGCCGGCGAAAGACAGGTGGAGTGCAGTGAAGGCACCGTTGTTCTTAGTTCCCGAGTTGATTAGAGAATACCCCGAAGCAGATCGGGATTTCCTTAGGAATGACATGGAGTATGCCAAGCCAGACCCAGTCCACACCATTGTAGCTTATTTTGCTAACACTATTCTCGCGAGGGAAGAGCGTGCCGTGATGGGTTACTCATACCAAGTCCTGGAGTTAAAGTGTGTTACACGATGTCTGAAGAGTATTGTTTCTTCCCTTGCGATGCCATCTACACCGGGATTCGTTTGCCTCTTCATCCTTTTATCAGAGAGGTACTCA
This sequence comes from Hemerocallis citrina, assembly GCA_017893485.1. Lineage (NCBI taxonomy): Eukaryota > Viridiplantae > Streptophyta > Magnoliopsida > Asparagales > Asphodelaceae > Hemerocallis > Hemerocallis citrina. Next base: position 125,701,317 of record CM030360.1, read on the forward strand.
ACTGGTATAGGTTGTGTCCGATGCAGCTTATGCCGAACGCGCGGAGGCACGTAGTGGGATTCGTCCTACAATGTTGTAGGCACGGAGCCGAACCGAGTCTCATCGTCTCTAGGTGACACTTCAAGATTTCCCAGCAGAACAAGATGGAGAAACGGTGGTACCTTTGCCCTCACAGTAATCGGGGGGGTGACTGAGGTTCCCGAATCGATCAAGTGTTAGATTCGATTCGTCGATTTTCCTCATGTTGTCTACAACGACATGTTTGTGGCTTGGAACATCACCAACAGTGTGGCGCAGCGGAAGTGTGGTAGGCCCGTAACCCACAGGTCCCAGAATTTTCATGTTGCTTCTCCACTTTGCATCATTTAGTTCTTTTTCGTCCATTACATTCGTCATCATTCATCAATTCATTATTTGACATCTTCTTTCTAATTCTGGTATTGCCACCACTTCGTTACTCTCTTCTTAATTTCCTACTTCGTTATCTCTTAAGTTCTGCTTTGATTATGTCCTACCATCTGCCTGAATGAATTTCGAGGACGAAATTCTTTTTGTAAGGTGGGTAGGATTGTAACCCCCGTTCCCGCTAATACGTATTTCCTTAGTACGTTCTATATTTCGACTATTTATAAATTCATTAGTGTTCAATTCGTTTTGGATCTTTTATTAAAAGTCTTTTTTAATCGACGATTATATTTATTTTGAATGATGATGCATTCCAACTTTATTTTCTATTCCTTTTTAGTTGATGTTACCGCTAAATCTGGTGTGGGGGCAAACAGATAGTATTTGTGGATTCTTGGAAAACCTGAATAGCAAACCTGGAACCTGTTCCACCGGATTTAGACTGTTGACTCCCGCCATTCACCTGCAAAAAGTGCGAGACACCGGGGTTGATCCCGGCGACGCACCCTCCGATGCTCAAGTCAGTAATCAGGGAAGATTATGAAAGAGCGCAAATTGGCAAAAGATTGATTACCTCTTAATGGAGATGGATAGGGGGTATTTATAGCCGCCTTTGGGACATGATTAGGCATGTAATCCCTGTGTTTAGATAAGAAATGTAATCCCTAATCCCCAGTAAAAGGATAGATATGAATCAGGGTTGTTGATTAGGTTAATCAGAAACCCTAATTCTATCCTGGTGGACCGGGTTTGCTGCGGGTTGAAACCCGCACCCAATTAAGGTGGATCCGTTCGTGGGTTAATGGATCTTCGAGGAGGAGAACCAGTACCCGCTTCAGACCCATTGGTAGGTAAAATTACCATTTTACCCCTAGGCTTTAAGATTCGTTCCTGTTTTGGACGGTTCTGATTTAACCCCATTTTTAGCCATATCACAAGCCCCCCACTCCCAAAGACTGAGCTTGATTAGCCGTTGAGGAGTAGTTTTCTGTCTTAATGGCTGGCGGAGTTGTATCGGAGTCCAAATGGAAGGTTTCGAATCTTTGCAGGAGGCTGTATGGTGATTTTCTAAGTTAGTTGCGTGCTCTGAGTTTTTCTTGAGTTCTTCTAGATATTTCGTGATTTTTATCTATTTTTTCGGAATATTTACTTAATTTTGCGAAGTGTCGATTTGTCGTTCGGGGGTCTTAATAAATGGTCCTAGGCAATATTATCCACACGGGGGCTCAAAAATATTTCCCCAGCTTTATAATTATTTTCCAGGATTTTTAATTAATTTTCCCGAATTTTTAACCATTTTTTCGCAATTTTTAAGTAAATAAAAACGATTTTAATAAATAAAATGCCAAATTATGGCTTGGCGCGATCTGGACCGTTGATCCTGTGCCGGCGCGAATTTCTGAAAGATCGGACGGACAAGGTCACTCGGCAGCAATTTCTCTGCTTTTGTGGGTCAGATGGGCACTTGTTCGGAATCCGAGCGAAGTGGCTCGGTTTTTCCCTCGCGCAAGTGGCTCGGATCGCTAGTCGCTCGGCTTGGAATTCTGAGCTACGTGGAGCGATTTGCGCCGTCGGATGTCAGCGCGGATCTCGAGGTGGGCACAATTCCCAAGAAAACACTATCTTGTCGTTTAGTGGACGTGGCGTAATCTGGACCGTCCATCATCTCAGGCACGATTTTTGCAATGATCCAATGGTTGAAGACGCTCGGCGGTGTTTTTCTTCACTTTCGAGGGTCGGATTGGCACTTGCTCGGAATCCGAGCGAAATGGCTCAGTTTTTCCGTTGTGCGAGTGGCTCGGATCGCTAGTCGCTCGGCTCGAAATTTCGAGCGACGTGGAGCGATCTGGACCGTCGGATCTTGGTGCGAATCTCGTGGTAAACACAGTTCCCAAGAAAACACTATCTTTTCGTGTAGTGGTGCTGGCACGATCTGGGCCGTCTGATCGAAATCTTACGCGAATTTTGAGGAGAAAGTCATTTTCCTCCAATTCGTAGCTCGGATTGGCACTTGCTCGGAATTCGAGCTATCCTCTTGAATGTTGAGGTCGGATCGCCTGTCGCTCGGATTTTGGTTCCGAGGGACGTGGGGCGATCCTAGCCGTTGGATGATGGCACAGATCTCGATGCTGGCTCAGTTCCCAAGAAAACACTATCTTGTCGTGTAGTGGCGTTGGCATGATCTGGGCCGTCCGATCGAAATCTTACGCGAATTTTGAGGAGAAAGTCGTTTTTCTCCAATTCGTAGCTTGGATTGGCACTTGCTCAGAATCCGAGCTATCCTCTTGAATGTTGAGGTCGGATCGCCTGTCGCTCGAATTTTGGTTTCGAGGGACGTGGGGCGATCCTAGCCGTTAAATGATGGCACAGATCTCGATGCTGGCTCAGTTCCCAAGAAAACACTATCTTGTCGTGTAGTGGCACTGGCATGATCTGGGCCGTCCGATCAAAATCTTACGCGAATTTTGAGGAGAAATTCGTTTTTCTCCAATTCGTAGCTCGGATTGGCACTTGCTCGGCGTCCGAGCGAAGTGGCTCGGGTCACTAGTTGCTCGGGTCAGAATTCCGAGCTATCGTCTTTGTTGTGGAGGTCGGATTTTGGTTCCGAGGCACCGAGCGATTTTACTTGGATCGAAACGTCGCTTCCATTGTCAATAGTTGTGGCTCTTCATTGCTTAGCCATTTGGGCTTTTGTAATGCTTCAAGGGAGGCCCAAGAGTTGCGCCCTTACGTTACAAAGCCCAAGAGGCATCATTTTTACTATAAGTTTTCACCCCCTCAACACTTTACCTCATTTCTCACTTTCACTTTCTCACTCTTGGTTTTTACTCTTTAGCGAAGTTTTTAGCTCTTGAGCGGCGCTGCTAGCTGTCGTGGCGAGGCATTTTAGGCTCGGGCGATCTTTTCCGGCCGTTCTAGTCACTTCAAGGTCAGTCCCCCTCCTCATCTTTGTAAAAATAGTTAAGTTTTCTTCCATGGATGAGACCCCCTCCTCGGACCTAGGCGTCAGCCGACCGGTCAGGTCTAGCAAGGGTAAAGGGAAGGAGGTCGTGGAGCTGATCGAAGAGACAATGGTCAGGCCCAATACAGACGAGGAGGTTGCCGAGCCTCTCCAGGAGGTAGTGGTCCAATCTAGCAAGGGCAAGGGTGTGGAAACAATAATTGAGCACCTGAAGACTGTAGGGGAGTTGGGCCGGCTTCCGAGCATTCTATCGAGTGTGGGCGGTGTGCAGAGCTACTTCGGAGATCTATTGGAGAAGGTGACGTAGGGCACCGCCAAGTCGATCGAGGAGAACGAGCCGAGGGAAATTTCTGAGGTGGATCAGATCTCTTCGGTCCTGACCGAGGCGGGTTTGCATCGGATCCGGAGTGGGTTCCGAATCCCCGCGGAGTACGGGCTCCTTCTCCCCGGCCCCGGCTTCCGAGCATGCACCTCGTCCTCGGTCGATACGTGCGTTTTTCCCGCCGACTCTCTGAATGCCGGACTTTGGCTACCTCTGCACCCTTTCGTGATCGAGGTGCTGCAGTGGTACATCTTGTGTCCGGCTCAGCTAATGCCGAACACATGGCGGCACGTTATGGCATTTGTTCTTCAATGCCAGGAGGTCGGCGCTCTGCCCAACATGTTCATCCTTCGGAGTCTCTACCGTCCTTGCCAACCAAACAAAAATGAGCAGAGGTACTACCTCTCGCCGAGGAAGGGTGTGAAGCTGATCGAGAACCCAGACTCGATCAAGCATTGGAAAGAGAAGTACTTTCTCGTCTGAGCTCCCGAGCCATGGGTGATCCCGACGGTGTGTTCGAGGGACGACCTTCCAAAGCGGGCGAAGAAAGAGCCCGTGCTCAGCAACGAGGAGGCAGGAATCGTGGAGAAGTTGCTCGGGCTTCCGACCCTTAGTTGGAAAGACATCACCGAGGAGGCATTATTCTGAGGGGGTCTCAGTCCGATCGGCCCTAGTACGCTTCTCCTATTCTTGTTTTGTCTTGAGGTTTGGAAAATTTTTCTAACTTTTTTCACTCGGTTTGTGCAGAATCTCCTGGCATGGACTACAAAGGTCTAATGGCTAAGGCCCGAGCGGCTAAGGAGCAGGAGGTGAGGAAGAGAAAGAGGACCGTATTCGGGCCTCAAGGCGGCCGAGCGCCCAAGATCCCCACGGTCTCTCCGACCCTCGAGCGGCAGGTTGTCGAGGCTCCTCTGGTGGAGCCCGATCAAGGCCTCGTGGTGTCGTCCGCCCCACCTACCTCGGATGCGCCGACCCCAACGGCGCGAATAGATTCCCTAGGGTCTTCCGGCGGAGCGTTCAATCATTAGCGTGGTGCTGGCTCTCGACGTTCTGCCCCTCATTGCCGAGGCGGAGGCAATTCTGACCGAGCAGCACAAGTGCATCTTCGTCCCTGACTGGCGCGTGATGAAGGTCGACGGGTTCTTAGGGGACGGTAATATTGCATGCAAGCGGTGAAGCACCTGCCGACCCCAAGAGACCGAGCGGCACTCAAGGCGGACAAAGTTGGTGACGCCGCGATGCAGATTGCTCGGAACACCATGTCGGTAAGTGGTAGAGGACTTTCTTCAAAATTTTTCTAAGTTCTTGTGCTCGTGCTTGATTGCTTCTTGTATGGCTTGTAGACCCTCTGCCACTTCAATTATCTGCTCGAGGAGTTCGCGAGCAAGGAAAAGGAGATGACCGTTCTGAACGATCGGAAACGGTCGGAGCGGTCTAAGGCGGTGAAGCAGCTGGAGGCCGAACAGTTTCGTTCCGCTTTGGTCGAGGCCGAAGTTGCCGACCTGAAGGCTCAGCTCGCCGAGGCGCTGAGGAGCTCAGCCGTCGAGGCCTCCAAGGTCGAGACCCTAGAAAAGAAGCCGACTCGACTCGAAGGGGAGCTGTCTAAGGCCCTGAAGGCGTCAGAGGAGGTCGTGAGCGATCACGCATCGAAGGTGGCGGCCGCAGAGAAGGCAGTTCGGGACGAGGCCGAGGCTCACATGTTGACCAACATGGAGGAAGCGTACGGCCGAGCGCTGAAGCATATCGTCGCTCAGAACCCCGGATTCGACGTCTCGTCCTACTACTTCTACGACCCCGTAGAGGGTGAGGAGGAGTTGCCCTTGGCCGAGATCGCTCTGAGGCCGGAGGGCGAAGACTCCGAAGGCGAGGGTGGTGCCGAGGGTGCGATTGTAGCTATGCCGAGCGATGATGAGGTCAACCCCTGACTTTGTCGCCTCTTCTTATTTTCTTGTTCTTTTTTTTTCTTTTTTCTTTTGTAATGCCTAACTGCGGACTGGCCACCGCTTTTTGTAGCTCTTGGACTTTTAATGAAATGGTTTCTTTTTGGCTGAATATTACAAAGTTTCGCAAAGTTGTTCAACTCTTTTTGCTCTGATTGTGTCTTTAAGTATTGAAGACTTCTTTTAATATTCCTCAACTTTTTAGGTCGAGTTGGGCCCGATCACTGAGGTCTCCCATCTTCGTACTGAGCTGAAGAAAACGAAGCGGGCTTTGTCTCGCAGTCAGGATAAAGCGTTTTACGACTTCTTGAAATTGGAGGATATCAAAGTAACTGCGAGAGGGTATTTTCTCGAGTTGAGGGAACTGCGGAAGCAACCTTGACAGACTCGTCTCGAAGGCGAGAAAGAGTTGCTCCGTAAGGATCTCTTCGATGTCGACCAAAAGAATAGTGAACTACTGGCGGAGGTTCGTCATTTAGAGGTAACGGTGAAAGAACATTCGGCGGAGGAAGAGGAATTAGCTTTGAGGGTGGGGAAGTTGATGTCCGAGCACGATGAGTTGACGGCCAGAATTGACAAACTGAGGAGGATCACCATCGACAGGGGTATCGAAGTGACTCATTTCCGTCGTATTGTGGCCGACAGTACTAACGTTGCAGGCTCGTCTAGACTTCCTCGTCTCAAAGTATCGGCAGAGGGCGAGATTTTGAGAGATAGGATCGTCGAACTAGAGGAGGAGATTGCATCGCTGAAACCTCAACCCGTAAGGATCAATGTTCGCAGTACATCGTGCACTCGCGAAGAGAGCGAAAGAGGTATCTCGTTCTACGAACTTGCGACTCGTTCGCCTGCCATTAGGCGGAGCCCAGCTGATGTTCAGAGTGGTGTAGCTGTTTCGTCTAGTGGCGCCTCGGTTGGGGCCACAGCTAGAATTAGCGGCGAAGGGGGTTCTCGCTTTGCTGGTTTAGAGTCGAGCTTAGAGGTAAGGCGACGCCGGCCTCGTGTGTCTTTGAACCGAAGCGTTCCCCTTCCAAAGAAGCGCTAAACAAGTTATTTTATGCTCTTCAAGTTATTGTAAAAATCCGTTGTAGTATCAGCCTTAAAATCCATTGTAGTGTCAGCCTTGTCCGGGCTCTTAATAAAAAAGTTTGTTTTGCTTCTGATGTTCGAATGTTGCGTTGGCTGGTATTAGTTTAAGTATTACTCCTCCAACTTTTGACCACTACTCAAAATCAGAAGCAAATCTTCCTTCTTATGTGTGAACCACTTTTGGCCTACTTAACAGCGACAGAGAAGTTGAGTCGAGCCAAGTGTTGGACTCCGAACTCGTCGTTAGAGTTGTTCAACAGTTGTGGGAGCAATTCCGAATGGCGAACCCCTTCTAGCCCGCTTAAGAGCGAGCTTAGGAAGAGGATTCGAGCCAAGTGTTGGACTCCGAACTCGTCGTTAGAGTTTGTTCAACAGTTGTGGGAGCAATTCCGAATGGCAAACCCCTTCTAGCCCGCTTAAGAGAGAGCTTGCGAAGAGGAGTCGAGCCAAGTGTTGGACTCCGAACTCGTCATTAGAGTTTGTTCAACAGTTGTGAGAGCAATTCCGAATGGCGAACAACTCCTAGCCCACTTAAGAGCGAGCTTGCGGAGTAGAATCGAACCAAGTGTTGGACTCCGAACTCATCGTTAGAGTTTGTTCAACGGTTGTGGGAGCAATCCCGAATGGCGAACCACTCCTAGCTCGCTTAAGAGCGAGCTTGCAGAGCAGAATCGAACCAAGTGTTGGACTCTGAACTCGTCGTTATGGTGAAGAGTAAAGGCAGAGAAGTACAAGCAATTTTACAAGTAAAATATGAAAAAACTTTCTTTATTGATAGCTAATAGTTGGCTGCTTCTAAGTTGCGAGCCGTTATTACATAGGAGAAATAAAGGAAAAAATACAAGTAAAAGGAGAGGAATGGTTCGACATCCCAGAATACTGAGAAAGGCATTAATGCTCTCTCTCTTGGTATTTCAAAAGATGGTCGGCATTCCAAGCCCTGGGGATCTCTCTGCCTTCGAGGTCTTCTAGTCGATATGTCCCGGGCCGAACTACTTTGGTGATCTTGTAGGGTCCCTCCCAATTTGGGGCTAGTTTACTTTTTTGACCAGGAAAAGAGATTGCTAACTTTCTGAGGACCAAGTCCCCTTCTTTGAGGTCGGTAGGACGGACTCTCTTATTGTACGCCAACTCGATCCTCCTCCGATAACCCTGTTGGCGGATTGACGCTCTTTCCCGTAGCTCGTCGACCAAGTCTAAGTTTGCCCGAAGTTCTCTGGCATTCTGTTCTTCTTCGTAGGCAAAAAGGCGAGGAGAAGGTATGCCGACTTCCAGTGGGATCACAGCCTCGGACCCATAGGTGAGGTTGAATGGCGACTCTCCTGTGGGGGTCCGTTTCGTGGTGCGGTAGTTCCACAGCACGTTAGGGAGCTGATCGACCCATAAGCCTTTAGAGCACTTATTCATCCTTTTCTTAATACCCGAGAGGATCTGTCGGTTAGCATTCTCCACTTGACCATTCGACTGTGGATGGAAGACGGAAGAGAAACGTTGTTGGATGGCGAGGTCTTCACATAGAGCTCGGAAGGTAGCTCTGGTAAACTGGGTTCCGTTGTCTGTTATGAGGACTCGAGGGACACCGAATCGGCAGATAACGTTCTTCCAGAAGAACTGAAGTACTTTGTTCTCGGTGATTGTGGCCAAGGGCTCGGCCTCTATTCACTTCGAGAAGTAGTCGATTGCCACGACTAAGAATTTGAGCTGGCAGGGAGCTGGTGGGAATGGCCCTAGTAAATCCATCCCCTACATTGCGAAAGGGATAGGACTTGATATGGAGGTGAGTGGAGCTTGTGGGAGGCGACGGACGTTGGAGTATTTCTGACAAGAGCTGCATTGCCGAACGTGTAGTTCAGCGTCTTGAAGGAGAGTGGGCCAGAAATATCCATAATTCAACACTTTCCGGGCTAGGGATCTGGACCCTGAATGTGCCCCGCCGATGCCTTCGTGGAGTTCTTGCAAGGCGTATTCGGCTTGTTCCGGGGTGAGGCATCTCAAATAAGGCTTGCCGTCTACTTGTGTGAAGGAGCGCTTGTATAGGATGCCCTCGATAAGTGTGTATCGCTCTGCTCGGGTTCTCACTCGGTGAGCTTCTTTAGGGTCTTCGGGGAGGAGCCCATCCCTTAGGAATTCTACCTGGGGTTTCATTCAGTTATCTTGAAGCAGGACAGGTAGCGACTCCATCGAGTCAGAAGTTTCATCTTCTATACTAGGCTTCAGGAGCACCTCAATCAAGACGGTCTGCTCAAGACCTTGGAGGGAGGAGGAGGCTAGCTTGGAGAGGGCATCGGCTTGGGAATTCTCCTCTCGGGGGATTCGCTAGATGAGAGCTTCTTTAAACAGGGCCATGAGATTCCTGACCTTGGCTAGGTACTTAGCCATTCGGTCATCTAGTGCCTCGTACTCGCCTAGGACCTGATTTACGACCAGCTGGGAGTCGCTATAGATCCGGAGGCGCTGCGCCCCGGCATTGCGAGCCATTCTGAGGCCGGCTATGAGTGCCTCATATTCTGCTTCATTGTTAGAGGCCTTGAAGTTGATCCGGAGGGAGTATTGGAGGATGAAATAATCTGGGCCGGCCAGGATGACCCCGGCTCCACTTCCCTCGTTACAAGAAGATCCATCTACGTAAACCGACCAGACAGGCAGTCCCTTCATTGCTTGGCTGACCTCGGGGATGGTACTTTCAACTATGAATTCAGCTAAGGCATGAGCCTTGATCGCGGTCCGAGGCTGATACGTTATATCATGCTGGCTCAGCTCGATAGACTACTTCATAAGGAGACCGGAGGTCTCTGGTTTGTGAAGAACTTGCTTCAGCGGTTGGTCGGTAAGAACGACCACCGAATGGGATTGGAAATATGGGCAGAGCTTTCTTGCGGCCATGACTAAGGCGTACGCCATCTTCTCTATCCTCGGGTAGCGGAGCTCGGCATCCCGAAGTACCTTGCTCACGTAATAAATGGGCCTTTGAGTCCTATCTTCTTCCCTCACGAGGACGGCGCTAAGGGTCTACTCGGAGGTTGCTAAGTAGAGGTAGAGGGTTTCCCCGGGAACAGGTTTGCTGAGGAGAGGAGGATTGACTAGATAAGCCTTCAGCTGATCGAATGAGTCTTGTTGCTGCTGACCCCACTTGAAGCCTTTAGCCCCCCTGAGAGCCTTGAAGAAGGGAAGACATTTCTCCCCTGACTTGGAAAGGAAGCGCCCTATGGCTGCTAGGCGACCCGTTAGCTTCTGAACCTCTTTAACATTCTTTGGGGGAGCCATGTCTAATATGGCTTTGATCTTCTCGGGGTTGGCCTCGATTCCTCTTTGGCTGACCATGAAGCCTAGGAACTTCCCCGACGAGACTCCGAACGCACATTTGTTCGAATTGTGTCTCATATCGTGTTTCCTGAGTATGTCGAACGCCTCTTGCAAATCGGTCACATGATCGGCCCCACGGATGCTCTTCACAAGCACATCGTCGACATACACCTCCATATTTCGGCCGATTTGTGCTTGAAAAACCTTGTTGACGAGGAGTTGATAAGTGTCACCTGCATTCTTCAATCTGAAGGGCATTACTCTGTAGCAGTAGAGGCCCTGATCGGTTACAAAGGAGGTCTTCGGGATATTCGGGGGAAACATACGAATTTGATTGTACCCTGAGAAGGCGTCCATGAAGCTGAGGAGTTCATGGCCCGAAGTGGCGTCAATCAAAGTATCGATACTTGGAAGAGGGAATGGGTCTTTGGGCATGCTTTGTTGAGGTCGGTAAAGTCGATACAAATCCTCCAGGTCCCATTGGACTTCTTCACCATAACTACATTCGAGAGCCATTCGGGATAGTTTACCTCCTGTATGAACCGAGCCTTCAGGAGTTTGTCCACCTCCTCTTTTATAGCTTGCTGGCGCTCGGGAGCGAACTTGCGCCTCTTCTGTTGGACCGGTTTGGGCCCCGGAGCGACGCTAAGGTGGTGGACTAAAAGCTCTTCAGAAATTCCGGGCATGTCTGCGGCCGACCAAGCAAAGAGGTCACAATTCCTTCGGATGCACTGGACTATGTCGGAGCATAGGGCAGATGGGAGGGTCTTGCTAACAAAGAACTTTCGGCTTGGATCCTGCTCAGAGAAGAGCACTTCCTCCAATTCATCCACCGGCTCGGACGTTGGTCAGACAACATCTTGGGGGATTTCACGAGTTCGAGGGAGAGGACTGGACCCAGAGTAGAGGTCATGTAGCATCTGTGGGTCGTTTCCTGATTGCCTTTTACTTTCCCTACTCCTACCCGGGTGGGGAATTTCATCTTGAGGTGATAGGCGGAAGGGACGGCTTCGAGAGCGGCTAAGCCGGGCCAACCCAAAATGACATTGTAGGCTACAGGGACATCCACGACCATAAAGTCCATCGACTCCGTTCGGGTAGTAGGAGTTTTGCCAGCGGTTACGTCCAGGGTGATAACCCCTTCAATAGTCACTGGCACTCTCGTGAACCCATGGAGTGTGTAGCCGGCGGGCTTAAGTCTGTCCCGGGATAGTTTGAGGCCTTTGAAAGCGGCGAGGAAGAGGATGTTAACGGAGCTGCCATTGTCCACTAGGATCCCTTCCACTTTAAAGTTCGCCATATGGAGGTTGATGACGAGTGCATCACAATGGGGCGTTCGGACACCCTCAAGGTCTTCATCTGAGAATGTGACGGGCACTCCGAGGCCTTTAGGAGGAGGTGTGGCGCGGACCGAATTAACTTCCCTAATAAACGCCTTTTGAGAGGAGTTGGAGGAGCCCCCCATTGGGCCTCCATGAATGAGGTGCAGGACACGCTCCTCTTCGAATTCGGGCGTTTCATCGCATTCAGGATGCTTGTTAGCCCCCGAGACGGGGGAGGAAGATCGGCTCGGTCCTTTCTCACGAACTTGGTTAGCTGACCCCTCTGGATGAGGGCTTCTATCTCGTTCTTCAGGGCCCGACAATCATTGGTGTCGTGGCCATGGTCCCGATGATAGCGGCACCATTTCTCTTTATCCCTCTTCTTGCCAGGGGTGTTCATTTTTGGTGCAGGAGGTATCACCCCCTCCTTCTCAACTTTCATGAGAATTGTGGAGATGTTGGCGTTAAGGGGAGTAAACTTTTCAAATCTGGGGGGAGGTCGGCGCTTCCTGCCATTGTCCTTCTGGAGCTTCTTGGCTCCTTCTTCTTCTGTTCCCTTTCCCTTGGACCCGGAGGAAGGCCCCTCAAAGTTGGGGCGGTGCTCAGCTTCCTTGGCCCGAATATACTTTTCGCTCCAGAAGAGGAGGTCAGAGAAGTTATGCGGGGGCTTCTTGGCGAGGGATGAGCAGAGGCTGGAGTTGAGGACATTAGATTGGAATGCTGCTACAGCGACCGACTGGTCGAGGGATGCTATGGACCTGGCTTCCGCTGTGAACCTTTTTACATAGTCTCTTAGCTTCTCACCCTTCTTTTGGTTAAGATAGTGTAGCGAAATGCTGGTCTTCTCAGTTCGGCGGCTACTGACGAAGTGGGTGACGAAAAGGGTCTCAAATTGCTCGAAGGAGAATATCGAGGATGGGGCAAGGCGAGAGTACCATTCTCGATCCAGACCCTTAAGAGTAGCGGGGAAGGTCTTGCACAGCAGAGCATCGGAAGCTTGATGGATGAGCATGAGGGTTTTAAAGCTGTCGATGTGATCGACAGGGTCAGACTCCCCGGAATAAGTCTCGAATTGAGGATGTTTAAAGCCAATTTGTACGGGTGCCTCCATTATGGTTCGGGAAAAAGGAGGTCGACTCGGGCGAAGGGTCCTTCCTCTAAGATCTTCTTCTCTGTCTAACTGACCCAAGCGCCTCTCCATTTCGTGGAGACAGCGGTAGACAGCATCATCCATTCGACGGTAATCAACTGAGCCTCTAGACTCGTCTTCATACGAGGGAGAGCGGGGGCTACGACGACGGTAGCTCCTAGAGCGGCGAGGACTAGGAATGTGCTAGGGGTTGCTAGGAGCTGAGGGAGGAGTTAGGGACCGTCGGTGAGGACTTCGGACCGGAGGAGGAGTGGGAATCCTTGGAGGATTGGTGTTGTTGGGTCGGAGATTGAGAGCTTGTAGGATGGTGGCTTGGAATTGCTGGAACTCGGCACGAGTGATGGGTGCCTCATCGTTCCTTGGATGCTGCCGACCGGCTGGAGAATGGGGTCTTCTCCTGTGGTGCTCGGGGGACTCTCTCCGTCCTCTTTGGGTGGGGGACCTTCTGTAGTCTCGGCGGTGAGGAGATCGCCCATCTGGACATTGTTGGCGGGAGGCTCCCTCTCGGGCCCGCCTCTCATCCAGATGGCGGCGAAGATCCTCATCCTTCTGTCGATTGAGGATGGTATTGCGAAGGTCGGAAATTCGGGGATGGTGGGAGGCCATAGAATCCGTAGAGGCATTGTGTACTGAGACGTGGTCCTGATGGAGAGGTTGCTTCGCGGGTTGGGACGCGAGACCCCTGGACCGGCATTTTAAGGACCGGGGGGATCCTTAGGAGGTTGCTGATTCTGAAGAGGAGGCTGGTCCTATTGGAGAGGGTCCTCTGCTTGAGGAGGAAGTTGCCCCTGCTGCCGAGCGGGTTGGATGGGGACTTCCTATTGCTGATCGACGGGGTTGGGTCCACGGTTGGACCCTCTGGATCTTACTTTCCTAGGAGGCATGGCTGGAGAAGATCTGACCAACGGGAAGAGGGGAGGCTGCTATTCGTTTGATTCCCACAGACGGTGCCAATCTGTTACCGCTAAATCTGGTGTGGGGGCAAACAGATAGTATTTGTGGATTCTTGGAAAACCTGAATAGCAAACCTGGAACCTGTTCCGCCAGAGTTAGACCGTTGACTCCCGCCGTTCACCTGCAAAAAGTATGAGACACCGGGGTTGATCTCGGCGACGCACCCACCGACGCTCAAGTCAGTAATCAGGGAAGATTATGAAAGAGCGCAAATTGGCAAAAGATTGATTACCTCTTAATGGAGATGGATGGGGGGTATTTATAGCCGCCTTTGGGACCTGATTAGGCATGTAATCCCTGTGTTTAGATAAGGAATGTAATCCCTAATCCCCAGTGAAAGGATAGATATGAATCAGGGCTGTTGATTGGGATTAATCAGAAACCCTAATTCTATCCTGGTTGACCGGGTTTGCTGCGGGTTGAAACCCGCACCCAGTTAAGGTGGATCCGTTCGCGGGTTAATGGATCTTCGAGGAGGAGAACCAGTACCCGCTTCAGACCCATTGGTAGGTGAAATTACCATTTTACCCCTAGGCTTTAAGATTCGTTCATGTTTTGGACGGTTCTGATTTAACCCCATTTTTAGCCATATCAGTTGACTATTTATATTTTAGCCTAATTCAAATATATTATTATTATTGGATTATTTTAATAAATTCGTTAAACCCGAATACCACTTTGTTATACAATTTTATTATTATTATTATTATTATTATTATTATTATTATGACTATTATTGTTATTCTTGATTATTTATAAAAATTCATCTACTGAGTTATTTTATTATTTGACTTGATCTATTATTTTCTCGGTGAATTCTAACCCATATTAATTAGTTATTTTAATTAATGTTCAAGCCCAATCTTATATTCTTTATATTTGCATTATTTATTAGTATTGGAAGCCCAACCAATATTATTGGATTTATTATATTTATTTGAAGCCCGAATTCAAATTCAGACTATTATATTATTATTAGGAAGAAGCCCAAGTCTCAACCTAACTCTATATTTTCTATTTAACTATTTTCTACCCATACTATGAAGCCCAAGCCAAACCCATCAATTTAAAACCCAATACCCATACAAACCCACAACTGGACATCTCCCCGTATCTCCTGATTCTTCTCTCACGTTCTCCCACTCTCCCTTCTCACAGCCAATCATCCCCATTATTTCCTCCATAATCCCATTAATCCCTCTCCCTATTAATTAATAATTTAATACCCTTATTAAACATCTCTCTCTCCCCAATTCTCTCTCTCCTACTCACCCTCTCTCTTTCTCTCCCTCTCCTACTATGTTTCTTTGAGAACCCAATAGAGCACCCCCTACTTCTTCTTCTCCTCATCGCCCACCGCATCCCTGCCTCACCATCTTCCACTCACCGTCGAGCCTTGCCGACGGCATCCCTCTACAAAACTCCATCGACATTCACCGTGACCCCCACCATTACCCTACACCACCACCATCCTCGTTGACTTCACCTCGCCATCACAGCAACCCCTTCGATGCCACCTCCTTCATCGCTGCACCACCGCTAGCCCTTGTTGACCTCGCGACCACCACTTGCAGCCCCTACCATTGCCGACCACAGCGCCACCACTACATCCACCGCCTTGTCATTGCCGCACCTTACTGCCAACCACCGCAACTGTCGCCGTAGCCGCAACCGCACAGCCCCCCCCCCCATGCTGCCACTCCTTGTTGTTGTTTTGTTGTTGGCTTTTGCTGTTGGTTGCCGCTGTCTCGTGTTGCTGTTGTGTCTCACTATCGCCACCACCATTGCCGTCTACAGTATCCGGATGCTCCTCTTCTTGGCTGCACTTCGACCACTGAAGTCGGCTTCGCTGTGTGTGCCGCTGTCTCTTGTAGTTACTCATGTCGTTCTTGCTGTTGTCTCGTTGTTGTGTCGCTACACAACACCGTCATCGTCTCACTTGCTGTTGTTGCTGTTGTTGTGGAGCACGTATATTGCACATGTTTCGGTGCACGTAGTGTGCATGTGTTGCCATCGGGATGCTTGTCCCGTTATTCTCTTTTTATCAAAATCGTCACGTGAAAGGCCAGTCTCCTTGAACACAATTGTTATTCTTGTTCAAGAAGTTGTTTGAATTCCGCAAGTAGTTCCATACTTTATCGTATTGTAATTGTTTGGTACCCCTCAAAGGGACTACTACAGGTTCATCGGCGAAACCATGTAGTAGTTCGATTTTCGTGTCATATCATTGCATCAATCCCAAGCTTTCTTTTCCCCGTATGCATGCACTACACGCACATGAACTAGAAATACTCATATATAGGTGTTACAATGATTGAGTATATATCGTTGAACGTGTGGTTGCGACTTGATTTATGGTACTATTGATTTCTCAGGTGGATTTTCAGAATCCATCTTAGTTGCTAATATTAATGGTAGTTCAATTCATGCTATAGGTTTATGCGGGTTGATTTCTTGTTGATCACATACGAATTAGGTTTTCTATTGTTTTGCCGATTGTTCCGTATTGCAATAAGTTTTTGGCCATTTTGCGGTTAAAATCAATTAAAACTATATTAAAAGAAATTGTAGCCTCATGATCTACTTTCCAGAACATTCAACGGATTTAGATTCCGACTTATAACTTGAAAGTTATCACATCTTTTGTATTGCTAACTTTTGATTTCGAGAATTGTTGTTTAGTAACACACTGACACGATTTATAATTTAAATATGATGTTAACAGTATAATTTGCACATGAAATTACCAGGAACTTGTTGGACATGTTTAGGGTTCACTTTTCAATTGTCATAAGATTATATATTGAATTTACAGTCCCGTTATGCATGCAAAAATATTAACCCTAGGTTACTACCAAAACGCTTAACCTGTAAAGAATAGGCTAATTGACCTAGCTGCAGTTAGAATCACTTAGAACTTGAAAAATACAAGTTGTAGCTCTTTGAATCTGAAATCTAGATCAACAGACGGTTTCGCTATCCAACTCTCGAATAGCGCAATATTCAGATTGTACCACTATACTATCGTGTATCCAGATTCACTGCTTTATAAAGACATCATTATGTTTAATTAATTGAAACAGTAAGTTGAATTAAGAGTATAGGCTTGAGATTAATTGTATTATTGCTAAACCCTATTGAGAACTAGATTCTAAGTTTTATCAGACATTTAAATAACATTTTGATCAACTTTTATATACAAAACTCGATCCTAACTGCCTGAACATGAAACCAGTAAAGAATGAAGTTTTACCCCTAGTTTCTGTAATTTTAATATGTCGTGTGTATATGCATTGGAACCGGTAGGAAGTCTAGTTTCTAGAACTCTTGACAGATCCTGATTTGCTTGCCCGTAGCAATGGAAAAATCTGTTTTTGTAGAGCAATGTCTTGCTGTCCAGGAATTGCATTCTCCATGTTGATTGTAAATTGTTTAAACCTTGCATTGCACCGCATATTGTTCATTGTACAATCCTTGAAACATCGTTCATATCATTTCTATATAGTTATTCCATTGATTGCATGTTCATGTTCATATTAATAAATTAATAACAAGCTGGGTATAAGAGTCGAGTTGGTAGTGAACAATCAGGGACTGTACTCGGATGAGGGGCGTGTGTTTTCCTATATTGTTATCTTGTGATATTGTGTTCTTGTGATCTTGTGTTCTTGTGATCTCGTAGCATCTTGTGGATAAAATCTTGTCATGGATGGTGGACTGTGGATTCTTGTTATTGTTATTGTGCCAGTACATGATTTGTAGAGTTCACCACTTTAGCTTAAACATTCACTGCTTTTATGCACCAAACCTGTGGTATGGGACACAGTACTATGTGCATTAAATCAGATAATAAAACTTGATAAACCTAGGATTGACACTGCATTGATCTCAATTATTGTTATTGTAACCCATGTTTCCCATTTTCTTGTATTTTGGATGTATTTTCTTTTTTTGAGTATTTATTCATATTGTATTCTCCTACTCCTTTTGAACCATGCATTTGATCTTCATTCTCAATATATTCATCTATTTGTTTTGTCGCCTTTAATTTGATCTTCTTTATTCAATTGTCTGCCTATTATTTCGTCTCTGTTTTATCGGGCTATTATTTTTTATCCTCATTATTTAATTGTTCATGTCCTATTTTATATATTATTATATTATTATTATTATTGTTATTATTATTATATTATTTATTTTTGTTCCTATCTCATTATTGGATCATCCTATATTTATTGGATCTTTAAATCCACTACCCATTCACCCATTGCACCCGTTACCCCATATTAACCCTAATATCTATGTATATATATATACTCCACTATTATATTTTCCCAAAACCCTAACCACAGCCGCTGTTTACTTTTATCTTCATCCCCTACCTCCTTCAAACCATCTCCCGACCTCTCTTTCCCTCATCCCTGTGCACCCCCCGTCTCGATCCTCCACCCTTTGACTACAGCGCCACCCTGCCTCCCCCCTATGCTGCTCAACCCCAACCAGCAGTGCCCTACCTCTCTTCTCCTCCTCGTGACGCAGCAGCAGCCGGCGCTGCTCCCTATCCCTGTCTCCCCGTCCTGACGTCAGCCAGCAGCGCAGCTACCCTACGTTGTCTTCTCCCGGTGCCGCGACAGCCCTACAGCTCTCCTCCTCTTGCTCTTCCCCGACACCAGGCACAGCAACGACAGCAGCCCAATCAGCCGTTGTCGCGCTGACCGTCGCTAACTTGCCGTCACCAATGCCCCCGATTGTCTCTCTCTCCCTCCTTGTGTTGCACGTGCGTGGGATTGCACGTATTATTGTGTTCGTTGCCCGAGAAACCGTTCCCATCATTCTCTCTTTAGCATCGTTTTCATCGTCAATTTCAAGGCAAGTAACTTGTACTCTTTTTATTGCAGATACAAGTACTAAATACCCTCTATAGTGTAATTGTTTCAAGATCCATTCTAATGAAACCCTTGTTAGATCTTGTCTCCATTTGTTGATCCAACCGTAGTCGTCCTTGTCTCACTCATGACATGAAATAACTTAGAAATAATCAATTCCTGTTGCATGTATGTATGTTGTTCGTGACCCATGATATGGGATGTGAATCTTGCATGCTTGAAGTATTAGTCGTAGTATTTTTGTTGTAGACTTGATAAATATCCTATACCATGTTGCTTGGACATCTACTATACCATGCCTATTTTATTTTGATTTGGAATTGTTGCACATGAACTAGTCGATTTAATGCATAAGAGAATTTCTGTTTTTGCTGCTGTCCCGTTTTTGTTCATTATTTTAGACCCTGTTGAGGTTAGTGAATGAAAATTATTTGTGAATATGAATCATAGATATTGTTGTCTATTTTCCAGAATTTCTAACAGAGCTCAGTTTTGATTTGTGAGTTGCAAGTTATTATTGTTTTACTATAGAGGTGTAGAAAATTCCAGATTTGGTTTTATGTGGATTCTGTAGAATTATTTATTTTAATACTGATGTTAAGGATAAGATTTTGATCTAATATTTTTCTGGGTATAACTATACTTGATTGGGATTAACCCCAAATTTTTGTAGATTTATTCTATGACTTTTACCAACAATTCTATGCTTGCAAACAACTACTATACTGCCAGAATTTTCATGTTGTTCGGTAAAGAACCTTAATTTCAACCTGATTCTAGTTGCTGTTGATAAAACTTTGTGAATATGAAATGTAGCCTTTGTATCTATTTTATAACCCTTTTGACGGATTTAGATTTCGAGTTATACTTTGGAATCTATCGTGTTTTAGTACTGCCGTGTTTGAGGTTTCAGATTTACAAACTTGCTGTATCGTGTTGTTTTCTAATTTTATTTAACTATACTATCTATGTTGGAATATTATAAAATTATATTTGCTGATACTAGACATACTAGGAAATACCCCAGATTTTTCTTGGATTTAATCAATAAGTTTTTATGTCGTTTTCCTGTTTATGAGCACAACCTTGTGATTTTTGGCTGAACACATTTTCTGTATATAATTCTGTTTTGAGCCATGTTTCTGTAATTATTATATGACTTATATATATGTGCTGGATTCTTCTGAGAGTCTATTTTCTAGATTTTCTGATGGATCCAGATATGCATGTCTGTGGCAACGGGAATCTCAGATTTGGTGCAGTAGTGTCTTGCTATCCAGAACTTAAAGTTTCGTTGTCCTAGTATTTTACGAGTTGTCTATCACCTGTGCATGTTTATGTTCCGACCTGAACTTGTCCCTTATCTTTGCCATGTTATTCTTGCTCTGTTTTGTGCACGTATATGCCTGTTTGATAATAATAACAAGTAACTAGGTCGGGGTTACGAGAAAGACCTTAGTAGTGGACAATATAGGTATGTGTACTCAGAAGGGGGCCGTGTTTCCCATTATATGATGCCATAATTTCGTGATTACATGATTCATGCCTGTTATTACTACCTGATTATATGATGCCATGATTCGTGATTACATGATTCATGCATGTTATTACTACCTGATTATATGATGCCTTGATTTCATGACTACATGATTCATGCTTGTTCCTGATTACATGATGCTGCAATTTCACGATTTCGTGATTCGTGCCTGTTACCTGTTACATAAAGCCTGAGTACACGGCCCTATAGAAACCCACCACTAGATCTAAACGTAAATTGCATGTAAGTAGCAACCATGTGGTAAAATTTGGGACGCATGAAGTGCTACCTAGATAGAATTAAATACAAGACATGAGAATAACATGATCACCTGCATATTCCTGTTACATGTTTACCCGTACATGCTACCTGACACCTGTTACATGTTTACTTGCTCTCATGATACCTATTACCTGTCCCATGTCACATGCACCTATTATCTCATCACATCACTTGATCATGTTCCTGTTTTATGTTAGCCATTCTGTCACATGTATTCCATGTTTAATATGTACTTGCTTCCGCTGTTACTCTATATTTGTTTATCTTTTACTGTACTTGTTGCCTGCACTACAAGCGGCCCGTAACATGCATTGACGAGTATTTTGTTTCTTCTTTCTTTTTCCTGCAGTTTGTTAAATTGCATATTATGGTGATGAGCTGCCCGATGGAGTAGGTGATCAAAGATTCTAGTTGGCTGGAGTTCTTGCTATATCTATTTATTTCTTGTTGCTTATCTTGAATAATTGTAACTTGTTACATGGATATTTATATTGGGCTTTTTGTTCCAGACTTGATTATTTGAAATTCAGTATTCTTGCTTCTTGTTTTGAGTAATCTTGTTGACTATATTAATTGAGTTATGCATGTGTGGTTTTTTCTCCTTATTTATTTCCTATTTATTCCTGTGAAATGTTGAAAAGATTCTTACAGCTTATGTGGTGAAAGCCATTCGCTGAACTTAGTCGCGTATCCGTATTCCGTATTCCTTTTTAGGAAGCAGGGCATGACAGTTACCAACTTGAATATTGTTACGTGTTAAATTGTTGACCATAGTCTTTGCCTGGCTATTAACATTGTTTATTGACAATTGATATAGTTCTAGTTCTTTGTTCCTTGATATTGCATAACCCGTTTATTGTTCCTTGCTTGTTGCTACTTGCTATCTGTGACTTGCTCTAATGGACATTTCCACTCTAGACTATGAACTCGCATGTACACAGAAGAACTGCCCGAAGGACTTAGTGAACAGACCTTTTAGAGATGGGAGGTAGATTACTGGCCCGCAATAATTGCCTTGTTCTTGTCATTTAAAATTCCAGCTTCATCGTTGTTGTCATACTTTGTACCTCGGGCTTTGTTGACCCGAAGTTTGTTCTTTCTAGTTGTTGGTTATTGTTGAGAAATTTCATGAAGTATCTATGTTATGTGATTTCTTTTTAAGCATGCGTGGTTGTATTTGTTTTGCATATTGTAGTTAAATATTATAGCTTATGAATGATGCAAATTATTCGTTGGCCCTTGGTTACGCACTCATATTCTCGTATTTTCGGAAGCGGGGCGTGACACAATGAGAACACCCACCTTAAAAAGAGAATTCCTAGTAGAAGAAGCTCCTAGAAAAGAGCTCCAAACTTCTCCAAAAAAATTCGCAAGCCTTCCTCTCCTCCTTGGATTCTCGAAAGCACTCCTTCCTGTCCCTATATGGCTGAAATGAGAGGGTATTTATAGGGTGAAATAGTGAGTGGTTATGTTAACTCACCACTTCCTAAAAGAGCTGCCCACTCACACACTAACTCACCCATTCTCCCCATCTCTCTCATTTGCCGGCCACAACTTGGAGGGAGAGCACTTGCACGTGCACCTTATGTTTGTGTACACTTCATCATACAAGTTTATTATTAGTTTTAACTTAAATTAGGTATGTATGTTACACATTGTGTTATGTACTAGTTTATCTAAAATTTTAAATAAGAGTTCATGCACGTTGAATGCACACAAAAATTATGGGCTTTAATTTATAA
This sequence comes from Hemerocallis citrina, assembly GCA_017893485.1. Lineage (NCBI taxonomy): Eukaryota > Viridiplantae > Streptophyta > Magnoliopsida > Asparagales > Asphodelaceae > Hemerocallis > Hemerocallis citrina. Next base: position 125,723,211 of record CM030360.1, read on the forward strand.
TAGTTTTAATGTGTTACAAAATATAGATTTAAATCTAGTTGAAAAATAAACCACACATTTGTGACTTGTAAAATGAGAGGAAAATTTTCATCTCTCAAGAGAATTTCATTAATCGACACATGCACCAAATTACGTGCAAAGTACGTGCGAAAGAAAATATTAAAAATAAATTTTTTCGGGATGTTAATGAGTACATTACCCTAGGAATAAATTCTACAACATGAATACTCAAAAAGAGTGCATGAACATGAACACTCATTGACAGACCTAGGGCATCAACACATTCTAGACGAGGTGGAAATTTGACCAAAACATTCACTGGCTATCATTCATGCAGGTTAATCATCCAGTTATCCAGTTATTTCCTAGATCATAAAGATCAGACTTAACCTATTAACCCAAGACACCGATGCCCCGATCTCCATCGTTCGCCACCACCTCTGACTTGGATCTTATCCAATATTCCGGCCCGCGATCGACCATCTCTTGGTAACCGATCTGACGGCGCCCAAGTGAAAATCACAATTTTCGAGGCGGAAAAGTCACTTCAATACTTGTCTACTAGGTTGATGGCCCTAGGGTATCAACAAACCCTAGACAAACTATAAGCTATACATACGATAAATCAATCGTATAATTTATTCTCCCAACTCACCCATATGTCCACCATGAGTTATAAGCACAAGAATCACATCCAAGTCCAGTTTGAAGAGCCTACAAGGGAAAAATATTCAAATATCTCAAATCAACCCGCAGCCGTCATGCTGCAACACTCTTGAAAATTCCATAACAAATCATCTACTAACTTAAATTCGATGATTCCAGATCATATAGCAAGGTATAATCCTCTACTTCACTTCTCTAGTTGACGACTATCTCAAATTATGCCAACTAGGGCTAGAAAAAAAAACCTTTAGCTATCACCTTATAATAATCCGATCATACAGCTGCTGCACCTTGCCAAATTCATAACAAATCACCCTCTTACTGGAATCACATGATCCTGGGTTCTATAGAAAACTATGAGTGTCTGCTACAACTCTTCAGTGGATCACTTCCTCAAATTCAGCTATTAAAGTGCTATAGAACTCCAATGTCCATCAGGTGTGCACTTCTCAACCTGCAGCTCTCACCTTATCAATCAAGCTATAATGAACAATTGTTTAATCCTTCAAACTTCGTCAATAATATTCATCTTTTGGGAAATCATAGTAGACATACAAAACTACATTATCCCAAAATTTTTGCTCCTAACTCATAACAATCTAGGATATATGAATTTTTAAATATCGAGTAAAAATCAGCCAATATAACCAGACTGCAGCTCAAACTTTTTCGTTGTCCTGTTTTGCATTGATCAAATGAGGTACCAAATATTCTCCAAACATTCTCAAATTTTGCAGAGTATAACTAGACATGTAGAGAACAACATTCTAAAATTTCAGCTACTAAATCCAAATATTCAACTAGTTATGAATTTTTGAACATCTGTCAAAAATCAGCCAGGACAGTCACAAAGACAGCAGCTCCCCTACTTGCTGCACTATTTTGAATTGATCAAACAGGGTACTATATCTCTTCCAAAAATTCTCAAATTCTGCACACTAGTAGTAGACATATACAAGATGCTACATTTCAAATTTCATCTCAAAATTTCATACCAATTGAGAATTTTGAATTTTCACACATTGATCAAAACTCAGCCTCTTATACCCATTCTGTAGTTTACCCTTTTTGCTGCGTTGTTTTGGACCGATCAAATAGGGTATTTACTCTTCTCCAAAATTGTCAAATTATGCACATTAGTAATAGACATATACAAGATGCTACATATAAATTTTCATCTCACAATCCCAACCATTTGAGAGATATGAATTTTCAAAGTTCGCACTTTTATCCAAACAGATGCAGTTTTCTGCTGCTACCCACTCGACGATAAAATCTTGTAAAAATAGTAAACAATTTTTAAAAATTCCGAAATTTGGAATATATGTTACTGACATATAAAACTAGTTCCATTTCAAATTTAAACTCAAGATTCCTTATAGAACTCTAGATATCAAATTTTGAACTCGAGCACGCTGTTTTCCAAGATAGCAGCCACTCTTTTTCATTGTTTTCAGATTTCAATTTCTTTAACCCCTCAAATAAATTTCAAATTTTATGAAATAATTCTAGCCTGCTAATAACATCATCACGGTCCTCCAGTAAAAATTTGGAGTCGAAAACCCAAATTATCATCGAGTTAGAAATTCTCTAACATACACTAGTCATTAAGCTCTAATATTGCCAACTTCCACTCTACATCAATTTTGCTAGCCTTCAAGCATTAAAATATTTCAAGCATTGAAGCAAACACCATCCAAGCCTTCAAGCAACATTATAATTCATAAATAAAATTTAACATAAATAATGTTTAGAAAACACCCACTACTCGATTGAAGAATCTTCAAGCTCTTGCTTTGCTCTTTCCTCCTTGTGCAATTCTTCACTTTCACCTCCTCCTCCTAGAGCTCCATGTACCTACAAAATAATTGAAGCATCTTTCTTTCTTTCTTTTCCCACTTTCTTTTGCTTTTGAGTAATGAAGAAGTGGAAGAAGATAAAGTAGAGGATGGTTTTCATGAGTGAAATGAGATGAGATTGAGAGGAGAAGATATGAGATTGGAGATAGGAATGGGGGATAGAGCTAGGGCCGGCCAAAATGAGGATTGGGGGGGGGGGGGGGGGGGACTTGCCGGCCAATGTTTGGGGAAGGGATGAGGTGGAGGGGTTTTGGGCGAAGCCACTAAATTTCCTAGAAGCTTCCATCAAACACACATGGAGAAATTGCTTTGTAGCTTCTTGGATGATTCCTAGCCATAGGATTTCATCTAGATCAGGGGAGGACATGAGAGTTTTGATTTGGTGTGAGGCTTCTACATCCCTACTATAGTGTGTGTGTGTGTGTGTGTGTGTGTGTGTGTGTGTGTGTGTGTGTGTGTGTGTATATATAATAAATTACAAAAAATGCTATCAAGTGGCTCACATTCAATCTCCCCCAAAATCAATGGCTCAAATCTAACCTCACAAAACATATTTTCCCGCCCAAAATTTCAAACCCCACAAATTCAAACCTACTCACACACACACTCTCCCCCCCCCAAGGAAAACCCCTTCTCAATCCATAACCCTAATTCCAATCACCCAAACCCCAACCCACCATCCTCGCCGCCCCCACCGGCCGCCACTTCCACCACCACTACTCGCTCGGTCGCGAGCTCGGCCGCGGCGAGTTCGGCGTCACCTACCTTGCCATCGACGTCGAAGACTCCTCCCTCCTCTTCGCATGCAAGTCCATTTCAAAATCCAACCTCTGAACCCCGATCAACGTCGATGATGTCAGACGCGAGGTCGACATCATGCGCTCTCTACCGCCGAATCCGAATAGCCTGACTTTGAAGGATACGTTTGAGGATGACAAGGCGGTGCAATTGGTGATGGAGCTCTGTGAGAGCGGGGAGCTGTTTGTGCAGAGCGGGCATTACACGGAGAGGGCGGCCACCTGTGGTGACGAAGACGATCGTCGAAGTTGTGCAGGTGAGGGGCTATTTTTTTTTATTCCAATTAGGGTTTGGGTTAAAGATTTGATTTTGATAGGAAGTTGTGAAGTGAAGGTTGAGGCTTTCGAGGTTCTTGAGTTGGGGTTTAGGTTAAAATTTTGATTTTGATGGGGGGTTTGTGTTAAAAAATTTATTTTGGTGGTGGCTTGAGATTGTGTTGTTTAGATATCTTATTATTAGCTTATGATTTTATTTTGATGGTGGTCTGATGTTTAGATGTGCCATATGCATGGAGTGATGCATAGGGACTTGAAGCCGAAGATGTAATATCCCGGACGGATATTAACTCATAGAAATTACTATTTTATTATTATTTTATTATTATCTTATTTTAATTCCAAAGTCAGATCATTTTGGTGATTTTTCGCCGGGTTGCCCACAAACAGTGTCTACGCGCATCTATCGGTCGGTGCGCATCCGAAGCGCATCAAATTGATAGCGCAACCCTCCGAATTAATAATAAAATTTATTTTATTATTATTTTCAAAGTTAAACTATTTTATGAAAATTTTATGAGGATTTTTAGTATACACATACATGTACACATACATACAAATTGTATGGTACTTAGTACATCATACAAGTATGTAGTATATACTTTTGGTCAATATACTCATTCTTGTCATGGCTACTTAATTAGAAGGTTAGGGTTGATTAAGAGGTTTAAAAGAAGGATTGTATGCATGAGAAGAGCTAAAAACCCTTCTAGAAGCCTTATCCCTCCACCTCACCAAGTCTACACCATACCCCTCCCCCCCCCTAGAGTATGGCCGGCCACCTCCTTGGGGTTCTTGTGCAATGAGGTGCACTTACCACCTCCTAGTCTCTCCTATAAACACCCCCTCATTCTCCTCCTTCTCTCATTTTAGAAAACAAAAGAAAGAAAGAAGGAAAGAAAGAAAGGAAAAGAAAGAGAGGTCTCATACTAACAAAAGAGAGTTTTTACTGTAGGGTTTTCCTAGAAGATTCTAAAAGCTAGGGGAAGGAGAAGGCTAGCAAGCAAGTCCTTCCAATAGAAAATAAGGTGGGGGTTTCTTCATGCTTGTTTGGTTGTTTGTTTGTTGTTTGTTTGTTTGTTTTGTTGCTTGACTTCTTCTTCTCATCCTCTTGTTTTGTTTTCTTTGGGTTTTGATGGGTGTGTTGTTGTGTGTGAATGTAGTAATAAGTAAAAGAGAAAAAGTAGTAGTAGTGACTACTAACACATAAAGATCACACCTTTATTATAGTAGTTGTTGTTATGTTTATTGATTGGACTAAAATTCACATATGGCATATAATCTTGAACATACAACCGATTGAGGGTTGTAGGACTTGTAGGAATTGGCATATGAACATTTTTACAACCATTGTTGGTTGTAGGACTTTATGAACTTGGACTAATAATAATAAGCATATGTTTGTTGTAATTTTCTTTATTGAATAAAAAGATCTTTCTTTTTTTTATTAATCACTAGTTGTAGATTAAAAAGATCTTTTCTTTTTATTAATCACTAGTTGTAGATTAAAAAGATCTTTTCTTTTTATTAATCACTAGTAGTAGATTAAAAAGATCTTTTCTTTTTATTAATCACTAGTGGTAGATTAAAAAGATCTTTTCTTTTTATTAATCACTAGTTGTAGATTAAAAAGATCTTTTCTTTTTATTAATCACTAGTAGTAGATTACAAAGATCTTTTCTTTTTATTAATCACTAGTTAAAGAAATATTAAAAAGATCTTTTCTTTTTAATCACTAGTTGTAGCTATTAAAAAGACCTTTCTTTTAATCACTAGTTGTGGAAATATTAAAAAGATCTTTCCTTTTTAATCACTAGTTGTAGAAATAATAAAAAGAGATCTTTTCTTTCATATTTACTAGTTGTAAAGTAAAATAAAATAAAAATGATCTTTCTTTTATCACTAGTAATAATAAAGACTAGTAAGCAACTAAGTAGTAGCATGCTAAAAAAAAATAAAGTAGTAATAGTATGTTGATTAATAAGGTAGTAATAGTATGGTTGGTTAAATAAAGTAGTAGTATGTTGATTAAAGGAAGAAGTGGTAGTAAGTAATTATAGATATTTTATGTCCATAAAGTAGTAGTAGTAGTAAGTTGTATGTTGTGTTCTTGATAAGAATGTTGTAGGATTGTTTCTAAAAATATCCTACCATGCTTTATGTTTAGAATGTTGTAGGATTGTTTCTAAAAATATCCTACCATGCTTTATGTTTAGAATGTTGTAGGATTGTTTCTAAAAATATCTTATCATGCTTGAAATGTTGTAGGATTGTTTCTAAAAATATCCTACCATGCTTTATGTTTAGAATGTTGTAGGATTGTTTCTAAAAATATCCTACCATGCTTTATGTTTAGAATGTTGTAGGATTGTTTCTAAAAATATCCTACCATGCTCTATATTTAGAATGTTGTAGGATTGTTTCTAAAAATATCCTACCATGCTTTATGTTTAGAATGTTGTAGGATTGTTTCTAAAAATATCTTATCATGCTTGAAATGTTGTAGGATTGTTTCTAAAAATATCCTACCATGCTTTATGTTTAGAATGTTGTAGGATTGTTTCTAAAAATATCCTATCATGCTTTATGTTTAGAATGTTGTAGGATTGTAGGATTGTTTCTAAAAATATCCTACCATGCTTTATGTTTAGAATGTTGTAGGATTGTTTCTAAAAATATCCTACCATGCTTTATGTTTAGAATGTTGTAGGATTGTTTCTAAAAATATCCTATCATGCTTTATGTTTAGAATATTGTAGGATTGTTTCTAAAAATATCCTACCATGCTTTATGTTTAGAATGTTGTAGGATTATTTCTAAAAAAATATCCTACCATGCTTTATTCACTCTAAAAATATCTAGCACACTTAATGATGTTTAGAATGTTAGAGGAGTAATTCTAAAATTGCCTATCATATGTAGGAATGACATATGTGTTGTAGGTTTCTTACTAAGATTACCTATCATATTTTTAAGCTTAAAATGTTGTAGCATGCTTCCTAAAATTACCCATCATGTTTTAGGAATGCTATTTCATGATTAGAATGTAGGACAAATTCTAAAGTTCCTACCATGTTAGATTAGCCTATTTATGCTTAGGATGTTGTAGGATTAATTCTAAAATTCCTACCATGCTTAGATTAATCTATTTGTGCTTAGAATGTTGTAGGATGCAATCTAAGAGTTTCCTACCATGCTTAGATCCACTCATTTATGCTTAGAATGTTGTAAGATGCAATCTAAGAGTTTGCTACCATGCTTAGATTAATTGTGCCTAGAATGTTGTAGGATCTATGATAAGATTACTTACCATATTAGAAGTATATATACATATATACTTAGAAATGTTGAATGTTCATACTAGTAGTTACCCATGTTTAGTAAAACATTCATGTTTAGTAGTTATTTATGCTTAATAAAGATTCATGCTTGGATGATAGTAGAAAAGTTGCATACCATGCTAGTTTGATTGTAGGTATGTGATATACCATGTTAGCTTAATTGTAAGTAAGTGATATACCATGTTAGTTTAATTATAGATATGTCATGCTAGCTTAACTACAAGTAAGTTGTATGTCATGCTAGCTTAATTGTAAGTAAGTTGTATGTCATGCTAGTTTAGATTGTGAGTAAGTTGTATACCATGCTAGGTTATATGAATACTCATGTTTACATGGTACCCATGCTTAGATAAGTAGTTGTTCATGCTATGTTAGTAGATGATCATGATTCATGCTAAGTAAGTAGGTTTCATGCTAATTATTGATCATGTTAAGTTAATGACATCCATACTATGATACTCATGCTTAGAGTAAAGGAACTACCCATGGCTAGTGTAGTGATCTTATGTTATGTTCTATACCACGCTAAAGTTCAAATACTTGCTTAAAATATTGTAGGAGTAGTGTTAGAACTACCTACTATGCCTTGGAATGTTGCTTGTTCATACTAATTGGGTTGTGGTGATTAGTCACGATAAGTAGTAAGCTTCCATGATCAATTTGTAACCTACGCTTGACTATAGTGGACTTCATGTCTAGGTCGTAAGTGATTTTCATGCTTGAGCTCAATGTAAGCATAAGCATTAATCACATTCATACATAGGAGTATCATGGTGGTTGTGTTATATGATTAGATTGCCGTAGGAAGATGCTTGCAATTGTGTGCCGTACTTAAGGCGCTATAGGTCGGAGTAGTAAGATCGGGAAGACCACTAGTAATAGTTAGTGGACAAAGGTTGTTATGCCGCCTTCGGTTCTTCCTTAGTAGAATACCGATCATAGACTATTGGTAGATCCCTCTGTTGCTTCTAATAATAGATGACCAAGTTTGTTAGTAAGCACGTTTGGTTGCTTCTAGGATTGATTACCTGTATGGTTGTTTGCATATGGTTATGCTCGTACGTGGCTCGACTGGCCCGTATGTAGCTGTGGGTCTCATGCGTAGCTTAGTTGGCTCGTATGTAGGTTGTTGTCTCGTACGCGGCCCGACCGGCCCGTGCGTAGCTGTTGGTCTCATACGCGGCTTATTTGGCTGGTATGTACGTGGTTATCTCCTACGAGGCCCGCCTGGCTCGTAGGTAGTTATTGTTCCATACGTAGCTTAATTGGCTCGTATGTGGTTGTTACTCGTGTATAGCTGGTTAGCTAGTACACAGTTCGTTGTGCTCGTCTAGGGTGAGGTTACCACCCTAAGGACTATCGACCGTCAAGACATATGATTTCTACCCTAAGGAACTGTGGAGGAGTCACTCCTTGTGTACCGTCGAATCTTAACCAGGTAGGTTAATCGAGGACCGGAGTATAAACAGAATCCAAGTCTAGGGTAGCGGCATGCGTGTATATTCGCACGGCCAAAGTCTTGGATCGATGAGCCACGAACCAGATCCTGAGGGATTCTGGTAAGTCTAGGTTGAGCAGCCTAGTAGAGTTGTCTTGCGAAGCCTAATTTAAGGCCTAGCATGTTGTGTTATATTATCGTCATCCCTAGGATTGTTCGAGTCAGGGACATCACTAGGATAGTGACTTACAAGGATCAGTTTACTTAAACCCTTTGCCGGGAGAGAGAAGTCAGTTGTGGGGGGCCCCTTACACTAACTCGTCTCTTGAGGCAGATCATAGGTGGTGTATTGGGTTGTACCTTCCCGTCAAAGGGATACGCACGGTGCCGTCTCACAAGTTGAGGACACGGGTTGCGTATCTCGCTCTGTTAATTCCTGAGGTACCGTGGCTGGGGGTGCCACAGGATGCATTGTGCAGTCCTGCGCTTGCGATACCCCAGAGGGTGCCACAGGGTAGGCTTTGCGCTACCCTGGGCTTGCGAAACCCTATAGTTGATTTTGGAATGACGCCCGATACGTTGGGTTCGTCTATTTGGAGAGAGGTCCGGTTGGCCGGGTCGTAGTGGCGAACATAGACACCACTGGCGAAATGCAATAGTGGGACTTGACCACATCTGCAACCTCATTAGCCACGTGTAGGTGTCAGGAACAGGTTGAGTACAATTAGAAGTTCATAATACGGGTTCCAATCCCTATATATGGAGAAACAGCTTGAGATGGGGTCGTATATAGTATGGGCTGCATGTTGCTTTCGGAAACTTGCTGACATTAGAATAGGAAGCATCCTAGTTCTATTTAAATATCGCATTAGAGTCTAGTCTTAGCACTCACGAACACTTAAACTACACCCACACCATTGCTATATTTTGTATATTGTTTGGGAGATTCGCTGCTATATGATCAGCCTTTAAGCGTCAGTGAATACTGATGTCCCCACTTCCATAGGTACTGGATCGCCAAAGTACAAAGGCGAGGTTCAAGAGGACTCAAGGCAAGGAAAGCAAGGAGTCAATGTTATGTTTAGTTTCGCTGCAGTATATGTATTGATTATGTATTAGTTGAGAAGTACTCTGATGTAAGATGTTGAAGGTTGTAATACTTAGAAATGTAAAGGTAATATTGTAACTCTATTGTAAGGTATTACAGTTGTACAATATTCAGACTTGTAAGACTTTGTGTATTGAATAAAAAGTTTTAAATTCTCCTGTTTTTCTGTGTATTGTGACTAATTGAAGAAAAGGTCTTGGCTCGTGTCACGGTTTCCAGTGTCGGAAATCGGGGCGCTACAGAAGAATTTCTTGAGGTAAAGGATCCTCTCTTTTCTAATGTACCCTGGTAGAACTGGCAATGTTATGTTTTAATTTTTGCAATATTTTACAGGTGGAGACTTCAATGGTAACCATCTTATATTGTTTGTTTGTTTTTTCCTTCTCTGTGTTGCCATCATATTCTTTTGCTACTTATATTTTAATTGGAAGAAATATATACGGATATCAATGTCATTTTCTTTTGCTACTTGAAAACTCAGTATGGATAATTATGTCAGGTGGATTGGAAAAGCTAAAAAACTTTTTCAGTATTATCCACTGTCAATCTCTTTTCTCTTATGTGGACTGCTGTCAAATAAAAAATAAGAAAATAATGGCGTGTTGCGCCGAGTGGAATAGAGAATCCAGATAGGTATCTGATACTCAATATATCGCCAATCCTCTGCCCTCTGTGAAAATATGTCAGATACGTCACCGGTCTATCTCCTTTCCCTTTATGATATAGACACTTTTATATGAAAATAATTAACTTCCAAATATATTACGTAGTTAGTAGTTACACACAAATTAAAAATGAAATATAAGTTTATACTATGGTACTTGGGTAGGGTTTTTCCACAACAATAATGACACACAAAAAATATTTGAGCAACTAGATATATGGTATGAGAAAAATGTTACACATACAACGGAAAACACAGGTCAACGGTGTAGATCGTTATGCATGCTCAGATATACGTAAATTCATCTTTTGTTACGTGATCAAGTTGTCTTGGGGTTAATCATTTGGGATGAGGTCCCAAAATTTCAAAACCCACACACACACTCTCTCTCTCTCTCTCTCTCATTCTCATTGTCTCTCTCTCTCTCTCCCCCCGCTCTCTCTCACTGTTTCCCTCTCTCTCTCTTCCCATCTACCCGTTCTTCTAACCCGGCCACCTCCGGTGCCTCTTGAGCGCCGCCCTCCCACCGACGACCCCTCCTGTCACCACACACCGACCCCCCACCTTCAGTCAGGACCCACCCTGCTCCTCCCTTCTGCTCTCATCAACCACCAGCGCCGACCTCCTTCCTGATTGCAATCAGCGACCACCAGCGCCAACCCCGACGCCACTCCACTGCGACCCCATCCCACCACCGAACCCCTCACTGTCATCGTCTCTACATCCTCAGTTGATCCCGACCACCGATTTCGCCGTCTCTACAGCTCAGGTGCAGATTTTTTTTTTTGCATTTTTTGCATGAAAGTTACATGAATTAAACAAAGATCAAGTGGGATAACAAGTGTGTCCCAAAACAAAAATTGCTAACAAGTAGCTAATCAATTTGAGTGAAAAAAAATTAGCTGATCAATTTGGGTAATCGTTCTTCTCTTTCATAACTTCAATTCTCATGGGTACTTGATCACTCAAAGCTTCACCAGAAAGTCTAAATTTAATCAATTAAAAGGTTCAAGTTGAAATTTAATTGACAAACATTTCCCAAGTTCCCACCCAAAATGTTTGTTTGTGTTGGAGAAATGCATTTGGAGTACTTATAAACACAAAAGAGAAGCAATGTTATTTGATCTCATTGTTGTTCAATAACTTAAAAGTTTAATGCTCTGAGGAATAGGACATTGAACTTTTATGTTTTCAATTAACTAATACTCGGAAGTATGGTTCTTTTTCTTTGGTGAAGTATGGTGAAGTTATCTATATTTTTTTACTGATGCAATTCCTGTCTCTTTGTTTTTTAAACTTCAGGTGGTGGGTTCTGCTTCAACATTAATGCAGGATGAGCATTGGAGCAACTTAGTAAATAATGCTAAAGACCGTGGTTGTTACTTTCAGGTTGAAAAAAAATTCCTTCTTTGCTTCTATATCTAAATTTGTCTGGCTTTTAGACTGTAGTTTTATTATGTTTTGTGGGGTTAAATTTTGACCATTGATGGGGATCAATTTAGTTTTAATAATTCAGATGTTAATTATCATTAATAGAAAATTTAGATCAATTTCCTTAATTTTATTCCACACACCCATTACACATAGTGTAGCCAAGTTTTTTTTTGAAAGAAACATAGTGCAGTCAAGTTCTTCGCCGTCTTATGTGGGTAAGTAAGAATTCGACTCTTTATCTAAAGAGAATTTATTGATGTAATAATTATGGTTGAGTATGGTGAAGCAATCTATATTTTTTTACTGATGCAATTCCTGTCTCTTTGTTTTTTAAACTTCAGGTGGTGGGTTCTGCTTCAACATTAATGTAGGATGAGCATTGGAGCAACTTAGTAAATAGTGCTAAAGACCATGGTTATTACTTCCAGGTTGAAAAAAAATTTCCTTCTTTGCTTCTATATCTAAATTTGTCTGGCTTTTAGACTGTAGTTTTATTATGTTTTGTGGGGTTAAATCTGGATCATTGATGGGGTTAAATTTAATTTTAATAATTCAGATGTTTATTATCATTAATAGAAAATTTAGATCAATTTCCTTAATTCTATTCCACACACCCATTACACAGTGTAGTCAAGTTTTTTTTGGAAGAAACATACTGTAGTCAAGTTCTTCGCCATCTTATGTGGGTGAGTAAGAGTTCGACTCTTTATCTAAAGAAAATTTATTGATATAGATAATTATGGCTACTAAATATAAAAAGATTCAAGTTTTTACATGACACTCATTTAGGGATAGAGCTAGGACTTTGAAAGATGAGTAGTGTAATGCACAATAGCCTATAAGTATCACCAGCAAAAAAATAAGACAAATATCCTGTAAAAAATTTGCTACATAAAAACTCCATCTCATTAGCTATAGAGATGGAAAATAAGCGAATTAATAGAAACCGGTAGTAAATTGGTTTAATTAGTTACATCAAGTTTAGAATAACAATGAACATTGGCTAGAATATTATTCAGTATTTGAAATGCAATACGTAACTAACAATTTTTTTATAGTTTACTACAAAAACAAAAGAAGATTATTTCGGCAACTTTTAAGCAGATTCAGATGTTTCCATTTTACATGTGTTTGTAGCCACATAGCGCCAAAAAATATTGTATATTTTTTTCTACAAAATGATCCCACAATCCTATTGAAAAAAAGTTTATTTTTAAGCAAAAGAAAAAGATAAAAGTATGACTTTTTCTTTTTTCCACCTTTTATAATGAAATAAAATGTTACTACAAACAGAAGCTTGAACCCATTTACAAAACATTCGACTGTTCTGAGTCTTCACAAAAATAAGATTTACTTCTTTCTGTCTGTTTCCATTCCTTCTCTTATTCTCTCATTAGATTCTCATATAAATCCTTTGTCGCTCTCTCTCTCTCCCCAATTTTAATGGGTTCTTCATCTCTCCCCAATTTTAATGGGTTCTTCAGTTCTTCACCTTTTGGGTATCTTCTATTTATGGGCCACTTTTCTTCAATGCAAAGCTCAACCCTTTATCATTTCCAGCTTCAGCCACCCTCAGACTTCGCTTCGCCCCTATGATTGCACTTACATGAGAGGTCAGTTTAGTCCCACCGGGGCTAATTGGTGATGTTTAATTGTAAATTTGAAGTTAATTGGATGCTGGGCTTTTGTTGTTGTGTATGTGTTGACATTTGTTGGGTTTATTGACCCTCTGTTTTTTGTTTGTATTCGGTGGGATTTATCATGGGTTTTAGGTTTTCATTGTATTTGAGTTGAGGGCAGGTGATTGGGTATTGGATTTTTGTTGGGTTTTTTAGGAGAGGAAAAATGTCATTTTTTGGGTACAAGATAAGCTACCTTTTTATTCATTTTTACTGGTACAATTCACGTGGTACAATAATTGTTCTTTATAATATTTGTTGATACCAAGATGCTTTGGCAAATTAGTATTTTATTCATTTTATGTAATTTTAGTTGAAGTCTAATTTTGATGCTCAATCTCATGTAAAAATTGGATTTGTAGGTTTTTGTAGCTTAAAGGCTTTGTTCTAAGTTCTTATAGGCTTTGAAAGAAATCATGCTCATTCAATTTTATAGCTTATTTGGATCTGGTTTGATATTATTAAGAAATGCACTTGGTCACTGATTTCTTATACTGTAATTATTTTCAAAGAGCATTTTATTCTGATGTGCTAACTTTGAATATAACAATATCGTAACAGGATGATGAGAGTGCGCCGCTACAGCAAGCTCTTGCAATGTCCATGGATGATGCTAGGTCTGGTGGTGGTGCAATTGTAGACACTGACATGTCAGATGCTACCGCAGATGACTAAGAATTGGCTTTCGGTTAGTTCTTATTTACATTCCAACTTTATGACAATTCCCAACACATTTGGCAACTTTATTTATCTTCTTTTTTGGCCCAAAACATCCCATTAGATGGTAGTTTTTAATATTTTAAAAAAAAAGTTTTGCTGATGCCTTGCCAAATTGATCCTTCGTTTAGATCGTGGCTAGAAATCCTTCGTTTGGATCGTGGCTAATTCGCTATGAAAGAAGGGATAACTTAATGAGAAAAATGGCCTTCAGGCCCTTTGTTTTAGATCTTTGCATTTGATAATTCCTATGCCACATTGTTTTTTATCTTTGCTGCCAAATAGGGATACACGACCAATTTATAAAAAATGAGGTTATGAAACGGGAAATTTAATAAGATAGAACTCTACCCCAAATAAAAAAAATAGATCATATACGATAGACCCCAAATGAGTCATCAATCTGTGCAAGTTAAGCAATCAGTGCAAAGTTGAGAAATCTGTGGTTTTGAGACATTAAATGATCAGTTATTATTGTGTGGTTGATCATGGGTTGATTCAAGTTCGTAAGAAGTAGCGACATTATGCTAGGATAATGAAAGCTGAACTTTATGCTACTTAATATTTTACTTATCTTACATATTACCAACTGTAGTGAAGCACTTCAGCACTTCAATTAGATTTCCTTAGGATGGAGCCTACAACTTACGATTAGAGTGATAAAAAGATTGATTTTGTGCCAAGTTAATAAAATTTAGTAAGGATTTAAACTGGAAATTTAATGTTTTTACATATTACTTATCATATGCACTACTACATAGATAAGAATGATAAAATTGATGGGGCCTATTACTTTTTTCTTCGAATTCCATATTTGTCATCTTAGAGGTATATAGAATAGTGAAGTTGTAGTCAATTAGAGGCTAACATCAAGTGGCAACAAACTATGTTTTTGTAATCATTTTTTAAACAAATGATGTTTACGCTCAACTAATATGCAAACCATTAGTTCACAGTTACCTTTAATTAACCATTACGTTCAACTAATATGCAAAATAAATGAAGAGCTAGGCTTGGAAACAACTTCTCCATCTCCTTACCTTTCACCTGCAAGTATTCAACCATCAGTAGCGGTTCAGTTCCTGATTGCTACTCTTTTATGTTTTAGTTAGAATGTCTAAGATGCTTTCTTTCTTTCATTCAAAACAAAAGGACAAGTACGATGAAGTGATTCATTCCTTTACTTTTTATGTTCATGCGTCTTCGCAGCTTATGTATTTCTTCTCTTCTATTATCTAGCATATATGAATATTCTGTATGTGTAATTTTACCTCATAATCAAGGTATTAATACATGTTTTATGCTGAGAATGGCACCATTAGACAAAGGTTGATGGTAAATTCTATACTGTAATTACGTCCTTTGTTTTTTTGTAGTTGTTGATGTATTCGAAGACTAATAGCTGCTGAGCACTAATATTGTTTCTTAAATCATTAGAGTCGTTAGTTGGGTGCAACTACAGGAACTGAAATTGTGTTGTTCCATTTATAGCTTTTGCTTATGTTAGTTGGTAGTCATTTAACCCGAGTTATTTGTTGATGGTGGAAGCATATACTGTGATCAAATTAGGTAAAAAATAACAATGCTAAATTGTTGCCGAGAGAAACAAAAGCCAAAGATGAGTTTTCTATATATTCTTCTGATAAAAAGTAAGTTTTTAATAAGGTTCATTATATTTTTTAGTCTGCGTCGGTGATTAATTGAGAACTGCTATGATGGGGTAGGAGGCTTAGATCAAGAGAGTTCAGGACTAGAGCCTTCTGGTTCATACTATGCCTAATTTTTGGTAACACTGTTAGGAAACCTAACCTTGGTATACCGACAATTAATACACTGTTGAACTGTACTATTTTTTCGGCTTGATGCTTTGTTGCAGTATTTAGTGGGACACAGTTTACCATATTGTATCTCTATCTAGAGTCTTCGAGTTCAAAGAGAAAAAAGAGTTTTTCATTCAGTGTGTTTAGATCTATAGTGCAAAGAGATAGTTTCTCTTTTATATAATTTACCGTAGAGATTCTCATTTTTGTTCATTTCTTTTCCGTCCGATTCCATTTCTCTTTGCCCTTCGATTGTTTGTATAATTAGTTGGTCTACGTTTGATGTTGTTCATCTACTTAATTCATTTGGTGGAAAAACTTTTGAAATTGATAAAGATAATGGTTTATCTTGAATTTAATTCCTTACAAAAAAATTGCTCATGTGTACCATTAAAAAACGAGTTTCTTTTACACCAACCTAACTTCAAAATGGATGCATATATACACCCTTATTTCCTTCCAATTTCATGTAGTTCTATTTCCTCTATGTAATTGACACAAATCACAAAACTAAGTTAGTACGGTTAGTAAGTTGTAGCTCAGATGGTAGTTGGTAAAAGACTGTGATAGGTAACAAGTACTCCATGGGTTTTAAATACACACAGGTCTTGGTCTCTCTCTCTCTCTCTCCCTCTCTCTCCCTCTCTCTCTCTCAGTTAAACACGAGCTTAGAAGAATCAAGGATTAACTAGGACTAGAATTCCCAACCTCTTCCTCACTAGAATTCTAAGCTATTCTTATGTCGTTTCCAGGCATTTTTAGCTATGTTTACAAGCAGTTGATCACACTATTATGCTTCACTATGAGATTACAATGTGATGATATTACACTAATTTTGTTATAACTGTGTTGATATTACACTACTAGGTTTATGAGCATTTTGAGTCATATATAATGTTGTTTCCAGGTGTATTGAGCTTTGTTTATGTTGTTTATAAGCATTTTCAGCTCTGTTTATGTTGTTTCCAGGCTTATTGAGCTCTGTTTATATTCTTCCTGAAAATTCTAATCTATTTTTATGTTGTTTCCATGCATTTTTATGTTGTTTCCAAGTATTTTGAGTTCTATTGATGATGTTTTCATTGATAGCTTACTTTCATTTTGGTTGCTAATGGTAAGCTTTATTATGCAGATATGTTGGGTTCAAACCGTCGAGTTTGAAGGCAATCTCTTTTGTACATCATCCAATCTGAAAGGTATTGGTTTGAGAATAAATTTTCCTACATACTCTTACTATTTATTTCTTTAATTATCATTGGTTTTAATTGATTCTTAAAAAACTCTTACTGTTTGTGTAGGCTCACTTTTTCGTCCCATATTGACGACTCGAAGCTTTGTGTTTGATCCCTATTGTAGCAACCCTGTGATTTTTTTTTATAGTAGGGTTGGTTGTATATTTTGTTCCCTTAAGTTATGCAGAATAAGAGATTATGTAAATGTAATGCCCCGATTTTTCATTTATGAAAAATTATTTATTTTGCACGTAGTGTGTACGTGCCATTTTTTCGCAATATGAAATTTTATAATGAATGATGAGTATATGCATATGTATATATGTTTGTTAAATTACTTTTCTAAAGGCCTTTGTTCAAATAAACTTAAGCCCAAAATCTAATTTATTTATTTTGGTAAAAACTATTAGTTTGGCCCAGCAATTTAAGCCCATAAATTAATTCTTTTAATAACAACTTGTAAGGTAAACATCTTTCAAAAGATTATTTTTTTTATAAAATGCATATGTACAAGTTTTTATATGGAGACTAGAGTAGCACGTGCATGCAACATGGTGTGCATTGCACACTATCTCCTTAGCCGGTTTTTTGGAAGAGGTGGAGATAGTGTAGGGGTGTTTACTTAGTTGAGAGTAGTTATTACAACTCCTACTCTCATCCTAGCCTTCCATCTCATAACCATCTACTAAATCCTAACCCTCCATTTCACCAAGGATGTAGTATAAATACCCCCCTCCATTGTCTTCTTCATTAAAGATCCATTGAAAGAGAAAGATATTTTTTTAGAGAGTTGTGAGTGTGTGTACCTTGGAGGCCGGTCATCACTGCAGAAGGATTCTCGGATTGGCAAGGGGCAAGGAGGAGAAGACACATTATCACACTAGAAGGCTTTTACTGGATTTCGTTTTTCGTCAATAAGGTGGGTGTTTCTCATGACTTCTAGAATAGAATTCATGTTAGAATTGATTTTGAATTGTGTATGCGTGTGTAGACTGAAGTGATAAAATGACCGCTTAATTGAAATCTTTTTATGCTATATATGATGTAGAAAATGTGAATGATTGATAAAGAAATAATGATATCAAGAAAACTAGAAACGACCCGTACAGTCGACCGATAATATGAGCAGTCGACTGACACGAGAAATATAAATTATGTACAGATTGAAATTCCATGAAATGATGCATGTTGATATTCTAGCATGTTAAGTTTGGAATTGATACTTAACTCTGTAGACAAGTAATGAGGAAAAGACAAGTGTGTGATCAGAATTGTATTTGAATAAAAGAAAAAACTAGTTAAGTGAAATTTACTTTTAATTGAAAACTATGTTGTGATGTTGATAAACAGATAAGAATCACATGGTCGTGTGGACAATGTACATATTGTAGTGTGACAAAAATGATGTATGCTTATTGAAGAACAGAATAAAGAGATGATCCCTTAATTCGAAATTAACCCTGTTCAGTCGACCGAATGCATGTAACAGTCGACTGTACTGAACATGAAAAGTTGTATAGTTGAACTATCCAGGACAGCTGACTGGTATGAATGACAGTCGACTCCCTTGTAAATGATAATTGAGATTTTGGACGCTGCGGAACAGCCGACTGACCATGTGCAGCAGTCGACTCTTCCGAGCAATTATTGAAGAAGTTTATTTGACTGAACAAGTCGAATGGATGAGCTCTAAGTCGACTGTTCAGAGTACTTTTGGTATATCAGAAATTCTATGATTTGTTTTTATGATGAAGGTTATGAATCTTATGTTGAATCATTGGTTGTGACAGTAAACTCTATTTGTCCTTGCATGAATTTATATGAAGTGAATCATTTATTAGAATTTGTGAAAGTCGTATGAATGTGAAGGCTATAAACATGAAAAAAAAAATCTTTATGATTATGAAAAATGAACTTATGAGCTAGTAACGCTCAATGTTGGAAGTTGTGAATTTGAATTGAAACAAAAGAGTAGCTAAGTCTCCCCCGGCAATTGGAAAGAAATGAAATGAATTGAAATGAAAGACCAAGGTTGGTCACATTGAATGAATGAATAAGTCCGGTTTAGTGGAGAGACTAACTCTAGAGCTTTGATTTTGTTCATGATTCTAATAAAAACTAAGGATTAGTACATAGTGGAGATGTGATGAAAGTGAGAGAAAAACACAAGTATGAGAGCTAGAGTTTACGGTGCGGGTGTGAGCCACAGAATGCATGCTTGATGAGTCAAGACATGGCATGGGCACTACTCAGTAATGATCGGACTTTATCCACGCTTGTGGGATGTTTGGTGACTGCAAGAGGATCGTGTGCCATGAAGGAGGCTGAATTGCCACAGAATGCATGCTTGATGAGTCAAGACATGGCGTGGGATTCCCCTCCAGGTTTTCTGTACACGAGCTTGTACTCATAGATCATCTAGGATACTTACTGTAGTTACAGTAGTAGAGTAAGACATGACGAGGGATTGAACCCTATAAAGATGAAGAACGAATAAGAGGCTTGCCCTCGGACCTATGTAGTATGGGATGCATAGAATCCGAATAAGTGTGCATTAGTGTCATATAATATAAATGACTGCATTAAGGACTAAGTGCATAATCACAACACGACATTATTAAGATTTTCCCTTATTTTGATATGTGAACAAGTTTGTGATTTGTTAAGAAATGAGAATCGTTATACTGTTCCTGGCATAGAGAGGATGGCCATGTATAATTATCGTCGGTTGAATAAACTGACGTACCCACAGTTTTATATGCAGGATAATTGGCTGGGTAAAGGTTAAAGGAGAACTGATGCTCAAAGATTATCATTTATTGTTGCATCTTTTGTATAATGTTATAATTGCTTCCGCTGTCATTATTTGTAAATTATTGATGTATATGCTTCTGCTGTAAAATATAAAGTGTAAAATCTCTTGTAACTCTGATGTATAGTGGAAAGTTTCAATTCCTTGTAAAATTGTACCGAATGAGACGAAAAGATCCTGTAGAACTCTCGAATTCAGTTGTATTTGGAATTCGAGGCGTTACAGTAAATCTGTGTAATATTTAGGATTTTGGGAGATGATGTAAGTAACTGTATATAACAATGATATAATATAGTTATGTTAATACCCGTACCCGCAATTTTGTGGAGTATTGGGTTCTGTGTTTGGTTTTTTAAAGGGCTTTCAAAGGTTTTTCAAAAAAACCATTACGTTTTCAAACGAATTTTTGGTTTTTATTTTGTATCTTGCATTATATTCTGATTTTTTCCCCCAGAGCCTTATATATATGATGCCTGTGTGATGTTGCTTAGTTTCACCTGGGTAGGATTGATATTTATTGCCTGTAATGTCATATTTTTAATTGTTAACAGAATTCCATAAGAAATTACTGTAAAAGGGCTAATATTTTAGGGGAGGTTTTGTCAAAATTTTTACTAAACTTTCTAAAATCTATTATGTTTTCAAACGATATTTTGGTTTTTATTTTGTATCTTAGTCATATGAAGTTTTTTTTCTTCTCAGAGCCTTATATATATGATGTCTGTGTGATGTTGCTTGGATTGGCCTAGAGAGGATTTATATTTCTCGCCTGTGATGTTAAATTTTTAATTGTGAGCAGAATTCCGTAAGGAATTGCTGTAAAATGGCTAATATTTTAAGGGAGGTTCTATTGAATTTTTTACAAAATTTCCTAAAATCTTTTATGATTCCAAACTATATCTTGGTCTTTTATTTTATATCTTTAGTCATATGAAGTTTTTTTTTTTCCAGAGTCTTATATATATGATGCCTGTGTGATGTGGCTTGGATTGGGCTGGGGATGATTCAATTTGACTGTCTGTGATGTTAATTTTTTAATTTGGAGCAGAATTTCGTAAGGAATTGCTCTAAAAGGAATAATATTTCAGGAGAGATTCTGTCGAAATTTTTACTACAATCCTGCGTATAAAATTTTAAATAAGACTGTCGAAATTTTTACTAAACAACTTCATTAATTAATCATTTTTCGCGATAACGTGCCGTAGGAAACAATTTAAAGGCACCGTATTAGAAAACTATTAGGAAGCAATATAATTTTAGAGGAGGCCTGTATAGAGTTGATGATTGTATTAGAAAGGTGGTTGTATTTGTTTACAATTAGTTTTTTTTACTGTCATGGTGCATTTTTTTAAACTGATGTTCTCATATCTCTTGACAAAAATCTAGCTTTTTTAAGAATTGGATTAGTCAATATTGAGATATTTAAGGGAAATAAAGATAAATTCCTAAAAAACTAAAACATTTTAACGGATAAATCAATATTGAGGTAGAAAGAGGTGTATTGAATGATTTTTTTTCTTAGCATGTACAATGCATAAATTTATATGCAGTTCACCCACCAAATAACTCCAACTAAATTTATATGCAGTTCCAAATACGTGCCGTAGGCACGTGCCATGGGCATACCTAGTATATATATATATATTATGAATAAAAATATTTATGGATATATATATAAATACATACGCACACACATACATATAAAAATACATACAAGTATTCATGTGTATACATCATATACAATCCAATCAAAATATACATTCATATATATATATATATGATTGGTGAGCAATGGAAGGTTTCTATATATATATATATATATATATATATATATATATATATATATATAATCAAAATATACATTCATATATATATATATATGATTGGTGAGCAATGGAAGGTTTCTATATATATATATATATATATATATATATATATATATATATATATATATATATATATATACATACATACAAATAAATTGTCTATTTGTAAAACATAAGAATATATTTTATAAAAATATTATTTCTCAGAAGAGTGTTTCGTTTAAACAATCGGAATAATATGCAAAATTTTAATTGAGAAGATATCCTGAATATATCTCATCGGGTTCAGATTGTATAGTATATTTGAAAATTCCTCAATTAAAACTACTAACAATGAAAAAATATAAATACGTGCAATTCTCAATTGTACACGGATTAATATGCATAATAGTTATATACTATTTTGCCGGGTGTTACCGTTTTTTATTTCAAGGCAATGGTCTTTTCTTCGGTCTTGGGTTCAATCCCAATGTTCTGCCAGTACCTCTTTGTTTTGGTCATCTTCATCTCATATGTCTTCAATTTTTCTTGAAAAGTGTAGTAGTTGAACCCTTTCTCTTCAAGCGTCTCCTTCACTGCGGCAATTTTTACGTCTCATTCAGGCGTGAGACAAATTATGAGTTTTCTGATCTTTCGGTCATCATCTAACCCCTTATCTAAGCTCTCAAGCTCATGAGCGATAATGTCAAAACAAGCAAGCATCTGGTCTACATTCTCTCCTGGCAACATACAAAAAATGTCAACTTTATAAAAACATAGATTAACTTTTGCCTTTACCTCAGATGCGGTTCCTTCATACCGTTTTAGCATGTTGTTCCAGATTTCATATGCCGTTTTGCAGTTTCACCCACATCGCATCAGTTCTTCATTATTTAGACCTGCATAGGGTGCTATCATAGCCTTGGAGTTTGCAGTTTTTAATGCTAGTTCAGCTTTAATGAAAGCCCTCTTTTCGTCCTGACAGGAATATCTGCTTTGTTTATGTAAATGTTTCATACTTCTTCTCCAAACATCTGCAAAAAGTGAGACATACGAACTTTCCAAGCATCATAGCCTTTTCTATCAAAATAAGGAGAACGTGTTAGACTTTTCCCATTAGAGATAAATGGCTCCGACGAGTAAAAGTTTTCGGGAGGAGGAATTTTGGCCATTGAACCTTTTGCTCTAGCTTTTAAGCTCTTAATGAGCACCTCTCTCTAATACCACTGTTAATCACCCTGGGGGGAGGGGGGGTGAATAGGGTGATTGTCCCAGGGTGATTGTGCGAAAATTAAAAACTTGAATTAAATGCGTAAAATAAATAAAAAGAATTTATTTCTATCAAAATATAGTATTTGGATTGGATTGCTTAAGTATACATTTTTCCAGAATGTATTTCTATCAAAATACAGTATACTATATTATATTCAAACTTTATAAAATTCTATTTTTTGACAATGTAACAAAAGCTTCTTCCCAAATTGTATTAGAAAACATATATAATCAATTTTCAAATAAAATATTGTTTTTCATCAAAAACTTCTTCATAAAAATTTCTATACTCAAAAAATATACTAGTGAGATTAATTCCACATTTCTTTACCACATTAGCATCAAAAAAATCTTTTTTCATACATATTGCATTATTTTGATTATAACAGGAAATAAATTCTTGGGTGAGTATTTCTAAAATTCTCTATAATTTATGAGTATGATGCATGCTAAATAATACATAATTTAATTGTTAAATTTCGATTAGTGTGGTAGATGTGAATTGCTTAAATGATTCTCTAAAATTTGTTATGATGCTTTATTAATATATTTGCATGCTAGAGTACATGCGAATTGATGAATCATGATTGTAGAAAATTTGATGCATGGTAGAATATTTCCTGTTATAATCAAAATAATGCAATATGTATGAAAAAAGATTTTTTTGATGCTAATGTGGTAAAGAAATGTGGAATTAATCTCACTAGTATATTTTTTTAGTATAGAAATTTTTATGAAGAAGTTTTTGATGAAAAACAACATTTTATTTGAAAATTGATTATATAAGTTTTCTAATACAATTTGGGAAAAAGCTTTTGTTACATTGTCAAAAAGAGAATTTTATAAAGTTTGAATATAATATACTATACTGTATTTTGATAGAAATACATTCTGGAAAAAAAATAAATTTTTGAATGAGTACAAATTGAATGAAAGATCGAGTTTATTAAAGAAAAATTAATTACAGTGCGGCATATACAAAAAGTACTTAACCAATTTCATTTAGGTTAGTCACTCAAGACCAATTGGTCTTCGGGTGAGATTTGGGTCTGTTACTGTAGCATAGCGGAGGCATTTGGTCTGGGTTCGAGTCTCGTTAGAGACTCTGTTTTATTGAATTTTCGATTTTATACAAATCACCGACAGTAAAAATATATCTCTAATTTAAGTCCTCCATATATCAGTTAGTCACTCTAGACCAACTGGTTTCGGGTGCGCTTTGGGATGGTTACTGTTCACTGGCGGAGGGTATGGTCTGAGTTCGAATCTGGCCCTTGCCACTTGTTTTTCTTTTTGTTATTTTTTGGGTATTTTGAGTTTTAAGTGAAATAAAATTGGAAAAAATACTAATATTCTTCTAAAATTGTTTAGACTTTATAAAAATTATTTCTACAATATTTGGATATATTTTGTGAGAATTAAAAGGGGGTTTTACATTAAAGAATACGATTTTATCGATTAAAATGTGACTCTTGTTTAATTAAATAGATGAAAATTTTGGAATGCACTTAGATTCTTCTTAATGAGATTTTATGGTTATTAACTTTTGATTATGAGATTATTTGAATTGCACACAATGCTATAAGTGATTAAATTGACAAAAGAGTTGAACTGAATTATTTTCATGTTATGAGATTATGAAGAAAAGTTTCTCTTTGAGAAAGAGATTGTGAATAAAGGAATTGAAATATTATTTTGAGATTGAATATGACATATTGTTGATCTCTGCAAAGAGATATTTGTTGGAATCTAGAGGCTAGGCGAGACCCTAGTGACCGGTAGTATTTATTAATGAATTTAAGAGCTAACCAGTGTGGGTTGAACATCTCTTGAGAAGTAGCCAGGTTGGGCTGATTGTCTCTTTTGTTTGGTTTAAGTTCGTTAGGGTAAGCTAGCTCTAGGTTGTGATGATTTTCTTCTAAAACAAACTAAAAATGTATGAACTACACTATAGTGGAGATGTGATGAAAGTAAGAGAAAAACACAAGTATGAAGACCTCGGATCTACGGTGTGAAAGTGTTCACAGGATGTCCACATGATGCGTCATGTCAGGGCGTGAATACATCTCCACGATATCGGGACTGTGACGACGCTTGTGGGGTGTTTGTTGACTACGTAGCGCCATCATTCCATGGCGGAGGCGAATTGTCCATAGGATGTCTGCATGATGCGTCATATCATGACGTGGGATTCTCTCCAGGATGTCTGGATATGGGCTCGTAACTCATAGAGCATCTAAGATAATTGTCGTAGTTACCGTAGTAGTTAAACTCATAACGAGGGATTCAACCCTACAAGATGAAGTACGATTGAGGGCTTGCCCTCGGATCTATGTAGTATGTGATGCATAGAATCCGAACAAGTGTGCATTAGTGTCATTTAATATAAATAACTGCATTAAGGATTAAGTGCACAGCACCCACGACATCAATAGGATAGTCCCTCTTTATCTTTGTTTTGTGATCAAGTTTGTGTTTGTTAAAGTATTTAAGAATCGTTATACTTTCGGCATAGCGAGGATGGCCGTGTATAATATTTCGTCGGTTGTAAGCAACTGACGTGCCCACAGTTTTATATGCAGGACTTGGAGAGTACAAGATGATATAAAGATGAATTTGTTGCTGATAATTATTTAAATGCTAAAGTTGTTACAACTGTACATTTATCATTGTTGCATTTTTTTTATTCCGCTTCATGTTGATGTAAAAGACTCTGATGTAAATAAAGTTTTAAATTCCTTATAAAATTGTACGAAGTGAAGTGTAAAGATCCTGTGGAACTTCGAATTCAGACTTATTTGGAATTCGGGGTGTTACATTTGTTGCGATTTTTACCATCATCTGTTGGCAGCCTACACCAGCATTTTTAAAAGCGCCGGTGTAGCGTCATTATACACCGGATTTTATGAAACACCGGGATATATATTTTTAAATTTTTTATTTTTTAGGGTAAAAAAGGCACCCTTAGTTTTTTTTTTTTTTTTTTGGGGCGGGGATTGGGGGGGGGGGGGGGGGGGGGGGGGGGGCGGTGGAATGAACGAACCTCATTGCTTATACAAAATCCATAAAAAAATTCTATACATAATAATTTCCGGCAATCCATACAAAGAGTAAGAAATCTTATACATACATACAAAGGGTATGACATCTGATACAAAACTAAACAAACTCATCATCAAGTTGTTTACATCTATTCCCCTTGTATCCCTAATTCCCTACTCATCTTCCTTGATGAAGCAGAAGAAGGAGTCTCAGACTTGCTGAATAGCCTAACCCTGCAAAACAAAAAGAACAGAAAAATTTACAATCCTCAATCCTCAATATAAAAGATAGATTCATATTTCTGGTAAAGATGATAAGATAGTCATCATATACTGCAAAACAAATGATGTATACTAGTTGAACCTACATATGCATACCCTACTTGTGTATAAACTATCTCATACTATCATGCAAATAGTGATTCTAAACTAACAAATGATAACAATTGTAAACATATCATAGCATATCTTCATGAGCTAAAATATACCACAATTCTAGATTTGGATTCGCATATAACTTACCTAATGAGCTGCCTGCACTTTGGACATTGCTTTCCGCATTTCAAAGCAACACATTTCAAGCATTTCTGAACCAAATGAAATACAAATTGCAGTAACAATGCTATACATCTAAACAAATTTATACTTATTGCACTGCCATACCTCCAACACATAAAGAGGGGCAACATGTGGACCTAGGCCCATCCCAATTCTGACTAAAAATCTACCAAATAGAATGCCTTTCAAAGTGCTTGTTGTAGCACTGTAAATGAATGTATTGTAGAGTTTTTAACTATCAAGGTCATAAACAATATAAGAAAAGAACATCATAAGTGATTAGAGTTACAAGTTTTATAAGAGAAAAAGCATTATGAGTGGTTCTGTAGAATGTCGATTGCTTCAGCCTCATTTGAATCTTTTAACAAACAGAGAGATACAAAGCCCAAGACTCAAAAAAACTTGTTGCAGCAGCTTGAAGGCCCACACTGCCTGAATGATTTTTTTTAAAAAAAATGAAAAAATCATTCCAGTTTGATTTTACGGAAATGTACACTACTTCAGTCTCTAAACACATAAATGAATTAAAAGGAGAAATTGTATACAATGCCAATAAAACTCCCAGAAAGCGTGTCAGATCACGGAGCCCTTCAATAACTCCTATACTATTCTTTGACAGATTTAGTATGTGAATTCCTCTTGGTAGAGATCCCGCACTTATCCGAACTGCAGAAATGGAGGATTTCTTAAAAAGAGAAAGGATGGAAAAAATAATTAATCTTATCAAAAAAAAAAATAGTAAAGAAACAAATTAGATCCCTGAAGATGACTTAATGCATATTAGAAATGCATATATACCTATAGCATTTCTTGACAAACTTAGTTTGTAAGTGTTAAATGCAAGATTTGTTTACGATGAGGCATATGACACTCGTGCTTTGGGCTTTTCATCGAGGGAGTCTATTATCCATTAATTGTAGCATTAGGATTAAGAAACCGATCAATAACTATGGAGAATTTTTCTCTTAAATTTAGTTAGAGCTGGAATAATTCATCGAATTCTATTGATTGAGAATTAAGCAAAGATTATCCATCTTGAGGAACAAACTTATTCTGCTGTTATGTTTCGTTAACAAAACGGGACGGCATCTCGGGAAAAAATCAAAATCAAACTCAGATGAACTTCAATGCCCTTGTTTCATGGGGGACAAATGATCCATCAAAATTATATTTTCCTTTATTTTTCCTCCTTTCCGCCCCTGAGAGGAAGTGTTAAAGCATGAGAACATCACAGTTTTATTTTATTTTTTTGGTTAAAAAAAAAAAAAAAACAGTTGGATGACTTTTTCTTTAATTTGACATTTGAAGTAAAAGAGTAATAAAATTTTACAAGACCCAAATTTCTTTTTAAAAAAACAAGGGATAAACAAAACAAGAACATACCAACAAACCAAATTGCAGAAGAAAATAGAGGAAGAGCTGGTAGTAAAAATATAACTGATCATCCACTGTCAAAATAGTATTGCTCTGGACAGCCATTTCATTGGTTTCCTTTGACTATTTGTTGATGATGAGGTTGTAAACCGTATAAAAGACAAATCTATCATAAACACCGTTGTCAAATAAAATTCCACCATATAGAAAAAATCATTAAGAACTAAGTGCAAGTTAGACAGGTTCAAGAGCAGTCGCTTCATTGTTGATGTAGTTGCAAGGACCACTTGGTCCGCAGGAGAATCTGCAACTTCGTCGCACCGCAACCCTTCCAGAAATTTGCAAATGCAAGTATTGTTATTGTCCAATAATTGAAGTCTAATTAGCTAGTGCAAGAGCTCCAGGGTTCAGATTGCACTTGCAACAGTCTACCATTGATTCTTAAAAAATTAAAACAAACAAACAAATAACATTGAAAAATTCTGCAATTCTCTAAAAAGCCAAGAATACTCATTACTTATTAGACATCAACTTTTCACTTTTTTATTTGTTGAGCCAATATTAAGGCCTCAGCAGTCATTCTTTTTGCCAAGTAATGACTAGCAATCATTAAAAAGCATTGGGTACAGGTTGGAATTAGAGTTCTTACTTCCTCCTGATCTCATTTAATCTGTCTTAATTGAGATCACTGAAAAAGTTTCAAAAAATGGTATAACAATTCACAGTTGGCACCTCAACTCGATAGCAAGCTCAACCACATCTAACAAGAAGAACATGGTGTTGCTGCTTTTTCCTGTGTGGGAGCAAATAAAAGATGTAAATTTTTTTAAAAACAATAAAAAACTGGCCTTTTTTACTTTCACCGATGTTAACTATTTCCAATTGATGTTGACTTCTGAATCCCACTCGTTTGCACCATCGGATCGGATCTGGATGGTGACGATCGCTCCGATTAACCTACAAAAGTCTGAAACATTAGGGTTGACCCCGACAACAGACCCTCCGATGTTCAAGTCAAAACTCAAGAACAGAAAGAGAGTTTTTAGAAAAAAAATACTGAACACCTGGTTCTTGTGGAGGTATGGGTATTTATAGTTGCTTTGGGAGTCAGTTTCAAAATAATGATTTATCTTTACTTTCCGGTGTTTTTAGATTGATTTGGTTATCTCTTCTTCATAAAGAGATAAAGGTGGTTGTGGAGATTGAGTTAAAACTATACTCATGATAAGAAAAATTGTTTTTGAACCGTCTCTTATGGATAATTATGAGTTTAAATCATATTTAAATAATAGGGAATCATTTATATTGGGCTTTTATGACAACTCAGTAAGACAGATCCGTTTGGGCTATTGGGCTAGAAAGAGGCCCAATTCCCGTTTACGAACCCATTGACCATTGACCCCGAACTATCGTGGTGCTTCCGATAGTTCTTAGTCAACGAACCTGAATTATTGTGGCGCTTACAGGTGCTGACGCGTGGCTATGTTGACTGGTCAACGACATTTGCACCCATCTGGATCTGGAACGCGTTTGTTCAACGTGCGACCTCGAGCTATCGTGGCACTTCCGGGTGCTGATGTATAGCTTCATTGACCGTTGACCCGGTCAACGTTGACCCGAGTATTTTTTGTATGGCTCGGTCAGCTGCATTGTACCTAACTTTACTGGTGCTATAGAGGTCCGATTGGAGCATGTGACCCCTCGTTTCGAAGGTGACTCAAAGATCTACAGTTTCTCTTCAAGAGTCAGCTGAATAATCATCCACCTTTATGGTCAAAATAGGCCCACAATATCTTTATCTCCATAAAGTTGAGAAGAGCTTCGGTGTCGGGGATCTACGAGGGGGAGTTTCGACCCCGGGGAGCTACGAAGAGGAGCTTCGCTTCTGATGGGCTATGAAGAGGAGCTTCGCCACGGAGGAGTTATTAGGAAAAGCTTCGTAAGACTCTTGGGAAGATCCATTCTTGGAAGCGAGTTTAGCGAGCGTCTCTAGATGAGTTGGGCTCCGAACTCGCTATTGGTGAAGATGACCGCTCAGGTTGCGAGCATGATGAAGAGGATCGTCGGGCTCCAGGATAGTCGTTCGGGAGACGAGTTTAAGGAGCATCTCTAGGGTTGAGTTAAGCTCCGAACTCGTTATGGAAGAAGAAGACCTCTCGGAAGGCGAGCGAGGTGAAGATCATCACCGGGCTCAAGGAGGGAACCATTCAGAATACGAGTTTAGGGAGCAGCTCTGGAGGTGAGTTGAGCTCCGAACTAGTTGTGGAAGAAGGCTACTCGCGAGGTGAGCAAGATGAAGGACATCACCGGGCACTAGGAAGGAGCCGATTGGGAGGCGAGTTGGGGGAGTTGAGCTTTGAACTCGTTGTGAAAGATGGCCAATTGAGAAGCGAGTTGTGGGAGTTGAGCTCCTAGGGGTGAGTTGAGCTCTGAACTCATTGTGGAAGAAGGCCGCTCGAGAAGCGAGCGAGATGAACAGCATTGCTGGGCTCTAGGAGAGAGCCATTTGGGAGGCCAGTTGGGGGAACAACTCTAGGAGTGAGTTGAGCTCCGGACTCATTATAGAAGAAGGCTGCTCAGGAGGCGAGTAAGATGAAGAGCATCGTCGGGATCTAGGAGAGATCCATTTAGGAGGCGAGTTGGGGGAGCTCGGAAGAAAAGTTGAGAACCGAATTTATTGCCTTGAGTTGTTGAGTTGTGAAGTCAATTGTTTTTGCCAATGTTGTCGTGACCCCCTGATCTTTCTCATTAGCAAGTTGTTGTGTATGTTCGGTGTGATCCTCGTGATGGCGAGATTGCCCGTCTCCGTACCAAGCTTCGTGTGGCTGATTTGGGGCTTGCTCGTTTACGAGAGAGGCTACTCAAGGTGGAAGTGGAGCTCAGCCGCTTGAGGAGAATGTTAACTGGCCTGGAGGGATACTGAAGCGAGGAACCATGATGAAAGTGTAACCCCCAAAAATAATAAAATTTATTTTTCATATTTTACACATGCATTGCACGTGCAATTTCTTTTAAGCAATTTAATCCAAAAAGAATTTCCCAAGAATGATATCTATTCTCATTTTATCTAAGTTATTACTTTGATTTAATCCATAGGCCCAAAGTCTCTTTTAGAAGCCCAACAGAAAATTCATTAATTAAAAGAGAAGCCACTAATTAAAAGAAAAGCTCACTAGTTAATCTACATTTTTTAAACATTTTAATCCTACACTTGTCATGTAACAACATGAACAATCAAATAAATAACAAATAACTAATTGAGAGTTTGTGCACAAAAGTGCACATGTGGAAAACCCGAGAGGGGGGGGGGGGGGGGGGGGGGGGGGGGGGGGGGTTATATAAGTTATGAAATTGAACATTTAAATTGGGTAGTAGAAGAGTCTTCTCAAACCCTATATAAAGTCATCCCTTTGTCATGAACAAATGCACCATAATCAAAAGAAAACAAAAGATAAGAAAAGAAAGAGAGAAAGAGAGAGTTCAGTTCGTGTTCTAGGAGGCTAGGCTGGTGGTTTTGCTTAAGGAGGAGATGGCTAGCATCTCGTTGGATCTCGGAGCAACATCCAAGGAGTTCTTCCCAATTTCCTTCTTCAAATAAGGTGGGTGACTTCTTGAGCTTTCTAAAATATAGTATCATGCATGTGTAGGAAAATTGATATATAAAAATTGATTGTACATATAAATAGTGGTTAATTTGTGATTGTGATATTTAGAATGAAATGCATGTTAATTGAAAGATTATCTTTTAGGTAAGTTGAAATGATGTTTTTTGGGTGCATGATAATATATTATGATTATATTGAATGAATTGGATATGAATTTGTACACAAAGTTTCTAAATCATGCAAAGAAAGTTTCTATTTTGAATTTTGTTTGCACATCAGAAAATTATGTTCAATAAAATAGTTGGAATCTAGAACTAAAACTATTTTGGGAGCATCTTGTATGTGTCAGGAACATCCCTTTAAAATTTCATAAGATTTGGAGGTCGTTTACTATTTTAATAAAATCTATCTTAGAACTGGTTAGTAGTTGACTGGTTGATGGAAATCTGTACGCATTTCGGTTTTTGATTATTTCAGCATTGTAAATAAAAAAATTTGAGAAAAGTTAAAACTAAGAACTTGTAGTATGCTTGTGAACCTTTCTGTAAAGTTCAAGAAATCAAATTTTCATAAAGAATTGAATTTTATATGAATTTTATAAGACTGTACAGTGGCAGTATTCAAGTATTTCGACCATATTGTATATTTCGAAGAATTCAAGGTTATAGATACAGTATTTTGAGAAAACTTATAACTAAGAAATTGTAGTAGGCTTGTATACCTTTAAATTGGATAGTAGAAGAGTCTCTGTGAGCATTTGAATGGTAAGTGACTAGAGTGGCCCTACGAACCATGAATGGACTCCGCACTTGTCCGGATTGTTTTGAGAGTACTCGAATGGCGAGCCATGCCCCCGCACACTTGCTCGAGGGAAAGATGCTAGAGCGGCTCTATGAACCATAAGTGGACTCCGAACAAGGTGATAACGAGTTTTGGGAGCATTTGAATGGCGAGTCGTGCCCCACACACTTGCTCAGGGGCAAATGGCTAGAGTGACCCTATGAATCATGAATGGACTCCGCACTTATGCGAGGTTATTTTAGGAGCATTCGAATGGCGAGCCGTGCCCCGCAGCCCTGTGTTGGTGTATGCCCTAGAGGCCAGTTGTGTATTGACATGACTAGTTTACATTGTATTATGACATTAATTTCATATTTGGGAATTTCATTTATTGTGTTATTTATTGTAAATTAAATGAACATAATGAAGTCTTAGAATGGTAAGTTCAATGCAATGGGATATCAAGTGCATGACTTGATTGTGAGATCCTATTGGCTGAAATCAGAACACTATTCTTAAATGTCCCGAGTCAAGTATTATTGTGAATTCGGACAATGATAATACATAGAGACTAGTGTGTGCATAGACTGATGAACAATCTCACAGGTCATGGATATGAGATATTTAGTCCTCACATGGGTACATATTAAGTAATAATGTACTAGACTGATCCACCAAGAGAACGCTGCATGAATCGTTATGTGAGTGTCATAAGAGGTTCTCACTATTCCATGGTGTACGTAGTCCTTTGAATTGAAGCCATGATGGTTCCCTACATGAGAAGTTATATGTTTTAATGCCGTCAAACGTTGCCTATAATAAGGTGATTATAAAGTCAACTATGTGATATATTACAAATCATGCGGAGGGATGTGAATGACTTAGATAGGACTTGTCCCTCTTACATAACAGGAGCGATATCTACGGGCCTCTTGATTGAGTGAGACTGTAAAATGCATGGTCTTGCTCAAATGAGTCACTATGAGATATTGATCTCATTTATTTTAGTAAGTCTACTCGGGCATCATGAAACTAAAGATTGAACTATACAAGGGTGATACGCTCTCTGCCTTGTGGTCAATTAAGATATCTGGACAAAGGGACTAGACTACATGGTAACATTAGTCACGGATAGGTTATGTCAAATCACTGACAATCCCATTACTTGAGTACCAGTGATGTATTGCTAGACATCGCTTATTGTTTGTAATACTCAAATATGATTTTAGTATTACTGTCAACGTAATAGGAACTGTAACCCCTGTTTTTCATTTTGTGTATTTTTGAGTGTATTTTCTCTCTTGCATTCTTCTGAACCGTATATTGGAGTTGATTTCAATATATATTCGTTTTATTTCATTTTGAGCTCTTTGTGTTTGATTGGTTGTCTCCTTTGTTTCGTTCTTCTATTATTTGATCTTTCTTTCATTTGGTCTCGTTCTCTTTATTTTTATTTTTTTTGGGTGTTTGTTGTGGTAGTGATTGGTTGTTATCCTATTTCCAATCCTATTGTTTGATCCCTAATAAGATTTACAATGCCAAAAATTTAATCCCCAATCTTATTTGATATCCTATACAATTTGTATCCTAATTAAAGCCCAATTAAACAAATCCTACTACTACTCCTAGTTACCCACAACCCAATTACCCATTAACCCTAGAACCCCATATATATATACATATATATATATATATATATATATATATATATATATATATATATATATATATATATATCCCCCCTCACACAAACCCTAACCTTAATACCCTAACCCTCTACCTCTCTCTCCCGGCCTCTCTTTCCCTCTCCCTACTTACGTCGCAACCCGACGCTGCACACCCCATCCCGATCAGCCCAAGCCGCCGATCCCCTCCCTCGGCGTGCATCCAACCCGCAGCACCCCAACACCCGCAACCCCCATCATCCCTTGGCCGACTACCTTCACATCCCGACCACCACCATACAACCCCTCTTGCTCCTCGATTCTCTCTCTTGGTGTCCCATCCATGGCCGCAAGCCACCGTAGTAGTCATCTCTCGCTCTCTTGATCTCTCTCCCTCTTGCTTTGTGGAGTTTTGCTCGTGTGGTGATTTTTGCACGAGTTGCTTGGATTCGTTGATTCGTGAATTTTTGTTCGTGGGTTTTGCTCGTTACTCTTGGTTTTCATCGTTCTTTATCTTCGATTAAGGCAAGTAACTTGTACTCCAAATCATTTGTTTGATACAAGTCAAAAATACCGCCTATAGTGTAGTTGGGTCTAGAGACGACTCTTGTTTGTGTTATTCTTGATGGATTTTGTCTCTATTGTGAAAACTTGACCATAGTTACCTCATGACACAATATGGACATGAATTAACTTAGGTTTTACCCGTTCTTAAATTGATCATGTGTGTGAGACTTTTGTGAGAATTCGTAATTTGGTTGAGACCTATGTGATATATTTGGTGTGAACATGCTAGATACCCTAATTCATGATGTTTGGACACTTGGTAGACTCGATTTCATATTTGGTTGCGTTTTGAACAAGTTTTGTATGATATATGTTGAGTTGTTGTTAAAGGAAAAATTCTGTATTTTGTCGCTGATCTGTTTTGTTTGCTGTTTTGGATTGTCTTGAAGTCAGTATCTTAATTTTTGGTATAAAACATGAGTTTTAGAGAATTTTATCTATTTTCAAACCCCTCTGACCTTGCACGATTTTGTTTTCATATGTGTGAGCTATGACTGTTTTACTACAGGGGTGTAGATCTTTTCCAGATTTCGTTTTCGATGATTTTTTATTTAATAACTGTGCTACACATATTATTTTGAACCAAAACTTTGATCAGTATTTCTTTATCTAGTTAGGGATTACTCAGAATTTTGGTGAATTTTATTGGTGAGTTTTATGTGTCGTTTCATGCTCGTTTATAAAAACTATACTTGCTGTATTTTGCTTGCTGTTTTGTAAAGAATCGTATTTTCACCATGACTCCTTTTACTGTATAAAAAATGTTTGTGAAATATGAAAGTTAGTATATTTTATCTATTTTTATATCTCTTTGGAGGAATTGGATTTTGTTTCACTGGTTGCGAGATATCATAGTTTTCGTACAGCAGTGTTAGGAATTCCAGATTTGCCAAACTCTCGTATATTGATGTTTTCTAATTTTTGATGACTAATCTAATTTTACTGAAAAATCTTGAAACTTTATATTTAGATACTGGACATATAGGGGATTACCCCAGATTTTTCGTGGATTTATTTAATGTGTTTCCATGCTGTTTTCCTGTTCTTGAATTCGTTTTCCTGATTTCTGGCTGAACCTATTTTCTGTATTCAAATCAGTTTTGAGCTATGTATTTGTGAATTAATATATGACTTATTTATACTCGCTAGATTCGGTTGGAAATCCCCTATCTTGGGAGAGTTCCATAGCATCGAGGGAGAGGACCGAGCCCCCTATTATGGCAGTGTAACACGCCCGAGCAACTTCATGGCTTCCCCTACCCCTGTTGTTGTAAGGTACTTCATTTTCAAGTGGTAGGCTGAGGCAACCGCATGAAGGGTTGCTAGCCCCGGACAACCAAAAATTGCATTATTGGCATACTTCATGTCGACAACCATGCAATCAAGTATTTCTGTGCGGGTAGTTGGAGCTTTCCCCACAGTTATGTCAAGGGTAACTATTCCCTTGATTAGAACCGGGGCTCCAGAGAATCCGTGGAAAGTGTACCCGACGGGATTGAGACAGTCTCGTTTGAGCGTTAGTCCCTCGGATACATTCAGGAAGGGAATGTTTACAGAGCTGTCGTTATCTATCAGGACGTGTAACCCCTATTTTTCTATTTTGGATTTTTTTTTGCTATTTTATTTTCTTTTTCTTGATTATTGTATCTGAATTTTTTTGAATAATAAATCTTGCTTTTCTTTGGGCTGATTTATTCTCTCTTGATCATTCGATCCTCTGTTGGCTTGAAATCTACTATTTTTGGCTCACTGCAAATTTTGCTCTTTCGTATGTGAGTTTGAATTGATCCGCTATATGTCTATCTCACTGATCTATATTTGTTTTTTTTTTTTTGGAGCCTAAACCTGTACCCTAAACCCATTAACCCGCAACCCAAAACTCTACATCTCAATCTCCTATTTAAATACCCTTAAACCCTAATATTTTAATCTTTAATCTCTCTCCCTCTCCTACTGCCACTCTCTCTCTCTCTCCTCACCCCGACCCTCTCTCTGTTTCGCCAGAACCCATCACCGCCCAAGTCCTCCACCGCCCAAGTCCCCCATCGCCCTTCCACCATCCTCAACTTTGTCTTCGCCCTTGCCTCCGATCATTGCCACCACCTCGTCGACCACCATCTTCACCTTTTCCGATGTCCCCGCAACCACCGATAACCCCCCCTCATCATCCTTGTCGTCGTCCAAAGCACTCGAACCCCCGCCATCCCGTTCCTCTATTTCGATACGAAACAGAGCACCGTCCTCCCCTCGCCGACGATCGCCGCTACGTCGCTCCTCGACCGCGAGCATCGCCGTCCCCAAGCACTCCTCGCCGCCAGCAATGCCCTGCCCCCGCCGTCGAGCTGCTGTCTCTCTCTCCCCCGCTCCGTCGACTTGTTTGAGAAGGGAAGGAGTTGAGTTCGGCGTTTGGTGTTTAGATTTGAGTTTTGGTGTTTGGATTTGAGTTTTGGTGTTTGCTCATTTGGTTGTTGTGTAGTTGCACGGGCTCGCACATGTTTCCATATTTTCCGTTCATGGTTCGTCGCCCAAGATTCTCATCTCGTTATTCTTTATATCCGAATTTACCATCTAAAAGGCAAGTCTCTTGTTGAACCCTTTTATTGTTTGTGTTCAAGATTCTTGGATCTCTGCATGTAGATCCCAATCCTTTTTATCATATTGCCATTTGAATTCCGTTAAGTATATTGAGGGTTTACACGAGCTAACCCAATATATTCTTAACATCATGCCTACATCTTTGATCTAAAACCTAGTCCCTCTTGCACATTGCATATGCACGTTTACATAAAAAATAACTAGATCCATGTGATAGGATTATTTGATGAACTGAATATGTCGACTGAATTTGATTTAATGAATTGATTACCATGACTGTGAAATTGCATCTTAAATCTAGAAATTTGCATGTTAAACATCTAATAGCACTTTGATTATTAATTAGCATGAACTACATGGCTGTGTGATAAACTTGTTGCCTATTCGTATCAAATTATTTTCTGGACTACTGTTTGTGTCTTTTTGTATCAGATTTTTGACCATATTATTGTTGTAATTTGAAATAATTTTCTGAATATGAATTATAGCCCCATGAGTCTATTTTCCAGAACTTTTGACGGATATGAATTCCGAGTTATTTCCTGGACTACTATTTGTGTCTTTTTGTATCAGATTTTTTACCCTGTTACTGTTGTAATTTGAAATAATTTTCTGAATATGAATTATAGCCCCATGAGTCTATTATCCAGAACTTTTGACGGATATGAATTCCGAGTTATAATCTGTGAGATACCTTATTTTTAGTACAGCTGTGTCTGAATTTCTAGATTCCCAAATTCATGCGTATCTTTCGGTTTTATAAATAAATAAAACATGATAACCGTAAAGTAAAAATATGAAATTAATTTGGTTGAGACTAGACATGTGTAGGAATCACCCTGAATTTTTGTAGATTTAATTGATGAGTTATCTGATCTGTTTCACATGTATTTATATAATTCATAACTTGTTACCTGAACATAAAATCTGAACAGAACAAGAGTTTCAACCTAGTTTCTGTAGCTTTTATATGTCATGTATATTTTCGTTGGAACCGACAAAGAGTCTAGTTTCTAGAATTTCTAACGGATCCAGATTTTCTTTTCTGTAGTAGCGGTAATCTGTGTTTTGTACAGAAACGTCATGCTGTCCAGATTGTGTGATTTGTGTTTAATTAATATGTTTGCTTCTTGGTTTGTCAGTAACGAGTAGAACTAGTCACACCTAGCATAATACAACACTGACACCTTCTTGTATGCTCACATAGGATGAAATAAAATGATAACAAGCGGGGTATTATAGGTTGACTTGGTAGTGAACGATCGGAAAATGTACTCGATAAAGGCCTTCTTGCTTGCATGATTTATTACATGGAAGGTGGAGAAATGCTTGTTATTGTGTGATCACGCTATCATGATATCTTGTCATCTTATTACCGAGTACACGATCCGTGAATTCACCATCAGTCTAAAGCGTTCACTGTGTGCTTTCACCGAACCTGTGGTATGGAACATATACGACGCAGTAGCACGTGCATTAGATAGATTAATAAAATGATTAATAACTTGCATTTGACATTCCATGCTTGATCCTATATATCTTCAACAATATAGAATTAAATTGACATTACTAATTACATGCATGATTAAATATAGACCTTTGATATAATTGCCAATCTTTGACTTTGTTATTGACTTTGATCTCGTTCCTTTTCTTTGATATACTATGTTTCTGTTACTCCCTGTTTTCTCTACCTGTTGTCCATGACTTGCTTTAAGGACATTATTTTCTTTCTTTTTAGATCAAGAATTTACAGGTACCGAAGGATCTCTACCAGCAGAAATTGGTGAGCAACGATTCTAGAAGATGAAACTAAAGATTGCGCTGCGTAATTTACTTTATTGCTAGATTTATTTATTCTGAACATTGTCATGACATTATACTTTGTTTTGGGCTTTTGTCCCGTCGTTTATTTATTTTTCCCAGATATTGGATATTATTTTGGATTATTTCATTATTATTGAAGTTTATCTTTGATTCATGTGATTATATTTTTTTTGTGTGGCTGTGTTTATTGTTCATATTGCTAAGTTAGTCTGGTACAGCTTATGGATGGTGTTTACATCATTCGCTGGGCCTTCGTTATGTGCTCATATTTCCGTATTTTAGGAAGTGGGACGTGACAGGACACGACGCACCTCATGATTGGTCATACATATGATGATTACTAGTGCGTCGTAGTGAGGTGTTCGAACAACTTCAAGGTCTCGGTCTAAAAATGTGGTCGGAACCCCCGAGTTCTTAGGAGGGGGATATTATGTACCAAGTTCACTTCTTGGAAAAATACTTTTCTGGAAGAGTTAGATGATCCCCCCCATAGGTCGCCCATGGATTTAGTGGAATATCTCTATGCGCCTCGAGCCATGGGACTTGGATGGATTCTTTGGTCGCTTGTTGCCACCTACTGTGGGAGGAGGCTCGATGTTGTTTCTTTGGGCAAACTTGGCGAGGTACCCCCGTCGGAGCAGGGCTTGTAACTCATCTTTGAGGGCTCGACGGTCATCTGTGAGGTGCCCGTGATCTTTGTGGAACTCGCACCCCTTGTTCTTATCCCTTCTTCTATTTTAGGAGTTCATCTTAAGAGGAGGTGGAAAGAGTCCCTCCTTATCAACTTCCATAAGAATTGCAAAGATGTTGGTGTTAAGCGAAGTATATTTCTCAAAACGAGGCATTGGGGGTGGACGACACTGGCATGTGGCATCCTTTTGGTACTTACTTGGTTCATCTTCCTTGGTGCTCTTCTGTTTGTTCCCAGATGATGGCACCTTCTGTTCTTGAGGTTGAATAGCATCTTCCACTCTAATGTACTTCTCGACTCTTTGAAGGAGGTCGGAGAAGTTCCGAGGGGGTCTTTTTACAAGAGAAGCTTTGAGGTAGTCATGATTTACATTGTACATGAAGGCAGCCATGGTTGTGGCCAAGTTGAGTGGGGGAATGGGCCGGGACTCGGCTGTAAAGCACCAAATAACTCCTGAGGGACTCCTCGTCCCTTTGCTTCAAGTCAAGTAAAGAGGCACTTATCTTCTCTGTCTTGCGGCTAATGATGAAGTGCGTGAGGAAGAGTTCTTCAAGTTGATCGAATGAGAAGATGGACCCCGGAGAGAGACGAGAGAATCACTCCCATGCAAATCCCTTCAGGATTGCTGGGAAAGTCTTGCAAAGGAGGGAGTCGGATGCTTGGTGGACCATCATAAGGGTTCTAAAACTCTCAATGTGGTTTACCGGATCGGACTCCCCGTTGTACGACTCAAAGGCTGGAATCTTGAAGTTGATGGGAACAGGAGCCTCGCTGATTATTCTGAAGAAGGGGGGTCTGGAAGGATGGTATGTTCCTTCATGTCTTCCTTCTTCATGCTTCAGCAATGCTAGGCGATCTTCCATCTTTTGGAGGCATTGGAAGATGGCATTGTCCTTCTTTTTGGGTCAACTGGACCCATGGGAGTGGCGCGGTAATGGCTAGTTTAGCGAGTCCTGCTTGGAACGGTGTTGAGGGCTTCAAGGATTTCATCTTTGAATTCTGGAAGCTCTACCTGGGTGACAGGTTCTTCTACCCCTTTTTCTATCCTGGGAGTTGGTCGGTCAATTGGAGTAGGGTTCCTCCCCCCCGAGGAGGAATTCTTTTGCGTCTCCTTGGAGAATGATGGCTTATTCGCCCTCTAGGAGATGGGGTTCTTCTTTGCCTTCTGGGAGAGAGGGTTGTTCTGCGTCCCCGACTCCGGGGAGAGGGGGCCCTTGTGTCTTCTTTGTGTGATGGATGGGCGAGACCTTGCTCGTGATCTGCTTGAGCGGCCCCTACGTTCAGACTCCTGCTGTTTGGAAGTTATGAGATGGCAGAGGTCTTGCTGCGTCTGAGGTGTTAGACTGACCCCCTGTTCTCTCTAGTCTGTTGTGCGGGGTGTTGACTTCTTCGGGAGCCCTCGGGTGGAGCCTCTCTAGAGGGAGGCTGGTAGGCTGTTGGAGCTAAAGAGGTAGATCCGGTTGAAGGGGTTGCTCTTGCTGAGAGGTAGGAAGGAGGTCCTCATGAGGAGGAGGTGGAGGAAGAGGGTCGACTCATCAGCTTGAGACTGCCGTCTTCCCTTTCCCCTTTGGAGGCATGGCTGAAATTATTTTTACCGGCGAAGTTTGGCCGGATTGCTTTTTCTTTTCCCACAGATGGCACCAATCTATTGATTTTTTTCTGTGTGAGAGTCAACAGATGATTTGAATTTTTTTAAAAGACAATTAAAAGCTGACTTTTTTTACTTTCACCGATGTTGAATGTTTTCAATTGATGTTGACTTCTAAATCTGACTCGTTTTCACCATTGACTCTGATATGGATGGTGACGATCACTCCGATTGACCTGCAAAAGTCTGAAACACTGGGGTTGACTCCAGCGACAGACCCTCTGATGCTCAAGTCAGAACTCAAGAATAGAAATAGAGTTTTTAGAGGCAAAATACTGATTACCTGGTTCTTGTGGAAGTGGTATTTATAGTTGCTTTGTGGGTTAGTTTCTAGACAATGATTTATCTTTACTTCCCGGTGTTTTTGGATTGAATTGGTTATCTCTTCTTCATAAAGAGATAAGGGTGGTTGTGGAGATTTTTAGACACATTGCAACGAATTCAGCAATTTCTAGGACTAGTTAATTATGTCAGGCCTTTTATTAAAAATTTAGAAAAAACAACTGGTTCTTTATATGCAAAAACATCGCAGAGAAGCCAAAGACATTTTAATCAAAAAGATATTAAATTAGTTCAGCAAATAAAACAGGTAATAAAAGATCTTCCTGAACTAAACTTGCCATTGGACACAGACTATCAGATGGTCGCAATACAGGATGGGGAGCAACCCTTGTTGCCAAACCAAATAAGTATTCAGATCGAGACATAGAAAGAATATGTAGATACGCTAGCTGAAAGTATAAAGAGAAAGGTAATATTAGTAGTATTGATGCAGAACTTCATGCAATTTCATATGCATTAGATAGCTTTGAGTTATTTATAATTCCTAAAAAGGAAATTACTCTTAGAACATATTGTGAAGCAATCTTAGAACATATTGTGAAGCAATAGTTTCTTTCCATAATAAGATGAATTAGATAGTAAACGTAGCTCACACAGACGTTGATTAAATTTTATTAACTGTTGCTCTGCCCTAGGTACTCGTATTAATTTTGCTCATTAACGGTAATACTAATACTATTCCAGACACTCTTAATCTCCTTGTCCATCAGAGTGCGCTAAAAAGCTTAGCGTGGTGGACCTGTAAACTTTTCAATTATAATTGCACTGGCCGAGAATCCAGTAGTTGGCCAATGTATAACCACCATCACAAAAAAGCTTACTCCAAAAAATGTTACAGTTCTGAATGATAGTCCAAAAAATGTTACAGCTCTGAATGATAGTCCAAAAAATGTTTAACAGTTCTGAATGATAGAATTAGCTGCTCATTGCCATCTATCTTCAGCAAGTTTTAGTACAAAACCTTTCATTATGATATAAGCATAACTATAAAATAATTGAAGTCTAATTAGCTAGTGCAAGACCTCTAGGGTTCAGATTGCACTTGCAACAGTCTACAATTGATTCTTAAAAAACTTAAACAAACAAATAACATTGATAAAATGTGCAATTCTCCAAAAGCCAAGAATTGTCAGTACTTATTAGACATCAATTTTTCCCTTTCTATTTGTTGAGCCAATATTAAGGCCTCAGCAGTCATTCTTTTTGCCAAGCGATGACTAGCAATTCACATTTAGCACCTTCACTCGATAGCAAGCTCAACCACATCTAACAAGAAGAGTATGGCTTCCTCATATTTTCATTCAATAGCAACACATCAGGACCGACAATTACCGACTTCATCAAATATTGTTTCTTATAAACTTTTCAATTATAATTGCACTGGCCGAGAAATCCAGTAGTTGGCCAACGTATAACCACCATCACAAAGGAGTGTACTCCAAAAGAACACAACAGATTTTCATAAATGTTACGGTTGCGTTTGTTTTGATATTTTGAATTGAGTATTCTAAATATGATATTCTGAATATGATATTCTGAATATGAGTCTAAAAGCTGTTTGTTTAGCCTATATTCTGAATATTGATATTCTGAAAGCTGTTTATCTGAAAAAGAGAGTTTGGAAGCTGTTCGGTTATATTTCTTGCTGAAAACTGTTATCTGAAAGCTGTTTTTCTGAAAGAACGAGTTTAAAAGCTGTTCTGTTATATTTCTAGCTGAAAACTGTTACCTGAAAGCTGTTTTTTCTGAAAAAGAGAGTTTAAAAGCTGTTCCGTTATATTTCTTGCTGAAAACTGTTATCTGAAAGCTGTTTTTCTGAAAGAACGAGTTTAAAAGCTGTTCTGTTATATTTCTAGCTGAAAACTGTTATCTAAAAGCTGTTTTTCTGAAAAAGCGAGTTTAAAAGCTGTTCGGTTAAATTTTTTGCTGAAAACTATTATGTGAAAGCTGTTTTTCTGGAAAAACGATTTTAAAAGCTGTTCTGTTATATTTCTAGCTGAAAACTATTACCTGAAAGCTGTTTTTTCTGAAAAAGAGAGTCTGAAAGCTGTTTTTCTGAAAGAACGTGTTTAAAAGCTGTTCTGTTATATTTCTAGCTGAAAACTGTTATCTGAAAGCTGTTTTTCTGAAAAAACGAGTTTAAAAGCTGTTCGGTTAAAATTCTTGCTGAAAACTATTATGTGAAAGCTGTTTTTCTGGAAAAACGAGTTTAAAAGCTGTTCTGTTATATTTCTAGCTGAAAACTATTACCTGAAAGCTGTTTTTTCTGAAAAAGAGAGTTTAAAAGCTGTTCCGTTATATTTCTTGCTGAAAACTGTTATCTGAAAGCTGTTTTTCTGAAAGAACGAGTTTAAAAGCTGTTCTGTTATATTTCTAGCTGAAAACTATTACCTGAAAGCTGTTTTTTCTGAAAAAGAGAGTTTAAAAGCTGTTCGGTTAAAATTCACGCTGAAAACTATTATGTGAAAGCTGTTTTTATGAAAAACCGAGTTTAAAAGCTGTTCTGTTATATTTCTAGCTGAAAACTATTACCTGAAAGCTGTTTTTTATGAAAAAGCGAGTCTGAAAGCTGTTCCGTTATATTTCTTAATGAA
This sequence comes from Hemerocallis citrina, assembly GCA_017893485.1. Lineage (NCBI taxonomy): Eukaryota > Viridiplantae > Streptophyta > Magnoliopsida > Asparagales > Asphodelaceae > Hemerocallis > Hemerocallis citrina. The sequence continues at coordinate 125,767,417 of CM030360.1, forward strand.
AACTGTTATCTGAAAGCTGTTTTTCTGAAAGAACGAGTTTAAAAGCTGTTCTGTTATATTTCTTGCTGAAACTATTATGTGAAAGCTGTTTTGCTGAAAAAACTATTTTAAAAGCTGTTCTGTTATATTTCTAGCTTAAAACTAAAACCTGAAAGCTGTTTTCCCTGAAAAAAAGAGTTTAAAAGCTGTTCCGTTATATTTCTTGCTGAAAACTGTTATCTGAAAGCTGTTTTTCTGAAAGAACGAGTTTAAAAGTTGTTCGGTTATATTTGTTCAGGATTTTTGAAATAAATTTGCATTCATCACTTGCTATATCAACGATAATTTCTACGGCCTAAGCCAACCAATTTATTCAGACAAAAAAGCAGCAGGAATTTAAAATAAGAACGGGACCCAATTCAACTATGCTCAACCAATTTATTCACCAAAGCAAGCTTACTTCATTAATTTTGTTTACATTGTTCAACATAATGACGTAACAGATTCTTATTAGACTATGCTCAACCATGCTCAACCAATTTATTCACCAAAGCAAGCTTACTTCATTAATTTTGTTTACATTGTTCAACATAATGACATGGGATCGATACATATATTATGAGAATAAGTTGTACAATTTGTTGTCAGCCATCATTACAAACAAGCATACTGTTAAATCATTATTTGTTGTCTCCAGTCGCTGCATGCTGTCTGGAGCTGCTGCTGTTGCTTCTTAACTCCTTCATTTGAAAACTGTAGAGCAGGTAGATCTATAAACAAAGAAATCATTTGAGAAAAATGCTGCATTAAAATTCCAAAAAAGGGGGAGGAGTAATAAATTGTGCGGCAGTAACTTCCTACATTAACCATAAACGGAAACGAAAAACTGAAAACCGGAGTTCAGATTTGCTTAACCACTATTCAGAATACAGATATCCCCTCCTGTCAAACACTATGAAAACAACATAATGCCTGAAAAAATACGGGCTACTCGCAGTCTCAGATTCATCAAATCAATGATACAAACGACTCGATATACCAGAGCTGCATTTTTTTAAAATGCCACGCCCACTAGTACAAAGCACATTGTCAACATTGACTACTCAGAATTCATCATTGACTACGTAGACAACATCTTCTTAATCCCAGAAAAACATATTCGTTCATTTACAGGGATTTGAAGTCTTCTTAATAGTATTGACTAAGTGGCATTACCAGCAAGTTAACCAAGGCATATTCATATAAATACAAGTAGAATTCATCTCAACAAATCAGATGCATTTAAAATAGTTTCGATTATTGCTTTTCTGAGAATTGGTTCTGATGATACCCACACTGATCATACTTCAGACCTTAAAAACAATTGATGCACATTAGTTCTTAAATCCTGGGCTGTGATGTACCGGGTCTGATATAGCTGAGCTTTGAATTCCTGATTTGCACAAAAACTGTCTGTTTCTTTGGCTGTTCATGGTTTACGGATACTGAGAAATATCTTTGGCTGCTCATGGTTTGAAACAATTGTTTCTGGAGTCAATTTGACTTGTCTTGATTCGATAATCATTGGTAATATCCTGAGTTTATTGGTAAAAGTAGTCACAGTCTCAGATTCATAGTGCTCATTCATAAAAACTCCATACTAGAGCTGCATTTTTGCCAATGCCACGCCCACTAGTACAAAGCAATGTTCTTGAAAATCCGATCATCATCGACTGTAACGACATCAACTTCGTTATGTTTGTATGGTTCGGAGGACAACCGAATGCATAACCAGATCTGGGGATTGAGGAGAGAGAGAGAGGTCGAGAGAGAGAGCGCCCGTGAGTATGGTTGGGAATATCGAATTGAAGGGATATCAATATTCTGAATATGGAACTCAGAGTACGCTCAAAACAAACGGGTATTCTGAGTTAGATATTCAGAAGATGTAACTCAGAATACCAAAACAAACAGTGCATATCAGGAATTCAAAGCTCAGCATGTCAGACATGGTACATCACAGCCCTGGATTTAAGAAATATTGTGCATGGATTGTTTTTAAGGTGTGAAGTATGATCAGTGTGGGTATCATCATAACCAATGATGAAGGATTCAAGACAATTCAAGTTGACTCCAGAAAACAATTGTTTCAAACCATGAACAGCCAATGGTATTTCCCAGTATCCGTAAACCATGAACAGCCCAAAAAACAGACAGTATCTGTGCAAATCAGGTATTCAAAGCTCAGCTATGTCAGACCCGGTACATCACAGCCCAGGTTTTTAGAACTAATGTGCATCAATTGTTTTTAAGGTCTGAAGTATGATCAGTGTGGGTATCATCAGAACCAATGATCAAGGATTCAAGAGAATTCAAATTGACTCCATAAAACAATTGTTTGAAACCATGACAAGCCAAAGATATTTCTCAGTATCCATAAATCATGAACAACCAAAGCAACAGAAAGTATAAGTGCATATCAGGTATTCAAAGCTCAGCTATATCAGACCCGGTACATCACAGCCCAGGTTTTTAGAACTAATGTGCATCAATTGTTTTTAAGGTCTGAAGTATGATCAGTGTGGGTATCATCAGAACCAATGATCAAGGATTCAAGAGAATTCAAATTGACTCCATAAAACAATTGTTTGAAACCATGACAAGCCAAAGATATTTCTCAGTATCCATAAATCATGAACAACCAAAGCAACAGAAAGTATAAGTGCATATCAGGTATTCAAAGCTCAGCTATATCAGACCCGGTACATCACAGCCCAGGTTTTTAGAACTAATGTGCATCAATTGTTTTTAAGGTCTGAAGTATGATCAGTGTGGGTATCATCAGAACCAATGATCAAGGATTCAAGAGAATTCAAATTGACTCCATAAAACAATTGTTTGAAACCATGACAAGCCAAAGATATTTCTCAGTATCCATAAATCATGAACAGCCAAAGAAACAGAAAGTATAAGTGCATATCAGGTATTCAAAGCTCAGCTATATCAGACCCGGTACATCACAGCCCAGGTTTTTAGAACTAATGTGCATCAATTGTTTTTAAGGTCTGAAGTATGATCAGTGTGGGTATCATCAGAACCAATGATCAAGGATTCAAGAGAATTGGTATTGACTCCATAAAACAATTGTTTGAAACCATGACAAGCCAAAGATATTTCTCAGTATCCATAAATCATGAACAGCCAAAGAAACAGAATCCATCAGTGCATATCAGGATTTCAAAGCTCAGGGTGTCAGACCTGGTACATCACAGCCCAGAATTTTAGAACTAATGTGCATCAATTAGTTTTTAAGGTCTGGAGTATGATCAGTGTGGGCATCATCTTAACCAATGATCAAGGATTCAAGACACAGAATAAATTGACTCCAGAAACAATTCTGTGAAATCATGAACAGTCAATGATATTTATCAGTATCCATAAACCATGAACAGCCCCAAAAAAAGACAGTATCTGTGCATATCAGGAATGCAAAGCTCAGCATATCATACCTGGTACATCACATCCCTGGATTTATACTCAATCTCAGGACAGAAGCATGATATTCTTAGGATAGACAATGGCCAACATTAACCAACCTGGAATAAACTCGGGATGTTTGTAATGATCAAGGATCCAAGACTATTCAAATAGACTCCAGAAAACAATAGTTTGAAACCATGAGCAGCCAAAGTAATTTATCAGTATCCATAAACCATGAACAGCCAAAGAAACATACAACACTATTTGTATATATCACAAACTAATAAAAGCTCAGCATATCAAACCTGGTACATCACAGCCCAGGATTACTATAACAATTGATCTGTTATAGTGACACAAAGTAGCCAGATTGCAGCGATCCCTTTATTAGTAACTAATTCCATGCTATCTCCCATCACAACCTACCATAGAACAATAATTAGAACCAATCTAAGATATTGTAGGAGTTAACTTTTACAGAAAAATAAACTTACTCCATTGCCACCCATTCTCCTTGTTGTGGATGCAGTATAATATGGTCCATCAAGGCTGGCATAACTCAAATGACATCGGCAGATATGAACATAAGATTCATAGTGTGCAGCCTCAGAAACAAAATCCATCTCATCATAACTCAAAACCAACGAGGAAGAATAAAGTTCAGTTAGGATTAATTCATCACCAGCCACTCCTACAAATCATTCGATAGATGGTTCATAGTGTGCAGCCTCAGAAACAAAATCCATCTCATCATAACTCAAAACCAACGAGGAAGAATAAAGTTCAGTTAGGATTAATTCATCACCAGCCACTCCTACAAATCATTCGATAAATGGTTCATAGTGTGCAGCCTCAGAAACAAAATCCATCTCATCATAACTCAAAACCAACGAGGAAGAATAAAGTTCAGTTAGGATTAATTCATCACCAGCCACTCCTACAAATCATTCGATAAATGGTTCATAGTGTGCAGCCTCAGAAACAAAATCCATCTCATCATAACTCAAAACCAACGAGGAAGAATAAAGTTCAGTTAGGATTAATTCATCACCAGCCACTCCTACAAATCATTCGATAAATGGTTCATAGTGTGCAGCCTCAGAAACAAAATCCATCTCATCATAACTCAAAACCAACGAGGAAGAATAAAGTTCAGTTAGGATTAATTCATCACCAGCCACTCCTACAAATCATTCGATAAATGGTTCATAGTGTGCAGCCTCAGAAACAAAATCCATCTCATCATAACTCAAAACCAACGAGGAAGAATAATGTGCAACACCTGTACAACAATGAAGTGCTTGGTAAAGACGACATCTCAAAAAAAAGAGTAAAAAGCTTAAAGGAAGATCTGCATGCTGATTATTTATATTAGTAATATTGCAAAGATACAAACATATCCAAATGACATCGATGCCTCGCATCCCAGCTACGAATCAGTTCGAGAAATGGATATGCTGAAAATGTGTACATTCAAAATACATTACTGTATAGCATTCCACATTGCTAGGGCGATTTCATCTCTTTTGCTATTCATATGTCTCAATTGGGAAGATGATAAATCCAAATCTTGCGATGTGGATGCTGCATCTTCGGTGTGTTGGTGATGTACTATTGTTTCGCCACCGAGTTCCACTAAAAAAGGATCGTTTCGTGAGTGCAGGCATATAAAATTATGAAGTGCACAACAGGCTGTGACCATCATAACTTGTCTGGTATAATAATAGTTTGGCATGTTCTCGAAGATGGTAAACCTCTTCTTGAATACACCGAACGTTCTCTCAATCACATTCCTTAACCTAGCATGTTGTTTGTTAAATAGTTGTCTAGAATGGGTTGGTGCATGGTTGGCCCCTTGATAGTCCTGTAAATGGTATGGCTCACCACGGTACGGTGCCAAAAACCCGGGCATATTGGTATAACCACAATCCACTAAGTAGTACCTCTCGTTCGGTGGGATTGGCAACAGTTTTTGTGCTAATGCAGTATGCATTACACGGGAGTCGTTGGCACTGCCTTCCCATCCCGCGTAAACAAATGTGAACATCATGTTAAAATCACATGCTGCCAATACATTTTGACTTACAATACCCTTGCGAGAGCGGCAAGCGTTGCTTCGGCTAGCGGGAACTGTAGCTTTTATTAATGTCCCATCAGCAGCACCAATAGCTCCCTGCAGATTAATAATTCGAATAATACATATCCCAAATCCAAACTTGGAAAACAATTTAATAATACATGATGCAGTCAGGGTGGCGCTTTACCTGAAACCACGGGTAAAAATCCTCTGATCCACTGATTCTGTGATGTACGGTTGTATAATCAGGAGGTTTGATAAGGAGTGTGGCTGCTCTTGCCATACCGTTCAGGACAATACTAAAGTGCTTTTGGATTGTTTGGGTTGAGTGGTTAAACGCGGTACGAACTAGTCGCATTCTGGCACTATGACCGACAATAAACAGGAAAATAGCCACGCTTTCCTCGAAAGTAACTCGCTTATGGCTTGAAGACTCCGCTGTTTCCGGGCAGAGGTTCCTTTCTCGCAGGAAAGCACACAAGGTCATAAAACAATCCTGGTTCATACGGAATATATCATGAAAGTCGGCCTGGGAACCCGCTAACATATTTTCCAGATATTCACGTCCCGTTTGCTTTTTATTAGTGGACCTTGTACGGTCAGGTTCTTCAGGTTCTTCAGGTTCTTCACATAAATAGTCAGCTATCAACACTGCAGTCATCACCTCTTCGACCTCGTCACTACTGGATGAAGAAATATCCATAACAGAGGATGCAATTCCAGTAGTGACTCACTATCAAGAAGAAGATAGAAATCAGTTTGGGGCATTCCAATATCAAGTGCACACAGTATTAATAATACGAATGTATGTAACGAGATTTACAGAATCACAAAACAACATATTGAGAGATGGCAGGATTCCACAAGCCTGTGCAATTGAATTAAGATAACAAGGTATACTACTACTAGCAGATCTATTCCAGGAATTATTTTTAAAATATAACATTACAAATTTAAATTAAATTATGTAAGCAATTTGTTCATCCTAAAAGCCGTCATATTACAATCAACCGCAAACAAATATGGAAATAATGTTAAGAAAAGTTCTACAACATGATTTATTCAACCCATTACGCTGAATGGGATTACTACAGGGTGGCCCAATAACGGACCGCCGCCTCCTGCCGGGCTCGAGACATACGAAGGAAACCATGAGCAAAGTTGGGATTTTGAAAGAGGTAGGTTGAAGCTTTTACGGCTACAATCGGATCAAGCCCTGTCATCGATTCAATTATATCTTGGCATTGATCCTGTTCGGGGAATACAGGGTTAATTGAGGGAGTGCTTTCCACTTCATTTTTATTCATGTACCTCCCTCTTTTTTCCGTTTGAGCTTGCTTAGCTACATCAAGATATTCCGACATCTTGGACAACATTGATTCGCGGCCACTTGATGCAGTAGATTTTCTTTTGCGTGAACCGGACCCCGTACCCATTGGGACATCATCAGACTCATCAATCACATTTACGTGTGATTGTTGGGGGTGGCCAAACTGATAGTTCATCCGCCGCGCCTCCACATCCTCGAACCCCCCTTGTGTGGAGGCCCTTGCCACATTGCCCTGGGCTACAGATTCCTCGAATATTTTGGTCAATGCATCATAATGTGGCAACCCCTTATTTTTGTATTTTTCTGCAGAAGGATGCATCTATTCACAGAATATGTTGTTACTATGCAAGTATTAGATAAATGATTAAGTATAATAAAAAGGATTCACAACCAACAAATCAAATTTTGAGATTATATATATTAACCTGAATATATTGTTTCCAAACCGGATCCTCACAAGTAACGGTTTGGTTGGCTTCATCCCAACCGAAACCACTCTGTTGCCTCATTTTGTGAAACACCCCCCATTCTGATTTAAGCCGTCCATATTTCGACCTCAGTTGTTTCACCGAGAATGAACGCCCAGTTGTAGAATTCATTATTTGCTCAAAATTAGACCAGGTTTTACCATCGAATGTGGTGCTCTTTAACAAACCATTGTCAACTGCCCCCTCCATAAGGCTGATAAAATCAGCTGTAATACGAGAAGTCCACAGCCCATAATCTTCCTCCACTGCCTTCCCCTTTCCCCTACCCGCATTACTCATCTAGTATGAACAAACATCCAAACAAAAAAAAAAAATTGGCCAAATTCCTTCAATTAGTTTAATAGCTGATCGGGTAACCCTAGTTTGCAAATAGCAACCGATTACACCCTAAAAACTCTCAACAGTGAATTCGGCTAGTTTGTGTGCAGTGTGCACCTCAATTTTAAAAGCTGTTCCGGTACCAAATGCAATTAAAAAGCACAGTAAATTGGTAAAGAAAACCAACCAAATAAATAGTACAATCGCTGTCTTCATACCTTTGATTGGATTTGGAGAAGGATGAAATTGTCAGCACAGGATTCAACCTTGCGTAGTGCTTTGATTCTCCTTGCCCTTCGATCCCTAGCTTTTTTCCGATAGGCAGCACGGGTGGTGCAAACCATTAACCCGCTACCCAAACCCCTCAACCCCTCACCAAGTAGACCGCAAAAAACAGTCCGGTAGCGAAGTCGCCGGCGGCGCACTCACACTTTTCCGTTCGATTTCACAGTGGAATCGTTCGGGAATTCGTTGATTTGGGGGGGGGGGGGGGGGGGGGGGGGGGGGGGGGGGGGTAATTAGATCAGATCTGGGATCTTCGAAGGAGGGAGGAGACAATGGAGTCGACGAGCTCTCCTGGGTGAGTAGAGAGAGAGAGCATCTGAGTGAGAAGAGAGGAGAGATCGGTTGGAATCAACACTGTTTGGAAGAGATCTGAAGGTAGAGGACGACCGAATGGCCAGATCTGTGGAGCGAGGAGACGGAGAGAGGTCGTGAGAGAGATGGAAGAGATCTGAATATGGAGGACGACCAGATGGCTAGACCTGGAGAGCGAGGAGAGAGGGAGAGGTCGTGAGAGAGATGGAAGAGATCTGAAGATAGAAGACGACTTTGTTTTGGGGAGCGAGGAGAGAGAGAGAGGTCGAACTCAGAGAGAGCCCGTGACTATAGTTGGGGATATCGAGAGAGAGAGCCCGTGCATATTCTGAATATGGAACTCAGAATACCCCCAAAACAAACGGGTATTCTGAGTTGCATATTCAGAATATGCAACTCAGAATATGAAAACAAACACAACCTACATTTCTGAAAGATATAATTAGCTGCTCATTGCCATCTATCTTAAGCAAGTTTTCGTACAAAACCTTTCGTTATGATATAAGTATAACCAAAAAATCTGAGTCTTTGGCTCACAAAAATCACTAACTCAACGAGTCCCTTCACTCTAAAGATGCACAAAAAACTGTTGTTTTTATGTTTACACCCCAAGTACTGGGGGTGTTTGGGGGAGAGGGGAGGGTGATGATGCTTCTCATGAAAGGGTCTTCTGCACCTCAGCAGTAACCTCTTTTGGGGGTTTCTCAGCATGAAGCTCTGCAACAATGCCCTTCTTCAAATAGTAATCAATGACCTACAACAGAAAATATAAAGACCTCATGTTACTTACAAGACTAAAGGGGCTGACAATCTCAACAAATACATGGAAAATTATAAATAAATAAGAAAATAGACATTTAAGCAAAGAGTATAGGATCCAGATAGAGATGGTTGATCCCAATTTTTAATATTCATTCATGCACAAAGTGGTATTGCAATAAATAATTGCTATAACTGAATGGACAGTCCACATCTCGAACAAACATTTCTAATTATGATGTTCATGTCCAGTAAATACATACAATTTTCCATGTAAGGTGATCTATCCTATCCTCTTAGATTATTTTTGGTGTCACTGCGGAACGTTGTAACCATCTGTGTTCTGAGGATTTTTTTTTTCATAAAATGGTGATGATAACTTCTTAAAATATAATGTACATGTCCTCGTTATCCCAGGCTCCACCTTGACTGGTGTCCAATCCACTCCTCTCCCTCCACTTCAAACCCAAGCAGTGGAAATCCACCGTTCCAATAAGGTTGGATAAGTTCAGGATGAAGGTTAAATGGAATAAGTTACAAGGGTAACAAACATATAGAAAATAATATTTTTTTTAATTCTCAAATGATTCAAAGAATTTTCCTAGGAAATTCAAACTTGTAAATAGTTGACAATCGGCAGATATTGTTTGGTGTCCACTTTTACGAAGCGAATATGGATAAAGAAATATTTACATTTCATGTATGAATTACAAAATAACGCTTTGGATAAGAAACACCCTTCTGTATAATACATCATGTACGTGATTATTGACATTGATATAATATATGGATCAATAATAAACGTGTCAAAAGGGGATCAGGTTTACTATTGTTGACATTGACAAGTTGTAGAAACAGAAGACAAAAAGATAATGCAGTCACGATTCATCATAAAGGTTTCCACTCACGTTAATGTGCACAAATTTATAAAAGCATACTAATCCAAAGACACCCATTATACTTGTGCATAACTTTTCACATCACCATCTTCTTAGAGCATCCACAGTCGTTGTATATTTTGCCATTTTGCCATTTTTTGGCAAAAAATGTGCTGCAGTCGTCATCTAATTTGTCATTTTTCTCCCTGGGTGCATTGCTATATTTGAGAAAGGATTTGGCAATTTGCGTATTATATGGGATGAAACATCATATTTTAATAATTTTTCAATTCATCGGATGTTTCGTCCGAGGTTTTTTAAATTATTTCTTTTTTGTAAATAATCTCCGAGGTTTTTTTAATTATTTCTTTTTTAAAATAATCTCGGATGTTTCGTCCAGGGAAAATTTTGATTTTTTATTTTAAAACCTCGTTATATAATTTAGTTAGATAATTAGTTTAGTGAGATAATTAGTTCAGTGGGTGAGATAGTTAGTTAGATAATTAGGTAGATAATTAGGAAATTAGTTAGATAATTAGTTAGATGTTTAATATTGTAAATTAAGAAATGGGTGGACACCAAAAAAATAAGAAAAGTAATAAAATTGTGGCGCGTCCCTCCAAAAAAATTAAAATATATATTAATATATTGAAAAATATTTTTAAAATTACGATTCCGTCCAATTTCATCTATGAAATTGCCAAATTTTGCATTTCACGAATGCAGCAAACTTAGAAAATTGCTAATTTCTATTTTGCCATTTTACCATTTTTTGCCACAAACAACTGTGGATGCTCTTAAACTGATCAACTAACAGTGACTAGCTGTCTACCGCTCTAAAAAGTTGAAATGACACAGATATTTAGTTGCAAATCATAAAAACCAACAAGATTCTCTGAAGCTAACATCCCTTTTAATGTTTAACTCCAAAAACGCAAATTTGCAATTATTGTATTAAAAAATGAAGGTGCAGAAATCAATTTCCGGAACTATGGTAAGAACGATGAAAACAACAGCCCTCCTTTCTGTTATTTCAAGATTTTAATAGGTTCATATTAATGATGAAAAATAAAATAAACTTAATCACAAATCTTTTCCCATGTGGTATGAAAGGTATCGAGCCTTCACTCATAATAGTTTCATACTTTCATTTTGCACATTTAGAAAGCAAAAAAGCATTGAAAATTCAAGTAAAAGTTAGCTATGATCTACCCAAAGACCAGTGAAATACAAGAGGTATATTCAGAATGTCAGAAATTGATGCCAGTGAAGAAACATTTATTTATCCCAATGTTTTTAAGGCAAGGGATCCCACAGATAAATAAATGAGTTCAAGCAATCATAAGTGTCATACAGATTTAAAGGACTTCAAATCCATCATTAGCCACCAAGCGAACCTGCATTTACTTAAACTTTCAAATAAAAGCAAACAAGTAATGCAGTTCAAGAATATACATTCCCAGCAACATGCAACAACCTCTAGTCAGAACATGTAGTAATATTAAATACATATACATGGGAAATCTTCAGGAGAGGCTAGTGCTCCTGATAAGATGAGAGCGCTCAAGGCTCTCCTTCATCATGGAGATATGTAGGGATGTAGAAAGGGCCGGGCCAGGCCAGGCCGATCCGGCCCTCGTGGAGGCAGGCCTAGGCCCGGCCGGTAACAAACCCTATGGGCCTCCTTAAGGGCCAGACTGGGCCAAAGTTGTTTGCAAATCTATGAAGCCCATATCACCCTTAGCACGGGCTTTTAGCCGGCCCGCAAGTCCGGGCATAAAGCCCCAGTGAAAAGCCAGGGCCTAAGCCCAAGTGAAAAGTTATCATTTTTCTATTTAATTAAATAATAGTACATTTTGGCCGTAATCCTTGACACAAAAAAAACATACTTTGGACTTAATCCGGGTAAATTACAGTAACTTAGAAATTCCAAATGCATCTTGAAGCAAATATTTTATAAAAGAAAATGAAAAAAAATATTTTTAAAATTAATTCAAATTCATTTCAATCTACTACATGAATTGTCATATTTGATAATAGACAAAGAATCAATTTTTATCTTCTCCACACATGTTCACAGCTCTCTCAGCTTGTAGACTAACAAACCATTGAATATTGAATGGAAAAAAAAAAATCGTAGAAGAAAGTAAAGGAAGTAGCTAAAAAGATTTACAACTCTAAATGGCAACCCATGAATAGCATTGACGAGGATGGGGAAAATGAGAAAAGACATCATGAAAATACGTAAAACTATTTTTACCTAATGCCAACCCATTTCCACCTACTTTTATTAAAGGTTTTACCAAATTGGCTAATGGACGGGCTAAAGCCCGAACTATTGGGCCCAGCCAAGCTTCAAACTTAAGATCCAAGCCCGGCCCTTACCTAACAAGGGTCGAGATGGGTCAGGCTTTTTAAAGGGCCAGGGCCAACGTGCTTATGGACGGGTTTGGGCTTTTGTGCTTTTTTTACATCTCTAGAGGCATCCTATGACCCATTGGAACCATCCGTTTTTGAAGAAATGCTTCAATTAGTCTAAGAATGCGGAATCAAGTCATTTGAAATCAGTTTGACCTAAGGAACTGAAACGTACAAAATTGTATGGTTGAAATATTTTTTTTATAATGATATGATGCAAGGGCAAATGAAGTTCAGATGACTTGATCTCACATGATTAGATTATGTTAAATATTTAGAACAAGATGAACGATTCGGGTCGTTCATAGGATGGCCCCACCAAGGCGAGCTCTCCCCCCTTAGGCGGGAGCTCCGACCTCTCTTGAAGTATATGGAGATGTTCCATCATGTCCTTATAAAAAAAAACAATATTTAGTCATACAATTTTGTAACACTTCAACGCATGGACAAATTAATTTTAAATGACTTAATTTTACATATTTAGACTAATTTAGACGTGTAGATCAATGTGAACAGTTTAGATCATCCATGCGATGGTCTAAATAGCCATTTGCATGGCGTTTGCACACCTAGGCGTTTGCAATGGAACATTTTCCATATATATATATATGGGTTAATGACCTAAATGCACCTAAAGTTTATACTTATACTCTATACACACCTAAGGTTATAGTAATACCCCAATAGCACCCAATTTTTTTTAATTTGGACCAAAAGACACTTGCGTTAATTTTATAACAGAATTGACGTGAAATTACACATACCCTCATCTCTTCTTCTTTTCTTCAGTTATGTTTCTTTTTTCATTTTTTTCTGTTTTGTTGGTGATGGTGATGGTGGTGGTTGACGAATATGGTGGTGGTGGGGGTGGTGATGGTGGGTTTTCAAGTAGAGGGGAAGAAGATGAAGAGGATGAAGAGAAGAAATTGGATTTCGGTGGTGGGTTTTCGGGTAGAGTTGAGGGTTTTTGGGTAGAGGGGAAGAAGAAGATGAAGCGGATGAAGAGAAGAAGATGAAAAGGGGAAGAAGATAAGGTCTCGGTGGTGGGTTTTTGGGTAGAGGAGAAGAAGATGATGAAGAGGATAAAGAGAAGAAGATAGTTTCGGGTTTGGATAGGGTTAATGTGTTTGGGTTTGGATAGTTGAGGGCATTTTCGTAATTTAACATGTTTCTTAACGGGTTCATATCCGTCCCAAATATTCCATTAACTTAATGGAAAACTTAACGGCATGTGATTTTTGGGTCAAATTTTTAAAAACTTTAGGTATTATTGGGGTATTTTTTCACATTAGGTGTGTGTAGGAAATTAAGGTAAACTTTGAGTGTTTTTAGGTCATTAACCCTATATATATATATATATATATATATATAAAATAAAACACAAAGAAAGCTATCAAGTGGCTCTCCTTCAATCCCCCAAAAAATCAAAGGCTCAGATCGTACCTTACAAAACATATTTTCCCTCCAAAAGTTCTCCCCAAAACTCAAATTCACATCTCCCACCCAAAACAACTCCTATATTTATTTTTATTTTTTTTTTCTCTCTCTCTCTCCCTCTTCTATTCAAAAAATTAAGAAAATAAAATTTTCAAAATATTAAAAAATTTTAAATTTTAAATTTTAAAAACTTTTTAAAAAATTCAAAAAAATCATATAATATGTTTTTTGCTCTATGTTTGCTACTTCAATTAATTTGCTGGACCTCCGAAACTATTTTATATAATCAAATAAGGTGCACCGTTCCGAAGACGGACCGTAGGCACGTGACAACGGGCAAACCTAGTATGTATATATATATATATATATATATATATATATATATATATATATATATATATAGAGAGAGAGAGAGAGAGTATATATATATATAGAGAGAGAGAGTAATGTTCCGTTGTGCACTAGACATCCATGTACACTCGGCCTTCCCGCCTTCGTATCGACGATTCAAACCGTTCATATTGATCTATATATCTAAATTAGTCTAAATATGTAAAATCAAATCATTTGAAATTCATTTGCCCGTCCATTGAAATGTTACAAAATTATAGGGCTGAAAATCGTTGTTTTTTTATAGTCACATGATGGATGGGCAAATAAATTTCAAATAATTTGATTTTACATATTTAGACTAATTTAGACGTGTACATCAATGTGAACGGTTCGGATCGTCGATACGAAGGCGGGAAGGCCGAGTGCACACAGAGACCTAGTGCACAACGGAACATTTCTCCTTCGGTTGAGCACTGCTTTCGTGAGTACTCTGTGAGCACTCGCCCTTCTGGCTATCACATAGATGATCCAAACCTTTCACATTGATCTACACATTTAAATTAGTCTAAATATGTAAAATCAAGTCATTTGAAATTCATTTGCCCATCCATCATGTCATTATAAAAATAACGATATTCAGCCATACAAATTTTGTAACACTTCAATAAATGATCAAATGAATTTCAAATGACTTGATTTTACATATTTAGACTAATGTAGACATTTAGATCAATTTGAACGGTTTGGATCATCCATACGATGGCTAGAAGGGCGAGTTGCTCATGGAAAGGAGTGCTCAATGAAAGATTTTCGTGTGTGTGTGTATATATATATATATATAAACTGACTGCAACGTCATAAATTGACTGTCACTAATACGGTAATACCCAATAAATTAATAAGATTGGGTGAGAACATAATTTAGAAAAACAAAATCCATGAACACAAATACGCAAAATCCACAAATAATAAAAGTATATCATAAGAAAGACAGAATTCACAACAGCAACAAAAACGTGGAACAGCAAGTTCACATGTGATTAACAGAAGTACGTTACCTACATGGAAGTTCTCCCAAAAAACAAAAAACAAAAAAAAACAACAAAAAAACTTCATGCAAGTTGAGAAAAAAAGGTCGTCTGGGGCTGAATAACAAGAAAATGCAATCATCAACGAAATTTAAAAAAAGACAGTTTTATTCCATTTGAGGGAAAGTTAGTAGGTAGCATATGCATCGTGCAATGTCATTAAAAAAGGGAAATAACATACAGGTTCTGTTTGCCTATGGAAAGCTTCAAGCCTTGACTTAAGAACCGAAGCTGTGTCATCTTTCCTTTGAATCAAGGGCTCCCCAGTAACCTGTGAGAAAAAGCACATAAGAATGAGAGGATCAGCATTTTATCTGCTCTGAAAAAATAAGCAAAATCATATAGAGGGGACTAGATAATAAAAACGATTACATGATAGTTAATACTTCAAAATAGGAATTTTGCCATCATCTCAGATCTAACCGTTCAACCAGAAGACTATCATATTCCCGTGTGACCAAGGAGTCAAGTTTTTTCAGCACATCAGTCAATCATCAGCTGAGCATTGATTGCTGATGTTGCACTAAACATGGACCTCATCTTCTGCATAGACTACTATACAAGGTTGCAGTGATATCATAACTGAATAGTATGGTACAGGTAGGGTTGCAAACGAATCGAGCTATTCGCGAGCTATTCGGCTCGAGCTCGGTCAAAGCTCGGTCAAAGTTTGGCTTGAACCGAGCTCGAGCCGAGCTTGAGCTCAAAACTGAGCTCGTTTCGTAAACGAGCTGAGCTCGAGCTTGGATTTTTTTTTTTTAAGGCTAAGCTCACGAGCTATTCGGCTCGAATACGGTCAAAGCTCGGCTCGAACCGAGCTCGAGCCTGAAGGTATTCGGCTCGCTCGGCTCGATTGCAGCCCTAGATACAGGTACTTTGCACGCATACTGATACAATAAATTCCAAATTTTTTTGGAAACACGCACAACAAGAATACTGCAATTTTAATGTACACACAAATGTACAATTATACATACTAGTATAATGTATATGCGATGCACGTCTAAAAAAATAGTCATCAAATTAAATGAATATATATCGAATAAGAAAAAAAATAGTTTATATTTGAATGTTTTGATTTGGGCTACACGTGCGGTGCACATTTATATTTGTTGGATACAGTTTAGACGTGTATTATACGTGTTTATATAGTTACAATTACAAAGTTAGGATTTGTTTGTTCCAAACCCCAACTCTCTCATTAAAATAATAGAGATAGAGATAAGAACGAATGGTATTAACTTCTAAATCATAGTTCCCAAAGGGTAGATTAAACATGGACCTCATCTTCTGCATAGACTATTATACAAGGTTGCAGTGATATCATAACTGATAATCTGATACAGGTACTCTGCAGGCATACTGATACAATAAATTCCAAAAATTTTTGGAAACACGCACAACAAGAATACTGCAATTTTAATGTACACACAAATGTACAATTATACATATAAGAACGAATGGTATTAACCTCTAAATCATAGTTCCCAAAGGGTAGATTAAACATGGACCTCATCTTCTGCATAGACTACTATACAAGGTTGCAGTGATATCATAACTGATAGTCTGATACAGGTACTTTGAACGCATACTCATACAATAAATTCCAAAAAAATTTGAAAACACGCACAACAATAATACTGCAATTTTAATGTACACACAAATGTACAATTATCTAGGCAGTTAAAATCGGTTTTTGGAACTAATCGGTCTAGGAGCGATTAGTGATTAATCGGTTAATCGGAAAATAATCGGGGATTAAATCGGAAAAATCGTTATATATGTAATTAAAAAAATATATATCCTCATTATGTAGTAACCCTAAATCCTAACATAAAACTTTTATGAGATTATCAATAGGAACATATAGTTATAGAAAAAATGAAGAAAGTACTTGGTTTGAGCTGAGTTTGGATTCTGAATGTGGGTTGGGTCGGGTTTGATGATCGGTTCCATTGAACAAAAACAATCGGGGAGGAAGAGCAGTGCGAGCAACAAGATGATGAGGTGCAGATGCGGGCCGAGTCAGTATGCGATGGTACAGGGGGAGCAACGACGGGTCGGGTTTAGGTTTGCTTGAGGAAGAAGAAGAGAATCAGTTTGGGTTTAGATTTGAAGATAATCAGTTTGGGTTTGGGTTTGCACGAGGAAGAAGAGAGCGGCGATATGTCAGATTTGAGTTTGCACGAGGACTAGAAGGGGTTTGAATTTTGAATTTGGATTTTGTTTTTGGAACGGATTGAGCCCAAATAATGCAAACGATCATAAAAATTAGAGAATGAGATTTAATCGGCTAATCGGCCACTTAAAATCGGCCGATTAACCACTAATCGGCCAATTATTCCCGATTAAATCGCTAACTATTGAAATAATATAAATCGCTAAAAAAATATTCGCTTAGTCTCCGATTAGCGATTAATCGGGGATTAATCGGGCGTAATCGGGAATTTTAACTGCTTAGACAATTATACATATAAGAACGAATGGTATTAACTTCTAAATCATAGTTCCCAAAGGGTAGATTACTTGAAACGAGGATTTCAATTATAATATTTACGGAAATAATGTACATCTGTTCAAGTAATAGAATGCTTTTACCAACATTTTTTTTTAATTTATGAAGAGTGATGCAAAGATAATTTAGGGTAGCAGGTGCAAATGCAATTATGGAGCCACCCTCTCTTTTCGTCCTACAGTTTTATTATAGATGTAATCAATCTCAAATTCTTGATGAGGTTGATCAGATTTAGGTTACATTAAATTGATCAAACTGGCAATTATCAGGGGTTACAGTTTCATAAAGGTTTTGGATTATATAAATGTATTTTGACAAAAAAAACCTATTTCAGTCTTCTTCTTCTTTCATTTGGGTCGCTAAGTGCAGGATACAACCAACAGGAATTTATTGTGTCCACACATATCTACATAATCAAGTATTGGATAAATTAGAAATATAAACGAACATTTAGGTACAACATAGAAACTATCTCTATACACAATGAACATATATATGGGATATAAACCAACATGTGAGTGCAACGTAAGGAGTAGCATTTCTCATTATGAAAATCCTGCAATTGATAGTAGTGGAAGCAAAAATTTATTACCAACAGGAATTTATTGTGTCCACACATATCTACATAATCAAGTATTGGATAAATTAGAAATATAAACGAACATTTAGGTACAACATAGAAATTATCACTATACACAATGAACATATATACATGGGATATAAACCAGCATGTGAGTGCAACGTAAAGAGTGGCATTTTTCATTATGAAAATCCTGCAATTGATAGTAGTGGAAGCAAAAATTTATTTTAAAAAGATGAAATTTGATCAATTTGTAATATTTAAATTTGTTCTGACTAAATAGAGAGGGTTCAGAAACAATTCTCTTGAACCATCAGCCATCTGCCTATCGAATCTCAGTTACGGTACATCACATCCTCAACAACTACTGACTAATTTGATTATAAAGATCTCCACCAAAAAAGTAGCTTTATAATTTTTCAAGGCTAATTGTATTAATGGCAAGATTGCAATCTGTAACGAAGTGGTTACTATAGAGAACTAACTCTATAGAAAACTAACTCCACAAAATGGAGGAGCTTTAAGGATAAAATAATAACAACTTTCCTTTTACTTACATCATCAATGCCAGAGACGTTTGGAGGTGCAAATTTTGTATGGTAACTCCGCCCGCTTGATGGATGGATCCAACGACCAGTAATTCTCTCTTCCAATATTGCATCATCAATTGAAAAGTTGAGCACTGTGTCAATTTTTGCACCCTGTTTTTTCAGCATCTCATCAAGCTGCATGCAAACAATGATGGGAAAGTAAGAAAAACATCTGAGGAAAGCAAATATGGAGAACATCAACACATGCATCCAATTTACCATGCAACAAATTAGTATTATGAAAGGAAGAGAAAATGATTAACCTTCTCCGCTTGAAACGACTGTCCGTGGGAACCCATCAAGAATGAAACCCTTTTGACAGGAGGGTCTTTTCATAGCTTCATCAATTATTCCAACAACAAAGTCATCAGAAACAAGTTCTCCCTGGGAAAATTAAAAAGCAAGATAAACAACTTACTCTTAAATCTTACAAAAGCCTGCTTTTAAATCAAACGGATTTGGAATATAGTTATTCTGAAATGTATCAACCTTATCCATAGCTTCTTTAGCGTTAATTCCTAGAGGGGTTTTAGCTTTAACAGCAGCTCTTAACATATAACCCGTGGCCAAATGACACAAGCAATATTCATCTTCTATGATAGGTGACTGGGTACCCTTCCCGGATCCAGGAGGACCTACAAACCCAAGTGCAGCAAGTTAAAGAAAGTAATTGCTTTTGCTTTGATTTTGCTTTCGCTGGTATTTAAAATGATAGCATTGAGCTTATTTCAACTATATTGTATGGAACAGTGTTGAACCACCTCTACCCCTGAATTATGTTACTCAATTTGTAGACAAAATCAACAAATTCCGTTGCCTAATGAAAATAATCCCTATGGCTTTTCTCCAAAACAGTAGAGAAAGGAGCAACAATGAAAGCCTTGTACATTCATAAAGGAAAATCAACAAATTCCGTTGCCTAATGAAAATAATCCCTATGGCTTTTCTCCAAAACAGTAGAGAAAGGAGCAACAATGAAAGCCTTGTGTACATTCATAAATGGTGGTACCTAATATTCATTTGAAATAATATAGATCTTCAATTTGGTAAGAAATTTTTTTAATCAATGAAGTTCTGTATGGTAAGCATGCTGCATACTAAATTTGGTAATGTGTTCACATTTAATCTGACCCAAGCATCCCTGTTTTAATCTTGCATAAAATGCTAATTCTGTTGCAACTATGATGTCTGAACCACCAAATGCACCGCATAATGTTTACTTTAATGTGGGCAAAAAAAGAAAATTTAAAATTTCCAAACAAATAGAATAACATTCACAAAGATATGAAAATTTGAGTAATTTTTCTTATACCCCATCAAATCTCAAAGTGGGGGAATTGGAAGAGTCTAGAAAGCACTAGCAGCAACCCAAGCATAGCCACGATTAGCAGCAACCCAAGCCTATAAACACGATTAGCAACCCAAACCCAACTGATGCTCGGTGTGGGAGCAACATATAATGAGTTCTTAGATTAAAGTGGAAAGATCATATCTCAACCGCCGATTAGGCACAGATGAGAGGCCAGTATTGTGGGTGTCAGTGGAGATTGTGGTGGCTGCGTAGGTCGACGTCCTGCCGGAAACCTGCAAAGGCAATCTGAAACAACTAGGATGATCCCGACAACGGACCATCCAAAGATCAAGTCAGTAACCAGAAATAATAGACTGGGCTTAGTGAGCAAAAGATTGATTACGAGGCACGAGGCACGAGCCAATTTGCGAAGAAATTTTGGGTGACCAACCATACCAAGGGGTTGGGCAAGGCGAGGCGCGAACCAATTTGCGAAAAAATTTGCAAGTAACCCGGAGTACCATACCGAAGTGTGAGGTACAAGGTGCGAGCCAATTTACAAAAAATTTGCAAGTGAACCGGAGTACCATGCCGAGGGGCAAGGTATGAGACGCGGGCCAATTTGTGAAGAAATTCTCGAGTGACACGAAGTACTATGCAGAGAGGCGAGGTACGATCCTATGAAGGGCACGAGCGGAACAAGTTGGGTGAGAGTGGGTGAGTGGTGTTGGATCTGGTTCTCACGTGGTTATGCGGTTATCGAGGAGCCGTTACGTGATTTTGTAGTTGGCGAGGAGACAACATCCCCAAAGTCGCGTCTCGCTCTATAAGCCCCCCCATTTCACTTTCTAGGATTACTTTCTTTCTTCGACCAGAGCTTCTCTCCCTAGAACAACTCTTTTTAGAACAGCAACAAGGTGAAGTGTTATATTATGTTTAGGGACCAATCCGGCAGTTCAGCCTCGTCTTCTAGCAGGGACAAATCATCCTTGTGGTCATCATCTCAATTGTTCTCGTCGGCGACAGCACCAAGAAATCATGACTACCAGAGGGCGAAGCGGAGAGATTGAGCCATGTTCTTGTTCCTTCTGAAGAGTGGGGGTGAAAAGGAAGACGAAGGAACTCCTCAACTCTCCCTGATCAGGAGGATGGGTTGATGGGAGTTCAAGTCCCGTTCACGCTCCTTCAGACAAGGATACGGATGAGGGGGAAGAAAAGGAAGTTGAGGGGGATCCGTCGAATCGAGGGGATGAGGAGTCGGGCGCGCCGACAACGTTATGGCTATTCCCCCGCCTCGGGCGCGCCGACCTCCTAGAAAACCTAAGGGCTTCGTTTTTCCTCCGAATATGGAGTACTAACCGATGGAATACAAGCCTGAGGTGTGGCTCGCCCGTTTATGGGCTCTGAAGAAGGTAAGGGACTTTTCCCTGAATTTCGATAGAAAGCACCCGATTGCCGCCAGCCGGCATGTGAACCACTGAGCTTCTTTGGCGTTCATGGGTGGTGCCATGTCGACGATAGCTTGAATCTTCTCTGGGTTCGCCTCAATCCCTCATTGGCTGACCATTAAGCCAAGGAATTCTCCCGAGATCACGCCGAAGGCGTACTTCGATGGATTTGGCCTCATGTTGTTCTTTCTCAGGGCAGTGAAGGCCTCTTCAAAGTCTTTCAAGTGGTCTTCGAAATTGTGGCTTTCAATGAGCATGTCGTCCACATACACAACATATTTTGACTGATCTGTTCTTTGAAGACCTTGTTCACCAACCTCTGATAGTTGGCTCCTGCATTCTTCAGGCCGAAGAGCATCACCCGGTAGCAATAGACCCTGGTTCGTGACGAAAGACATCTTCGAGATATCTAGGGGGAACATCTGGATTTTGGTTGTATCTAGATAATGCATCCATGAAGCTTATGAGTTCGTGTCCAGATGTCACGTCAATCAGAGCGTAGATGCTTGGAAAAGGGAAAGGATCCTTCAGCATGCTTTGTTGAGGTCTGCAAAATCAATACAGATCTTCCACTTGCCTGTTGCCTTCTTCACCATCACGACGTTTGCCAGCTATTCCGAGTATTTGACGTCGAAGAGGAGTTTATCGACCTCTTTCACAGCCGGCAGCATCTCGGGCGCAAACTCCCGGCGTATCTGTTACATTGGTTCTGAGTATGGATTAACACTCAACTTGTACATGATCAGTTCCTCTGAAAGGCATGTCCGAGGGGGTCCAGGCAAATAAGTCCTGATTCCGTCGGATGCAGCTAGTGATCCCTTCTATGAGGTTGGGAGGCAGAACATTGCTCATCGAGAATCGTTTTGTCCCATCTGCCTAAAAAAAGAGGATTTCTTCCAGTTTGTCGAGTGGCTCGAAGCCAATTGAGCTTCTGTTGCTGAAGAGTTTGACCACATTGAGGGGGAGGACGGACCCTCCTACTGTGGCGGTATAGCAGGCTCGGGCAGCCTCCTGACTACCCTTTACGACTCCACTTCTGACCTTCGTGGAGAATTTCAGCCTCATATGGTATGCTAAGGCTACAGCTTAGAGAGAAGCAAGGCCGGGTCACCTGAAAATGGCATTATAGGCAGCTTTGACATCAACCACCATGAAGTCCATCGGCTCAGTACGGGCGGCAGGAGATGTGTCTGCGGTCACGTTCAGTGTGACTATTCCTTCTATTTGAACTGGAGCCCCGAAGAAGCCATTGAGGGTGTACCCCACCAGCTTCAGCCTGTCTCGAGAAAGCTTCGGACCATCGAAGGTGGCAAGAAAATGTTAAACGGAGCTATCGTTGTCCACAAGGATGTGGCGGAGCTCATGGTTGGCCAAGCCAAGGCTGATTACCAATGCATCACAGTGGGAAGTACGGAAGCCCTCGAGGTCTTCATCCGAGAATGAAACAAGGAGCCCTCGGCCTTGGGAAAGGGGTCGGTTGTGAACCGAGTTCACTTCTCGGACAAATGCACTGCGGAAGGAGTTAGAGTCACCCACCATGGGCACTCCATGTATGAAGTGGAGGATGGCCATCCTTTAGAAATCATAGGGCTAAGAGTCTGGCTCCGGGCGCTTGTTCGGCCCTCGAGGAGGAGGGGAGTTTCTCTGGTCCCTTTGGGTGAATTTCGTCAAGTAACCCCTACGGATAAGGACTTTTATCTCGTCCTTCAGGGCCCGACAATTATCGGTCTTATGACCGTGGTCTCCATGAAATCAACACCAGGACCTCATATCTCTCTTCTTATTGGTATTGTTGGTACCAGGGAGGGTATCAGATCAGCTCTTCCACCTCAACTTCCATAAGGATAGCAGAAACGCTCGCATTGGGCGGAGTGAACTTGTCAAACCGGGGCCCTGGTGGGGGACGCCTCTGCCCGAAGGCAATCCTTTTAAGACTTTTGGTGCCTCACCGCTTTCGAACTTCCTCTTTCCCCTTAGGACTTTTTACGACCACCAGGATGTAAGGCCTCCTCGGCCCATATGTATTTCTCCCTACGAAGGAGGTCAGAAAAGTTCACGGTTGGGGGGAGGGGGGGTTTAGCAAGTGAAGTCTTCAGGAGGTAGTGTGTGCCTAAAGGCAGCCGCCGCAACTATGGCATCAAGAGAGGAGATGGACCTTGCCTCAACCATAAACCTTTAGACAAAGTCCCGGAACGATTCTTCGTCCTTCTGCTTCAAATCTAGTAGCGAAGAACCCATCTTCTCAGTCTTATGACTAGTCACAAAATGAGTGAGGAAACTCTCCTCGAGTTAGTCGACGGAGAAGATGAAGTTGGGGGCGAGCCGAGAGTACCACTCCCTTACGGAACTTCACAGCGTGGCGAAAAAGGTTCTCCAAAGGAGGGCATCAGAGACGTTGTGAATCATCATAGAGTTTTAAAACTCAATGTGATCAACTCGGTCTGACTCACTGTTGTATGTTTCGAAAGCAGGGGGCTTGAACCTTCTCGGAACAAGGCCTCGAGGATGAAAGAGGAAAAGGGGGGTCAGATGGGTCGGTAGCCCCTGTTAGACTATTGCCCGTCTTCTCCTATTTGAGCGAGCCGATCCTCCATTTTCTGAAGTCGCTTCATCACCAAGTCTTCATGTTCCTCAGATCAGGTGGACCCGTAGGACTCCTCATGGTCAGATAGACCGAGGTATGGTTTATCTAAGTGATGGTCATTTCTGGTGCCTCTTCGGATAGCTGGGAAGACCTCGTTCCAGAATTCTTGACATTCAACATTGGTTATGTGGCCCCATTCCTCCTGGTAGCCTTTAGGGACTCACCGATCCCTAGGGGAGTGGTTTCATTTCTGTCGCCCGTGTTGGGAGGGGTTGTTACGGCTCGATTGCCGACCTGAACGGCTCCCCCTGCTCTTGGAGCAGTTGAACTCAATGCGGTGGCGGAGATCCTCCTCGTCCTGTTAAATTTCGGAGGTCCACCCTAGTGGGTGCTCGACTCTCCGCACAACCGAGCTAGAGGCACTAGGGCTGGGCCCTGTCAATGTTTGACATGCGGCTGTTGCGACACTTGGGTGGCCACTCTGCTACATGACAGGAGTACCGGAGGATGCGAAAGGGGGTCCACCTAACGCCCTGCGATATTTGTCTTTCTGGCTTTGGGTGCCATGGTAGAAGGAGGCTCATAGGATCAAAAGATCTGAGTATGTGGCTGGATCTAGAAGTTTCCCACAAACGGGGTCAATCTGATGCTGCTTTTTTCAATGTGGACGAAACAGATGATGAGTTCTTGGATTAAAGTGCAAAGATCATATCTTAGCCGCCGATCAGGCACAGATGAGAGGCTAGTATTGTGGGTGTAAATGGAGGTTGTGGTGTTTGCGTAGGCCGACGTCTTGCCGAAAACCTGCAATATCAATGTGAAACACCGGGGATGATCCCAGGGGCAAAGCCAAAACAATTTTACCGGGAGGGCCAAGGTAAAATTCTACGATTACATGTAAAAATATAGAAATTTTTTCATAATTTTCAGGTGGGCCAAACAATAAAACTTAGTTTTCATGGGGTTAAATTATAATTTTTGAAGGGTTTATAAAAATTTTAATAGTGTGAAAGGAATTTTTGAAAATTCTGGGGGGGGTGGGGGGGCACCCCCGGGCCCTCACTAAGCTCCTCCACTGAATGATCCCGACAACAAACTCTCCAACGATCAAGTCAGTAATCAGAAATAATAGACTATGTTTAGTCGGCAAAAGATTGATTACCTGATAAAATATGAATCTTATTTATAGGATTGAGTATGAGAAGTTAGAGAATGATTCTCTTAACAAAATTGGGAGATCCCCCAAATTAAGGGATTTAAATCCGTTAATGAATCTCTAATCTCGGGGATTTGATCACCATCCTTAATCAATTAGCCAATTACCCCTGATTGGGCTGCTGGTGGTCCCAACTTGTGGACCGAGTCGGTGTGATGGGCAGATGATCGGCCCGCGTTCTAATTATGGGCCCATAGAAGCCACGAAACAACTTTGATCATGGGAACTCTGAGATTCGTACAAGAATCGTGCGGTCTTGATTAGACGCGGTTTTTACCCCCGTCAACAAACCCTACAGACATCATTAGCAGCAACAAGCAAAAAACTACTCGAAAACCTTTTCATTACCACTTTGGAGAGAAAAAATGGAAAATATGGTGTTTACTAAAGAATGGAGGGAGAGAATTGAATGAGGGGAAAAAGGCGAGGAAAATGGAGGGGAATGGGGTTGCTATGAAGTGGGAAAATAAATTACTTGGAAAAAAAATTAACAATTGCATTCTTTTTTAAATAAGAAAATCAAGCAATATACTTTCGGATACTCGCCTCAAAATGCACCAATTTGTGAAAGATAATGTGGAGGTAAAAGCTCCCTATATGATAATAGGAGGAAAGGAATATGACAAGATTTTGTGAATGTTTATCAGTTGGTTATCATGTCTTAAAGTTGAACTTGCACCTAACCACCAAGGTTTTAAATCTCGGAATCCGGACCCGTCTCGGCTAGGGG
The DNA here is from genome assembly GCA_017893485.1 of Hemerocallis citrina. Lineage (NCBI taxonomy): Eukaryota > Viridiplantae > Streptophyta > Magnoliopsida > Asparagales > Asphodelaceae > Hemerocallis > Hemerocallis citrina. The sequence goes on from CM030360.1 coordinate 125,793,532, forward strand.
TGTTTCGTCTCGGATCGGAGATATCGAAGATTTCGGAAAAATGTGATCTTGGATGTTCATTTCAGACACTCAATAAACATATTTTTTTGTTATTAAACAAGATATTATATGTTTAACATGTCATTTATTATATAAAATATTGTATAATATAACTAATGACATGAATCAATCACGATAAATCTTTTCAGATTAACAATAATAATAAAAAATGTAATAACTAAATTGAATTTGCAATGATTAAAAAATTAGTTAAGAGACTTACTTGATTTTGCATAAACACAAACAATAGAGAGACAAAATCCTTACATTATCTTAACTTATGGTCCTATATTGAAAGAATTGTATGAAAAAGGTAAAACAAAAAAAGTTACATATTCACAATAACATTAGCGTCTATTTCGGCCAATAATTCGGCAATTTCGGCAGTATTTCGATCGATATTTCGGTCTAAAACGATATGGAGTATAAAATCTGTGATTTCGTATCGGCAAGTTAGCCGAAACGAAATTTCGGCTGAAATTTAAACAAGTGCCAACCACATAACAAAATATGCATCCAACTTTACAAGCACATAACATAGATGCAAGGCGCTTAATTAGTTTCTGGCTGCATATCATCTCTTTACCGTCTTCATTCCGAATGTGTTCCAACACTCTAAAATTCATGCGTATGCATATGTGGCTAGATATTTCACGATTATAGTGATTTAAATGAAGAAGGGAGATTACTATAAGCATCGAATTGAACTCTATATAAATTGGAAGAAAAAAAAAATGAACACATCAAATCCAAAATACTTCAGAAAGAACATCTAGCCTATTGTTATGTGCTTGCTACTACTGTATGAAAGTATATAAGTTTTAAATACTCTAAAATAGTCTGTTACAAAATAATGAAATATTATAAACTAAAGATGTTTCTAATTTACAAGGCAACAGTCTGAAATTTGGATCCAAAGTAGCATATAAGTTTCGGATACTTTAAATTGGTCATTGACAAACTTCAGACATTATATTCCGAGTCAAACTAAAGATGTTTTTAATTTACAAGGCAACAATCTCAAATTAGGTTCCACGTCATCTATGCAGCATACAAATACGCAAACTACCTTCAAAATTAACATCAAGCAGCAAAGGTCAAAAGGCAAGGAATAGTTTAATGACTGCCAAGGTTGAGTAGCTATATGGCATCAAAAATAAGAATCTATTAATCAACAATGCATTAACCAACAATCCTTACACAGAAATCTACAATAATTGTACAATGTCATCGGCTCATAATTACAAAGCAAGTTAATGAAACATATTTTGTAATCGACCCATAACCCGCACCAAGTAGTTCAATGGTAAATTCATTAACATATATGTTGCAAGTTTCCTTCAGAAAATGCATCTGAAGCCTTTTAAACATAAAACATTTAGGGAGTGTATGAGTGTAGTGCCAAAGTATTAGCATGCACCAACTTAGTAGCCATGATATGAAACATCATTTACGGGTAATGACGAGAGAGAGAGAATATGACACACAATAATAGGAACATGCATTGTGTCATGGTGATTATGATACTGCAATCTAGGCAAAGAGTTAAAATAGGATGAACACAAAGTGCAAGCTTTAAGTACATAATGATTGCAACTCTATAGATCAAAAATGTGGGGATCTATAAAACATGGACATAGATATAAGGTGCGGGATATGTGATTTTAGCAAAAAGTAGGATATTGGTATGTTGGTGGATATGTTAAATATAATATATTAGTATTATCTCCACAAATGGAAAATTATATTCTTAAGAAAAATGTGGACATTCAAACAATTTCATAAAATGATATGATAGTAAGCAATTTTGGAGAGAAAAGTATATAATCCAAATATCAATATCTTGAGTATACTAGTTTTGTGTAGCAAAACTACAAACAAAATGTTAATGAAATCACACTAGGGCCTCGAGCTTTGCCCAAAAACTGTATATATATATATATATATATATATATATATATATATCTATAACTATTATAATGGGAGAGATGGGGTTGTAAACAAATAAACAATTTTTTATTCCTTATTGTGTGTGTGTCAACACGTGCAGCGCACGTGTTGGTAGATTTTTTTTTGTCCTTTTCATTCCCCCTCCCCATTTTCCCCACGTGCATCGCACGTGCATTACACTAGTGTGTGTATATATATATATATATATAGAGAGAGAGAGAGAGAGAGAGAGAGAGAAGTGAGCCTCATATTTGTATGAGGAAATTTTTCTCATACAAAGCAATTATACTCACTTTGTGGGACCCTTATGGAAGATCTACTCCATCCATCATATTTACCATGCCAATGGATGTATGTGTATAAAAAATCAAGTGGTCTGGAGGTCATTCCCTAATGCATTATGTGGTTGAAAAATAAACAATTTCAACAACATTACAAATCGCACCACAAATTGGACCACATGATGCATGGGTAAACGACCTCCAAATCACTTGATTTTTTTTACACATACATCCATTGGCATAATAAACATGACGAGCGAAGTTGATCTTCCATGAGGACCCCACCAAGTGAGTATAATCACTTCGTATGAGGAAAATTTTCTCATACAAATATGACTCACTTTCACACACACATATATATAAGGTTGGGTACTCCTTGTGTACGCACCCACGGGAGTACTCAAGGAGTACCAGCACCCACTGCGTACACCACTCGTATACGCTAGATATAGGAGAGTCACTCAAATTTACCATTTTTGGTTCATTTCATCAAGTGCACAATTCATTACAAAACTCTTCTTAGATCTTGAATGGAAATTGGAAATATCATTATTTGAACATAACTTCTCTAGCAAGTAGCAACAAAACATTCTCGTCAATTACAGTTTCGATATAATTTAACAGATCATATTATTTGAAATTGAAAGATCAGAGAAACCAAACAACTTTCTCTCGTACCTACCACTTGCAACTACTACATCAGTCGATCCCAATTAAATCTAACAACAAAACACAGATCTGATACTAAAAGTAAACAGAAACCAATAATGCCCTAAATGAGAGAAGGAGGGATTTGTTTCGGTACCGATGAGGATGAGGCGCTTATCGGGTTTGGATTGGCATTTCATCCGACGAAGGAGCACCGTCATCAGATCCATGGACGATACGTCGGCCAGATCAACGCCATTGCTCGCCATTCTTCCTCCGAATTCGGCGGCTTGGAAACGAAATCTCAACCCCAACCCTAACTTTGGATAGAAATGAAAGGGGGCGATGGTGATTTTTTCGAGAGGTTCTTTTTTTTCTCTCTCTCTCTCTGTATTAGTTGAGTTTTGATGAAGGGTCCATTCAACACCCGCTCTTCTCTCTCTGTATTAGTTGAGTTTTGATGAAGGACCATTCAACACTCGGGTGTAAGATGTTCCGCCGGAATGGATGTTGGAGGTTTGGTGTGGACGAGGACTGGGTTGGGCAGATTCCATACTTTTTTGAACAAAAATTATTATCTTTCTGGTATAAATTCTTTGAAAATGACCTTGTCTCATGAGTTAGAGCATGTGTAGTCGTTAGGGCTGTTCACATTTTGGTTAAAACCGATTATCGAACCGAACCGAACCGAACCGAAATTTATCAATTTGGTTCGATTTTTCGGTTCGGTTTTGATCCGAACCGGAGTTTTTATAGAGAGTTCGGTTCGGTTTTTGGTTGGCTTTTGAATAAACCGAACCGAAACAAAAACCGAAGTTTTTTTGAACTCATGGTTTTTTTTAACCGAAACTTATAAGATCAGCCCTAATAAGTTCCTCCTTGTTTTGACTAAGGATGATGCTAGTACAGGGGTCTCATGGTTTTTTTTTTTTTAATAATGGGACTGTTGACTGTTGATTATTTGTTAGAATTATGAATTGGGTTGAATTGGAGTTTAAAATGTGGTGGTTTAAATTTTTGATGCTATATATATATATATATATATATATATATATATATATATATATATATATATAATGTGAATGAATTTGATGTTAAACTACGCATTTATATGGGTAGGTTCTCCTACTGGTAGAAATCACGCTGATGTTGCTTCGAGAACTACTGCTCCTCGAGGAGTTTATGGAAAGGGCAAACAGGTAAAAGAGCACTGGTTGTAGTTCTTGCGATTAAGGGGGAAATTAAGTTTGACAATTAAGGACCCACCCTAATTGTAGTTCTTGCATTTTCAGATGAGTAGTGATCAAGTGAATTATTTTTCAATCAAAAGTAGATCCAAGGAGACACCAATCAAGATGCTCATGGCACAAGAAATGTCTAAAGAAACTGAGTGTAAAAGGAAGCAAACCAATATCGTGGCCGGGCTAATGGGCCTCGACGAGGCAGTTCCTACTCGTCGTCGGTCAGTTTTAGATAATACGAAAGGAAGCTTTAGTGATGGTGATCATTCTTCAGGTGAGATAGATTATAAGGATGTCTATGGAGCTTAGGAGAAGGAACAATGTGATAAAAACCAAGGTGATAAAAGAAGAATGGCTCTCGTTCATGAAAAAATCATCGAAGCAAAGCCACCGCTTGCTTTGGATGATAAGCTAGTGCAGTCGAAGAAATTCCAAGTTCGGTTAGTTCGGTTATTAACCGAACCGAACCGATAAAATTCGGTTCGGTTTAAACCGAACTTGTAGAGTTTCGATTCGGATTTCGGTTCCAGTTTTACCAAACCGAAAAGTTCGGTTCGGTTCGATTTTTTTCGGTTCGGTTCGGTTTTGAACCGATGAACACCCCTAGTAGTCGTTTGCTAAATCTCTAATACTATAATGGGAGAAGGTCTTAGTGTCATTTGTAAATGTTTTGTCATTCTACCAACCCGTGCAACGCACGTGCATAACTATTATAAAGGAGGTCCTAGGTTCAAATCAAGACTACGTCTAAATTTTTATTTTAAAAAATTATATTTATTAAAACGTGCATTGCACGTGTAAACCACTAGTATGTATAAGTGCATATTTGGTCAAAAAGAACGCTGCAGTCATTGGCCAAATATGCATATTATGCATAAATCGCTACAGTAGATTACTATAAATGAGAATCGAAATGAAAAATATGCATATATAAACGACGGAGCTCGAAGTGCCGTCACACAAAAAAAAATATTTTTTTAATGGTCGGACGGAACTTCAAGCGCCGTCTCTCCAAAAAAAAATTAATTTCGTAATAAAAAAAACCAAAAAACCCCACTTCTCTCAGACAGCACGTCCCACCCCTCTATGTAGTTTTTTGTAATTCTTTGTAATTCATTTGTAATTTTTTGTAATTTTTTTGTAATTTTTTATATTTTTTTGTAATTTTTTTTTGCACTTCGAATACGATTTTTTCCCTCGGACGGCACTTGAAGTGCCGTCCCACCATTTTAATTTTTTTTTCTCTCCGACGGAACATGATATGCCGTCCCACTTTTTTAAATGTTTTTTATTTTTTTCCTCTCCGACGGAACATGAAGCACCGTCTGTTATTATTTTAATTTAAAAAGGTAAAAAATAACATTCTACGGCTGCAGCAAAAACGAGAGATTGCTATATGCATTTATCCATTTATGCATATTTTTACCATCAACGACTGTGGATGCTCTTATATGACACTGCCACTTTATTTGTTATGCACATATATTCATTATATTTATGAAATCCTCCATTACTATTTAGGGTTTTTTTGGGTAAAGATTCCTCACAAATTTATTTTTGCCAAAATATTTTCCGCGTATATTAGTTTAAAAATCTGCATTATAATATTTTAAGGTTTTATTTTAGGTAAAGGTTGCTCACAAATTTCATATTAGAATTTTTCACACAAATTTCATATTGTATAAAAGCCCCTCTATTGTTACCTGTTGTTGCTGCTGATTTCGGGTGTGGGAGAAAACAGATGAATTTGTGAGTTCTTTGAGAAAAAGAGTAAAGCGAATATGTTGACCTTCACCAACGTGTTGACTTGTTCCTTACCGCTGTCGCGAACCTGCACAAAGTTCAATACACCGAAATGGATCCCTGCAACAAACCCTCCGACATTCTTGTCAGTAATCTCCAAGATTAAGAAAGAGCTTTAGGTAGGAAAAGATTCATTACCTTGTTATGGTGGGAAGAGAGGGGTATTTATAATCGCCTTAGAGATCCGTTTCGAGATAAGGACAAATCTCTACTTTCCAGTGTAGATGGATAAGAAGTGGTTAAAACCACCTCTGAAGGATAATCATGAATCTGAATTCCTCTTTATCCATCTGAATTGTTTTGTAACGGGTTGGTACCCGTATCCAATACGACAAATCCGTTTATGGGTTATTGGACTTTGAAAAAGAGACCCAGTTCGCATTTCGGACCTGTTTGTAGGTGAAATTATCGTTTTACCCCTCAGAGCTTTAAAATATGTGTCCGATTTGAATGGTTCCGATTTAATCCTATTTTTAGCCATATCACGAGCCCCCTACTCCTAAATATTGTATTTTACAGCATTTGGAGAGTAGTTTTACTGTTTCAATGGCGTACAGGACTTTATCGGAGTTCTTAAGGGGGTTTGGATCTTACTCGAGGTGTAACAGAGTTTTTTTTTTTAGCTAGCAAAATCCCCAAAATTATTCTTAGACTTTTCTAGATTTTTTTGTGATTTTCCCAGATTTTTTAACTATTTTCCGAATTATTTATTTAATTTTGCGAAGTAACAACCTAGTTTCAAAAAGTACCAATTAATTATTCTAACCAATAATTATTTTTCTAGGAGCTCAAAATATTTTCCCGAATTTATAATTATTTTTTAGAATTTTTCATTTATTTTTTGAATTTTTTAACAAATTTTCGCATTTTTTTAAATAATTAATTCAAATTAATAAATAAATAAAAGATTAATCATCCATTATCGACGTGGCGTGATCTGAAGCGTCCATCAAAGCTCTGGCACGATTTCCTGGGCGATCAAACGATAGATCTACCGCTTGATGATGTGGCGCAATCTGAGCACTCCGATCACGAGCGCGCATCGGGAGGCAAGCATTTTTCGCCATTAGGGGTCGGTGCAAGAGCGCTAGATACCCCTTGCCGAAGTCCAGGAGAGCGACACGTGACGCGTTGATCATTGACCGTTGACCAGTCAACGCATTTTCTCGCATTTGGACGTCGGTGGCAAGAGTGCTCGGCACATGTTGCTGAAGTCCAGGAGAGCGACACATGGCGTATTGACCATTGACCAGTCAATGCATTTTCTCGTATTTGGACGTCGGTGTCAAGACTGCTCGGCACACGTTGCCGATGTCCATGAGAGATTTTTCTTGCATTTGGACGTCGGTGACAAAAGTGCCCGGTACAGGTTGCCGAAGTCCAAGAGAATTTTTCTCGCATTTGGACGCGGTGGCAAGAGTGCTCGGCACAGGTTCCCGAAGTCCAAGAGAATTTGTTTTTCTCGCATTTGGACGTTGGTGGCAAGAATGCTCGGCACACATCGCCGAAGTCCAGGAGAGTTTTTCTCGTATTTGGACGTCAGTGGCAAGAGTGCTCGGCACACGTTGCCGAAGTCCAGGAGAACTTTTCTCGCATTTGGACGTTGGTGGCAAGAATGCTCGGCACAGATTACCGAAGTCCAGGATATTTTTTTCTCGCATTTGGACGTCGGTGGCAAGAGTGCTTGGCACAGGTTGCCGAAGTCCAGGAAAATTATTTCTCGCATTTGGACGTCGGTGGTAAGAGTGCACGGCACACGTTGTCGAAGTCCACGAGAATTTTTTCTCGCATTTGGACGTCGGTGGTAAAAGTGCTCGACACAGGTTGCCGAAGTCCAGGAGAATTTTTCTCGCATTTGAACATCGGTGGCAAGATTGCTCGGCACAGGTTGCAAAAGTCCAAGATAATTTTTTTCTTACATTTGGATGTCGGTGGCAAGAGTGCTCGGCACACGTTGCCAAAGTCCAGGAGATTTTTTTTCACATTTGAACGTCAATGGCAAGAGTGCTCGGCACATGTTGCCGAAGTGCAGGATAATTTTTTCTCGCATTTGGACGTCAATGGCAAGTGTGCTCGGCACAGGTTGCCGAAGTCCAGGAGAGTTTTTTCTCGCATTGGGACATCGGTGGCAAGAGTGCTCGGCACAGGTTGCCGATGTCCAGGAGAATTTTTTCTCGCATTTGGACGTCGGTGACAAGATTGCTCGGCACATGTTGCCGAAGTCCAGGAGAATTTTTCTTGCATTTGGACGTCGGTGGCAAGAGTACTCAACACAGGTTGCCGAAGTCCAGGAGAATTTTTTCTCGCATTTGGACATCGGTTGTAAGAGTGCTCGGTACAGGTTGCCGAAGTCCAAAAGAGTTTTTTTTCTTGCATTTGGATGTCGGTGGCAAGAGTGCTCGGCACACGTTGCCGAAGTCCAGGAGAAATTTTTCTTGCATTTGGACATCGGTGGCAAAAGTGCTCGGTACAGGTTGCCGAAGTTCAGCAGAATTTTTTCTTTCTCGCATTTGGACGTCGGTGACAAGAGTGTTCGGCACAGGTTGCCGAAGTCTAGGAGATTTTTTTCTCGCATTTGGACGTTGGTGGCAAGAGTTCTCGGCACAGGTTGCCGAAGTCCAGGAGAATTCTTTTTCTCGCATTTGGACATCGGTGGCAATAGTGCTCGGCATACGTTGCCAAAGTCCAGGAGAGTGACATGTGGCACGCTGGCCGTTTGACCGTTGACCAGTCAAAGGTCTGTTGAGTTTTCCATATTTCTTGTCGTTTTGCGGTAAATGGGCCGAGCATTTGCACTTTTAGAGGCATTTTAGTCTCGGTTAATGTGTAACACCCCATAAATTGAAAATGATAATTTTGTCCTTGTGTATTACGCACGTGTATTTTGTAACGTGTTTTCACTATGTATTTTGGATTTCTGTTTGTTTATGCATTTCTCATATCGATTTTATCCTATTTGAGTCAACTAAAATATTATATTTCAATCTCTATATTTTTTACGTGCTTTTTACGTGTTTTGATATACGTATCGATTATGTGTTTTCAATGCTACGTATAATATTTGCTATATGTTTAAATTATTTATTTTTAAGTATTCAAATATCTCTAATATTATAATGGGAGAAGGCCTTAGCGTCATTTGTAAATGTTTTGTCATTCTACCAACCCATGCAACGCACGTACATAACTATTATAAAGGAGGTCATAGGTTCAAATCAAGACTATGTCTAAATTTTTATTTTAAAAAACTATATTTATTAAAACGTGCATCGCACGTGTAAACTACTAGTATTTTATAAAACAAAAATTCATTTTTCGCATTTTCGATCTAAATAGTTTTGTACGTATAATGCACGTGTTTTCTACGTACGTAGCTATTACGTCGTGGAATCTATGAAATAAATAAATATATTTTCTTATATTGTAATTTTTATTATCTTTAACATTTTTCCATTGATAAAGCCGAATTTCGTATTTTTATGTTTTACGTGCGAAATATGTGTTCTTGGTGCACACATTTAAGCGTATTTGTTTTCAAAATAAATTTCAGAGTGTGTGTACTTATTTTATTGTGCATGAAACATTATAAAATTTTAATTTAAACTAAAATTTTCATATTATGTATATATAGTACCTAAGTTTACACCTATGGTCCTATTCACATTAATTCTCTTTCCTTTTTCTTTTGCTTTGTCCACATCCGAAAGCAACATTCCCCATCCAGCATGGTCCCCTTTCAATGCTGCTATACCTATATCACTTAACTATTTGTACATATATATTTATATCTCTTTGTACCTATGGTCAAATATATGTACATATGGTCAAATAAATGTGCAAGTATAGGTTATGCTGGTTTCGGTTTGGAAGAAGGAGAGAGAGATCGGGAATGAGTAGTGGGGAGAGTGAGAGGTGGGAGATCTTGAGAGTTGAGTTTTGAAGAGGTGGAAATGTCAAGAGTTAGGGGTTTTAGAAGTTAAGAAAATAAAGGGTTGAAAAAATTAAATTGAGTAATTTATTAGGTGTGTAATTATGCAAATTGAACCCTAGCATTATCTTATAAATAGCACCTCCTTCTTCTCATTTTTTTCACACCAAAAAGTAAATCAAATTAAGAGAAAGAAAAGAAAGAGAGTAGTGTGTTCTTGTGCTTTGGAGGTTTGCTAGAAGAAGAATGACAAGGAAGTGCTAGTAGAACTAGGAGCTAAGAAAGGTCTCTTCAATTGTGATTCTTCATAAAGGTGGGTGTTCTCATGCTTTCTAATTTTAGAATTATGCATGCTAGTAATACTAAATGAGTATTATATTTTGATATGATAAAGTAGAACAATCTATGCTATTAGATGTGGTGAGAATAGTAGTGAATCATGTTATGATTAGTAGATTAAATTATAACATGTTAGTTGGTAAATGAGAAAAGAAATAATTGATTATTTTGCCATGCACTAGTACACATAAATGAAGAAATAGTTGATTGTATGAACCATTGTTGGGAATTCCTCTTTTGATAAGCAAATGAGTTTTGTAGAAGTGAATTTGATACTATTGAACTCCTTTGATTGTTTAATAAATATATGTGGTACTTTTGATTAAATTGAAATTCATGTTTATTAGTAAGAAGAAACTATTTGAAAGTTAGTTTTTATTTTTTCTAAAATATGGATCATAAATCAGTGAGTCACTGTTAAACAGTAAACTCAGTATGAATGGGAAAATCCTAATCAAATAGAAAGACTAGATCAATTGAACAATTGAGTTTGTGAAAATTAGTGAGTAACAGTACAGATGAACAAAAGTACATTAGTAGGTTTCATAACAGAAGTTGCTATTAGGCTTATTGGTTAGTGGAGGCCCCTTTTGTAACATCCTGATCTATTATATATATATATATATATTTTCGTATACATTTCATTCTATGAGAAATTGAGATCGTATGCATTTTTGCATACATAATTTCATATGTTTTTCTAGAGTCCAATATTTTTCTTCATAGCCTAATATACTGATTATTCTCTTTGTTTTCTACAAGAGTTATTTTAAAGCCTAAATAACATCCTAGGCCAAATTCTAGCCCATTATAGTTATTTTAGGTATTTCTCCTTGGGCCCATGATTTTTGGCCCAAATAGTAAACCCATTTAGTTTATTCCTTTTTTAACTATGGTGACTTGTAGTGTAGACTCAATAATAGACAATTAATAAATTAGTGCATGAACAACTTAAGAATGGGGGACACTAGGGTAGCACGTGCATGCAATATGATGTGCATTGAACACTTTTTTTAAGGCCGGAATGGATCTAAGAGAGAGGGAGAGAGGGAGAGATGGGAGTAGTGATGAGGTAGTTTCTCAAGTCATGGGTGGTTATGGTAACTTCCAAACTCATCCTAGCCTTTAATCCCTAACTAGTTGATCAAATCCTAGCCATTCAATCCACCCAAAATTAAGTATAAATACCCCATAGTTTCTTCTCATCTTAGTACATTAGAAAATTTATTAAAGAGAGAAAAGAATTAGAGTGAGAAAAGATTGAGAATTTTGGGGAGAAAAAGATTGAGTAGATTCTAGTGTGAGTGTTCATCCAAAGAAGGTCGGGAATCACACTAGGAGAGGCTCGGTTTTGCTACACCTAGGAGGAGAAGGATCTTTCGTGCATTCTAAAGGATTTTCTAAAAGCTTTCTATTCGTGTTTCTTCAAAAAGGTGGGTGTTTCTCATGACTTCTACTTTAGATACCATGTTAGGTTGTGTGCTAAGTGTGCAAGAATAAATGAATGCAATTATTTTGCTCTTTGATTATACCATGATTAAAGTAAGAATGGAACACAAGTGAAATTGTATGAAATGAATGGGTGAACTTAATGGAATGATATGATTAATGTTATGTTATTTTTTTTACTTTAGTCTAGCATGCTAAATTGGAATAAATGTTTATCTCTGTAGAAAAATGATGATTATGGGAAAAATACCTCTTTTTTAGAAGTCGTGGTTGTGTGGAAAATACTAGTCGTAAGAATCCCTACATTAATTAGTAAACCATGCTTGTGGTGATGATAGTCAAATACAGTTGCATGTTCGTGTTGATAAATGAACATATTGTAGTTAAACTAAAATGTTGGGTACTGATCGAAAGAAAGGAAGAAACGTTTCCATATTTCAAATTTTAATACTGATCAGTCGACCGAATAGATGTAGTAGTCGACTGACCTGATTATTAAATCCTTCCAGTTTAAAACACTGCAGAACAGCCGACTGATCTGAGTAACAGTCGACTGTCCTGATCCTTTTCGAGTTTTAAATCTTTTCAGAACAACCGACTGGTCATGTTTAGCAGTCGACTATCTCGACCATTTTCTTGAATATTTTTCTTTTGCTAAACAATCGACTGGCTATGTTTTGAGTCGACTGTGCAGATTATTTTGACGTCTCAGATTTTAATTTCTGTCCCGTGACAAAAATAAATATATATATACTGCTTGAAAGAGATTTGATAATGGAAAGAATGAAGATCGGATGTGACGGATTAGAAAAGTGAATTTTATTTACCTTTGCATGAAATCGCATATGAAGTGAAGTGAATTATTCTGCTGAATTTATGAAAAGTTTTACGATTATGAATACTATGAACATAACAAGGAAAATCTGATGTGATCATGAAAAATGAACTTATGAGCTTGAAAGACTCAATTCTTGTGTAGTTGTGAATTGAAATTGAGAACTAGAGTGTAGCTAAGCCTCATACTGGCATTGAAAAGAAATGAATTGAAATGAAATTTGAAATGAAGAGACCAAGATTTGGGTCATGTTGAATAAAAAATTAAGACCGGTATAGTGGAAAGGCTAACTCTAGAGAATTGATTTTGTTCATGATTCTAATAAACTAAGGACTAGATACATAGTGAAGATGTGATGAAAGTAAGAGAAAAACACGAGTATGAGGGCCTTCGGATTGGCTGTGTGAGAGTAATTCACAGACTGCCTGCTTGATGCGTCATGACATGGCGTGAGCACTACTCCAGAATTATCGTCCCGGTGGCAACGCTTGTGGGGGTGTTTTGGTGGCTACGGGTGGTGTCATTGTTCCATGGCAGAGGCTGAATTATCCATAGTCTGCCTGCTTGATGCGTCATGTCAGTGCGTGGGATTCCCCTCCAGACTGTCTGGACATGGGCTCGTAGATCATAGAACATCTAGGATACTTACCATAGTTACCGTAGTAGTTTAAGTCATAGCAAGGGATTGAACCCTATAAGATGAAGTACGATTAAGGGCTTGCCCTCGGACCTATGTAGTATGTGATGCATAGAATCCGAACAAGTGCGCATTAGTGTCACATAACATAACAACTGCATTAAGGACTAAGTGCACAGCACGACACGACATCAATAGGATAGTTCCTTTAGCTTTGTTTTGTGAACAAGTTTGTGATTTTGTTAAAAATGAGAATCGTTATACTGTTTCCGGCATAGAGAGGATGGCCGTGTATAATTTTCGTCGATTGAATAAACTGACGTACCCACAGTTTTGTATGCAGGGTGATTAGCCTGATAAAGATTAAAGGAGAACTGATGCTTAGAGATTATTCAAATATTGTCGTACTTTTATATAAATGTCGTAAATTGCTTCCGCTGTAAAATGTAAAGTGTAAAGATTCCATGTAACTCTGATGTAAAGTGAAAAGTTTTTAATTTCCTTGTAAAATTGTACGAAAGAAGTGTAAAGATCCTGTGAAATCTCGAATTCAGTTGTATTTTGGAATTCGGGGTGTTACACCTTTAGGCTATTATTGTGGTGCGCCTGTGCATTGGTGGTCGCGAGTTCGAACACTAGCAATCCCCTCTCTTTTTTATTGTAACCCCTATTTTCCCAAAAATATATTTTTGTGTATTTTCTGTATTTTAAAAATTTTCGCAAATTATTTTTCCGGTTTTCAAATTTTTTTTGTCAAAATATTTTTTTTTTTAGATCTTCTATTTTAAAATCTGTTTTCGATCAAATGAATTTATTTGTAACTATTTTCCGTGATTTTATATTGTAATAAAAATCTCATTATTATTATTGCTATTATTGTTATTAGTTTTGACTGGTTATTAACGACCTATTTCTATGTACAAATTGTCTTTGTAATATTTTAAATAAATTATATTTTGCAATGCAAATTACATTTTATTATAAACAATATCTTTATTTGTATCTTATTGAATTTATAAACCCTATTTTATCCTAATGGATCTTAAACTAAACCCAAATCCCATTCTAAATTCTACCAAAACCGTTACCTATATCCACCTAACTACCTAAACCATCAGACCCTGCTTAATCATACCCAACCCGTAACCCAACTCAGCCTTCCCCTTAACCCTAATCACCTATTTATATATATAATACCCTGTTTGCCTTTTCATATTCCCCTACATGCAGCCGCTCTATACCCCGCTCCCTGCCTTCATCGTTCTCCCGGCTCTCCCTCTCATTTCTCTCTCCCGCTCACCCTATGCTCCACCTCGACGCCGCCAGATCCTCGACGACAGTGCCCTCTCGAACCCATCTCCCTGCGTGCTCGGCCCTGAGCCGCGACTGCAGCGACCAATGCCATGTCGTCCCTGCAGTGTCGCCCCCTGGCCCTGTGCTCCCTCTCAGTCGTGCTAGTAGCGACTGCAGCGCCGCAATGAAGTCGACCCGACTGCCGTGACCCCGGTGCTCCTCACTGCTTCGCCGCCTGTCCTGCCCTGGCCGCCGTCACCCCCCTGGCCGTCGCTACCATGGTCACCGCCCGGTGCCGTCGCGCCGCATCACCGTTCCGTCACCCCGGTGTTTACCCCACTGTTGTTGCAGTGATCATGGGTTCTGTTGTATTGATTTGGATGGATTGATTTTGGACCGTCGATCTTCATCATGATCATCATCATCATAGGTTTTGATCTCTTTGATTATGAGCCGTCCGTTGGATTCTTGATCATGTGAGTTTTGATCAAGTGGATCTGAGCCGTTGATCTCTTGATCCTATTGATCTTGGAGGGTATGATCATCGTTGTTTGGAGCCGTTCGATCTTGATCTTTGATTGATAGCTGTCGGATCTACATCATCTTGATCTCTTGTTTGATAGCCGTTCGATCATCCGATCTTGATCCACATCAAGATCCATGCTTAGTTTCATGATTGCGATCGTAATCTTGTTCGTGTTCGTATTTGGTTCGTGCGATCGTGAGTTTGGTTCGTGATTCGATCTGTTCGTTGAGTTCGTGCCCGGGAATCCATTCCCGTTATTCTTGCTCTTGTGTTGTTCTCGTTGTCTTTCAGGCAAGTAACTTGTACTCCAATTCATTTGTTTGATACAAGTCAAAAAGTTCACGTATAGTGTAGTTGGGTCCAGAGACGACTCTTGTTTGTGTTTTCCTTGATGGGTTTCGTCTCTATAGTGAAAATATGACCATAGATTACTCACAAAACCACATTGACTTGAATAAACCTAGGATTCGCCCGTTCTTGATTTTTGATCGTGTATGTGAGACTTGTGTGAAAATTCGTGTTTTGGTTGAGACCCATGTGAAATACTTGGCGTGGACATGTTAATAACCCTAATTCATGATGTTTAGACACTTGGTAGACTCGATTTCATGTTTGGATGTGTTTGGATCAATTTTCTTGAATCTATGTTAATTTTGTTCTTGAGGAAAAATCTGTAGTTTTGTCACTGTTCTGTTTGGTTTGCTGTTTCGACTGTATTCAATTCAGTATCTTGATTTCGGTATAAAACATGAGTTTTAGATAATTTCGTCTATTTTCAAACCCCTTTGACCTTGCTTGATTTTGATTTCGTATGACTGAGTTATGACTATTTTAGTACAGAGGTGTTGATCTTTTCCAGATTCTATTTTTCCGTAATTTTGATGATAAGTTATTTTAAAGAACTATGCTACACATATTATTTTGATCCAAAACTTTGGTCAGTATTTCTATACATATCTAAGGATTACCCAGAATTTTGGTGAATTTTATTGATGAGTTTTATGTGTGGTTTCATGCTCGTTTATAAATTCTATATTTGCTGTGTTTTGCCCGCTGATCTGTAAAGAACCCTATTTTCACTATGTTTCTTGTACTGTATGAAAAATGTTTATGAATATAAAAGTTAGTATATTTTATCCATTTTCAGCTCCCTTTGGCGGATTTGGATTTCGTTTCACTGGTTGCGAGATACTTCAGTTTTCGTACAGCAGTGTTGGGACTTCCAGATTTTCCAAAATGTCGTTTCTTGATGTTTTCTTAATTTTGATGATCAATCTAATTTTACTTGAATATTATGAAACTTTATATTTTGATGCTAGACATATAGGGGAATACTCCAGATTTTTCCTGAATTTAATTGAGAGGTTTTGATGCAGTTTTCTTGATTGAGAATTCATTTTCCTGATTTCTGACTGAACATGTTTTCTGTTTTCAAATCTGTCTTGAGTTATGATGTTGTGAATTACTATATGACTTATTTATATTAGATGGATTCGTGTGGAAGTCTATTTTTCAGATCCTTTGACGGATCCCAATTTGGATGCTTGTAGTAGCAGGGAATCACTGTTTTAGTACAACACTATCGTGCTGTTTGAATTAGAAAACTAGTCGTTTTACCCTGTTATGTGATATCTTGTACATGTACTTGTTTATCTTGCACCCTGAACCTGATACATGTCATACCCTTTTATCCTTGCTTTGTTTTGCGACACGTACTTGCATGCCTGATTATAATAATAAATGACCAAGCCGGGGTTAAGGAAAAGATCTAGTAGTGAAAAATATAGAAACGTGTACTTGGAAGAGGACCTGTGTCATGCCTGCCTGTTACGTGTTCATGACTACATGATTCGCGATCCTGTTACCCGTACCTGATTGCATGCTTTCTTATAGGAAGATGTACTCGGAAATAACCACTAGGTTATGCCTGTTTCTTGTACCTGACTGCATACTTTCCTTAGGAAGGTGTACTCGGAAGAGAACCACTAGGTTCTACCTGTTCCTGTTATTTCTGTTTTCTGTACCTAAGTACACTGTCCTATGGACTCCACTATGAAATCTAAAATGAAACTGTTTGTTGTAACAACCATATGTTATGTTTTTGGGGCGCATGAAGTGCTACCTAGATAGTAATATAACAAGACTCGATATGACATAACCTGATTACCTGTTCACCTGTTACCTGATACCTGTTTACCTGTATACCTGTATACCTGATTACCTGTTTACCTGTTACCTGATACCTGTTACATGTTTACCTGTATACCTGTTTACTTGACACTTGAGACATGTTACCTGTACCTGTTAGTATACCATGCTACTTGTTTCTATTTTCCTGATTCATATTAGATATTATATTTCTGTTGACACACTTATACCATGCTAGGCCTGTTACTTAGAATTATCTAACCCCTGTACTTGTATCCTACATTATAAGTGGTCCGTAACTTGCAATTGATGGGTACTTGTTTTCTCTTTCCTTCTCTTGCAATTATCAATTATAGATTTTGGTGATCAGCTGCCCGATGGAGTATGTGATCTAAAGTTCTAGTTGGCTGGAGCTTTTTGCTATCTTCATTTATTTCCTGTTGCTCATTTCGAACACTGTATCTGTTACTTGTATTCTTTGTGTTTGGGCAGTATGACCCAGGAATATTTGACTTATTCATATCTGATTTATTTGAGATTAATACATTTTGTTTCAAGTAAATTTCTGTTGATATCTTGTTTTAATTATAAATGTCGGTTGATATTTTTCTGGCTTCCGACTCTAATTATATTGTGATATATTGTAAAGATTCTTGAAAAGCTTATGGATGATAAAAATCATTCGCTGGGCCAATGTTACGTGCTCGTATTCCATATTTTGGGAAGCGGGGCGTGACATTGATTTTCGGTTTTATTAAAGAAACAGAGAAATATGAGCATAAGGTAGTTTCGGCCTACATACATAACATAAGGCCCACATGGGCTTAGTGGCCACATGGCTAGCAGGTTTGGCTTTGGGCATTCTGGGATGTTGTGCGGGTTGCCTGGTTCGAAACATGAGGTGCCCCTTTTTGTTTCTTTTTGGGTTTTGATTAATATTAAGAATGTTTTGATGATAGAAAAATTTGGGAAAAAATTGTATTTATTCTTATAAAATGATATAAAATTTATTAGAAATAATTCTAGAAATTTTTATGAATCTTGAGAAATAAAAATGAAAATTGAGATAGGAAAATGAATTATGTGACTACAAAATTTTATTATTTTAGAATAGAACTTTCTTTGATGAAGAAGAGTAAAATAGTATTTCGTGAAGTGATTACTCTTGAAAAGATTGCACTTTTATTTTGTTTAAGAAATATCTTGAAGTGAAATGAGACATCATATGAGCTTGAATTTGTGAATAAGATTTTATGTGATAAAGTTGTGTTCTTGAAAGGAATTATGTGCTTATAAAAATTATGAATGAATAAATAGATCATGAATAGTGACAAGATTTTGATCATTTGTAAATAAGTTGAAGATGAAAATATCTAAGTTTAAGACATGTTTATTGAAGGGTATGTGTACCTATGAATTCTTGTACATGGAAAAATTTGTGATTTAGAGTTAGTGAGACCTTGGGTACCGGCACTATTAAATTGAAAAGAGTTGAGATTATGTTTGAGATATGGCCACGGAGCTATCTCGTATTTTGTTGATAAAGTCCGGTAGGAGGTAAAACTAATTCTAGGCTTGGAAATTTATTCATGTCTTGAACTAAATAATTAGGCACATAAGTGAAGATGTAGTGAACCTGGGCAAACGTAAGTGGGTTGCTTCTATATAGTCGGCGGTGGATCTCCGTAGCTATAGACCCAGTTGGCGGACTGTGGTTGCTCCGTGGGAGATAGGCTTTTATTTTTAAATCCGGGACTTAGCGTAGTCGGGCGGATATCTACCATACTCCAATGTATATAAGTATACCCGGGCTAGAGGGGCACTTGCGGGATGATTCGCACGATGAGGGATCTGTTATAACAGCCAGCGAGGCTGGGATCCATATTCGTGGAATGATCTAAACCTTGCTTTATTACTGGGTAGTTTCATGGCGAGGGATCAAACCCTTTATTGTGGAGTACGTAGGTGCTTGCCCTCGGACCTATGTAGTATAGGATGCATAGAATCCGAACAAGTATGCATTAGTGTCATCCTAGTATAAAATGTGTGCATTAGGCATTAAGGCATGACATACACTTACATGTTTAGCGTAGTCACAATTTAACACTTTATTGTTCATTCAAACTTTTTGTGATTTGTTAAAGGAATGAGATCGTTATATGTACGACATAGAGAGGATAGCTGAGTATAACATTTTCGTCAGTTGTAAGTGACCGACTTGCCCATAGCTTGATATGTAGGTAATGGACTCTTCCATGAAGATGTTATGATGCAGTGGATGATTCACTATGTTATAGTTGTAATTCTTTTATTTTTTCGCTGTGTAAACAAAATGTAAAGAACTCTGATGTTGTTGAAAAAGTTTTAATTTCCTTGTAAAATTGTACGAAGTGAAGTGTAAAGATCCTGTGGAATCTCAAATTCGGTCTTATTTGGAATTCGGGGCGTTACATAATGTGCCCCTCTCTATAAAACTCCACCCCCCTTCTCATTTGCTCACTCTTTAGTTTTTTACTCAGGTGATTTCTTTCTCTTACTGGAGCTAATCTTCTTCTTCCGGCGATCTTTTCCAGCGATCATTGTCAAATCAAGGTAATCTCATACTTAGTTTATTTTTAGAGAATGTCTAACATTTCTTCGAGGTAGGAGACCTCCCCTACTCTCGCCCATGAGCCGACCTCGAGCCAAGTTCCTCCGATCGACAATGGCAAGGCCGTCGTAGGGTCCTCTTCGGTCGTAGTGAAGACCATGGTTGAGAGCCAGCGGAGGATAGGGGAGTTTGGTAGACTACCAGGGGACTAACCAAACTTCAGAGGGTTCGGGACCTTCTGGACGAACAGGACGAGCGTATTGTGTACGGCATGGCGGAGCTTCGAGGAGAATGCCACCAGAGAGACCTCAGAGGTCGACGAGACAATCTCCATACTTAACGAGGCAGATCTGCCGTCCGATTCGGGAATGTTTTCAGATCCCGAAAGAGTATGACCTGATTGCCTGGGCTCGGAGTGAGGGCCAATTCTTTGATGCCAGTGGACATGTGCTTCTGGCCTGTCGACGCCTTCATCGTCGGTGTGCGGCTCTCTCTTCATCCCTTCGTCATCTGAGTATTGCGATGGTTTAGGATCAGCTCCGTCCAGTACATGTCGAACATGTGGAGGCTGATCAACGGATTCATCCTTCACTGCTAGGTGACAGGGGCTCAAGCCGGAGTTGAGGATGCTGTGGACCGTATACTGGGTTCATCAACAACATAGGTCAGAATTTAGGTTGTTGCAGAAGTTATGGACTTCGAGGACATGTTGGCGCAGCATGGGGTCTTAGGCAGTAAGGCCCCGAGGAAGAGGAAGAGGGTGGTCTCCAAGGTATCCTCGCCAAGGGTGAAGATTGTCACCGCTGCCGTGGAACAGGCGGCGGTGCAGGCCGCAGTTGTTCAGCGGCCGCCGACCCCCTACAGCGATGTTGGCTTTGGCTGAGGCTGGGGCCTTCCCCTTAGCCACGGCCTTGGGTTTGGAGGCCCTGCCGTTGATGACCGGGGCCGAGATGTTCTTGACCGAGGAGCACAAGAAGATTTTCGTCCCGGACTGCAAGTCTGCAAGCTCGACGGGTTTCTTGGGGCCTCGTCGTCCAGCATGCAAGCCATTCGGCACCTTGCTATGTCGAAGGACAGGGCCGCCATGGACACCGGCAACGTTGGTAACGACGCGCTTGAGATCGCACGAGCGGCGGTATCGGTAAGTCTATTATTGACTTGGTTTTTCCCTTTTATAAGCTATTTTTTCCGAGTTTGTCATGGTGTTTCGCCTTTCTTTTCGCAGATAACTTGCCACTTCGGTCATCTGATGGAAAAGATGACGAACTAGAGAAAGATCTGAAGCAGGAGACCGACCGGGGTCGGGCAGAGAAGGCTTGGATTGCCAAGGACCTTGAGCAGTTGAGGGTTGAAACCAAGGCGAAGGCTGCAAGGTTGGAGTATCTCGAGAATGTTGCTCGAGGCTGACAATGCTCTGCTGCTCCAACAAAAAGAGTTGGCGGCGAAGGACAAGGAGGACTCCATTTCTGCCGCTAGAGTCGCCGCAGCTAAGGAGGCCGAGGCCGAAGTGATGGAGAGGGCAAAAGGGTACCTCGCCGTCAATATGGCGAAGGCCTATGCTCGTGCAATCACGTAGGTGAAGGAGGCCTACCCGGAGGTAGACTGCACCAGATGGCGCCTATTCCCCAACCCCGTCCCTAGGTTCAACGATGCCTCCGAGGAGGATGAAGAAGATTACGAGGTCGAGGTGGTCGAGGTAGGGGTCGACGAGGCAGAGGTAGAGGCCGATGCGGAGGCCATGCCCCTGGCGATCGTCGCCGCCACACAAGGGTCGGAGCCTTCGGCGATCGGGGATCACGCTAAATAGGTCCGCTCTTGACCTTGTTATACTTCATACCTCTGTTTTGAATGTCATGAAATGTTGCCTAATTGCGGACTGGCCACTGCTTCTTGTACTCGTTGAATTTTAACGAAAAGCTTTTCTTCTCCGCTTTTTTTTGACAAGTGTTGTGTGGCTTCGAAACTTTTATGGGTTTGCTCTACTTCCGAGCTGTCTCGGTAGCTTTGTTTAGGTGCAGTGTTGCCATGTTGGTTCTTCAGACGTAAAAATTCACGCTTTTTTTTGTTCGATTTCATAGATCAGCGAGGTGTCTCGTCTCCGGTCTAATCTGGGTGTCGCCAAGTTGGGGCGAGCTCGGTCTCGGGAGATGCTCTATAGAGCCGAGCGGGAGTTGGGTCATCTGAAGCCGACCTTGGCTCGTCGAGAAATTGAGATGAAGCGCGTCATGGAGAGGTTTCATGAAGTGCCCCCTGAAAGTGAGGAGACATGTCCCTCGATGACCGTCAGCCAAGGCCTGAGACTCAAGTTCCTTCGTTACTCTTTATTCGACGCGAGATCTGAGAGAGACGAGTTGAAGAATGTGGTGCTCAAGAAGAGTCTAGAGGCAGCACACCATCGGAGGGATATCTCCGAGGCTTCTCGTGGGGGCAACTTGAGTCGAATGTCTCGCCTGACAGTCAAAGTGACGGACGACTCGTTGAAGGAGCGGACCGTGCAGCTAGAGGCGAAGAACCTTCGTCTGCGACGGCTTTCTGAGGGGAGTAACGTCAGAAGCACTTCCCGCCCTCGGGGTGAGTACGCCCAAGGAAGGTCGTTCCACGAGTTAGCGCTTCGTTCGCCCCCTGTCTTGAGACACCCTGGGGACGGGCAAAGCGGGGTGGCTGGCTCGTCAAGCGGAGCATCTGTCGGGACAGCTATTAGGCTCCTAGGTGCTAACGACGCTACTCGCCTCGCCGGCTTGGAGACTTCTATGGAAATGAGGCGACAACGACACAGCGCTCACTGACCCCGAGTATCGCTTAATAGAAGCATCCCATTCCCTAGGAGGGGCTAGGGTGAAATTTTGTAATCATGTAGTCTTCGTTTCATATGAGTCTTGCGTTTCAAATCTTGATGAAATAATGTGAGTTTTTGGTCTAGAATTAGACTTGTACCTCAAATTTTGATGAAATAATATACTCATTTCTCGAGCTTCTTATGAGAATTTGTGTTTTGCTAATGTTTGCAAGAGTATCAATAGTTGTGAGAGCAATTCTGAATGGTGAAATACTTAGTACTCGCTCGTTCGCAAGTAGCTAAAGCGGCATCGAACCAAGTGTTGGACTTCGAACTTGTTGTTAAGAGAGTATCAACAGTTGCAGGAGCAATTCCGAATGGTGAGCTACTTAGTACTTGTTCGTTTGCAAGTAGCAAAAGTTGCATCGAACTAAGTGTTGGACTCCGAAGTTGTCATTTAGAGAGTATCAACAGTTGTAGGAGCAATTCTGAATGCTGAGCTACTTTGTACTCGCTCATTTGCAAGTAGCAAAAGTTGCATCGAACCAAGTGTTGGACTCCGAACTTGTTGTTAAGAGAGTATCAACAGTTGCAGGAGAAATTCCGAATGGTGAGCTACTTAGTACTCACTCGTTTGAAAGTAGCAGAAGTTGCATCGAACCAAGTGTTGGACTTCCGAACTTGTCGTTTAGAGAGTATCAATAGTTGTAGGAGCATTCTGAATGGTGAGCTACTTTGTACTCGCTCGTTCGTAAGTAGCAAAAGTTGCATCGAACCAAGTGTTGGACTCTGAACTTGTTGTTAAGAGAGTATCAATAGTTGTAGGAGCAATTCCGAATGGTGAGCTACTTTGTACTCGCTCGTTGGCAAGTAGCAAAAGTTGCATCGAACCAAGTGTTGGACCCCGAACTTGTTGTTTAGAGAGTATCAACAGTTGTAGGAGCAATTCCGAATGATGAGCTACTTAGTACTTGCTCGTTTGTAAGTAGCAAAAGTTGCATCGAACCAAGTGTTGGACTCAGAACTTGTCGTTTAGAGAGTATCAACAGTTGTAGAAGCAATTTTGAATGGTGAGTTACTTTGTACTCGCTTGTTTGCAAGTAGCAAAAGTTGCATCGAACCAAGTGTTGGACTCCGAACTTGTTGTTAAGAGAGTATCAACAGTTGCAGGAGAAATTCCGAATGGTGAGCTACTTAGTACTCGCTCGTTTGCAAGTAGTAAAAGTTGCATCAAACCAAGTGTTGGACTCCGAAGAACATATATACATGCATCAAGAGTCTATCTAAATCTAGTTTATTTTCATGTAGTGTGTATGAAAACTATGATGGATCATGACTACGAATGGATCAAACGAACAAGATCAAGATTTATCAAGGGATCATCATGAGAATAAACAAAAAATGAGAGCGATACTACATATGGTATTTTGTACTTGTATACAAACAAAAGGAATATACAAGTTACTTGTCTTAGGGCGAAGATGACGAATCCGACGGGAAGAACTGAATAACGGGAATGGATCCTGGCAACGAACACAACACGTGCGAATCCTAACACACGTGCAACATGTTACATGTGACCACAATACGAGCACAAGGAGGGAGCAGTTATACGTGCGGCCACAGTACAACGAGACAGCAGCAAACAAGCAACGGTAAAAGCACATGGCGGCAACAACAAGGATGGCAGCACTCGGCGGCGAGACGGCAGCGTGCGGTGACTGGAGAGGTGGCTGTCGAGGGGGGGCAACTGGGAAGTAGTCGACTGTGGTGGTGAGCAGGGTGAGGCAAGGCAGGGGCGTCGGTGGGTGCCGGAGTAGACGGAAATGGCGAGCGGTAATGGGTTCGAAGGATGAGGTTGAGGGTCGAGGAGGCGGATGGAGGGGGGCGCAGTCGAGGGGCTCGGAGGGACGACGAGGGACGAGGCAAGGTGAAGGGTGGTTGCTTCGAGGACAGGTGACGGGGAAAAGGCAGGGTAATGATAGAGGGAGGTGAAGAGGCGGCTCGACTTCGACGATCAGAAACAGGGTGGTGCATTGCGGTGGAGCGACTGGCGGGGACTTGCGAGGCTGAGGAGTTTGAGGAGTGCGAGGGTGCTGGCAGAGTCGTAAGGAGGGCGAGAGTGGCGAGGATGGCGATGGGAGAAGATGAACAGTCGGGTGAGGGTTTCGGAGGGTTACACAGTAGGGGTAGGGGGTGATGTCTGGGTTGGAGTAATTAAGGTTAGGGTAATTAGGGTTAGGAGAAGATTAGTATATAGGGCTATTGGGTATTGGGTTATAAATCAATGAATAGGTCTAAATCCAATAGGGAAAATAATAAGCATTATAGGGGCTTATAAAATATATATATATACATATACATTGAATCATGAACAACCAAACTAATAATAGTAATAATAATAATAACAGTAATAACAATAACAATAATAATAATGGTAATAATAACAATAATAATAATAATATAAATATCAAAATATGGTTTAAGTCTAACAAATTCATTAAAATCAAAATAGCAATAACATATTAGATGACGATCTAAAATATAAATAGTCGATCAATTAGGAATCTAAAATTAAATTAAAATACATCATTATTCGAAATAAATATAATTTTCGAATAATAAAGTGTAATAGAAAATTTCTTAGAAACCAAAATAATATTTTGTTAAAATTCGATCAATTGAAAATGTAATTGTTGAAAAAGAATTTAAAAGCGAGAAGAAAGTTATAAAAATTTTAAATACAGAAAATACGCGGAAAATACATATATACGGGAACAAAGGGTTACAAACTTCTTCCCACTCCGACTTGCTGCTGGCCTCTTGTTCCTGTTCCAGGTCTCCTGCTTCTTCTGGAACAGATCCATATCTTCCTCTGTCATTGCTGCTCTCCTGACCAGCTTATCAAACCTTCTGATGCCCAACGGTATCATCCGAGACCTAAAATTCGGCTTCAAGCCCTGCTCGAATTTCTTGGCCTTTTTCGCTTCATCAATAATCAGCTCTAGTGCATACCTTGATAGCTGGGCGAACTTAGTCTCATATTCGCGCACTGACATGCTGCTTTGCTGCAGATTCAAGAATTTCATTGCCTTCTTCTCTTGAATATCCAGAGGAAAGAAACGATCTCTGAACTCCTCAAGAAAAGCCTCCCAAGTCACCTGTTGATCCCCAAAGGCCCTCTTCACTTACTGCCACCAGAGACCAGCATCCTTCTCTAACTGTATTGTAGCCAATTTCACCTTGTTGGCTGCTGGGGATTCCAAAACCTCGAAGACTACCTCCATCTGTCTAATCCAATCATCAGTCTCATTTGGATCAGACTGCCCCTCAAAAATAGGCGGCTTCATCCGCTTGAAGGACTCAACCTGCTTAATTGGATCAGCATTAACAAGCACTGGTCCAGCCCCTTGGTTCTGATTTCGAGTCATGTTGGCTGCCATAAATGTGTTCAAGGTCTGATACACCCTGGCAATTTATGTCTCTAGATCAAGTCCGGCCCCATGGAAACCCTCAGCCCCATCACCATTTCCACCATTCCTGGTCCTGGGTCTGCCATTATACTGAATACTACAAAATGAAGGAAAAAGTTAGAGCATCACAACACAATTCCTATTCGCATCAATACCTTATGGCAAAATCTCAATCATACCCTAAACCATTTCATCTTGTTTTAATTCCATGTGATACTCACACTCTAATGTCCACACTTAGGTACTCACGCTCTAATGTCCACCTAGGTTTATTCTTATACCATGTTTATCATTACTATTGAAACATGCTCAGATACCAACTCTGTAGAGCCCCGAATTTTCAATAAATAAACTCAGAAATACGTGGCACAATTCCCAGCATCTACCTCAATGTAATAGTAAACATAGTCAAAACACAGAATATTTTTGAACTTTTATTACATCAATTCTTTACATAGCACAGCAGAAATTAAACAACTTGAATTATAATTTTTTTCTTTTACAACACACTTTTATAATTTGCATAAGCCATATTATCATTCTACCACATGCATCCAAATCACAAGCTAATGGTACCTACCTGTAAAATTTGTGGCTAGAGATAACCCTAACCCCCAAAACGGTGTGAGTGACATCAAAAGAAAATACAATTTAAATGAAACATAAAGAATAAATTCATAACCAACACATTTCCACAGTAGTAATAGACGGAATATGAAATAACGATAAATAAAGCATGAATGCATCAAGTGAAACTAAGTTAAGTGTCAAGTGTATGAAAACAGAAAACTTCATGCATAATACAAGTCAAGAAAACACAAATGCAGTATTCTATGCATTCCATACTACATATGTCCGGTGCAAGCCCTTATCGTTCTCCACTTTATAGGATTAAATCCCTCGTTATGCAACTAATTCTACTACGGTGATAGGAACAAGATCTAGAATACTCAGCGAATAGGCCTAACAGCTCTCGATGCGCAAGCATCATGTAAGCATAGCTCCTGGTTGGTTGGCGCCTCATTCCTTATCCGGGATTGATGGTTTTTGGTTCTATTCCATTTCTTGTGAAAATGAAACCTTCCTCCTTCAATCCCTCCGCTCGTTGCTTATCTAAAACAGTAGCCCCAAAAAATGCAATTGCATTATAAGGTCGTGGTTGAACAGATCGAGCAAGTTCAAATTGTCGTCTTATACCGAAGAATCACCTCCCTGCCGTGTACCCCATAAATAGGCCTGCCGACCATCGACGTGCAGATACACAGTACATCCCGTGAATAGGCCTACCGACCCTCGACACGCGAATGCACTGTATGTTTCGTGAATAGGCCTGTCGACCCTCGACATGCGAACATACCAACTGTCCTCTAGTGACACAACAACACACAGTCCTAGAATACATCTGTTGGAAAAACAACAGAGCCCATACTTACGTTCTCCAAGTTCTATCACATCTCCACTAGTACATATCCTTAGGTTGATTATTATTAATTAAAACATAATTCCCCCTCTCTAGAGTTGGTGTACCCTGTCGGACTTAATTCCACCAAAACAACCCCAAGGCCCAAACTGACCAATATCTACAAAATCTCATCTGCCAGTTTCAGGAATCCCACTCAACCTTTAGAGACTCACAAATCGAAATATCAACACAAATCTCACAATAAAATTCTTAATTCGATCATCAATTCATTCATATTAAGAAAACTTCTTTAAATCACACAAAACCAGATTTATTCGAATATTCACAAAATTTCCTGAAATAAAATCTGAGGATAAATCTCTTAAACAACTGAGTTTCACATTTTTTAAGTTGTAGAAAAATCACAAAACATCAATCCCTCGAAATCCATATATAATTCGCTTCCTAAAGCCATGGAACTACCAATTAAATTCCATTATTAATCAAAATATAACTCTCTGTAAAATACAGTAATCTGTAGCAAAAACTTCATCTAAAACAGTAGGTCAATAATCCATAAGCTCGAAGAATCAATCGTTCAAGAAAATAGCAAGAAACTCAACAAAATAGCAAGAACAGCAGGTGTCGGACGACCGACGTCTTAGTTCAAAAAGTGGTGGTTGACTAACATGCTAAAAATCCGAAATTCATCAATTGACAGTCGAATGTCATTTTAGTTCAAAACGTGGACGGTCGACTGTTGGCTGATACTCAGTCAGCTTCAAAAATCGTGCACTTCACAATTGATACTTAGTTTAAAATCTTTAAAAGCATGAATTTGTGAAATTAAAATCCTGAGATGATCAAATACAACTTGTCTAATATACTGGAGTTCAAAAATTAAATCATCTTCAAATCAGGAAAACATGTGTGTGTGTGTGTGTGTGTGTGTGTGTGTGTGTGTGTCAGTAAAATCCACAAGAATCATGGTAAAAGAGTAGCAAAATGTTTGGTTCAATTTCAGTATTAATATAAATCACGATCAAATCGAAAATTTCACAAAAGCACAAAAATTTCACTTCGACTTGCATACCATCAGACCCAAAAATCAAAATCCCAATCTTTCAACACATAAAGACTCAATCTTTGATCCCCCAACTTTCTCTTGCAATTCATTAAACACATATACAACTAGTTGTATCAATTTGCCCATGATCACTTGCATCTACAATACGTTTTAATTAAATCAAAACCCTCTAACAGATCATATATGTTCAAATCAGTAAAGAATCCTTCTTTACTCAACTTTATGCATCATGCATCACAAAATCTCAATATACACATTCAAATCAGCAAAAAATAGCACATCCCAGAATTATATTAAGTTCTTAACATTCTCAAGTCGTCTATATAGAAGTTTTATTCATCAATTGTATAACATTCATAAAAAGTTCCACTTTTAATTATCCATCCATAAATATGTTCATTATATAATCATACAATCATCGAACATGCATTCTACTTGGCAAATCTTCATATTTAGCATGTATATCCTTATCGAACAATAAGAAATCAAACATAAGTCACTCACCTTATTGAAGAATCAACGAAAGTAATAAAGAATAAGAAAAGCTCCTCCTTTCGCAAAAATCCAAGATCCTCGCATCGAACCTCCAAGAAATCAATCATCAAAATATACTTTTGTTTTTGTGCAGAGGAGGGACGGCTGTAGCAGCCCCCTAAATAGCCAAAATCTGGAGTATTAGGGTTTTGAGAAGATTTTGCAAAATATTCCTTTAGAATATATCTTTACATATATATATCCTTTATACTAGGTAAGTAGATTAACCAATTTAGTTGAGACTAAATCAAAAATATCCCTCCCAGATCTGGCCGGCACCAGTTTCAACTCCAGAAAATCAAATTTGCAATTTTTGCCTCCAAGTGGCAATTTTGCAAAAAGACCCTTCTTTAATAAATTAGCAAAATAAACCAAATCTATTAGAACAAAATTTAAACTATTTATCTCTGAATTTTCCAGCCATCATGCTTAGCCCAGAAATTCGAAAATCTGGAGCTTTTACCCCCAAGGGTAATTTTGCACAAAGCCCCTCCTTTTGTAATATTTGTAAACATGCCAAATAAATATTAAAAAAATCCAGAAAATTCATAAATAATACCTACTAATAAATATTAGGTTTTTACAAAATAATTTCTGACTTTGAGTTTTCCAAAAAAATATTTGCACGTATTTTGCACGTGCAAAAAGATAAATTTCAAAAAAATATTTATTAAATCACCAAAAATCACTTTAATTCATTTATTAATCTCAAAAACATTATTTAAAAAATCTAGGGTGTTACAGCCCCTTCTTCAACCTAGGACCGCCACCACCTAACATGGCTGCTCCGAGGGGCTCTCGTCGGAGTCGCCCCGAACCATCTGTTAGGCCTTTCGTCGAAAATAGGGGACTGGTGTACACCTCTACTCCTTCCTCTCCCCCTCAGTTGTAACCCGACCTTCGTCAAATCATCATCGATTGCCAGCAGGGGTCTGACCTCTGGACCCATCTCAATGAGAGAAGAGCACGTAAGGAAGCCTCCCATCCGGGACAGAGGGGGAACAGGAGAAGCCCTTCTCCTATGAGATCCAGATCCAGGAGGACCCCCTCTCCCAGGGGGCACAGGAGAAGTCCCTCTCCACGAAGGAAAAGGAGATCTCCCTCTCCCAAGGGGCAAAGGGGTCTCCGCTCTCTAAGGGATCACAGAAGAACTCCCCGTGAGAGGAGGCTTCCAACTTCAACTAGCAGGACAGCCCCTAGGGCGGGAATCAATGAAGAAGTGCCAGTCACCAGGCCAGATCTTTGAAAGTTCAAGAATAAGATCCTCCAAGCCCGTAGCATAGTTCCACCTCACCATCCTTCTCCCCCACGACGCGTAGAGTCTCGCAGATCTACCAGATCTGATCAGCATGAGGATGCTGTCCTCCAGCACCTTCGAAAGATGGAAGACCGTCTGGCCTCATTCAAGAGGGACAAAGCAAAACAAGAAGGGAGGTATCATCCCATCAGGTTTCCATTCTCCCAAAAAATTAACACTCTAGTCTCCGCCAACTTCAAGGTCCCAACGTTTGAGCCGTACAATGGAGAGACCGATCCAGTGGACCATATCGAAAGTTTTAAGACCCTCATGATAATCCACCAAGCATCCGACTCTCTCCTGCGCAAAACCTTCCCGACCACCTTGAAAGGCTCGGCACGAGAATGGTTCTCTCGGCTGTCCCTGGGCTCCATATTTTCCTTCAACCAAGTTGAGGAGCTTTTCCTTATGCACTTTGTCACTAGCCGCAAGTTGGAGAAAACCTGTGCATCCTTGTTAGACCTCAGGCAAAGGGACAGCGAGTCCCTCAAGAGCTACGTCCAATGCTTCATAGCCGAATCCAGGTCCATCCCCTCACTCGACTCAGCGGTGCCAACGGCCGCATTTAGATATAATATCAAACATGATGACCTTAAAGCTTTCCTCATCAAAAAACTGCCTCGGGACTTCTTTGACCTCCTTCAAAGGGTGGAGAAGTACATCCGAGTCGAAAAGGCGATTCACCTCCATGAACAGAGGATGCCTCCTTCGGGAACAAACAAAAAGGCACTAACAAGGATGAACCTCAAAAATCCCAGAAGGATACCTCAAGTCAACGCCGCCTACCTCCTGTGCCAGGCTTTGAGATATACACCCCACTAAATGCAAGCATATCTGCCATCCTAATGGAAGTTGACAAGGATGGGATCCTTCGGCCTCCCCCCAAGATGAATGCCCTGAGCAAGAGGCGGGACAAATCAAAATGGTGCGCCATCCACAAGGATCATGGCCACCTTACGAACGAGTGTCGAGCTCTCAAAGACGAGGTCGAGGCACTACTCTGACGAGGATACCTCGCCAAATTCGCCCAAATAAATGACACCAAACCCCCTCCTCCGAAGGGACCCAACAAACGGGCAGAAAGACCAACCGAATCCCAAGGATCAGGGCATATGGAGATATTCCACATGATCCATGGAGAACCTATGGGAGGAGCCTCCAGCTCATCAAGGAAAGCATTCGTTCGAGAGGTAAATTCCGTATACAACATTCCCCCTCCGAGAAGTTTGGGAGTCAGCATTACCTTCTCAGATCGGGACTTAGAAGCCGTCCGAACCCCTCACTGCGATGCACTCGTGATTAGCATATGCATGGCTAACCATAAAGTGCGTCGAGTTCTAATTGATAAAGGTAGTATAGTCAACATCCTCTTTTTGAATGAGTTTGAAGGCCTCAAACTCAAACGGGATCGATTCAAGCCCGCCGAATACACCCTCCATGGATTCTCTAGGGCCCCCGTGATGATTGAGGGAACCGTAACCTCGAGGTTACTCTACGGAAAGCCCCAGCCACTCGCACAGAGGCATTAGACTTCATGGTGGTTGATATGAAGTCCGCCTACAATGCTATCTTCGGCCGTCCGGGGCTAGCGGCTCTCCAAGCAGTCTCCTCAGCATACCACCTGAAAATGAAGTTCCCTACTGCTGCAGGAGTGGGGGAAGTCAACAGGAGTCAAGAAGCCGCAGGGGCGTGCTCCACAGCCACTATGAGGGCTCAGTCTTACCCATTGATGCTTTCGAACTTCCCCTCAATCTGGGGCAAGCTAGCTCCGAACCCGTGGACGAACTGGAAGAAATCCTTTTCTCCGAAGGGGATAAAACCAAGTGTTTTCGGGTGAGCAAAGCGCTCCTCCGCTAGCTGAAAGATCAACTTGTCGCTTGCATCTAGGATAATCAGGACCTGTTCGCTTGGACCGCCAAGGATATGCTTAGTATCGCCGAAGACATGATCATGCACCGCTTAATCGTGGATCTGAAAGTTAAGCCTGATTAATAGAAATGCCGCATGTTTGCACCCGATAGGCACCAAGCCATCAAAGAAGAGGTGGAAAAGCTCATAGCAGCTCAATTCATCCAAGAAGTTAATTAGCCTGAGTGGCTAGCTAACATTGTAATGGTCAAGAAGGCCAATGGTAAGTGGAGAGTATGCATAGATTTCACCGGCCTCAACAAAGCATGCCCATAAAATCCCTTCCCTCTTCCGAGCATAGACGCCTTGATAGACGCTACCTCAGCCACGACTTGCTAAGCTTTATGAACGCTTTTTCGGGATATAATCAAATCTGAATATTTCCGCCAGACATCCTGAAGATGTCCTTTATTACTGAGCAATGACTGTATTGCTACCGAGTCATGCCTTTTGGGCTGAAGAATGACGGGGCCACATATCAACACTTGGTGAACCAAGTCTTCCGGGAACAGATCGGCCAAAACATGGAAGTATAGGTGGATGATATGCTCGTAAAGAGTCTCAGAAAAGAAGACCATGTTGCCGACCTCCAAGAAGCATTCAATGTGCTCCGGATGAATAAAATGAAGTTAAACCCATCAAAGTGTGCCTTTGGGGTAGCCTCGGGAAAATTTCCGGGATTTATGGTGAGTTAGAGAGGAATCGAAGCCAATCCTGAGAAGATCAAAGCCATCCTCGACATGACCCCTCCAACTACCATAAAAGAAGTCAAGAAGCTTACAGGTCGTCTCGCCGCTATTGGGCATTTCCCATCCAAGTCAGGAGATAAGTGCGTACCTTTCTTTAAAACCCT
The DNA here is from genome assembly GCA_017893485.1 of Hemerocallis citrina. Classification (NCBI taxonomy): domain Eukaryota; kingdom Viridiplantae; phylum Streptophyta; class Magnoliopsida; order Asparagales; family Asphodelaceae; genus Hemerocallis; species Hemerocallis citrina. The sequence continues at coordinate 125,826,569 of CM030360.1, forward strand.
CCTATGAGCAAAAAATTTCAAGTGGGGAGAAGAGCAGCAAGCAGCATTCGAAAGCCTCAAAGATTACCTCACCTATCCTCCTATCTTAAGCAAACCTATTCCTGGGGAAACCCTTTACCTCTAACTGGCCGCCTCTGGGCAAACCCTAAGTGTTGTATTAGTAAGAGAGAAAGAACAGGTACAAAAGTCGATTTACTATATAAGCAAGGTACTCCATGATGCTGAACTCCGATATTCAAAGATGGAGAAGATGGCCTATGCCCTAGTAACCGCCGTCCGAAAGCTCATACCATACTTTCAACCACATTCCATCTGGGTCTTCACCGATTAGCCGCTCAAGCAGGTCCTTCACAAACCTGACAACTCGGGGAGACTGATCAAGTGGTTGATCGAACAGCATGGCATTACATACTACCCCAGAACCACAGTTAAGGGCCAAGCTTTATCAGAATTCATTGTCGAAAATACATTCCCTGATCCTCCCCAGGAAGGAGACAACCCCCCACTATGGGTATTGTACATGGACGGGTCCTCCTGCCTTGAAGGGAGCGGAGCTGGGGTGGTCTTAACTAGGCCCCTACGAATTCATCTTGTAATACTCGCTACGCGTCAGATTTCCAGCTTCCAAAAATGAGGCCGAGCATGAAGCCCGAATTGTTGGTCTCCTACTGAAGAAAAGAACAGGAAGCACAAAGAGTCGGAGTATTCAGTGACTCTCAATTAGTGGTAAACCAGATCCAAGGAGAATACGTGGCGAGGGATGACCGCATGACCAAGTACTTAGCATATGTAAAAGAGATCATGGCCACCTTCAAAGAGGTCGAGGTCGATCGCATTCCGCGAGAAGAAAATGGGCAGGCATACGCCCTTTCCAAACTCGCCTTTTCGTCGCTCGACGAGCTCGACTGCACTGTACTGATTGAAGTGCTACTCAAACCAACCATCGAAGAAGAAGCGTTGGAGCTCATGCCTATAACCCCTCGAGTACCCGAAGATTGTTGGATGAAGCCCCTTGTCGATTTCCTCGACAGAGGAATCCTTCCTGCGGATATCAAAGAGTCAAGAAGAATCCGAGTGAGAGCCGAAAGATATGTACTTATAGAAGTGGTCCTTTATAAACGCTCCTACACCTAGACTGATGGTCGACCTTACCTTTGGTGCCTTTCTCCCGAATAGGTTGTCTATGCCTTGAAAGAAGTACATGAAGGGATAGGCGGCAACCATCTCGGAGCAAGGTCCCTTGCACAGAAGGTACTCAATCATGGTTACTATTGCCCACTCTTCTAAGTGATTCTCAAGCTTATGTCCGCCAATGCATTCCCTGTCAAAAGAATTCTACCATCAAGCGAACCCTTCAAGATAATCTTAGTTCCCTGTCAAGTCCCATCCCTTTTGCGATGTGGGGAATGGATCTCCTCGGACCTTTTCCTCCTACAACTGGACAACGGATCTTCCTAGTGGTCGCTATCGACTACTTCACAAAGTGGATAGAAGCTGAACCGCTAGCGACAATTACCGAGCATAGAGTCCAACAGTTCTTCTGGAGGAACGTGGTATGTCGATTCGGGATCCCTTTCATCCTGGTCACCGATAATGGAATGCAATTTGCAGGTAAAGGGTTCTGCAAATTTTACACCGACCTGAGGATTGAGTAGCGATTCTCTTCAGTATCATACCCCCAAACCAACGGTTTAGCTGAGAACGCAAATCGGCAAATCTTGGATGGCCTGAAAAGAAGGATTAATGAAGCACCAAAGGGACAATGGGTTGAAGAACTCCCTAGTGTGCTTTGGTCCTACAAGACCACAAAGAGAATCCCCACAGGAGAATCACCGTTGAACTTGACGTTCGGCACCGAAGCACTTATTCCTCTTGAAGTGGGAATACTCTCTCCTCGCCTTCTCTTGTTTGATGAAGAACAGAACTCGAATGGAATCTAAGCAAATCTTGATCTCCTCGAAGAAATTCAGGAGAAGTCCCTTGTTCGGAGAAACATATATCAATAGAGGGTGGAGAAATTCTACAATAAGAGAGTTCGCCCGGCCAATATCCAGGAAGGAGACTTGGTTCTCTAGAAGCTAGAGATTTCAAACCCTCTAAAGAAAGGGCAACTCACCCCAAATTGGGAAGGACCGTACAAAGTCTCACAAGTAGTCCGCCCAGGGGCTTACAGACTTGAAGACTTGGGGGGAAGAGAATACCTAAAACCTGGAATGCTGAGCACCTCATGAAGTACCAGGAGAGCGCTTAAACACCCTCTCTTAGTAGTTATAAGTGAACATGTAATAAAGACCGACGATTAATAACGGCTACAACATGTAATAAAGGCTCGCAGTGAAGCAGCCATCTAGTTTATTCAATAAAATCTATCTTTTATTTTTTGCTGAAAAGTTATGAGTAACTAACAGATTCAACACTATGTGTATAATACTACACGGGGCATCCCGGGCAACATTATCTTACCCACTACAACACTTTAACAGACGATTGCGAAGTCCATCCAGGATTCAAGGATTGCTAGGGCATGCTTGCTCCCGAGCAAGTGTGTGGGGTATATCTCACCGTACAAGTGTCGCAGCATCGACAAGTGAGGAGTCCATTCATGGTTCATAGAGTTGCTCTAGCCACACTGCTCCGAGCAAGTTGGCGAAGAAGTAACTCGCCATTTGAATGCTTCCAAAACTCGTCGTCATCATTGTTCGGAGTCCATTCACGGCACAAAGGACCATCTTAGCTACTTGCTCCCAAGCAAGAAGGCATGGTTCGGTTCGCCGTTCGAGTGCTCCTGAAACAAACTAGACAAGTGAGGAGTCCATTCATGGTTCATAGAGCTGCTTTAGCCACACGTCATTCGAATGCTAGTAGGCGAAGAAGCAACTCGTCCGAGCAAGTAGGCGAACAAGCAACTCGTCATTCAAATGCTCCCAAAACTCATCGTCATCATTGTTCAGAGTCCATTCACGGCCTGAAGGACCATCTTAATTAGCTACTTGCTCCAAAGCAAGAAGGAATGGTTCGGTTTGCCGTTCGAGTGCTCCTCAAACAAACTGGACAAGTGGGGAGTCCATTCATAGTTCATAGAGATGCTCTAGCCACACCGCTTCCGAACAAGTAGGCGAAGAAGCAACTCGCCATTCGAATGCTCCCAAAACTCATCGTCATCATTTTTTAGAGTCCATTCACGGCCCGAAGGACCATCTTAGCTACTTGCTCCCAAGCAAGAAGGAATTGTTCGGTTTGTCGTTCAAGTACTCTTGAAACAAACCAGACAAGTGAGGAGTGCATTCTTGGTTCATAGAGCTGCTCTAGCCACACCGCTTCCGAGCAAGCAGGCGAAGAAGCAACTCGCTATTCGAAAACTCGTCGTCATCAATGTTCGGAGTCCATTCACGGCCAAAAGGACCATCTTAGCTACTTGCTACCAAGCAAGAAGGAATGGTTCGGTTTGCCGTTCGAGTGCTCTTGAAACAAACCGGATAAGTGAGAAGTCCATTCATGGTTCATATAGCTGCTCTAGCCACACCGTTTGCGAGCAAGTAGGCGAAGAAGCAACTTGCCATTCGAATGCTCCCAAAACCCGTTGTCGTCATTGTTCGGAGTCCATTCACGGCCCAAAGGACCATCTTGGCTACTCGCTCCCAAGCAAGAGGACATGGTTCAGTTCGCCATTCGAGTGCTCCTAAAATAAACTCGACAAGTGAGAAGTCCACTTATGGTTCATAGAGTTGCTCTGCGCACACTGCTTCCGAGCAAGTAGGCGAAGAGCAGCTCGCCATTCGAATACTCCCAAAACTCGTCGTCCCAAGAATAGTCATCAGCTCTCAAAGCTACTACAAGTGGACGATTCTCTAACACTTAGTCAAAAATCTTATTCCACAACAAAGAAGATTACAAATGTTACTGAACGCACAAAGCTGCGACGAGGGGACGATTCTCTAACACTTAGCCAAAAATCTTTAGACACAACAAGATGGATTACAAGTGTTATTGAACAACCAAAGCCGTTACAAGAAGGCGACTCTCCAACACTTAGCCAAAAATTTTATTCCACAACAAAAAAGATTACAAGTGTTATTGGACAAACAAAGTCGTTACAAGAAGACAATTCTCTAACACTTAGCCAAAAATCTTGTTTCACAACAAGAAATATTACAAGTGTTATTGAACAACCAAAGCAGTTTCAAGAGGACGACTCGCCAACACTTAGCCAAAAATCTTATTTCACAACAAAAAAGTGTACAAGTGTTATTGGACAAACAAAGTCACTACAAGGCTGCAAAACCTAACTGGCGTTACTTCAGTGCTTCCGTGGCAGAGGAATATTCTTCAAGAACACACGCGGTTTGCGACCTCCAACGGAGGTACCTGTAATACCCCGTAATTTCTAAAGAGATATATAATATATAATATATATGTATAAAAGAGGCATGGCATATATATGTAATTATGTGAAAGATGTGTATAAGGGAGGGGGCCCACACGATGAGAAACGGCAGCATGTGCTGCTTTGACATGGTCAGCCTTGCTGACGTCACCAAAGTGGGGCCACCCGGGATGGAGAAAAGAGCAGAGGCGCTGTCTTCTCTAGCTATGAGCTGACGTGGCAGGGGCCCACTGAGTGGGTTTCGGCTATTACACGCAGAAAGACGAGAGAGAGGGATTAAGATTGTCCCATATCGGAAATACACTAGAATAGAATAACTATAAATAATATAGCCTATGATCATGAGTCACCAATCCGGTTAACCACCTTTTGAGAGGCAGCCTGTGGTGGGCAGTTGTACTATACTATAAATAATTTGTCTGATAAAATGTATAAAAATGTCCAAGCAAGGGCAGGGGCGTTACAAATGGTATTAGAGCCGACTTTCGATACCGAGTATGGGAGAGCCATGAATTATGGGCTCCCAAATGATCGACGGAGTGAGACAATCCCCAGTATTTTGGGACAATTGACGTAAGGGCAATAGAATGATCCGCGGAGTGGGATTGGTCTCCAGTATTCCAAAGATGAGAGCGACGCTCACGGACTACTCCACATCGACTAGAAAGTAGATCCTGCACTAGAGTGTGCATGCCCCGTGCTCAGCGAAGACGCTGATTTCTAAAGGGGGTGTATGTAATACCCCATAATTTCTAAAGAGATATATAATAATAATAATAATAATAATAATAATAATAATAATAATATATATATATATATATATATATATATATATATATATATATATATAATAATAATAATAATAATAATAATAATACACTGTCTTCTCTGGCTGTGATGTGACATGGCAGGGGCCCACTGAGTGAGTTTTAGCTGTTACACGCAGAAAGAGGAGAGGGAGGGATTAAGATTGTCCCATATCGGAAATACACTAGAATAAAATAACTATAAATAATATAGCCTATGATCAAGAGTCACCAATCCGGTTAATCACCTTTTGAGAGGCAGCCTGTGGTGGGAAGTTATACTGTACTATAAATAATTTATCTTCTAAATTGTAAAAATTGTTTGAGCTAAGGGCAGGGGCGTTAGAGTACTGGTGCTGAACTTCCCCCTTGAGCCATCCGAAGTAATGTCCAAACCCACGGAGCAAGTTGCACCGTTTGGGCCTACGACTCCCTCCATTCCACCGATCGACGCCCCACTAGAGGAGCCAACCACACCATTTTGAGCATCGCCAGGATTCCATGGGGCCTCAGGCAAGCGCAGAGCCAGTTCGTGGAAGGGCCTCCCCTAAGTGCGCTCTTTACGAGAGTAAGAGGTACTCCTAACGTTGCCTCTCTCGGAGAGTCGCTTTAAACGAAGGTTCTCTGTCTTTAACTCGACAAGCATCTCTTTGAGAGTCATCCTTCACCCTAAACTTTAAACGAGGCACCCCATTCGTACTACCCCCCTGTGAAAGCTCAAAGATCATCCTCCTAAGATGAGCTGCTTCTAAACACTTCTCAAGCAATACGCTCTTCAGCTCGTCTCTTTCGACTGTAACCGTGAACAAAGAAAGGCGAAGGACTTTAAGTTTTGAAGATTTTCCAACAGCCGCTGAACTATAGTCTTCCACGTCCTCAGGGGGCACCTCTCGAAGAATCTCGTCATTATGTTGTGTCTCAACATCTCGGCGAACCAAGACTCTCCTTAAATGACTAAGTTCCGCCTCCGCATTATAAAGCCTCTCTCGTGAGCAAGAGAGCCATAGCTCTGTCACCAGAAGCTTAGAGCGAAGACGAGCCACTTCACCGCACAACAACTTGTTTACGAAATAGGCTGATAGATTACTCTATCAAAAGTAACAAATTCACAGGACATGCAAAGGAAAACTGTGGAAAAAATAACAAGTCATATGAGGCGAAGTCAAATTTTATTGCAATGTAAAGATACAATAAGCGGTGGCCAGTCCTCTATAAGGCATCCTTACAAATACAAAACAAAAATAAGTTGAAGGCAGCTAGAAGAAAAAAAAAGGTCAAGGATCGACCTCGGTCGACTGAGCCCCGGGCAGAGTGAGCTCATGACCAACCCCTTCAGCTACGTCAGGGGTCGCCACTACGACAGACAAGGGGTCCAGTGCGACCTCTTGCTCCTTTTCCTCACCATCTTCTTCATCTTCTTCATCGTCCTCCTCAACACCTTCGGGGACGGGGTCGTAAAGAGAATACCGCGAGCGGTTGAACCCGTGAACTCGCACCTTCACGTGTTGAAGGGCTCAGGCATACACCTTCTCCATGTTCCCCCAGGTAGCCTTTTGCTTTATCCTAAACAGCCCTCACCGTGTCCTCCTTCTCCTTAGCTGCTTTCTCCCTCTCTCAGACCAACTGCTGCTCTCCCCGAGCCACCTCGTCTTTCGACTTAGCCAAAGCAGACTCCAACAACGCAATTTGCATCGCCCGCATCTCGAACACGCGAGTCATCTCCTCTAATGCCTTCTGAGACTTGGCACGCTTTGCCCTATCTCTAACACTTGCCGCCTGCAACTCCTCTTGCTCCACCACTCGCTTCAATAAATGACCGAAGTGGCAGGTAATTTGTGAGAGAAGATATTTAAGTTTACACTAATAAAAAAGAAAGCTTCAAGTACTGATAAAAAACAATGAAAACTTACCGCCATATTGGCCCTGACAATATCCAAGGCGTCATCACCAACCGACCATGCGTCCATTGCAGCTCGGTTCTTCGGGGCTCTCAAGAGGTTGACCGCTTACATACAAGTGGCCGATTCCCCAAGAAATCCGTCGTGCTTCATCACACGCTAGTCCGGGACGAAAAGCTTCTTGTGCTCCTCTGTTAGAATGGCATCAGCGGTGGTAGTAAGGGGGTGCCTCAAGAGCGAGAGCAGCCCCCAGAGTAAACCCCCCAACCGAAGGAATGACCGAAGCAGATGGCGATGATTCAAGGTTCACCACCGGGTACTCGCTAGTCTGGCCCCTAACAGCTTTTGAGGCGGAGGGTTTGGCGAATGTCCACTTTCTTTTCCTCTCTTCGGGGGATTTGTCGCCTAGCCCCGTACGCACAGAGACCATCGAATCAAAGTCCATGCTGGGGTCCTCTGTAGAAAAAGACACAGGTCGGTCAAAACGCAATGCAAAGAAAGATAAGATACAATGGTGAAAATAAAAACAAGTAATAAAGCAAAATCAAAGATGCGTACTAGGGTTGATCGGACTAAGACCACCCTCGAAGAGATATTCTTCTGTCACTTCTCTCCAATCTTAGGCAGACCGGTCTAAAAGTGTCCTAACCATCTCGGCCTCCTCGGGGCTTAAGACAGGTTCAGACTTTGCCTTCTTCGACACTTCTTCCGTCCACCTCGTGGGGATCCCCCAGGGTTGACTATTGCGAACAAGGAAAAACTTCTCCTTTCAAAATTTGATCGAGTCAGGGTTCTCGAACAACTTCACACCTCGACGAGGAGTAAGATAATATCTAAAATCCGACCTATTCTTCTTGTGGATCTTGTAGAGCTTCCTCAAAATGCTCAACCGAGGCTCGATTCCTGCCGCTTGACAATGTAGAATGAAGCCGTTCACATGCCTCCACATGTTCGGCATGAACTGGATGGGGCTCAAGCCGAACCACCAAAAAACATCAGTGTAATGTCCCAAGCCCGGCTCAACTGCGCACACGGCTACGTGTGCATGCACGCGAAAGAACGGACACAAAACTCTAGCCACGCCCACCACAGGCACCATCAAAAGGGGGGTATACCCATTAGTACCTTTATCATATGGTATTCCTAATGTAACTCACACTCTCACACTCTCCACCAACGATGTGGGATTAAATCCCCTTACCCCAAGCCGCGTCATCCAAATGGCAGCCCACTCCTCCTTCTTCATTTTCTTTCATTTAATTCCCATTCATAAGCCCTATAATCCATCTCTATAGGCACTTTTGATTAATCCATTAATCCAAGACTACTATAGAAGTTTCTATGGGCCAACAACCATATTTCTCACTCATATATATATACACACACACACCTCTTAAGTACGAGGTGTTACAGTCGGCAGTAAACGGAGGAAGGGGGAGACGAAGCCTCGTGTGGAAGGCGTCGAAGGAGAAGAAGCAAGTATCAGGTGAGGTGGGCATGCACGCTCTAATACCTGGGCCCGGCAATATGAGCTCGTACTCCCTGGGAATCATGAAACATCCCCGGATGCTACGCAGATCCTTCTCCGTGAGCATTGTAGGAATGTCGTCTACCTCCGAGCGTTCGCGAGGCTCATTCTCCTCGTACAAAGGTGCCATGAAATCGGCAAAAATCATTGACTGGTCAATGGTCATTGGTCAACATGTGACACATGTCACTCAGCCGAACTATCTACAACGTTCGGTATCACGCACCCGAACAAACGTGTCCCCGATCGTAAAATTGCCAAAAAATTGTTAACTGGTCAACGATCAACGGTCAACAAGTGAAATGTCATGCCCCGCTTTCCAAAAAGAATACGGAATACGGATACGCAACAAAAGCCCAGCGAATAATTTTCATCATCCATAAGTTGTTCAGGAATCTTTACAACATCTCACAAAATAATCAGAGACGGAAGCAAGAGAATCAACCACACATGCATAATTGAATCAATACACCAACAGAATTTATTTGAAACAAAATATAATATTCTCAAATAAATCAAAATCTGGACAAGTCAAATATCCTGGGTCACTCGCCCAAATACAAAATAAATATCCAAGTACTCAAAATACATTGTTCCAAAACAACAATAATAATAATAGCAAAAAGATGTCCAACACTAATATCTTATTTTGCCAATACCATCGGGCAAACGATCATCCTGATCTATAGTCAATAATTTGCAGGAGAAGGAAAGAGAAAATAAGTACCCGTCAATGTAAGTTACGGGTCACTTATAATGTAGGATACAAGCACATGGAAGACTAACAAATAACATGGAATAATATATCAACAGTGATAACTAGCATGAGTCAGTAAAACGAAGTCAACTAGCATGGTATTCTGACAGTACAAATGAATGTGTCAAGTATAGTGTCATATGGCAACTAACAGTGTCCAGTAACAGTAAGCTTAGTATATCAGTATAACAGTATAACAGTATCAGTCCAACAGTATCAGTCTTATATTTTTTCAATCTTGTGTGTATTACTAACTAGGTAGCACTCCCAAAACATAACACATGGTTGCTACAATAAACAGTTTCGCTTTTAGATTTCATAGTGGACCATAATGGGGAGTGTACTCAGGTATCAGTAAAAGTAACAGTAGCAGTAATAGTGTGGAACACTAGTTTCCTTCCAAGTACACGTTTCCATATTTTCCACTACTAGATCTTCCCTTAAGAAAACCCCAGCTTGGTTACTTTTATTATGATCATCAAACAGGCATGAATGTGTACGAAATAGTGTCAAACTAACATGGTATGATCGGTATTAGGTTCAGGAAAACAAATAAACATGCATAGATGATATACGGTCACATAAACGAGCAAAACAGTATATGTTCATATTCAGGATAGCATGACAGTACAGTACTAAAACAATAATTTCCGTTACTACAGAAATCCAAATCTGGAATTCCCAACACTGTTGTACGAAAACTGAAATATCTCGCAAACTGTGAAACGAAATCCAACTCCGCCAAAGGGAGATGAAAATAGACAAAATAATCTAACTTTCATATTTTATAAATACTTTCCATACAGTAAAAGAAAATAGAGTGAAAATACGATTCTTTACAGAACAGCGAGCAAAATACAGCAAGTATAGTTTTCATAAATAAGCATGAAACGACGTATAAAACTTATCAATAAAATCCACCAAAATTCTGGGTAATCCCTAGATAGATATAGAAATACTGTGCAAAAGTTCAGATCAAAATAATATAGTTAACCCAAGAATCAAAATAGTTTATCCCTCGAAATCAACAAGAAACGAAATCTGGAAACATAAGTCCACCTCTGCAGTAAAACATCCATAACTCACTCATACGAAAACGAAATCAATCAAGGTCAGAGGGGTTAGAAAGAAGACAGATTTCTCTACAATTCATGTCTAATACAAAAATTAAGAATTCTGACCTTAATATGGTCTAAAATACAATTCAAAATTGATCATCGACAATTTACAGATTTCTCTCTAACAGCAAAACCAACATAAATCATACGAAACTTGTTCCAATCACAATCAAGCTTGGTATATAGTCTACTAAGTGTCCAAACATCATGAAATAGAGTATATAACACATTCACAATGATCCTATCACATGGATCCCATCAAACACATAATTTCACCTAATTATCTCGCATATATGAATAGCTAGAGAACGGTCAAACCTAGTTGTTTTCATGTCGATTTTGTGTCGTGAGGCAACTATGGTCAAATAGCAAAATAGAGACAAATCCCATCAAACATAACACACACACGAGCGGTATTTTTGACTTGTATCATACAAAGAAATTGGATTACAAGTTACTTGCCTTAACTGAAGACGAAAATGAAGAACACCAAGAATAACGAGAACGGATCTCGACAACGAACAAACCCACGAATAAGAAATCCACAAACCAAGCAAACACGATCACATGCGCACTCAGCCACGAGCACATGCAACACCAACAAAGAGAGAGAAGTAGCATCGGGCGGCTGGCCTTAAGCTGGCTGCTGCTGCGGATCGTCGGATGGCGATGGAGGATGGGAGAGAGACGGAGAGGGGTGATATGGATGTTGGTGTGGTGGTGGGATGGAGCTCGGGCTATGGTGAAGGTCGGCAATGGGGATCGGGAGTAGGGTGAGGTGCAGGTCGAAAGGGGGGTCGGCTTGGTCGAGTTGTTGGCGGCTAGGGTGCAGATCGATCGAGAGAGAGAGAGGGAGGCCGGGAGAAGTAGGTTAGGGTTAGGGTTTATGGAGAAGGAGAGAGATTATATATATAGAGTTTTGGGTATTAAGGTTTGTAGTAGGATATGGGTATTGGGTATGTGGGTTTAATTGGGTCCACTAGGAGTAGTAATATGATTTGTTTAATATGAGGTGATTAGGATACAATTTGTATAGGATTCAAAATAGAATTGTAGGCTAATTTGGCTTTGGTGATCAATTAGGAATCAAAACCAATAGGATTAGGACTAGGGTAGCCAACCAAAACACCATGAACACCCAAAAGCAAAATAAAGAGAACAAGAATCCAATAAAGAGGAAAAACAACAATCGATGGAGATTGAAGCAAAAAGATGAACAAATCAAACACAAGGAGCTCAAAAATGAAATAAAATGAATATATATTGAAAACAACTCCGATATACGGTCCAAGAAAAATACAAGAGAGTACAATTACTCAAGAAGAAGAAAAATACACCAAAAATACAAAAAAACGAGAAACAGAGGTTACATGAAACGTGTTGCGCAGCCGAACTATCTACAAAGTTCGGTGTCACGCGCCGAACAAACGTGTCCCCGATCGTGAAATCGCCAAAAATCGTTGACTGGTCAACGATCAACGGTCAACAGTCAACATGTCACGCCCTGCTTCTCGAAATACGGGAACACAGGCACGCAACTGAGGCCCAGCGAATGATATAAGTACGCCAACTCATATCATTCATAAGCTGTACCAGTCTTAACTCAACAATATAAGAAAAATGAATCACAACCACGCAGAAAAACATAATCACATAAACGATAATGAAATTCAATAACCAAATCTGAAATACAAGAACTTACCAAATAGCTCGATAGGCTCCAGCTCCAATCGTAGAGAACTGCTCACTAATGCCTTCTGAAAATTCTTCTTGTACACCTGTTACTTGTTCATCTAAAAAGAAAGAATAATTTGTCCTTAGAGCAAGTCGTGGACAAGCAAGTGGAGAAACAGTGAAACAATGAAAATGGTGGCATAGCAATGAATTCAAATAAACGATGCAGTCGATGGTGTTGAACAGTGTAAATGAGATAACAGGATAATATGCATTAAATACGGTTTACCAAAATGACGATAAACAATACCAATAATGACAATAATAATGAGAACACTGTTCATTAAGATAACAATATGCAATGATAATGCGATGAGAGCCTTAAGTCTATTATTCATTCTTTTATCCTAGCTAATGCACGTAATACTGCATCCCATACTACAGGTTCCATGCATACAATCAATTTCGTTTAGACTAAGGTGGTAGATTCTATAGTTCATGTACTCGGGAACATTATTCATTAATGACCGATGATCGAATCAATCGAGATACTGAGTCAGTAATCTACAATTAACCGATGACCGATATGACCAATAGACCGATAGACCGATAGACCGATAATTAGGGAAACACGGGCCCCTCTTTCGAGTACAGTCCCTATGTCATCAACTACCTTAATCAACCCTTAACCCCGGCTTGCTTTACTTTCTTTACTCAATTATCATACAATAATGCAATTAATAAGGGACGCTAGAGGAGGTGGCAAAACAACCCTAAGATTATGCAATATACTATATACAATTAAATGCATCAAATATAATCATTATAAACACAATTGTACATTATAAAATATAGAATCCCAATTCTGGACAGCAGTAGGTTGCTGTACCAAAATCGGAATTCCCGTTGCTACAGGACAGCAAAAGTGGTTCCGTCAGGTAGTCTAGAAACTAGACTCCTGCCCGGTTCCAACGCATACTTAAAAGCTACGTTCCGACAACGATAGCTAGGTGAAATTCAATAATCTTCACAGGTTTTAGTTTCTGGCTGGGTGTAGATGTTGTCTAATTTTAATTATAAAGGCAGTAAATAAATATTATAAAAATCAGTAAAAATACTTTTTAACACCCTAAACATGTTATTTTCAAACCTGAAATTTATCTTGGACATATATGATTAATAGTTCACTTAATTCATTAGCCTAAGTTGTTATGTACGTGAATCTGGAATTTCAGCGCAGCTGTGGTAAAAGGTTCATAACTGGAGCAGTATAACTCCGAATTCGAAAGTTTTGGTGTCTATCGATATCTAGACAGATAGGGCTACGATTTACTTTCAGAGAGTTTCTGATTTTAATGAAGTGTTCTAGGTCTAAACAGCACGTTAAGGTTCAGATTAGCGTAACTTTCTGAATAGTCTACATGTTCATTCTAAATAAAATGGTTAAAAATAAAGTTTAATAATAGTAAATTGGAGTTTAATTAATCTTAATCGCAGCGAATCAACCTTAGGTGAACATGGTATTAATATAGGTGATGTCCAACATTCTTATAATTACTATTCAACAATTTAGCAATAACAATCACATTAACAATCAACTAATTTCTACAATCTACTATAGCTATTTGTTATTTAATGCCATGATATGAAATGTGTCTACAGTTCCCTATTTTTATAATCAATAACTATAACTATATGGTGTATGAACATCTCTATACTTTAGAGGCAAAAAGATAGCACGATGTCGAGACTACCACTTGGATTCGCTCGTGTAAATCCGTGGCATCTCGACGATTGATACAATAATATTTTATGATTTTTAAATAAGATCCACTTGCGGAATTTCAAAAATAATTATTGAATATGATACAAAAACATTCGATAGAAATGACTTGCCTTAAGTTGAAGATGACTAGATTCACTTGTAGAAAAAAAAATCCCAGAAGAAGTCCTCAAAAAGCGCGTGCAAAAATCTACCAAAGATCGAGTTTTCCTCACACACGATCGGCCCAAAACAGCGGACAGCAAAAGCAGATCCGATGCGGCAAAACAGCGTACAGCGGCGGCGGCGAATCAGAACGCTTCAGTGCAGCGGATCTGCACCGAACACGGGACAGCAAGCGTCGGATCTGCTGTGGCCGAACACGAAACAACGATCACCGGCGCGGATCTTGGCGCGATCCAACGGCCCAAATTCTACCTCGCCTTTCCCTCCTTCTTCGCTCGTTCTCTGCTTCGAAACAGGGAGAGAGAGATGGGGACGAGCGGCGACGGCGAGGTTCTTCGACGGCGGCGCTACGTCGAGAAGCGACGCGGCGGCGGTGGCACGGCGGAGGCACGAGGGTGGACGGAAGGCGACGGCAAAACTGCTCTGTTCGTGGGTTCGAACAGAGGGTGAGAGCGGGAGTGGGCGTTGGGGTTCGGCGGGGTTCGGTCTTGGGTTGAAGATGAATGAAGAGAAGGGAGTTGGGGTTTTTGATTTCGTTTGTTTTGTTTGTTTTTGTTTCGTTCTGTTGGGTTTGTTTTAATCAGAGGAGAGGGAGAGAGAGAGAGAGTACGGGAGGGGAGAGATATTAGGGGAGGTTACAAGATAGTGGGAGAGATTAGAGGGCCAATAATTAGGGATTTAGTTACCTAATCATTGGGAGTTACTGATTTTGGAGAGTGAGGGGAGTGATTAGGGGAATTGATAGATTAGTCCGTTAGGGAGAGATTGGGGGTAGTAAGGGTTAGTGGGTTTGGGTGATAGATCCATTAAGAGATGAGTATTGGGCTATGGGTACAAAGTGAGTCAAATGAGGTCAATTCACAACCCAAGGAGAGACAAGCACTCTAAAATTAATCCGAATTAAGACATACAAGGAGTGGATTTTTAATGGACAAATGGAGATGAAGAATAATTGATAAATAACATTCGACTAAATATTATTTAACACAAAAATGGGACAAATGAAATGAATTTCGATTACAATCGAGATTAAAATTGGAAATCAAAAATAGAAATAGGAAAGTGAAAACGGGAGTTACATAACAGGTGACACGTGTCGCGCATCTGAACTATCTACAATGTTCGGTGTCACGCACCGAACAAACGAGTCCCAGATCGAGAAATTGCCAAAAATTTTTGACTGATCAACGAGCAACGATCAACAGGTGACACGTGTCGTGCAGCCGAACTATCTACAATGTTCGGTGTCACGCGTCGAACAAACGTGTCCCCGATCGTGAAATTGCCAAAAATCGTTGACTGGTTAACGATCAATGCACGTGTCGCTTGGCCGAGCCATCCACGACGTTCGGTGCCAAAAACCGAACAAACGTGTCCCCCGAAAAAAATTCATGGAAAATCATTGACTAGTCAACAGTCAACGGTCAATGGTCAACGTCATGTGTCGCTTCGCCGAGCCATCCACGTCGTTCGGTGCCAAAAACCGAACAAATGTGTCCCAAAACAAAAAATCACGAAAAATTGTTGACTAGTCAACAGTCAATAGTCAACGGTCAACGGTTTGCAACATGTGTCGCTTAGCCGAGCCATCCACGTCATTTAGTGCCAAAAACCGAACAAACGTGCCCCTGAACGAAGAATGGGAGAACAACCCGGCCTCCCAATGTGCGCTTGATCATGATCAGCGGCCCAGATCTCACTACGCTCCCTGTCTCATCAACGCATCAGCGCTCGAGCATGATATTGATCGACGCCTCAGATCGTGCCATGTTGCCTCTTCATCAGATCCCCTCATCGTGGTCGTCCAATCTCATCAATGCACGAGCCATCTCATGATCGACGGTCGTGATTAAATCAAGGTAATTTCTTTTATTTAATTCCTTTATTAAATTAAATTAATTAATTAAAAATTCCAAAAAATAATTAAAATTCAAAAAAAAAATCAACTAAAAAATTCTTTAAATGATTATTGAATTTGGAAAAATATTTCCTAAAATTCCTAAAAATAATTATTTAATTAGAATTATTAATTAAAAAAATTCGAAAATTTATTATTAGAATTTTGAAATTGAATAAGAGATTCAAAAAATGATTAAAAAATAAAAAAATTCGGAAAAATCAAAAAAGTTATAGAAAGACTCCAAAATAATTCTAAGTACTTTACGAGCTTAGAAGAACGCTATTTCACCTAGTGCGAGATTCAAATGTCCCCGAGAACTCTGATAAATCCTATGAGCCATTAAAAACGGGCTAAGTACTCCTCAAAGAGTGTGAAACTCAGTCTTCGGGAGTGCGGGGTTTGTGATATGGCTAAAAATAGAACTAAATCTGGACCGTTCAAATCGGGCACGAATCTCAAAGCTTTCTGGGGTAAACGGTAATTCCTACTACAAACGGGTCCCAAAATTGGAGCTAGGTCTTTCCTAAGCCCAATAGCCCAATCACGGGTCTGTCTTACTGGATAAGAGTGACAGCCCATTATGAACAAACCCAGGACATGTAAAGAGTAATTCAAATTTATGATTATCTTTAAGAGCCGGTTTAAACCGCCTCTCCTATCATGAAACGATTAAAACTCTGTTTCTTATCCATAAACACCGGGAAGTAGAGATAAATCATTATCTTGAAATTGATCCCCAAGGCAATTATAAATACTCCTCTACCCCACCATAAAGAAGGTAACCAATATTTTCCTCAAAAAAGCTCTCTCATATTCTTCTTGATTACTGACTTGAGCGTCGGAGGGTCTGTCGCTGGGATCAACCCCGTTGTTTCAGGCATTTTGCAAGTCAGGAGGAAGCGATCGCTGCGGGTAATACCATCGAAAGTCAAAAAGTTAGATTCATGATTGTTCCACCAAAGAATAAACATCATCTGGTTACTCTCACACAGAAAAAAGCACTAACTTATACAGCCAACTCAGAGATTGACTGCAGGAAGGAAGGCACTCGATTGCAAGTGAAGCTAGCCGCAGCCACTGCAGGAATATCTGAGGCTTAAAAACCTCTCATCTCATCTCCTCTCATCTCAAAACAACAAAAGCCTTTTTGTTTATTTATTATTTTTATTTTTATTTTTTAAAAAAGCTTTTTCCATCTTCTTTTTCACTTAGGGGGTTCTTGCTTCCTCCTGGTTTCTCATTGATCTGTTGTTGTGCTGAGATTTGAATTGAGTGGAGACAGTTTAGTTGGATGCATATACGAGGGTGTAGTTTTCTTGTTGAGGATTAAAAAATATAATTTAGTGCATGCTATTAAACACGTAATTAAGGTGAGTTTGATATCGATCCCTTTTAGCTTGTGAATCTGCTTGCAATTCATTCATATACTAGGTTTGCCCGTTGACACGTGCCTACGGCACGTCTTCGGAACGGTGCACCTGATTTGATTATATAAAATAATTTTGGAGGTCTAGTAAATTAATTGAAGTAGTAAACATATTATATGAGGAACCAGTATATCTACCTTTAAGCTCAATTATCGTCTTCCTGATTATTAGCTTGAACTTACCTGAAATGCATATAGTTTGTTAGAAACACTGCATAGAGTTTTTTTTAACTTCAGCATCAATTTTAGATACTTGTAGTAGTTATGCAAGGACATTATCATATAGGTTTTATAGAGCTTACTCTAATCCCATAACCACTATGAGCATGTCTAAATATAATGGTAACGCAAGTGCAGGTATGAAGGTATCTACAATACAAATAATCTAAACATTTATTTTTAAAATTTTAAAGTTTTATTTCTAAAATTTCAAAAAATTTTAATTTTTTTAATTTTAAATTAATATTTTAAATTAAAAATTTTAATATTTTTTAATATTTTTTTATGTTTTTGATTTTTAAAATTTTTTTGAATTATTTTTAAAGTTTTTAAAATTTAAATTTTTTTGGTTTTAATTTTTTTTTTAAATTAAAATTTTTATTTTATGTATTTTTTGAATAGAAGAGAGAGAGAAAGAAAGAGAGAGAGAGAGAGAAAAAGAAATAATTAAATAAATAAAGGAGTTGTTTTAGGTGGGGATTTAAATTTGAATTTTGGGGAAAAACTTTTTGGGGGAAAATGTGTTTTTTGAGGTTAGATCTAAATTTTTTGGTTTTAAATTTTTTTTTTTAAAATTAAAATTTTTATTTTATGTATTTTTTGAATAGAAGAGAAAGAGAAATAATTAAATAAATAAAGGAGTTGTTTTAGGTGGAAATTTAAATTTGAATTTTGGGGGAAAACTTTTTGGGGGAAAATGTATTTTTTGAGGTTAGATCTGGGCCTTTGATTTTGGACGGGATTGAAGGATAGCCACTTGATAGCTTTCTTTGTGTTTTATTATATATATATATATATATATATATATATATATATATATATATATATATATATATATATATAAATTTAAATTTGAATTTCGGGGGAAAACTTTTTGGGGGAAAATGTATTTTTTGAGGTTAAATTTGGCCTTTGATTTTGGACGGGATTGAAGGATAGCCACTTGATAGCTTTCTTTGTGTTTTATTATATATATATATATATATATATATATATATATATATATATATATATATATAAATTTAAATTTGAATTTTGGGGGAAAACTTTTTGGGGGAAAATGTATTTTTTGAGGTTAGATCTGGGCCTTTGATTTTGGACGGGATTGAAGGATAGCCACTTGATAGCTTTCTTTGTGTTTTATTATATATATATATATATAGGCTTCTGAGTTGTTTCAGTAAGTTGTTCGACCCAACTAGCATCTAGCATTTATCATATTGAGCTATACATAGCTACTTCAATTGAAAGAATGAATAACATAAAGATGAAAAGTATCCCATTAGTAGCTTACTTTGGAAAAAAGTCTAGCCAGGAGTAGTGCTCAAGAATTTCAGAGAACAGAGCTAGAAGGACACAATTTCTAACCGACCATTTCAAGTGTGTTCTTATTCTCTATCGGAGAGTGGATCATTTACGTTTACGCTTAGCTTTACAGCTGACAATAAGATGAGGCATTCATTACATAGATGTTTCCAAAATTCTTATTAAAAAATATATATAATAATAGCTGAAAAATAAAAAAAGCTAAGACTGGTTTCTCGACGGAAACTCTATTATATACAATTACCAAAAACGTACAGAGCTGAGCATAATCATTTTTCATAAGGGAGCAACCCAGTTTCAGCTTACTCAAATGATCTTGAGACTCATGAGGATAACCACAGACCATTTTACTCAAACTATGTTTACTTTCAAAATACATGCACCACCATCGGTGCTATTTGAATAATGGTTTACAGGATTTGCCGAAGAAACTGTGATGATAAAGGAACTTAATGGAACTCAAAACAGTTAGTCAGTTACCATCATATAAATGGCAAACACGACTTGTATCCAGAAAAAAAAACAAGGTTTTTTTTACTATCCCGGTCCCAATACAATTCTATATACAGCGGTGAAAAAAACTGTATTAATATTAGTCGGTAAAAAAAAACAACACAACCTGTAATTGACAAAGTACAACCCACAACATACTCAATCTACACTCCTTGCTAGCTTATCCTGCAGGAGTTCAACAGCTAATATCAGGAGCTCAACCATCTCCAGTCCAGCAGAAGAAACAGGGTCCACTTTATTTTTGACTGCTTCCAGAGGGTCAGTTGGCTCGTAAAGATTTTCATAAGTTGCAGCATCAACAGCTACATCAGCTGACCAGCTGACTGGAAGTGAGCTGCCAAGAGCAGTTCTTACATGGTTTGCCTCTAAAACAGTAATCTTCAATGCTTCAGATATAATCTCCAAGGAAGTGGATGATAGAGCATCAGCTTGTGCCTACAGATAAAGGTATGTTAGTTATCATTCCTCAAAGCAATTTTTTACAGTTTGCAAGTCGGATGTCAGGGTAGCTTAATGGTATCAAACTACTCTCTTTTCACTTTCGTAGGAATGAAAGTACAAGTCAAAGTGTACATATAAGTCAGAGTCAGAGTGTAGGGAGGCCATGGCACTAGCAGAATCTTCCCAGTTCTTTGTTAAATATTACTAGTGATAGTCACCCATCAATAGGAGCTCGCCACAACGTGTATATATATAATAAATTTTTTTTAAAGATACAAAACAAAAGGCAGACACAAAAACAAGGCCAAGAAGATGTTATATCTAATCCACAAAAACAAAACAAAAGGACAGACTAGATATTACACAAGAGGAGTCCTTTGTTAGATCTAATTCAAATTAACATGCAGAGACACTCCCCAGCTCATGGGTTTGTATCTGTTGGAAGTTGAAAATTTTAGTGCAATGCATCAAAATGTCTCAATTAAAACAGTGCCATTCCTCCATACGCTTTTGTTGTTTAACCAACACCTCTTCAATGGAACGGTAGAATTCACCACATTTTATTAAAGTAGAAATTATAATTATCTAGCAGGGAAGGCTACTCTAAAAAGTTCAATCAGGGTTGAGGACAGAGAACAACAGAAAAATGAAGACGTAATTCTTGGTGAACTTCGCGCATACTTTTCCAAAGACCAAGTCAAACCCTCCAACCTTTATTAGTGTGGCACGGAGCCTATGAATTGAATGAGTAAGATGTTCCAGATTTGCCATGCTTTCTTGAAGAGCTGCACTTTCAACTTTCAACCTGCAATTATATAAAGAATGGATCAATGAAATGAAATACAGATACAATGGATTTACAAATCTTATATCGTAGCTATTCTAAATATGAAGATATTAGTGACCCTCAAAGGGAAGAACTGATATTGAATTGTGAAGAATGACTATTAAAGATATGAGCTATACTCACATACCCCAAATAAACTGAACTTATTGAGTATAAGAAATGGAATTACTAACCACTATAAAGAGAAACATGACGGAATAACGTAAGTAATAATGCAATTTTAATATGAAGAAATTTGTCACAAAAAACAGTAAATTTTGGATGAAGAGTTCCATTCAGGGTAAATCACAACTCACAAGGTATTGCAGACACCCAGATAATGTGGACCATGATTTTGAAGATGCATTTATTAGTGGTAACATAGGCAGATTGGTTTCTTTCTCAGACATCACGAATTATTTTCCTCATATTGGAGGAAAATAATAATTACAAGAAAACATTGAAGGATTCAAAACAAGAGATGAGCATCAGCAACATGCAATTTGCAGAGCTTTATATGAGTCAAAACTATTCCCCTTGTGTTGTGCCCAACCCTTTCTCAACTGTATGCCACATCTTTTATGTAACAACTTCCTCAAATAGTCAAATGTATGCGACAACTTTTATGTAACTAACAAAAACAAATGCAACAACTCGTTAGTCGTTACAAGAGCCATATAGCCAAGAATTTATCGGTGAGCCTGATGGGAAATTAAGAAACATGTCAAAGAAAATCTATGCATCTGAAAGGAGACCAAGGAGGGGGTGAATGAGTCGGAATAAAATATAGAACAAGAGGCGAGTGAATCTGTACAAATCTTAAGGTGGCTACGAGGAAAGAGTGAGAATATCAGTTTAGGTATGCAATGTAGAAAGACTAAACCCAACAAAATCTTTTATGTAACACCACATCTTTTATGTAACAACTTCCTCAAATAGTCAAATGTATGCGACATCTTATATGTAACTATCAAAAACAAATGCAACAACTGAACTCGTTACATGAACCATATAGCCAAGAATTTATCGGTGAGCCTGATGGGAAATTAAAAAACATGTCAAGAAAATCTATGCATCGGAAAGGAGACCAAGGAGGTGAATGAGTCGGAATAAAAGATAGAACAAGAGGTGAGTGAATCTGTACAAATCTTAAGGTGGCTACGCGGAAAGAATGAGAATATCAGTTTAGGTATTCAATGAAGAAAGACTAAACCCAACATAATCAAAGAAAATCTAGATATTACGCTGAGTTTGGGTTGTCGTTCATTCTTATTCCAGGCATTCACCAACAGCACTTTCTCCTTTATTTTCTCACTGCAATCTGACCTAAATTTAACCTGACCCTAGTTAGGCTGGGTTGGGACTCGAGTCACCACAGTTGGTCTGCCAGACCAGCTTTAGGTGAAGCCAGGTTGACCCATGGTTTTAAATTTCGGATTTCGGACTCGTCTCGGCAAGTGGTGTTTCGTCTCAGATCAGAGATATCGGAGGAAATCTCGGGAAAACGTGATCATATCGGATGTTCATTTCCTATACTCAATAAATATATTTTTTTGTTACTAAATAAGATATCATGTCCTACATGTCATTTATCATATACAACATTGTATAATGTAACTAATGACATGAATCAATTACGGTAAATCTTTGCATAATTTAATAGAAGAGAATGTAATATAAGTAAATAACTAAATTGAATTTGCATTGATTAAAAAAAATGTATTGGTTAATAAAATTACTTGACTTTGCATATATACAAACAATAGCGATACGAAATCCTCATATTATTTTAGCTTAAGGTCCTATATTGAAAGACATGCAAAAAGTAAAACAAACTTTTTAAATATATTTACAATAACATTTGTGTCTATTTCGACTGATATTTCGACAATTTCGGCCGATATTTCGGTAATTTCGGCTGAAATCTACACATTTTGGTCCAAAACGATGTAGAGTATAAAATATGTGATTTTGTATCGGCAAGCTAGCCGAAACGAAATTTCGGCCGTATCGGAGGAAATTTAAAACACTGGGTTGACCAGCCCCATTTTCCACACCAAGATTGATAGGCCATGTGCAGGCAAGCAGCAGAGACAAATGAAAGATCAAGAGTGACAGATGCAGTCACTGAAGTTGCTAGGATTTTAAGGGTAGACCTAAAGAACTTGGGTTGAGACCATAAACAAGGTATTGGTACTTTGTAATTAATTAAAGTGGTCCCTTATAACACTCAAGTGAGATACAAGAATAGCCAACTCAAATTGTCTGGGAAAAGGATAGCGACGGTTGATGCTGTTGTTGTATGCTAATGTGGATGCACTCAGTTCTCCTAAGAATCCCTTCGTACTAGACATCAACCGCTGCATTGGCAAATTTTAGATGGCACTGCACAATAGAGAATATTTATTGACATGCTTGTCTAAGAACGAAATATTTCCAACCTAGTTCAGATTCCTTGTTTCCCCGTATCTTTGGCATTAGAAAGTCAATGTTGTGAATATCATTACCCTAAAAGGCTAAAACTAGCTTCTGTTTTAGTTACATGAAGTATGTCTCCACATATTTATTTCCTCTTAATTATAGAAATTCTGAATGAATAACAGAAGTAAATGAGTTGATTGCATACGAGTTTCATAAACCCTGCTTACTACTCTATATGTTCAGAAAATAGCATGAGGTTTTTTTTATGTTAAGGAATGCCCTTTAAATCCATATCCAGTAAACAATTTGACTATATTATATTTTACAATCTGCAGAACAATTACATAACACTATATCTTATGCCGTCCACACTTTACTAGGCACAACCAAAATTGAGAAGCCTCCCGTATGTTACTGGGAATCATGAAGGACAGTAGGACCATGGTGCGTGAATGTTCTCTTCTTCTGGGGGATTTCCAGGTGTGCATATTTCTTTTATGGTCTTAGGTTCCATAGGAAGCTAGCCATCGAGGTCCTACAGTGATCTAGGATAATGAGGTGGGAAGTGCAATAACAATTTCCAAAAGTGGACTCTCCTCTGTTTCACTCTCACTTAAAACTTACGATTTCATCCATGATTTAGTTCTCATTGCAACTAAGTTTGTTAACCCTTTATTTTCCCAGCAAGAAAATAATCATAGAAGCTTATAACAAATACTGCAGCAAACTGAGATGTGCCTGTTCTACCAAAAATATTTCTCAAAAGCTATGATGTAGTTAGATAAAACAAAAATCTTCAGGTTATGGAATAAAAGAACTCAATATCAACTCCGATGTTCCATGGAACGCAGATGTTCCATGGAACGCAATAAGTTAATTTTAAAAGGTGCAGGTATAAAACAAAGAAAGATTTGTACATGATATATCATCTGGATCTGATAGTTACCTGTTTGATAAAAAAAACCTGAAATGACATCGGACCATATGATTTCATGTTTAAAAAAAGAGGGAAAAACCAACTTAGCCTTCTCCGGTTGTAACATTTGTAAAAGTGTATGTAACATGTCCACTAGATACTGAATCTTAACTACAAAGGTAAAGAAACCCTAGGTATAACGAACAGCATTATATGCACATTAAGTAGTACAAAGTTGCATGGAGAATGCCAAAACTGTTACTAATATACATTGCAATAGATACCAAGAATTCACTGTAAAATGTGAGACACACCCTTAAAACTGTCAACTGTCTGTACGCCTAGCTACATGCTATAGGAAAGGCTACTGCAAAAATATCGGAATATCAACTTCATAGACTAGCAGATGGGAGAGGATCCAAAAATTGTAAGCAGAATGAGTTCAACCACTTATAGTAGACCCTTAATGCATTATAAACATTACAAAATCACATGGCTCACTAGTCTTTGATTGATCATGGTAATAAAATAGTTTGTAAAACAAACTATAATCCATATATATTAGGATATGATTATGAACAAACAACATAGTTGTATCGATCTAGTAAGTTACTAGTACTTTCAGAATTTGAAAACATAGTCAGTTCTACTATTGATATTATTAATATTAATACAAAATAAGATATTTATATATTTGTCAATTACAAATATTTATACACAAAAAAAGGATTATTTATATTTGTTTAAAGGTTAAAGTTAAACACAAAGGAGAGCAATTGCAAATGTCTGTGTGTGAATGTTTGTGAATTGCTATGGACAAACTAGAGATTTATATACTACATACCTCATCTAGCAGATAAATGCAAGTTTGCAACAAACCATTTGGATAAGAACCAATCATCTTAATGACTGTGCCACGAGCTTAATCACCTGGCTATTCCGTGTCAAATTACTCTACGATTTCTTTAAAAAATTCACTGTGTGAAAAGATATGTCCAGTACATGTTTACAAGCAACATTCTCATATGAGTATTTTAATAATGTTTTCAATATTATTAATGGACGATATCTGAACTATTCCATATTAACTCATGTTAGCATTTCATATACGCCGTCGGCACACATTCAGGAAACACCCATTTAAAGAATTACAAATCTTAAGGAAAAGCAACCACAAAACAGAGGTAGCCTGTTACCTAAAAATTTCACATCTAAATGCATATTCAGGTATACTAATTGTAGCTATCCCAAGAGGGAAACCAAATTTCTAGCAAACAACTATCATCAAAATTATTTTTTATTATTAAGTGAAGCAAAAAGAAAATAGAGAGAAGCAGAAACCAAATGTAATATCAAACAATGACAATGATCCAATGATCATATAGTTTATAGAGAAATGAACATCAGAAACCTTGCAAAATCGGGAGGATAGATGTTTGTTTTGTCTGTGGGAGTGCTTCCATCAGTGCTAGCATGAACAGCAACTTCATGTTCACTGAGACCTTTTCCTATCCAACGCTTCAGGTACGATCTCTTTAAAAGATTCTTCAGCTTCCCTTCTTGATCATGCATGCTAATACTCTTTTCAGATACATGACGATCAGTTTTTCCATGTTTAAGAACATAGTCAGTGCTCCTAGAAGAAAGAACAACGATAAGACAATAAAATCATAATAACTTTGTCAACTGAGTTAAAATATTAAAGGGTGCACGTGTTTCTTTAAGAGAAAAAGTGAATTTCTAAAGGTTCAATAGAAAGACTCACTTTAAGGATATAAAATAGGTTAAAAAAACCCTAATCTAGATCAATCAATAAATATTCTACGTTTACCCTTCAACTACTTCAATGCAAATTTTCATGGGATACACTAATATTTGTATATACAGTGCCACATAAGGTGCCTAAAATGAGTTGGCCGGAAACGAACGGAAATGCAACATTGCTTGAAGAAAACTACTCAAGAGTGCAGAAGTTCATACAGATTAAAGAGCCAAAGTAAAGAACTTGGGTGATGAAATAAAAAAATTGTGAAAAACATAACAGAAAAAAGAACTTGTTTCAAAAAGTAACAAGGACCAAAATACGCAGCAAATGAACGAAAATTTCAAGAAATCCAAGAAAGGATTGTAGTTGTTTATGTTATATAAGCAACTCACAATAACTTGTATGATACACTAAACATGGAACTCAACATAAGTAATTATTATTCATGTGATAGAAAGCTTAATGTTAACATTCAAATAAACTTAAACAATACACCTCCCAAAAAAGAAAAAGAAAAAAGTATAGCGGGTAAAAGAAGGGGAAGGAATTTCATAATATATACTCTTGTAATAGTTGATATTCTTGCTTTAATTGAGCCAACTCCATTAATGCTTGAACCTTTTCATTTGTGACCTACATCATATATCAGCCGTAAGCAAACAAAATTAAAACAGAAGTAGACAGTTGCACTCAATGCCAAAACATAAATAAGTTCAAGTCATAAATTACCAAATTACAGTTAACATGATCCTATTGCTAAGGCACTAACTGCTGCCAATGAAAAGTGGTTAAAATTCTAGATTGATGTAGATAATTGTCATTATACTGAAAAGTATAATTGAAAGATTTTTGATGAAAGTAAATTAGTCATTTAATATACCCATAATGATTATCTGACCATAACATTACACTGGTGTTTCCTCAAAAAAAATCATTACACTATGGTGATCGAGTCCTTCCTGGTTTACTCATCTATGCCTCAGGACATAAGAAGTGGAGGCTCAAGATTCTTGTGGAGGTCAGCTTACATTAAATTGATAACTGTCATGTAAGTCATACTAATAATAAATTCAGTATTAACACCAGTATAACTCAATTATGAAATGTAAGTGTACGAGTATTCATCCAAAGAAATAAAGCGAAGGTTCCACATCTCTTCAACTTCTATGTATAGTCAACGTCTTTTAAAAGATTCAAACATCATTATTATGGGGAAACGTTTATATGGTGATGGCAACTAGAAGCAAAAAAACATATGCCTAAGTATCCACGTTTATAGTTATCATTAATTAAATCTTTTCTGCACAAAATTATAATAGCTTTGTAAAATAATACTATAATAGTATATGAAGAGTCAAAATAGGGTTTGACCAATATTTGTCATCAATTACAAACCTGAGAACCACCTTCAGAGAGTTGGAAAGACTTATAAGACAAGGTAACTGTAGCCACTACGGAGGTTTCCAATGAACCTTAGAAGGCTAGCCAGAGAATAGCTAGAAATACCTGGTAACTTATTGAGCAAAATTGAGAGATTTATGGGTAGGTACAATGTACAGTAGTATAGACAGGACTAGTAGAGACATGTACAGAGGTGCAACCATGCAAGTTTCTCCTAAAAATAAATCATTTCCATTATTATTGTCATTATATTCAAGTTCTCTTTTATGTAAGAGCATGGTAATAAAAACACTGGTATAATCAAAATGGAGGTCTGAGTGATATCCTTCAGCTTTTCATATTTAAGGAGATCAAAAGTATGTAGGACTCACTAGTAGGCCAACCAAAGAGTACATAATTAAGGTGTCACCTTGTTGTGATTGACAGTTTAAGGCAGCCAAACTTATCCACAGAAATCAAAGTAAGATAGGTTAATGTGAATATTCATAACTTGAAATTACAAAACAAAATAAAATAAACATGCACTTTATGCAGATAAGGCCTGCAAATAGGAGTTTAACTCAAATCTTTAAAACATGCAATGCAAGTCCACTGTTCAGAACACACAAAAACGACGAAGACAATGACTACAGCAGTTACAACTACTACTATTAGACTACAACATTAGAACTAAGAAAGCCTTTCTGAAATCATCTGGTCGGTCATGACTTGTAACTGGGGAAAAAATTTCTATTATAGATTTACTTGAGATAAATTTTTCTGGAGCTCCACCATCTTTCTCTGAAGAGCTTGATTTACATCCCTCTCTAATAGATATCTTTCTTCCTGCTGCGACAAAAGCAATAATGCAGAAACCTGCAAGTGGAGAAATCATTGTAAATTACAAATTACAACTGGAGATACGGTAAAGCCGATCTCCAGTTAAGAGAACAAAAATGGGCGAATTAGTATTACAAGAAGGAAACATAATCAATCAAAAATCAGTTCAGTAATGCAGAAATAGAACAAACTAAATACAGTAAGAGGACAAAACAATACCTTTTCTTGCAGTGCTTGTACAAGGGTGTCTGATGCATCCTCTTGTCTGTTTGTAACAACACTTAATGTGCCAAGATCAATCTTCTGCATAGGATGAACAATAAAGATGGTCTTAGATGCAGAAGAATTTTTAAAAAGGTCAAACAGACAATCTGCTAGCTAGAATTAAATTGCATTTAACATACAACTGAATAACCATCTAAGGTCAATGATTTCCCTAAGAAAATAGGTAATATTGCATTAATGCCAAACATCAAGTATATTCAATTGACTATAAGAATACCTTACACCAGTAATTAGTAAAGGTCAAACAAGGATAAGATTCATATCAAATTTTCATCCATTCTACTTAAATATCCACATGTTGCACGCAGTCAATAATCACTGTTTGCATAACAAAGGGATTTCAAGCAGACATAATAGAAGTGTTCGAACCCAACTGGCAACCTTTAAGATCAAATAGGAAGTGTAGCAGTTCTCACTTCTTTGATCTTTCAGACCGAAAGGGTAGATCATTGAAGATGAAAATTTGACATTAGAATCTTCTAAATTTTAATACTCTAGATGAAAGAATATATGTTACTAGCATCAAACATACATAGTACATCTCACCTTTTGAATATGCAGAACATATCAAGAAACAATTATTACTCATTTCCCGCACCAGAATAGGCGAAGTGGGAGTATTGGAATCTTGGGGGCAAATACTATTAATTAGTCATTAGTGATCAGATTTCATTCTCATGATGATGAGGATGAACTCTGCTCAATTTCAGTCTTCGGATTCGTCGCCATTGACAAATCAAATACAACTTATTTTAAATTTCAGTGACCATAATCACCTTGGGTAGTTATGGGGATCCAATTATGACAGTTCAAATACAATGATAAATGGAGAATATCACTTTAAAGTCTCTTGATTACTGTGTCCTCTGAGCAACAAAAAGGAGGAGGCAGAGAATGAAGTTTGATCTTCATGGTTTTTTTTTACTCTAACTCAGCAATTCAGCTTATTATATCCAAACAATTAAAAAAATCCCAAATAATTAACAATTATCTATTCAACTTTCTGCTTATCCATATCAGCTCTAAGCAAATTGGAAACCTACTACAAGTTGACAAAAATTTTACTACTGCCTACTGAGATGGCATAACTTTGCACATCTTCTTAGCAAGTTTCAGCCATGGTGCCTATGGACACAAGAGTGAACCACCCACTTTATGCTTCCACTAATCAAGGAGGAAGCCCACACTCGTGATATATTTCATATAACCAAATGCTTCATAGGTATCCATCTAATTTGGACTTAAAATGTGATCCATCTCCCACCCCCTTATGATCATATATGTGCATGTGTTTCTGTCATTTATTTACTATTAGACCTCTTGATGAGGACATTGATTCGAGACAATTCGGGCGCTTCTATTAGCGCAGGCTGTTCTATTGGCCTAGTATTTTTATTTCAGCATTCATATTTGTTTTTAGCAATTTTAGCTATATGTAGTAGTTTTGTGATTTGCACCCTTTATTTTATGCATTGGGATATTTTGGAGATTTGTATTGAGATTTGTTTTGAGCCTATACATAGGCATCCAGATTAATGAAAACATAATATTATTGATTTAAAAAAATACTATGTTGAGTTATTGCTATACATTCTTTTCTTGTGTGTGTGATACAATAAGAATTTATTAGGGTTTGTGAGAAATCCTAAGAAATTTAGGGTTTGTGAGAAATCCTAAGAAATTTAGGGTTTGTGAGAAATCCTAGATCTCACTTTCAAGCCCTAATCCCCAAATCTCCATCAAATCGGAAACCCATACTCCAAATTCCCAAGTCTCATCAAACCCTACCTCCAAATCCCTTCCATCTCCACTTTGCCGTGCTGCCCTCACCCACCACCGACGATGTCAGTGCCTCCGCAACCCACCTCGCTGCCCTCACGCCAACCTGCAACAACTCAGTAATAATTTGCTGTCTTGTTGCCCTACCGCTCCCCTCTTGCTGTCGTCGACCACTCGAAGATCCTGTTTTCATCGACACTTTCCATCAAATCTCGGTAAACTCTTTCCACTTTTCCATTATTTGTGATACTCCTTTATCATCTCTAGAATATTATCTAAATTATCTGTCGTCCACAAATATTGAGTGTGTGCTTCTACTTGCTAATTAGAGTATGAATCATTATTGACTATTTTACTTGCTAAGAACGCCTAGGTATAATTATTGATTGTTAGGATTGAATCTTTAAATGGGCTTGTTAAACTTATTCCATATCTTGAAAATCCATCAAACCAATTAATAGTTTAATTTCTAACTTAATCTGCACTACATGTTGGTAAACGTAATCTTTTAATATTCTTGAAAATTCTCAACTTAGGGTTAAGTTTACATCACCTCTACACTTAAGCTTCCTGTCTCATCTCATTTCAACTAGTAGACAGGCTGTTCACATTACAGAATTTTGTGGTTGTTTGAGAATATATCCATTGAGCATTTCTCTCCACTCTAAGTCGCTATTGCCTATTCAAATAGGATATGTACACTATTGAGGTTCTCTATCTTATCATGAAGGCTTGCAGCTACTCAACTATTAAAAAAAAAGCATGCCCCAGAAGAAAAAATAGAACTGTGAATTTAGAATGAAATGTTCAAGCTTTGCAATGCAGTCCGAAACTCCCACATATGAGAATGAACACCCTGATTGATTGCTAAAGGGATGAATTTAAAATAGGCCCTCTTCATTATAACAATAACAAGTATATGAGCAAAAGATGCTAAACCACTTTGTCAGCTTAAAATAGCTAAAATGTATGAACTGATGTTTGCATAAATTAGCTAAAAGCCAATAACTTGATCCCTCCATAAATCAACAAATCTTTTGTTGATAGCTAAATGCAAATGGACTCATCAGGGAGGACTGAATGGTAAAAGCCATAATTTGATTAAGAAGGTGTCAAGGGGCGAGTTCCTATCTTTTGTCTGGCCCAAAAACAGTTTCTCATTGGAGAAAGACTATCCCACGGCAAGGCAGTTCAGCTGCTTTCTTTATTTTCTCTCACTTGCCGCGTCTACACATTACATTGTTTGAAAATAAGGATGGCGTTATTCCACTCTCCCCGAGTCATGAGAACAAAGTTCCTCTTATTAGTGGGTAAGGCATAATTTGAACCAATACTATAAGAAAGAACTGTTAGAATATAAATACTAAACCCTCTACCCTTACCACAACAATGGAGTCTTGGTCTATTGGTAAGGTATTTCACATGATATCAAAGCAACCCAAGTTTGAATCCTACCGGCTACGCAATATTAAAAAGCGGATTTAAAAATAAAAATATTGCTGTGTATAGTTCAGGTCTTGGCCCACAAAATGGCCCTCAACTTGCATAGGCAAGTTAGAATACAAATACTAAACCCTCAATCCTACGTTACCCAATTCACACAAACCCTTAGGTTTTCCGTTCCGGGACGTTCATTCCGAATTGTGGTAAAATCGCATTCTGGAACAGTGAAATTATCGTTCGGAAATTGAAAAGGCCTCGATAGGATTGTTGTGATCCATGTGAAAGTAACAAGCTTCAACTAAGTATAAAGAAAACTAAGGAATAATATGGAGTTTGTGAAATCCTTTCTTCAAATCATGAAAATGCGTTGTAGAAGAAAGAAAATTTGAGAGTTGTTTGAGAAATATTAAGGTCCTAACCTGATTTTTAAGATCTTTATTTTTATATTTTAGGGATATTAAGGTACAACACATTCAACACATTATTTTTATTTTGAGAAATATTAAGATACAACACATTCAACACATTATCCATCCGCACAACTGTTTTGCAACTTTATAAAAATCAAATAAACATATTTCATTTTGATTGAGTGATATGAAGAAGTAAACCCCTAGCATACTGCATACCCAATGTACTAAAAAACGAGGGGGGTGGGGGGAGATGGAATTAAGTGTAAGGAAAAGAAAAGAGATTTAAACGGAAACATCACCCAACCGTTCTTGTTTTCCCATTATTTGGAAACTTGGGCATTCCATGTTTAAGGATAGTTAATGTTCTGCATTCCATTACATTTTGCATACGAAAGCCATCCTGGTTCCAGGTAACCTTGATTTGAACCCATAGCCTTTGTTGTCACGTTCTCAAGCCTAACCAGTTACCAATATGCTGAAGTTTATCATACGCACATTACATATCTCATTTGAATGTCGTGTAGGTATCGTACGTATTGAAACAATTTGAATAAACCAAATCCGAAAGAAAAATAAAAAGATATTTCTTTCACATGGAGCATTTCACGAAGCATTTCACATTTTTATTCAGATCAATATGAATATAAAATAAAGAGATCTTATAGATGCAAACAGCTGCAAAATACTAAAATGTATACTTATGAAATAGACAACACTGAATTGAAACTAAACGCAAGCCAGATGTCAAACAAGCAAGCAGGTTGAACAGTCGCATATATATGAGGAAGACATTCCCATGGAGGAACATATTTATAGTTGGATTTTTTAAGAAACTTACCTCAGCACAAACATTGGAATCAGTATCTCTGGTAATATGCACATCCCCACATTCAGCATCACCACTCGGGTGTCCTCTATATATGATTTCACATTTTAAATCCTCGTTCATATGAATGTGATTCAACTTTTCTTGAACCTCAGCAAGCACTGACTTCAACTCTGATGTTTCTTCTTCTAATATTTTCACAATATCAAACCTTTGCTGATGGTGGAAATAATGTAAAGCTGACAACCCATTTTTTATAGTCTCGACTAATATTACCTGCATTTGAAATGCAAATATGAGACAATAGAAGTAAAATGAAAATGTAACTTTCTGAAACAATGAACTTCCATACTTGCTTTCTTTCTAAAGAATGGATATTTTTTTTCAAATGTCTCTCAATTTCAAGTCCCTGCCCACACAGAAAAAGAAAATGTTGATTGATCAGAACTAGTGTAACTTGCGTACTACATAATATATTAACTGTCATACCATTCTTAAGTTGGATTGAAGATTATCTATCGAACTTTTACGTTTTTCAAGCTCTTCTTCTAAAGATGCCTGCACAGATATACATTCTGGAAGTTATTAGAAGAAAATATCACAGCAAGCATAACCTCTATGGCTATTATCTAATAAGAAACAGCACGAGTGTCACTAAGAACATGATCTGAAACAATGTGAATCTAAAGAAAGAATGGAGTGCAAAATAAGTATGATTTCATTTTCTTTGGAAACAGGGATGCCCAAAAGACTAGTTTTTTATTTCATTTGTAGTGCTAGAAATTTCTCAGCAACTGCGGCCTACTAGGTGATGGAGCCCAGGTGACTACATGTAGATATAAACAGATTTGGACTGAGGTAGTGAAGAAAGATCAGATATTAACAAGTTTGATTGAGGACATAGTCCAGCTGAATAGAGCAAAGGATCCATGTGGCCGTCCCAAATAACTAGAACGATATTTATCTTTAGATGTTGCTATAGAATGTATATTCCTTGTCATAGGAATGCTGGAAGATACTTTGGACCTGGAAGCCAACACTCGCTGGAAGGACCTCAATAAAAATATTATTATGAAGGAGAAAAAAAAATACCACGGAGTCATAATTGGTCATTATACAACTAGTGAGTCAAAGTAGCTTTGCTATCTCCATCTATTGGCAAGAAGCATTACAAATACTGAACGTATGAGTTGAATATCATATTTATAAGAACTCACAAAACATACAAAGTGAAACAGAAATGAGAGTTTATCATATACAAAATTTAAAAGAAGACATGAATAATAAAAAATGTCAACATTCATTTGATAGGATGTAAACCTCCTTTGGCATAAAATGGTTAATAAACATACTTTACATTAAAATTCGGAGAAAAACACATACTTCACATAATACCTTATTTTTACTCCAAGTTTTCTAGACATTTCTGGAATAGTATTCAGAAGTCATTTTGTTGAGCAAATTCATATTTTAACCCAAACATTAAACTTCAATTTTGATCCACTTATCCATGATTCTCCAATAAATATACAATCAATCATTCCCTGAGCACATTATAAACTTAATATTGCAAATATCTACAAGACGTTACTATTCAAGTGCTCAGAAATGCTTGTCGAATAATAAAGTTCGATCATTCCTAATTGATATGGGTAAAAATAGAACCAAATCGGGACCATTCAAATCGGGCACGAATCTTAAAGCTCTCAGGGGAAAGACGGTAATTTCACTAAAAACGGGTCCATGAACAGAAATTGGGCAGCTTTCAAGCCTAATAACCTGAAACGAATCTATCCTACTAGGTTGTCATAACAGCCCAATATAAATGAGTCCATATTATTTAAATATGATTTAAACTCATCATCATCCATAAGTGACAGTTCGAAAACCAAATCTTTTATCATGAGGAGAGTTTAAACTCAACCCTCTCAACTACTCTTATCTCTTCATGCAAAATAGATAACTAATTCAATCCAAAAACACCGGGAAGTAAAGATAAATCATTATCTTGAAACTGACCCCCAAAGCAACTATAAATACCCCATACCTCCATCAGAATTAGGAAATCAATATTTTGCCTCTAAAACTCTCTTTCTATTCTTGAATTCTGACTTGAGCGACGGAGGGTCCGTCGACGGGGTCAACCCTGGTGTTTCAGACTTTTGCAAATCAATCGCAGCAATCATCATCATTCAGATCAGATCCAACAGTGCAAACGAGTCAAATTCAGGAGTCAACATTAGTTGAAAATAGTCAACATCGGTGAAAGTAAAAAAGAACAGTTTTTTATTATTTTTAAAAGAATTCACATAATCTATTTGCTCCCACATAGAAATTAGCAGCAATAAATTGGCGTCATCTATGGAAACAGAAAAAGCAATCCGACCAAACTTCGCCAGTAAAAAACAGTTTTCAGCCATGCCTCCAAAGGAAAAAGAGAAGGCAGCAGCCTTAAGTCGACAAGCCAACCCTCTTCCTCCACCTCGTCCTCATGAGGACGTCCTTGCTACCTCATAGCAAGAACAACCCCCTCAACAGGATCTACCTCTTCAGCCTCAACAGCCTACCCAGCCCCCCTCTAGAGAGGCTCCACCAAGGGGCTCCCGAAGAAGTCAACGCCCTGCGCAGCACATTGGAAAGAACAGAGGGTCGGTCTACATCTCCACACCCTCCACAATGCCCCCTGAAGCACCTCAGCCGCAACAAGACCACCATATCATAAACTCCCGGCAGCAGGAGTCCGAACGTCAAGGGCACTGAAACAGACTGCGGATAAGGAATAGTCTCTCATCCATCACACCAAGAAGACACAAGGGACCCCTATTCCCGGAGTCGGGGACTCAAACCCCCTCTCCCAGAGGGTGAAGGAGCCATCATTCTCCAAGGGGACAGAAGAACTCCGAGGGGGGGGGGGGGGGACCCTACTCCAACAAGCCGATTAGCTCCCAGGATAGAAAGAGGGGAAGAAGTCCTGTCACCCAGGCAGAGTTTCGAAAATTCAAAGATAAAATCCTTAAAGCCCTCAACAACGTTCCAAACAGGACTCGACAAACTCGCCATCACCGTGCCACCCCTCAATGTGAAGAGTCTCACAGGTCCACTAGATCCGAAAAGCAAGACAACGTCATCCTCTAATGCCTCAAGAAGATGGAAGATCGCCTAGCGCTGCTGAAGCGAGGAGTAGGAAGAAATGAAGGTGTTGGTGTATGCCCTAGAAGCCAGTTATGTATCGACATTACTAGTTTACATTGTATCATGATATTTATTTCATATATGAGGCATTTTATTTATTGTGTTGTTTATAGTGATTAAATGAACATAATAAAGTTCTTAGAATAGTAGGTTCAATATCATGGGATATTAAGTGCATGGCTTGATTGTGAGATCGTATTGGTTGTAATAAGAACACTATTCTTAAATATCCCTAGTCAAGTATTACTGTGAATTAAGCACAACAATAATACATATAGACTAGTATGTGCGTAGACTGATGACCATATCTCACAGATCATGGATGTGAGATATCAAGTCTTCACATGGGTACATATTAGAGTAATAATGTACGGGACAGACCCACCAAGAGAATGCTGCATGGATTATTAGGTGAGTGTCATAAGCGGGTCTCACAGTGACCATGGTGTATGTAGTCCTTTGGCTCGAAATCACTACGGTTTCCTGCATGAGAAGTTGTATGTTTTAATGTCGTCAAACGTTGCCTGTAATAAGGTGATTATAAAGTCGATTATTGAATATACTACAAATCATGCGGAGGGATGTGAGTGACTTAGATAGGATTTGTCTCTTTTACATAATAGGAGCGATATCTATGGACCCCTTGATCGAGTGAGACTGCAAAATGCATGGTCGTGCTCAAATGAGTGAATATGAGATTGAGCTCACTGGTTTTAGTAAGTCTACTCAGACATCAAGAAACCAAAGATTAAACGATACAAGGGTGACAGGCTCTATGCATTGTGGTCAATTAAGATATCTGGATAAAGGGATTAGACTACATGGTAACATTGGTCACGGAAAGGTTATGTCAATTCACAGATATTCCCGTTAATTGAGTAGCAGTGATGTATTGCTAGATACCGCTCACTGTTTATAATACTAAAATATGATTTTAGTATTACTATCATTGATGAGGGCATCTTTACAGTTTAGGATTTTTATTTTATTACCATTTTTATTTCTGGCAATTATAGCCATATGTAATCTTTTTGTAATTTTTAGATTTTGAGAATATTTTGGAGATGTGTTTCAAGATGTAATTGAGCCTATTTAAAGGTCTTGAGATTAATGAGAAAGTATGCCATTATTGATAAAAAAAAACCTGTGTTGAGTTTTGCTCTTCATTTTCTCTCCCTTGTGTGATACAATCGAGATACAAATTAGGGTTTGTGATAAATCCTAATCTGGTTTTAGAATTAGTGATTAATTCTAAAATTTATCCCCACTTAAAAATCCCCAATACAAATCATAATCCCCTAATCAAACCCTAATCCCAAATAAATAAACCCTAATCCTATTCTAACCTAACTACCCAGCCGCCCCCTTTCTTCTCCATCGTTCTTTCTTCTTCCTTTCTTTTCGTTTCCCAAAATCCAACCCAAAACCCCACATCCCGCTACCCCCTCCCCGTCGACTCCCCATCGCCAGTCCTCTCCCCTACACCGTAACCCCTCCAAACCCGTCGTCCTCTTCTCCACTCCAGCCCCGCACCTCCCCCTCACACAGCACCTCAGCACCCTGAGCGCGCGCCGCGCTGCACTGCGACAGCCCCGACTGCACACCGTGCGCACCCCGACCACCTCCCTCAGTCGTTCTCCGCGACCCCACTGCAGCGCGCGACAGCCCCGTCCACCTCTCAGCGCAGCAGCTAGCATCCCTGTAGCAGACGACCACGCCCCAGTCGCCGACGCCTCCCGAGCACAGCAGATCCACGACCTGTTCTTCCAACAGGAGCCGCTTCGATTGTTGCAGTTGTTCTTCGCATTCGGTATACTCTTTCCAACTCTTCTATATTTATGTTTTACTGCCTTATCATCTAGTATATTATCTGATTTGACTGTCGACCACAAAATACTGAGTTTGAGTGATCCACATGCTAGATTAGAGTACAAATCGATATTGGACTTATTACTTGCTAACATATAGGAATTTAATTATTGATTGAGGTGGAATTATTAATTGGAATTGTTAGCATAATTCAGTTCTTGAAAATCCATCAAACCCGTTAACTGTTTTAAATTTCTAACTTAGATCAGAACTTTCATGTTGGTAAAATTAACCCATTAAAATTCTTGGAAATTCTCTATCTTAGGGTTGGTTTTACATCAATCATATTAATGGAAATCTACAGGGTCACACACTTAGAATGGATCGAAATTGGGATTTAAATTCATAAGATGAATTTAATTGTGGATCCAAGTAAGACTTGAACTGTAACCCCTGTTCTCCATTTTCTGTATTCTTGGATGTATTTTTCTTTTTGGGTATTTATTCATCTTGAATCTCCTTTTGAACCGTGTATTGAATCTTTTTTTTTCAATATATTCATCTATTGATTTTTTGCCTTTATTTGATCTTCTTGATTCAATTGTCTGTCTATTTAATTCACCTCTGGTTGTTCGAGCCATTATTTTTTATCCCCATTATTGTAATTGTTCATGTCCTATTTTATTTATTTTATTATTGTTCCTATCTCTTGGTTGGATCCACTTCCAAACCCCATATCCTAATATCTGTTGGATTTAAACCCACATATATAATCTAATACCCTTTAACCCTATTCCTTATTGGATACCCATTAGCTATGTACCCGTTAGCCCAATACCACTTTACCCCAGCCCGTTTACACAAACCTTACTTCATCCTATATATATATATATATATATATATATATACACTATTACCCTAGTCACCATCACAACCCTAATTATCATCTTCAACCCCAGCCGCTTTCTACCTTTCTCCTACCTCCAGTTTAGTCGACCTCCAAAACCCTCCAACCACCTGCTTATTCTGTTTCCCCCTTCCTCCAATTGCTGGCCTGTCTCCACCTCCTGCACCTCATCTCTCTTCCTTTACCCGATCATCCTCCAAACCCTCTCCCTGTTCTCTGCCGAAGTCAGTCGCCAGCACCAGCCTTATGCTCCCCCTGCGACCCCGACTTGCAGCGCCAACACCAGATCCCGACACCCCACCACAGCAACCTCCTGACGCTCCCCCTGCCTTCCTGTCGCACCGCCAGACAGCAGCCAGACCGCGACAGCGCGCCTCCCTATGTGCTGTGCTCCTCCCCCGCGCAGTCAGCATCGGCGACAACGAACAGCGACTTCACTGCCGTCACCGTTCTCTAGTGCACACCCCTCTGCTACCCTCTCTTGTGTGCAGGTGTTGATTTGTAAGTGCGTGTGTTGATCTCGAAGTTGTGATTGCTTGTTTGCTTGTTCGTGTGTTCGTTCGTTATCGTTGAGTTCGCGCCCGGGAATCCGTTCCCGTTATTCTCTTTTCATCGTCATTTTCGTCGTCAATTATAAGGCAAGTAACTTGTAGATATTTCTGTTGCATATACAAGTACTAAATACTGTCTGTAGTGTAGTTTTATTCTAGAGACAAATCTTGTGCAAAACCCCTGTTATATCTGTTTCTATGCGTTGATCCGGCCGTAGTTGTCTCATTACACACGACATGAAATAACTCAGAAATCATCTAAATTCTTGATGTATACATGTGCGTTAGTTGTGGTATGAATCTTGCATGCTTGACGTGTACTGGTAGTATACCCTGTTGTAGATCTATTAAATACCCTATACCATGTTGCTTGGACATCTAGCATACCCTATTTCACGTTTGTTATGATTTGGATGTGTTTCATGTGATCTAATTGATTTTATGCATGAAGAATAATTATGTCCTTATTGTTACCCCGTTTTTGTTCAGTATTTTAGACCTTATTAAGGTCAGTATATGAAAATTATTTGTGAATATGATTTAAAGAGAATTTTGTCTACTTTCCAGAATTTCTGACAGATCTCAATTTCGATTTGAGTTGCAAGTTATTGCTGTATTACTACAGATGTGTAGACAATTTCAGATTCTGTTTTACATGAATTATGTATGGTAATTTATTTTTATACTGATGTTAAAGAGAATATTTTGATCCAATATTTTGCTGAGTACAACTAGACTTGATTGGGATTAACCCCTAATTTTTGTGAATTTTATTGATTACTTTTATAAACTATTCTATACTTACAAACAACTACTATACTTGCAGAATTTTCATACTGTTCAATAAAGAAACATAATTTCGACCTGATTCTATATGTTGTTTGTAAAAACTTTGTGAAAATGAAATGTAGCCTACTGTATCTATTTTATCACCCTTTTGACGGATCTGGATTTCGATTTATATTTTGTAATCTATTGATGTTTTAGTGTTGTTGTATTTATGATTTCAGATTTACAAACTGGCTGTATCATGTTGCTTTCCGATTTTACTTGACGATTTTATCTATGTTGAAAAATTATGAAACTTTATTTTCTGATACTAAACATACTAGGGAATACCCCAGATTTTTCTTGGATTTAATCAGTAAGTTTCTATGCCGTTTTCCTGTTTATGAATACAAACTTCTGATTTCTAGCTGAATATATTTTCTGGATATAATTCTGTTTTGAGTCCTGTTTTTGTGAAATACCATATGACATATATATATTTGCTAGATTTGGCCGAGAGTCTATTTACCAGATTTTCTGACGGATCCAGATTTGCACGTTTGTAGCAACGGGAATCCCAGATTTGGTGCAGTACTGTCTTGCTGTTCTGAACTAGAATTTTCGTTGTCCTACCCTTTTATAAGTTGTCTGTCACCTGTGCATATTTATCTTACAACCTGAACCTGTTACTTGTTTATGTCATGTTACTGTTGCCCTGTTTTGTAACACATACATGCCTGTTTGATAATAATAACAAATAATAAAATCGGGGTTAAGGGAAAGATCTAGTAATGGATAATATAGAAATGTGTACTAGGAAGGGGGCCCGTGTTTCCCACGTGATTATCTGTTATCTGTTACGTGTTTATAACTACATGATACACGATTTTGTTTATCTGATTACCTGACTGCACACTTCCTATAGAAAGGTGTTCTCAGAAGAGAACCCATAGGTTCTATCTGTCTGTATCTGTATCTGTTATCTGATTATTTGATACCTGAGCACACGGCCCTATACAGTCCACTATGTAATCTAAACGCAAACTTGTTTGAATGTAGCAACCATGTGGTAAATGGATGGACGCATGAAGTGATACCTAAATAGAAATAAATACAAGATTTGACATAACATGACATCTATTACATGCTACCTGACATCTGTTATCTGTTTATCTATTTACATGACACCTGACATCTGTTATATGTTCACCTGTTTGCTTGATACTTGACATTTGTTACATATTACCTGTACCTATTAGCATACCATATTACTTGACTCTGTTTTCTGATTCATATTAAACATTCTATTTTGCTGTCATATCTATTCCATGCTATGTTTGTTTCCGTTGTTTTATATCTGTTTATTTTTCCTGTACTTGTGCCTGCACTACAAGCGGCCCGTAACTTGCATTGACGTGCGTTTGTTTTCTTTTCCCTTTTCCTGCAATTTTTTTTTGCAGATTGTGGTGATCAGCTACCCGATGGAGTAGGTGATCTGAAATTCTAGATGCTAGAGTTTTTGCTATTATTATTTCCTATTGCTTATTTTGAATAAATGTATTGCTACTTGATTATTTGTATTAGGCAGTTTGATCCAATTTTTTTGACTTGTTCCAGATCTGATTTATTTGAGAATATTAAATTTTGTTTCAAGTAAATTCTGTTGGTATATTGATTCATTCATGCATGCGCGGTTGGTTTCTCCTTGTTCACTTCTTGTTATTCCTCTGAAATATTGTAAAAATCCTGACAGCTTATGGATGATGAAAATCATTCGATGGACTTAGTCACGTATCCGTATTTAGTATTTCCTTTTGGGTAGCGGGGCGTGACATGAACTCCATACATTGGTTG
Source organism: Hemerocallis citrina (assembly GCA_017893485.1). Lineage (NCBI taxonomy): Eukaryota > Viridiplantae > Streptophyta > Magnoliopsida > Asparagales > Asphodelaceae > Hemerocallis > Hemerocallis citrina. The sequence continues at coordinate 125,868,482 of CM030360.1, forward strand.
GACATTTACTTAGATGAAATGGGCTGACTAAAGTTCAAAGGCCCACACACGAATCTGACCTAGGTCAGATTGTGAGCCCAACAGCCTCATTACTCTCTTAGGGTTGATTTTCTGCAACTATATATATGATACGTATCTGTGAAAAAGTGACACATGAGAAAACCCTAGTCGTCAAAGAAATTGTGACAAAGAGAGATCGTGAGGAAGACCCCTTTCCCGCAGCTAGGACCTCAGCGTGAGGGAAAGCTTGATTTGATCCGTTCGTGTGGATAACGTAGAGGCACCGCAATATTGTAGTGCTGTGATAGCATACTGTGGAGATAGCAGATCCATCAAGGTACAACTCCTAAACACGATTTATAGTTTTCGCATGGATCCATTGCTAGGTTTCGATATTTTTTTGTAATTTTTCTGCAGTGTATTTAATCTGAGATTACCCTCGAAACCTACTGGTGATATCAAAGCCCCACTTGCGAAACCATAATTCGGTTATGTATGATATGTAATTATTCATGATATGTTCGCACTTTTGGTAGAAAGATTCATATGTAATATAATTTTTGCAACAGTTGCAAAATAAGAATCCGTTCATGTGTTGGTTGTTAACATAGATGTCACACTAGGGTAGCCATCGGTTTGGAACCATTGAAAACCCTGGAAAGATGTGATTTGAAGTAACGTCAGGGTTTCTTAAAGCATGAATAGTTCATGCACCTGCATCGTTTGCAGTGGCGTTAGGGTTTATTAAAACATGAAGGGTTCATGCTCTGGCGGTGGTAAGGGATGATAAGGCAAATTTTTTGGGCCGGGGCGCTGCCCCGCGCCCCGCAAGGGGCGGCCTCCCCTTGACCCTTGCCGCTGACCGGGCAGCAGGACCTCCGTGCCAGCTCTGCGTAGGGCAATTATGATTCCCCAAAAACCAATCCTTTTTAAATAAACTAAATGAAATCATAACATATTCTTTGATTATTATCTTCTGTGATGCATGGTGCATGATTTTGGCCTTAGTTCTGTGATGCATGGTTTATGTTCTGTGATGTATTGTTTATATTTTGGTATTTTTTTAATATGGCATGCGTGTCCTGCCTTTTTCTCTACATTCTCAATGTAATCCTTTCCCTCTAAACTCCAAATGTACATTCTTTCTTTATATGTAAATGTAATCTCACTGAGGCGGCAAGGAATTGGCAACCATACAAGGACAAGATTGAGAAGTTATGTGGAGAAGACGGTATACTCCCTTTGTTCAGTTTTTGATACACTCAATGGCTTGAGAGAATCAGTATATTAGGGCCACAACCATGTCACATAATTTTATGCTTTTAATTTTGTATGAGATCATTGTTGTATGTTAATGGATGATGAATAGTGAGATCAACTAATAAAATAACAAAATCCCTCAAAGTAAATATTAAGTAGCATAAGATGCCTTCCAATGCGTGGAACTAGTCTAGGCTAGGATCGATTAAGTGTAAGTCTACCAAAGTAAGGTGTCTTTATCTATTCTAGTGAGACGCGATGGAATAAAAGTAATATTCAATTACCAACCATTGGGTCTAACTTAACTAGAATATATCAAAAGGATTGAAGATTTAGAAGCATAGAGTTGGGCTTTAGTCTATGAGCTAAATTGGAGTAAGTTACCAAACTATCCAAGAGTTGCACATGATGTAATTGGAAAATGTTTCCCTACCTAAATAACTGAATTTTGGGTTATCAGCCAAAATTGACTTAAAACTAGGTGAAGTATGGATCTTGGCCTACTAGAAAATCTTACGATGGGATTTTCCGAGTCAATGATGAGGGTCGTTGATTTGAATAAAAATAGTAAGAGGTACATTTAATAAAAGACCTTATTAAATATTTCAATGTCATAATACAAACTCTGCATATTTTTGTTGATGGTTAAATATTTCTTTCTTTGCATATTTCTGTGAAATATTATTTACTTTGCATATTTAGGTTGATAAATTATCATCGCATCCAACACATTAAATAACCTATCATTGCGATCTGTCCTTGAGAATGACAAACTGTTTGGGACAAATTTTCTAGACTGGTATAGGAATCTGAGGATAGTCCTCAGGCATGAGAAAAAGTTGTATGTTCTAGAGTAGCCTATTCCTGACCCACCTGCTGCAAGTGCCCCTCGCACCGAAAAGGATGCTCATAAGAAGGATCAAGATGACGCCTTGGACGTTGGTTGTCTAATGCTAGCCACCATGAGCTCTGAGCTTCCGAAGCAACATGAAAACATGGGTGCCTACGAAATGATCATACACCTCAGGAGGCTCTATCAAGAGCAGACTAGGCATGAGAGGCTTGAAGTATTAAAGGCATTGTTTCAGTGCAAACTAGCATAAGGAAGCCCTATTGGAACTCATGTGCTCAAGATGATTGGGTACATAGAGAACCTTGAAAGGCTTGGTTTCCCTTTCGGTCAAGAGTTGGCCACAGACTTGGTCCTGCAAACGTTGTCGGAAAGTCAATTCGTCATGAACTACAACATGAATGAAATTGACAAACCTCTGCCAGAACCGCTGAGCATGTTGAGAACTGCTGAACAAAACATTAGTAAGGGAAAGACCATTATGATGGTCCAACAGGCCAAAGGTAAGGGCAAAGAAAAAGGAAAGGGCAATTTCAAGTCCAACACTTCTGCCTTGAAACCTAAGGGTGGGGTGGCCAAGGAGGGCACATGTTTCAACTGTGGTTAGACCGGACATTGGAGGAGGAACTGCTATAAGTACCTGGAGGAGATTAAGAAGGAAGTAAGACTTCCATTACAGGTATTTTTGTTATAGAAGTCAATTTATCTACTTCTGCATCTTGGGTATTAGATATTGGATGTGGGCTAAGCAGTTAAAATCCCCGATTACACCCGATTAATCCCCGATTAATTGCTAATCGGAAGTTAAGCGATTTATAACATTTCAATAGTTAGTAATTTAATCTGGTATAATCGACCGATTAGTGGTTAATCGGCCGATTTTAAGTCGCCGATTAACTGACTAAATCTCCTATAATTTTCATGCTCGTTTGCATTATTTGGACTAAATCCGACTCTAACTCAAATTCAAATCCAAAATCCAAACCCCTTCTGGTCCTCGTGCAAACCCAAACTGAACATGTCGCCACTCGTCCTTTTCCTCGTGCAAACCCAAACTGATTCTCTTCAAAACCCAAACTCAAACTATTTCTCTTATTCTACCTCGAGAAGACCTGAACCTAACCCGCCATCGCTCCCTCTTCGTCGTCGCACTTGACCCGGCCCGCATCTACTGCACCTCTTCCTGTTGCTACTCGCGTTGCTCCTCTCCGATTGTTTTTGTTTGATGGAACCGACAAGCAAACCCGACCCGACCCACATCAAGAATCCAAACTCAGCTTAAATCAAATACTCACTCAATTTTCTCTATAACTATATATTCCTATTTGATAATCTCATAATAGTTTTATGTTAGGATTTAGGGTTGCTACATAATGAGGATATATATCTTTTATATATATATATATATATATATATATATATATATATAACGATTCTTCCGATTTAATCCCCGATTAATTTCAGATTAACTGATTAATCACTAATCGCTCCTAGACCGATTAGTTCCAAAAACTAATTTTAACTGCCTATGATGTGGGTCTCACATTTGTGTAAATGTGCAGGATCTCAAAAGGAGTAGACCGTTGGATAAGGGCAAAGTTGACCTACGAGTTGGAAATGGAGCAAAAGTTGCTGTTTTAGCTGTAGGAACTTGTCATTTCTCATTGCCCACTGGGCTTATCATTGAGTTAGAGAACTGTTATTTTGTGTCTGCTATTAGTAGGAATATTATTTCTATTTCTTGTTTGGACAAGAAGGGGTTTTCATTTAAAATAAAGAACAGAAGTTGTTTTATTTATTTGAATGATATCTGTTATGCTAGAGCACAATTGAGTAATGGACTTTATTTCTCGACCTTGAAATGTTCGTCTATATACTAAGAGGTTCAAATCAAATGATACGAACCCAACTTACCTCTGGAATTGTAGTTTGGGCCACATAAATGAGAACCGCATATCCAAACTCCATGAAAATGGATTCTTGGACTCATTTGATTTTGAATCATTTGAGGTATGTGAACCTTGCTTGGTGGGCAAGATGACAAAAGTCCCATTCACTGAAAAAGGTGAAAGGGCTAGTGATCATTTAGATCTCATACATAGTGATGTTTGCAGGCCTTTCAACACATTGGCTAGAGGAGGTTTCTAGTACTTCATTACATTTACTGATGATTTCAGTAGATATGGATTTGTGTATCTAATGAAACACAAACCATAGTTATTTAAAAAGTTGAAAGAATTCAAGAATGAGGTACAAAACCAATTAAAGCCCTTTGATTAGATCGATGTGAATACTTAAGCCAAAATTTTGATGACCATCTAAAAGAGTGCAGGATAATATCTCAACTCACTCTCCCTGGAACACCGCAATGGAATGGTGTCTCTGAGAGGAGGAACCGGACCTTGTTAGACATAGTCCGATCCATGATGTCATGCAGATATTCCAAGCACCTTCTGGGGACATGCTCTATTAACAGCTGCTTTCACACTTAACTGTGTTCCATCTAAAACGGTTCAAGAGACACCAGATGAGATATGGACTGGGAGGCGTCCTAGTGTGTTTTTATGAAGATTTGGGGTTGTGAAGCCTATGTAAGGCGCCAAGTATCTGATAAACTTGATCTCAAATTTGATAAGTGTTTTTTTGTAGAATATCCCAAGAAAAACAAGGGATACTATTTCTATAATCTCACTGAAGGCAAAGTGTTTGTAGCAAGGACTACTGTGTTTCTAGAGAGAGAATTCCTTTCCAAGAGAACCAGTAGGAGAACGATAGAACTTGAAGGAATTCAAACTTCGCAAAGTAGCAGTGAACCAATGGTGGAAATGGAGCAGGCTCCACAAACCATTGTGGAACAACCTGCTCAAGTAGCAAAAGGCCTATGTAAGTCTAGTAGGATACCTCATCAACCCGAAAGATATGGATTTCTCGTGACTCAACATGGTGATGTATTGCCCATGGATCAAGATGAGCCTACTACTTATGAGGAAGCTGTAAAAGGCCCAGATTCTAAAAAATGGCTTGAGGCCATGAGATCTGAGATGGAATCCATGTATGCCAACCAAGTATGGACCTTGGTAGACCAACCTGAAAGGGTAAAACCAATTGGGTGCAAATGGGTTTTCAAAAAGAAAACTTATATGGATGGTAATGTGCATACCTTTAAGGAGCAGTTGGTGGATAAAGGTTTCAAGCAAGTTCATGGTGTAGACTATGATGAGACTTTTTTCCCAGTTACCATGCTTAAATCCATTCGGAACTTTGCTTGCTATTGCAGTATATCATGATTATGAAATATGGCAGATGGATGTCAAAACTACTTTCCTAAATGGAAATCTTCTCGAGGATGTATACATGACACAGCATGAGGGTTTTGTCACTCCAAAAGTTGCTGGAAAGGTGTAAGCTGCAACGATCCATTTATGGATTAAAGCAAGCTTCTAGAAGCTGGAATCTTCGTTTTGACGATGCAATCAAAGAGTTTGGTTTCATCAAGATCAAAGATGAACCTTGTGTCTACAAGAAGGTTAGTGGGAGCACAGTTGTATTTCTTGTGTTGTATGTAGATGACATACTACTCATCGGGAATGACATCCCTACCTTACAGTCTGTAAAGACTGGGCAAGGAAAATACTTTTCCAAGGACTTGGGTGAAGCTACCTATGTATTAGGCATTAAGATCTACAGAGATAGATCAAGAAGATTGTTTGGCCTGAGTCAGAGTACATACATAGACAAAGTATTGAAACGTTTTAATATGCTAGAACCAAAAAGGGATTTTTGCCTATGTCGCATGGTGTAAATCTGTCCAAGGCTCAATGTCCTACAGCTCAAGATGAGAGGGACCACATGACTAAGATTCCATAAGCATCTGCAATTGGATCTATCATGTATGTCATATTATGTACTCGAACTAAAATGGACAACTCTGATATTTCTACTATCCTCGCTGTCATTCAAGCAATTCTTGCCAATATCAATCAGAGACTTGAGAAAGTGGGATTGAATCAAAATGTTGCCCCTGAGCTTCATCGTCAGTCCCTCAAGAAAATGTTCGTGACAATCGACGTCTAGAACGTGACCCTGACGAGCAATACAAGAAGAATGTTAAGGGTGACGTTCCCCACTTTGAAGGCCACATGGAACCCCAAACTTATATCGATTGGATCCGTCCCATGGACCACTACTTCGCGTGGTTTGACATGAGCAAAGCCCTGAAGGTCAAATTCGTCACGATGAAATTGACTAAAAAAGCTCAACAACACTGGACCAATCTTGAACGTGTCCGCAGAGACCGAGGCCTGACACATAGCCACTTGGGGACGCCATGAAAGAGAAGCTTGCTGAGAGATATGTGTCATTATCGATCCACACTCGATTGCTAGATTCGTGGAACCAACTCTATAAAGAAAGCAAATCCACCCAAGAGTATGTTGATAAGTTTGACTTTCTTATTCGGTGCAATGCCTTAGGTAAAGAGAGCGAAGAACAAACTCTCTCTAAGTTCAGAGCTAGATTACGAGCCGATATTACGAACGAGCTAATTCATAAAAATGTGGACACATTGGTAGCAGCTTATGCCCATGTCCTTGATTTGGATTCCATTAAAGCAAGTTCTCATTACCAGTCCAGCAATTAAAGAGATCATTCCTCTAAAATGACCTCCACTGATCTCCCTAGACCTAAGTTATCCTCTTCTCAGTAGACCAATAGGTCTTACCCAAGCAAATATACTTCAAATTTCTATCCATCTAGAAATGACAGCAAGAGTAAGAACACCGAAATAGACTACTCTAAGATTGATCCTCTCACTAAGTGCTATAAATGTAAGGGATAAGGCCATGTTGCTGGCAACTGTCCTAGCCCCAGAAGAAACAATATAGTAGAGGGTACCAAGGTCATCGCAGATAATTCTGACAATGAGTTTTCCTATGAACCTAATGAAAGCGGTGACTTCGGCGAAGAAGAGGATGACCAGTATATCCACTGTATTCGGTCAATCCAATCACCTCCTTTAAATGTAGTCAGATGTGCTTTGTCCCAACCAAAAAAAGAAGATGCTTGGAAGCGCACTGCTATATTTCACACAATTACGACAATATATGGCAAAAACTGCAAGGTAATTGTTGACAGTGAGAGTTGCATCAACGTTCTCTTCTACAGTCTTAGCCAAGACCGGATTTAAATCTGAACCTCATCCACGCCCATACAAAGTATCTTGGAGTGACAACCCTCCAAGTAACACAGCGATGATTGGTCCTTGTAGACTTCAAAGCCTACAGGAGAAAATTTGGTGTGATGTGCTCAAAATGGATGTGGGTCAAGTAATTTTAGGGAGACCTTGACAATACGACCACGATGTGACAATATATGGTCGTTCCAACCAATGTGAGATTCAACATGATGGTTTAAAGATAAAACTCATACCCGTGAAACCCAAAACTAATCCGTCTGTGAAAACTCCAACTCCCTCGAGAAAGGGCAAGAAAGTAGCGTATATGGGTGAAAAGAAACTCACAGAAGAGATTGAGAAAGGGACGACGATTCTCCTACTCACAACGAAAGAAGTCCCTAAAGATCCTAAGTGACTCATTCCTCCTCAAGTTACCCCTGTCCTTCAAGAATTTGCAAATGTGTTTCCTATTGACCTCCCCAATCAGTTGCCCCCGCTGCGTGACATCCAACATGCTATTGATCTGTTTTCGGGAGCGAGTCTTCCTAACTTGTCACATTATCGAATAAATCCGACAGAACATGCTGAATTGAAAAAGCAAGTTGATGAGTTATTGGCAAAGGACTTCATCAGAGAAAGCTTAAGTCCTTGCGCTGTTCCCGCTCTATTAACGCCAAAGAAAGATGGAACCTGGTGTATGTGTGTGGACAGTCGTGCCATAACAAGATCACGGTGAAGTACCCTTTTTCCATTCCCCGTCTGGATGACATATTGGACATGATGTATGGTGCCACAATCTTTTCCAAGATTGATCTTAAAAGTGGCTACCATCAAATTTGTGTTCATCCTGGTAATGAATGGAAGACCGCCTTCAAGACGAAGGATGGCCTGTACAAATGGATGGTCATGCCGTTTAGAATGACGAATGCTCCAAGCACGTTTATGAGAATCATAACGCAAATACTTCGTCCCTTTATGGACAAGTTCCTCGTGGTGTACTTTAATGATATTCTCATTTACAGCCGATCCGTTGGACAACATCTTGACCATTTAAGACAGATCTACGGTGTTTTGAGGAAGGAACAACTTTATGCAAATCCTGCCAAATGTACCTTCCTCTCTGATCAGACTATCTTCCTGAAATTTATTGTCTTTGCCAGAGGAGTATCCGCTGACCCAAAAAAGATACGAGCTATTACTGAGTGGCCTGAGCCCCGCAACATTCGTGATGTGCGGAGTTTTCATGGTCTTGCTACCTTCTATCGTCGGTCTGTGCAAGGATTTAGCACAAACATGGTTCCGATAATCGACTGTTTGAAGAAAGGTGAGTTCGTCTGGTTGAAAGAAGCCACGAAAGCCTTTGAAGAGATTAAAAAAAAATGACTCGGACACCTGTCATGAGGTTGCATAATTTCACTAAAGTCTTCAAAGTAATGTGCGATACTTCTAGTATTGGTATAGGTGGAGTCCTCAGTCAAGAGAGTCATCATGTTGCTTATTTCAGCGAAAAGCTGAATGAAGCAAAACAAAAATACTCTACTTATGACAAAAAATTATATGCGGTAATTCAGTCACTTCGCTATTGGCGACATTACCTCCTGCCGCAAGAATTTGTCATTTTCTCAAACCATGAGGCCTTAAGATTCTTTAACTCTCAACAAAAGTTGAATCCGAGACATGCTCGATGGGTAGAGTTCCTACAAGAATATTCGTATACCATTAGACATAAGAAAGGGATTGATAATAAAGCCGCGGATGCGCTAAGTCATTATCACGTGATCTTATCTATATTGCACACCGAAATTATTGGTTTTGAGAGAATAAAAGATGAGTATGCCTGCTGCCCAATTTTTCACGAGATCTACACTTCTTTGAAGAATGGCATCACTCGAGTGATAAATGATTATTTTCTGAAAGATGATTATCTCTTCTATCACTCCAAATTGTGCATTTCTAGTACATCATTACGAGAGTATCTTGTTTGGGAATTGCACGTTGGTGGCCTTGCTGGACACTTCGGGCATAATAAGACCATTGATGCTGTGGAACATAGGTTTTACTTTACCTAAACTAAAGAGACGTTGCGAGGCTTATTAACAGGTGTCATACTTGTCAATCGCCAAACAACAAAATCGGAACACAGGCCTGTATACTCCATTACCTGTTTCCAGTCGCCCTTAGGAAGATGTCAGCATGAATTTCGTGTTAGGCTTACCGAAAACAAAAAAGATACACGATTTTATTCTTATAGTCGTGGACCATTTTTCTAAAATGGCTCACTTCCTCCCATGTTCGAAAACTTTCGATGCATCTCGTATGGCTCAGATCTTCTTCGATAATATTGTGAAGCTACATGGTTGCCAAAAACCATTGTGTCCAATAGGGATGCGAAATTCACGAGTTACTTTTGGAAGACCCTATGGCACAAGATGGGCACGAAATTGAAGTTCTCTTCGGCCTTCCAACCACAGACCAATGGGCAGACTAAGGTTTTTAATTGGAGTCTTGGCAATCTCTTGCGTACTCTCGTAGGAGAAAACTTAGGAACTTGGGCCTTTAAATTAACTGTTACTGAATTTGCCTACAACACATCTAAGAATAGATCCAACGATATGAGTCCACATGAAGTTGTGCATGGTTATCGTCCTAGGCAACCCATTGATCTTGTCCCTATGTTAGAACATCATTGAGTCTCAGAGTCTGCATCTATATTTGCATCCCGTATTCATGACTTGCATAGAGAAATTTCTAAGAAAATTAATGAGAATAATTTTAACTACAAATTAAGGATACATACTAAAAGAAAATTTAAAACTTTTAATGTGGGTGACGAAGTGATGGTTCGGATTCGTCTGGAACGGTTTCCAACTGGATCCTTTAAGGAATTGAATGCACGTGCTGCAGGCTCATTTAAAATTCTGCATAAAATCAAATGATAATGCCTATGTCGTTGACCTTACTGAAAGTTTTGGCTTAAGTGTAACCCCTGTTACCGATTTTTCGGATTTTCTTTTGTAATTCGTCCCTCTTCTCATTTCTATAATCTATTTTTTTAATAATAAATTATGATATTCATCTTCAACCCAATCGCATTCTTTCAATCAATTTGGATTCATTTGTTGAACCCTGAGATTCTTGTACACTCTATTTCATTTTTGTGCCTTGGGTATTGTTTTATTAGTCTCTAATTAATTTGATTTTGAGCCCAAATCCAATACCCAATTTTATTTATTAAATTTAAACCAATAGCCTTCTTATTAGATCCTAACCCGTTAACCCATAACCCAACATGCTAAATACCCTATGTATACTAATTATAATTAAACCCTAATTACCCTACTCTAATCTCAACCGTCATCCCCTACCCCCGACTTTCTCTTCTTCCCGTCTACCTTCGAAACCCAACCACCCGCACACCCATCCGCGTCGCTCCGACCACCGCAACACCACCCTCATCGCCATCTCCGCCACCTGCACCATCCACTCGACACCCCCGACCCAACCCTCTCGTCTTCTTCCCCGTCGAGTCGCCTGCACCCTCCACCGTAGACCACCACTGCTACTGCTACCGTCAACTACCGCTCCTGCCCATCGACAGCCACCCATCTCCATCGACGCACAACATCCATCGAGCCTCGCAACCGACCACCATTGCCATCCACCTCACGACCTCGCCACCTCTCCTCATCGTCGCCAGCGCCTCCCCGTCGACTGCAGCCCGTCGCAGCCTGCCTCCACCACAGCACAACGACCACCACCCTTGTTGCCGCCGTCGTTGACCGACGTTGCCCTTGCTGTAGTTGTTGCTGCTTGCTGTTCTTGCATGTTGCTGTCCCTCGCGTGCTGTGTTGCTGTCGTACGTAGTTTGTACGTGCTGTCGTTACATTGTTTGCACGTGTGGCCACGTGCGTTGCCATCGAGATTCTCGTCCCGTTATTCTTTCGTTTTTAGAATCATCATCTATAAGGCAAGTTTCCCCTTGAACTAGTTTATTATTCTTGTTCAAGAATTTTCTTTTGATTTCCGCAAGTAGTTCCTCTTTCGATTATCATATTTTATTTGTTTGATACCCTTCAAAGAGACTATTACAGATTCATCGGCGAAACCAAGTAGTAGTCCTCTTCTCGTGCCATTTCCCCTGATTCAAATCCAAGAATGTTATATATTGTCATATGCATACACTACATGCACACAAAGATTAGAAAAAAGTATATAGAAAATGATGATGTGAATGTTTTCGGATTTGATGTAATTTTATTCGTGAAATTAAATGCCATGACTATAATAATCTTGCAATGTTAATGGTAGGGTTTCATCCTGATAATTGAGTAGAATTTTCCTGTTGATTTATTTGCCATGATATTATAAGCTTGCTTGTTTATTTTGTGGTCATCTAATAATAATCTAGTTGCCGGCTTGCAATCTATTCTATGTTGTTTTGAGTTTTTGACCCAGTCGCTTTTGTAATTTAATAGAACTTTGTAAACAACATTTTTAGAACTTAGTGAACAACATTTTTAGCCCTTTGAATTGATTTTTCAAAACTTTTTACGGATCTAAATTCCAATTAATAAACTGTAAGTTATTATATTTTTAACACTGCTAGGTTTTCAATTTCCAGATTCCTGTCTAGAATTACACCGACATGATTTTATATTAAAATAAATTGTTACCAGTAGAATTAGAACTTGAAATCTTATATTTTGTTACTAGACATGACCAGGGATCACCTAATTATTTTTATAAGATGATTTGATAATTTTTCAGACCTATTATAAATGTGAAAACTTGACCCTAGGTTTGCCATTAGAACACTATTTCAGTAAAGAACAAGGATTTTGACCTAACTACAGATAATCTCATTTAGAACTCATTAAATAAGAGTTATAGCCCTGCGTGTCTGAAATCCAGACCATCTGACGGTTTTGCAATCCGACCTACAGATTGCAAGATATTCATATTTTCGTACAGTGACGTCTGAATTCCAAAATGTAGTTTGAAAATGCATTACCATGTCTAATTAATTAAAACAGTAGATTAATTTTAAGAAATAAAATCTGAGATTAATTGTGTTGTTACTAAACATTGTTAGAAATTAAAATATGATTTTTATGAGATTTTCAAATGATTTTACAAGCAGCTTTGGTATATAAGAATACTCTAACATGCTGCCTAAACATGTAATCAGTAAAGAATGAGATTATTCGCCTAGTTTCTGTAGTTATTATATATAGTGTAAATATGTGTTGGAACCGACAGAGAGTCTAGTTTTTTGAACCCCTGATGGAACCTGATTTGCTTTCCTGTAGCAACGGAAAAGTTGGTTTTTGTACAACATCGTCTTGCTGTCCAGAATGTGTTTTGTGTTTTTAAGTGTATCCATGTTTGATTTGCATCTAGGGAATATAATTTGTTGCACCATGCATTGCATAGCCTTGACATCTCTTTGACATCACTTCGAAACTTCTATACCCATTACATGTCCACATTTGTGTATAATAAAATATTAACAAGTCGGGGTATTAAAGGTCGACTTGGTAGTGAAAAATCAGAGACTGTACTCGAACGAGCCCCTTGTTCTCGCTTGTTTATTGTTATGGATTGTGGATAAATTCTCGTCATGGATCGTGGATTGTGGATTCTCGTTATTGGTATCATGCTGAGTACATGATCTATAGAGTTCGCCACTATAGTCTGAACGATCATTGTTTGTATGCACCGAACCTGTGGTATGGGATACAGTAATACGTGCATTAGATAGGATAATTAAAAGACTAATAAACATAGGATTGACATTTGCATTCTTGATCATGATTATTATTATTGGCCTTGTATCGTTGATTACAATCACTGTTTATTGCAACATAAACTCTAGACCCTTGATTTTATCATTAGCTCTTATTACTGTCAATGATCTTTGATTTTGATCGAGTTTAGCTCTTATTATCGTCAAGGATACATGGTATTTCTTGACATACCATGTATCCTTGCTTCTTTGCTTCCATTACTTGTTGTCCGTAACTTACTCTAACGGACAATTTTTCCCCACCTCTAATTAATGAGTTTACAGGTACCGGAGGAAATTTGACCCAAGGACTTGGTGAGCAAACTTTCTGAAGAATGGAGCTAAACCATTAGATTGCTATAGTTATTTCGTGCTATTTGTTTATTTTATTGTTTTTATCGTACTTTGTATTCCGGGCTTGTATGACCGGAATACAAAGTACGATATAGTTATTTCGTGTTATTTGTTTATTTTTTGTTTTTATCGTAGTTTGTATTCCGGGCTTGTATGACCCGAAGTTTACTTTTCTCCCAGATATTGGATGTTATTTGGTAAATCTATTTCATGATTATTTTGAAGTTTATTCATTGTTTATGTGGTTATTCTTTCTTGCATGGTTGTGATCTCTTATATATTGTTGAGTTAATCTATTACAGCTATGGATGATGTTCTTATTATTCGCTGGGCCTTTATTACGTGCTCTTATTCCTGTATTTTGGAAAGCGGGGCATGACAGTAAAACTTTCAATATTAAGGATCTGGTACCCTATGAAAACCCAGAATTTAACCCTAGAAATTATCTTATAGATGAGCCTACCCTGCAGCCTACTAGTGAGACTTCCACATTTCCCCCTCTACCTGTACTTACCCATCGACAAAAAAATGGGATAATATTTTAGATGATCAGATAATCTCTACAAGAGATAGTGGTATTCATAGGTATTTGGTAAGATGGAAAAACAAGCCTGAGCCGGAAGATACTTGGATTGATCGTGAAGAGCTCCAGCGCTTGGATCTAGACCTTTTGGAGCACTATAACAGGAGGATTGGTTTTGACTCGACTGGGACGAGCCCTCTCCCACCTGGAGAGAATGATGAGGACATCAGTTCGAGACGATTCGGGCGTTTTTATAATCGAAGACAGCGTCTAGGATCGCTATTCAATTAGCCCACTATTTTCATTTCAGTACCCATATTTGTTTTTGGCAATTATAGCCATATGTAGTAGTTTTACGATTTGCATCTTTTATTTTATGCATTAAAATATTTAGAGATTTGTATTGAGATTTATTTTAAGCCTATATACAGGCCTCTAGATTAATGAAATAAAATGCTTCTAATTGACTAAAATTATTATAATTGAGTTTTTGCTCTTCATCCCTCTTTTTTTGTGAGAATTTGATATAAAACATAATCCTAAAGAGAGAATTTCGAAGAATCTTAAAGGATTAATTTTACCATTATGTAGTGCGGATCAAAATTAGAATTTTAAACAATTAATCGGTTTGATGAATGTCCAAGAATTGAATTAAGTTTAACAAGCCCAATTAATAATTCAGTTCTAACAATCAATAATTAAATTCCTAAGCATTCTTAGCAAGTAAAAGATTCAATACTGATTCGTACTCTAATTAGGCAAGTAGAACACTCACTCTCGATATTTGTGGTCGACAGTTAAATTAAATAATATAATAGAGATGATAAAGCAGTATAACACAAATATTTGAAAAGTTGAAAGAGTATACCGAGGTTCGAAAACCAGCGTTAGATCTCAGATTGGCAGCAACACAGAACACAGCAATCAGCAACAACAGTAAAAGAGAGACAGCAGTAACAAAGTCAGCAATGGCAACAGCAAGGGCGACGGCAGCAGCATCGTTGGCTGAGGGCGGCGACGGGGGTCGACGCGGCGAGGTGGGTCGACGGTGGTGTCGACGGAAACAGGAGGAGGGTCGTCGGGATTTGGGGATTTTGGCTGTAGCTGGCGATCAGAAACAGGAAGAGACGAGGAGGTCGATGAGGTAGTTAGGGAGTTGGTTGGGTGGAGAAAAGGCGGCGAAGACGGAAGAGGATGAGGGGGATGGTGGTGGTGCGGGTGGCAGGCAACGATGATGGAAGAGGATGAGGGGGATGGTGATGTGGGTGGCAGACGATGGGGGCGGTGAGGAGTTGGGAGGGTTTCGGAAATCGATGGATGGAGAGGAAGAAAATGAAGAGGGATAAGGGTTTGGGTTTAATTATATTTGGGGGATTAGGGTTTGATTTTTAATTTGGGAAATTAGGGTTTGGGTTTAATTATATTTGAGGGATTAGGGTTTGATTTTTAATTTGGGAAATTAGGGTTAGGAATTTGTATTGGATTTGGGGATTTGGGGGTAGTTTTAAAGTTTATGACAAATCCTAAAAGTTTATTAGGATTTATTACAAACCCTAATAATTAGATCTCAATTGTATCACACAAAAAGAGAGATGAAGAGCAAAACTCAACACAATAATTTTTAATCAAGAATGACATAACTTCTTATTAATTTTAAGGCCTATATATAGGCTCAAAACAAATCTCGATACAAATCTCAAAATATTCTAAAATCTCATAAATATCCTAATGCATAAAAGAAAGATTACATATGGCTATAAATGCCAAAAACAAATATGGTACTGAAATAAAATACTAAACTAAACAGAATAGATGTCATCATCACAATTGCTAGAAGATTAGAATTTGTAAGAAGTCCTAAACTAAACCCCAAATCCCCAAATCCATTATACAAAATCTCTAACCCTAATTCCCTCATCCCCCATAGCTACCACACCACTCCCCCTCTCTTTCCTTATTCTTCTTCTTCTTCCTTTTTCTAGTTGACTACCGAACCCAACCCCCAAGCCCCCATCGGGCCTCTCTGCTCAGTCGCCACCTCTCCCTCTCCCGTCAACATCCCCCTCACCCCGTTGTCGTCGTCATCCTGATCCCCCCTTCATCGTCGTCATCACGCTCCCTTCCCCATCGTCATCGTCAACCCTAAACCCAACCTCGTCGTCAACCCTAAACCCAACATCGTCGTCAACCGAACCCCCACCATCGCCGCCCTTGTTCTTCATCTCCATCATCCTGATCCTCATCAACGCCAGCGCCGCGCCCCTTTCCACCTCCTCCACCCGCAGCACACTGAGGCAGCCCTTGCGGCCTTTTCCGGCCACCGACCACACCCCCGTCCATCCCGAACTGTACTAGCAACTCCCTTGTTGCCTTCGATTCCCACCGTGAGCAGCACCACTGTCGACAACCTCCTCTCCATTGCTACTCACTGCCTACGAATCTTGGTAACTTTATTTCACTCCATTTATTTGTGAGACTATCTATCATCTCTACAATATTATTTGATTTATCTGTCGTCCACAAATATTAAGTGTGTGCTTATACTTGCTAATTAGGGTACAAATTTTTATTGCATATTTTACTTGCTAAGAACGTTTAAATATAATTATTGATTGTTAGAATTGAATCTTTAATTGGGCTTATTAAACTATATCATATCTTGAAAATCCATCAAACCAATTAGTAGTTTTAATTTCTAACTTGATCTGTATTACGTGTTCGTAAACTTAATCTTTTAAAATTCTTGAAAATTTTCAGTCTAGGGTTAAGTTTACATCATGAAGTCTACCTACAATGTCATGTTGGTCGCCCAGGGCTAGTAGCCTTTCACGTAGTTACCTCAGCCTACCACATGAAGATGAAGTTCCCTACAGCAGCAGGGGTAAGGGAAGCCAAGAAGCTGCTCGGGCTTGTTACACCGCCACAATGGGGGGCTTGGTCCTCCCCCTCGATGCTATGGAACTCCCCCAAAAGAAAGGACAAGCCAGCTCTAAACTCTTAGAAGAACTAGCAGAGATCTCTTTATCCCAAGAAGATCAAGCTAAATATTTTTGGGTGAGAAAGGACTCCCCCATCAAGTCAAGGAGCAACTCATCACTTGCATTAGGGAGAACCGAGATATCATCACTTGGAACATCGAGCACCTGAAGAAGTACAAGGGTGCTTAACCCCCTCCCCTAGTAGTTAGCTTCAAATATGTAATAAAGGCGACAATTTTAACGATCATAGCATGTAATATAGGCTAGCATCAAAGCAGCTGCTTAGTTTCATTTTTTCAATATATTTTCAGTTTTATCCTGTGAAAATTTTTTGTACAATTCCATCGGATGCAAATAATCAGTTAGATACATGGTTAACCCCCGAGCAACACCATCCACCCCCAACGGACGAATGCAGAGTCCACTCATGGTTCTTAGAGTCGCTCTAGCCACTTGCCCTCGAGCAAGTGTAAGGGGCGCACCTCGACATTCGTGTGCTCCCAAACTTGATGTCACATTATTCAGAGTTTATTCATGGTTCTTAGAGTCGCTCCAGCCACTTGCATCCGAGTCACCTAATTCGGAGTCCACTCATGGTTCATAGAGCCACTATACTCACTTGCCCCCAAGCAAGTGTGCAGGGCACAGCTCGCCATTCGAGTGCTCCCAAAACACATCGTCAACCTATTCGGAGTCCATACTCATGGTCCTTAGAGTTTCATTATCAACTTGCCGCCAAGTAAGTGTGCGGGACATGCCTCACCATTCGAACACTCCCACAACTAGTCACAACAAGCGCACAACTGTACAAGAGATACAATCCTCTATTAAACTTGCCTCCCGAGTGACCCTCTTCTTCTACAGTGAGTTCGGAGCTTAACTCACCCCTTGAGTTGTGTTGATTCTTGATTTTGATGATCACAACACAAATGCAATATATGTTCATGTTACACAACTAACAATGCAGATTGAACATACAAAAGACTTCTAGCTGAACAAATGCACAAGCTCTCAAGGATACAGCTCAAGACAAGGATCAAGACTTTACTCAAAGCAAGGATCAAAGATTCAACTCAAGACCCAAAGCTCAAATATGTTATATTGTTGTGTCTTGTAAACATTGTAATGTACTTTCCTGTTGAGTCTTTAGTCTGATGTAAAGCCTTGTCAACACACACACACACACTTAACAATTTCATATTGTGTGTCTCTAAAAACACCCCTCAAAATAAGTCAAAACAGTTTGAAGAATTTTAGCTTTTAAGTACCAGTCGACTTAAGCCTATGCCAGTCGACTGAAAAGTACGAAACTGTTTAAAATTATTCAAACTCTGATCAGTCGACTCATATGGCAACCCAGTCGACTGATCGAGAGCTTTTTGACCGTTTTCTGATTTTCAAAAACGAACTTTTTCAAATTTAAACGGTTTGATCCGTTGGTTGACAGTTATGTAACTGCTTTCCAACGTTCAGAAGTACAAAACTCTTTATATAGAGTTTCGTCTCAAACAGAAACCTAACTTTTTGACTACTTGATTTCTGACATAAAACACCCGAGCACTCTTGAGAAAAATCTAAGTGATTTTCTGTGAAGAACAAAAGCTTTCAAGTTCACATACTTTGGTTCTCTACACTCAGTCCAGTATAGCATTGAATTCGCTTTGGACTGAGTATAGAAGTCAACCTATTGTTTTAGCCACGTGCATCAACACATACAACAACAAGGCTATAGGTTGATTGTAAATTTCCTCTTGTACTCTTGCTCTCGGTTGGAGAGTGTTTTTGACTCTTGGTTGTAGAGTCGGTGTCTTTTCACTCTTGGTTGAAGAGTGGGTCTGCTTTCTCTGGTTGAGAGAAAGGACTACGGGTTAGACAAGGTTGTTGTCTTGAACGCCGTAGGGTATTCTTGTATTTATTTTTCAAGAATAGTGGAAATCTCAAGTGGGTTGCTTGGGGACTGGATGTAGGTCGGGAGGACCGAACCAGGATATATCTTGTGTACTCTGTGATTGGTTGTCTTGTGATTGCATTTACTTTTGATAAATTTTTCTCTGCAAAACTAGTCTGACCAGTCGACTCAGCTTCGTATCAGTCGACTGAGCAGTCTTGTATTAGTTATTCTCTTTGTCTCATCAGTCGCCTGTATTATCTATCAGTCGACTGTTTCGAGAGGTTAAATTTATTTTGTTTTTGGCTATATCAGTCGACTGGTTCCCCACTGAGTCGACTGTGCCGAGAAAAATTTCTTATTCCGCAAATTTATTATTATAAACACTATTCACCCCCCCTCTAGTGTTTGTTGCTTAGCCTACAGGATCCAACACTTGGTATCAGAGCAAGGTTACAGGCAATGGCAACTACATCAAATACTAATCAGTACCATGAAGGCCAATCTACACAACGGCCACCACTATTTGATGGAACAAACTATAACTATTGGAAGTGCCGAATGAGAATCTATCTCCAATCAATCAACTACGAGATATGGCAAATGACAGAGACGGAACATACTGCTCCTACCATTCCATATGCACAATGGAATGATGATCAAAAGAGTCAGACTATGAACAATGCCAAAGCGATGAATGCGTTATTCTGTGCACTGACGAAGGAAGAATTCAACCGTGTATCCAATGCTACAACCGCATATCAAATTTGGCATACACTCGAGGTAACACATGAAGGAACGAATAAAGTAAAAGAATCTAAAATTTCTGTTCTTGTCCACAGGTTTGAAATGTTCAGAATGAAGGAAAATGAGACTGTATCTGAAATGATTACAAGATTCACAGACATTACCAACTCTCTTGTGGCGCTTGGAAAGACTTATACTCAAGCAGAGATGGTCAGAAAAGTACTACGAGCACTCACTCCAGAATGGGAAAAGAAAACCACAGCAATAGAAGAGGCAAATGACTTGTCAACACTTACTCTCGAGAATCTTGTTGGTAATCTCATGGCATATGAGGTTCAACTTGAAGATCGAAAGAAAGATACTGAATCACACCAAACAAAGAAGAAATCATTGGCTTTTAAAGCTATGACTGACTCAGAAGATGAGGAAGAAGATGAAGAAGAAATAGCAATGTTCACGCGGAGATTCAAGAAGTTCTTAAAGAAGGGTAAGTTTCATTCTAAGAGTAAAGATTCTAATGACCCTCCTACATGTTTCAGGTGCAATAAGATAGGTCACATGAAGAAGGACTGTCCCTTAGAAAATGCAAAGAACAAGGGAAAAACATCCAACTTCAAGAAAGACAAATATTCAAAGAACAAATTTGCCAAGAACAAAAAGGCGTATCAAGCCACATGGGATGATAGCGATTCATCTTCTGAAGAAGAAACGGATGATAATAACGAAGTGGCAAATGTATGCTTTATGGCTGCACAAGAACATGTAAGTAATGATTTTGATTCTGAAGATCTTCTTGATGCATTTAATGAAATATTTCAAGAATTAAAGAAAGAAAAGATTAGAGTTAAGAATCTTGAAAAAGTGAATCAAACACTTAATCAAGAAAATCTTAACCTTGATAAGGAAGTAAAATCCTTAAATTCTCGTCTTGTAAGTCTGGATACTGATCTTGAAACTCTCAAAAAGAATTATGAAGAGATTTCAAAGAATGTATCTAAGTTTAACAAAGGCAAAGAGAATTTAAATGATATGCTTCATCATCAAGTTGCATCTAGTCATAAATTTGGACTTGGTTTTAAGAAATCTTCTATAAAAGAATCTCCTGTTTTAAACACTAGTAAGTCTAAGTCAGCATCCATTTCTAGTGTTACACACAAGTTATATGATTTCTTTGCAAAACCACAGGTTGTTAAATTCAGTGATAAAAATGATACTAACGTTCGGTTAAGTCGACTGAACCATAAAACCAGTCGTCTGTCCAGAGAAAGTGGATCTCATTTCACGAGATCAAAACCTCTTATAAGTCGACCTAGTACATCTACCAGTCGACTGATACATACCAACAGTCGACTGATATACACTAATAAGTCGACTGGACAGAACAAACTAGTATGGGTTCCAGTCAATATTAATCAGAATGATAGAATTGCTTATATCAATTCTTATATGCTGAATGTATGTACTTCTACCAATTATATTCCTGCTTATGGAGGAAGATCAAACTCATCATGGGTTTGGTTTCCCCCAAACTAATATGTTTTGGACCCAATAAAAAGGGTACCATATTTACCTCAAATGTTTTATAGGTACCCAAGAAAGAACGCTGGATATTAGACAGCGGATGTTCAAAACACATGACAGGGCATGCCAACTTACTATCTACCATTCAGAATATAGATGGAGGAACCGTCACCTTTGGAGATAACAACAAAGGCAAAGTCGTCGGTATTGGCATGATCGGTAAAATATCTAATCCTATTATAGAAAATGTGCTATTAGTTAATGGTTTAAAGCATAATCTCTTAAGTATTAGTCAATTGTGTGATAAAGATTATAAAATAGTCTTTGAAAAAGATGCATGCTTAATTTATGATTCTACTATGGAAAATGTTATTTTTCAAGGTTGTCGCAAAAACAATATTTATGAATTATGTTTGAATACAATTGATTTTTCAAATGATTTTTGTTTGATAGCCTCTAACAATGAATCTTGGTTATGGCATAGAAGATTTGGACATGTGAACATGAAAAATCTCTCTAAATTATCTAAATATAACCTAGTTAAAGGACTGCCAAAATTATCCTTTAAAAAGGATAAGTTATGTGATGCATGTCAACTAGGAAAACAAATCAAATCCACTTTTAAAACAAAAGATGTAATCTCTACAAGCAGGCCACTTGAATTAATCCATATGGACTTATTTGGCCCTACTAGAGTTGCTTCTTTAAATAAAAGTAGATATGTGTTTGTTTTAGTAGATGATTTTTCAAGATTTACTTGGACATTCTTTTTAAAACATAAAAATGATGCTTTTGAAGAATTTGCACATTTTTGTAAACGTGTTCAAAATCAAAGATCTCTAACCATAGTCACTATTAGAAGTGATCATGGTGGAGAATTTGAAAATGAAACATTTACAGAATATTGCAACAAGAATGGTATAACACATTCATTTGCATTTCCTAGAGCTTCACCACAAAATGGTGTGGTTGAAAGAAAGAATAGGACTTTGCAAGGATGCGCACGTACTATGCTTGTTGAAAGCAATCTACCGAAGCATTTTTGGGCTGAAGCTGTTGCTACAGCTTGTTATGTTTTGAATAGAATTCTTCTAAGACCTAAACTAAAGAAGACTTGTTACGAGTTATTTTTTAATAAAATTCCTAAAGTCTCTTACTTTAAAACATTTGGTTGTAAGTGTTTTATTCTAAACACAAAAGATAATCTAGACAAATTTGATCCTAGATCTAATGAGGGTATCTTTTTAGGATACTCAAATAGGAGTAAAGCATATAGAATTTTCAATAAGTCTACTATGACCATTGAAGAATCAATGCATGTTACATTCGATGAATCCTTACCTTCATCAACATTAAATAAGGATGATGAAACTGATTTATCACCTTTAGATAATGTGATTACATCCTTAGAGCAAACTAATCTATCTGATAAGTCGACTGATAAAGTCTCCAAGTCGACTGACTTAAATCAGTCGACTGAAGAACAAGTCAAGTCGACTGATCCGATTGTGATATCTTCAACTTTACCAAAGTCATTTGTTGAAGTTAAAGATCATCCTCATGACTTAATAATTGGTAACATCTCCCATGGTATTCAGACACGTTCACATATTAATATGATCTCTCATACAGCATTCTTGTCAGATTTTGAACCAAAGAATATACAAGAAGCTTGTGAGAATGAATATTGGGTGAATGCCATGCAAGATGAACTAAACCAATTTGTAAGAAATGATGTATGGGATTTAGTTCCTAGACCTCCTGATCAGACTATCATTGGTACCAAATGGGTATTCAAGAATAAATTAGATGAATCAGGACAAGTTGTAAGGAACAAGGCTAGATTAGTTGCCCAAGGATATAATCAAGAAGAAGGTATAGATTTTGATGAAACATATGCTCCTGTTGCTAGACTAGAATCTATTCGTATTTTATTATCTTTTGCTTGTTATATGAATTTTATACTTTATCAAATGGATGTGAAAAGTGCCTTTCTTAATGGGTTCATTAAGGAAAATGTTTATGTTAAACAACCACCAGGTTTTGAACATGAACAATTTCCAGATCATGTTTATAAATTGAAAAAGGCTTTATACGGTCTTAAACAAGCACCTCGTGCTTGGTATGATCGTCTGAAAACTTTTCTTTTAGAAACAGGATTTGAAATAGGTAAAGTAGACACTACCTTGTTTATCAGAAGAGTTAAGAATGATATCTTAATCATACAAATATATGTTGATGATATAATTTTTGGTTCTACTAATAATAATCTATGTCAAGAATTTGCTAATACCATGAAAAATGAATTTGAGATGAGTCACATGGGTGAACTCAATTATTTCCTTGGATTGCAAATTAAACAATCTTCGAATGGCATATTTATCAATCAAGGCAAATATGCAAAGGAATTACTCAAACGTTTTCACATGGATAGTACTAGTAGTAAATCCACACCTATGGCTACTACTACTAATCTTGACAAAGATTTATTAGGTAAGAGTGTTGATCAAAAACTCTATCGAGGTATGATTGGTTCACTCTTATATATTACTGCAAGTAGACCAGACATTATGTTCAGCGTATGTTTATGTGCTAGATATCAATCTAATCCTAAAGAATCTCATTTAAAAGCAGTGAAACGAATTTTAAGATATATTAAAGGCACATCTGAATATGGTTTATTTTATCCACGCACCAATCTTTTTTAACTTTTGTCTTATAGCGATGCCGATTTTGCTGGAAGCAAAACTGATCGCAAAAGTACTAGTGGTACATGTCATTTTTTGGGACATTCTCTAGTATCTTGGTGCAGTAAAAAGCAAAATTCTGTATCCCTATCAACCACAGAAGCTGAATATATTGCTGCAAGTTTAGCATGCGCTCAAATTTTATGGATGAAACAAACTTTGTTAGATTATGGTATTTCATTTGAGAAACCCTCAATTATGTGTGATAATACCAGTGCAATTAATCTATCTAAAAATCCGATTCAACATTCACGTACGAAACATATTGATATTCGACATCATTTTCTACGTGATCATGTTTTAAAAGGAGATATATCTTTAGAATTTATCTCTACTGATCAACAAGTAGCAGATATATTTACCAAGCCCCTTAAAGAAGAAACTTTTATCAAGTTAAGAAGAGAACTTGGGATTTGTGATTTTATTGATATTTGTTGAAAATCACACTGTTAAGTCGACTATGTTTTGAATCAGTCGACTATATTGAATTGTTATTTATACATATTTTGTTCTCGACTAAGTCGACTGATTATCAATCCAGTCGACTGGTCAGCAGAAATAAAATGTTACTTTCTTCTCGACTCAGTCGACTGCTATATCATACCAGTCGACTGTCGCAAGATCAATCTGTCTTCAGCGACTTTTCATCACAATTTTTGAGATACAAGCTTTTCTATATCTCACCCGTAACAACTCTATCTGACCGTTGATTTCATTTCCTCTAATCTGAGCCGTCCTTTCTCGGTTAAAAACCCCTTTACCTGCCCCTCTTTCTACCAATCTCCTTTTCACTTTTACCCCCAAATTGGAAACCCTAACGCAAGAAGAAGAAGAAGAGGCTCTGATCCATCACTTGGCTCTCATCCTACAAGTCGACTGCTGTTTGTGTATCTATCTCTCTTCAATTTGGTAACATCTTCTCTTCTTGTTTCCTTTTCAAAACCCTAATGGCTCCCAAACGATCAAAAAGATCTCATGAGGGTTCTTCCTCTTCACAGGAGTACTCTCAATACCTTTTGAGCCCCGATCTACTTGATCGTTGGTACCTATTCTGCACTATTCAAATCTTCCCTGGAAGATTTGTCAATTTTAATGATTTAGATCGTTTTAATCTTACTCCTCTCTTTCAAAACTGCAGCCTTTATGAATTCCTATCTCTTTCCAACCAACCCAATTACTACCCACAACTCATATATTTGTTTTATACAAATATGAAAATTGTTCAAAGACCAAATGGGGAAGTTTTAATCCGATCGTCTGTGAAAAATCAAAAAATGACTTTAACACCGACTAGGATTAATGCTATGTTGGGTATAGATGATGGTGGACTGCATCTTGATGATGTAATTCTAGATGATGCCTCAATATTATCTAGAATTCTCATACCAAATTCTCAACTTCCTATGACTAGTAGAAACCTAAAACCAATTGCAAAGCTTGTCGGTAGAATATTAGCTTATAACATCCTTCCTAAAAAGGGAAGTTATGATCAATATTCTATTGAATTACAAAAAGCTATTTATGCAATTTTTGGTAGAATAGCCATTGATTGGGGTCAAGTTATATTTTCCAAACTTTCTCAAGACCACACTCATTTTCTACCCTTTGGAGGTTTCCTTACTAGAGTTTTTCTCTCTTTTGGTATTGATCTTGAGTCTGAGACACAATGTGTCTCTCGATATGATTGTTTCGATCGTGCTAGTTTGGCACGCATGAAACTCATTGATGCCCCTACTCGATCACCCCCTCGATCTCCTCCTATGACCCAAGCTCCTTTCGGTTCTTCTGCTAGACCTTCTGCTTCTTCTAGTTCATCTCTTCCCTCAGCCAACTATGATGATCCACGTACCATGTATGAATGTGTCAACTACCTTATGACACATTCACAGACTGTGGATACACATATTCACGCCCTTGGTTCCAGACTTGATTCCTTTGATTCTCAACTCCACCACATTGATTCCAAGATTGACAACCTCACCAATCTCTTCACCTCTCAATTTCATCCTCCTTCTCATGATGACGATGAAGACTCGGATGAAGACGATTGACGATTTTTATTATTTTTATCTGTACTCTTTCATGGACTTATTTATGTATGCAACTTTCTATTAGTCTCCTTTTTATGAACAAGATGGTTCTTATGTGCTTTTTGATGATTACAAAGGGGGAGAGATCTCTGAGTTAGTTTTATTTTGTTGTTTTATTTTGTTCTATTTATGCTTGCTTATATTATCTGTGTTTTGTGATTTTTATCTGTGTTATTCTTGGCTGTTGAAAATCTCTGGTCAGTCGACTGCTTCAAAGATTTAAGTCGACTGCTACTACTACTGTATCTGTACTTAGTTTTTTTTTTATATAAACTGTTTGCTCAGTCGCCTGCCAGTTGAAACAGTCGACTGATACTTGTTTTAAGAAAATGCATTTCTGTGTTTTTAATAGGGGGAGCATATCCTTAATGTGCCTATATACATATTATCTGTTGATATCAGCTATTGTGTTGTCATCATCAAAAAGGGGGAGAATGTTGATTCTTGATTTTGATGATCACAACACAAATGCAATATATGTTCATGTTACACAACTAACAATGCAGATTGAACATACAAAAGACTTCTAGCTGAACAAATGCACAAGCTCTCAAGGATACAGCTCAAGACAAGGATCAAGACTTTACTCAAAGCAAGGATCAAAGATTCAACTCAAGACCCAAAGCTCAAATATGTTATATTGTTGTGTCTTGTAAACATTGTAATGTACTTTCCTGTTGAGTCTTTAGTCTGATGTAAAGCCTTGTCAACACACACACACACACTTAACAATTTCATATTGTGTGTCTCTAAAAACACCCCTCAAAATAAGTCAAAACAGTTTGAAGAATTTTAGCTTTTAAGTACCAGTCGACTTAAGCCTATGCCAGTCGACTGAAAAGTACGAAACTGTTTAAAATTATTCAAACTCTGATCAGTCGACTCATATGGCAACCCAGTCGACTGATCGAGAGCTTTTTGACCGTTTTCTGATTTTCAAAAACGAACTTTTTCAAATTTAAACGGTTTGATCCGTTGGTTGACAGTTATGTAACTGCTTTCCAACGTTCAGAAGTACAAAACTCTTTATATAGAGTTTCGTCTCAAACAGAAACCTAACTTTTTGACTACTTGATTTCTGACATAAAACACCCGAGCACTCTTGAGAAAAATCTAAGTGATTTTCTGTGAAGAACAAAAGCTTTCAAGTTCACATACTTTGGTTCTCTACACTCAGTCCAGTATAGCATTGAATTCGCTTTGGACTGAGTATAGAAGTCAACCTATTGTTTTAGCCACGTGCATCAACACATACAACAACAAGGCTATAGGTTGATTGTAAATTTCCTCTTGTACTCTTGCACTCGGTTGGAGAGTGTTTGACTCTTGGTTGTAGAGTCGGTGTCTTTTCACTCTTGGTTGAAGAGTGGGTCTGCTTTCTCTGGTTGAGAGAAAGGACTACGGGTTAGACAAGGTTGTTGTCTTGAACGCCGTAGGGTATTCTTGTATTTATTTTTCAAGAATAGTGGAAATCTCAAGTGGGTTGCTTGGGGACTGGATGTAGGTCGGGAGGACCGAACCAGGATATATCTTGTGTACTCTGTGATTGGTTGTCTTGTGATTGCATTTACTTTTGATAAATTTTTCTCTGCAAAACTAGTCTGACCAGTCGACTCAGCTTCGTATCAGTCGACTGAGCAGTCTTGTATTAGTTATTCTCTTTGTCTCATCAGTCGCCTGTATTATCTATCAGTCGACTGTTTCGAGAGGTTAAATTTATTTTGTTTTTGGCTATATCAGTCGACTGGTTCCCCACTGAGTCGACTGTGCCGAGAAAAATTTCTTATTCCGCAAATTTATTATTATAAACACTATTCACCCCCCCTCTAGTGTTTGTTGCTTAGCCTACAGGATCCAACAAGTTGCTCCCTAAACTCGCCTCCCGAACGGCTCTCTCCTAGAGCCCGGCGATGCTCTTCATCTCGCTCGCCGCCCGACTGAGCGTTCTTCCAAACGAGTTCGGAGCTCAACTCATCCCTAGAGTTGCTCCTTAAACTCACCTCCCGAATGGCTCTTCCCTACAGCCTGGTGATGCTCGTCATTCCGCTCGCCTCCCGAGCGGCCTTCTTCCACAACGAGTTCGAAGCTCAACTCTTCCCTAGAGTTGCTCTCTCCTAGAGTGGTAATGCTCGTCATCCCACTCACCTTCCGATCGGCCTTCTTCCACAACGAGTTCGGAGCTCAACTAACCCCTACAGTTGCTCCCCAAACTTGCCTCCCGAGCGGCTCTCTCCATGGGTCTTACGAAGATCTTCATAGCTCCTCTGTGGTGAAGCTCTTCTCAGCCCACGGGAGCGAAGCTTCTATTCGTAGATTCCAGACACCGAAGCTCTTCTCAACTTCACAGAGTCAAAGATATTGCGGGCCTGTTTTGATCCTAAATACGGATGATTCTTCAGCTGACTTCTGAAGAGAAATTGTAGATCTTCGAGTCACCTTCGAAACGAGGGTTCAAATGCTCCAATCGGACTTCTGTAGCACCAGAAAAGTTCATTATACCGCAGCATCAAGCAGATCTCTCAAAAGCGCATTTCTAAGTTAAATAAAGTGTGATAGCTAACTTCTACAAGGAAGCATGTTGGTCAAGTGGTTAAGCTGCTCATCCCCCAACTCCATCTGCATGGGTTCGATTCCGAGCAACCCTCTTCCTTGATGAATTAATATTTTGCAGCCGAACTATTACACGTGCGCCGCACGTGCTAAAAAACCACGAAAAGAAGCAGCCAAGAAAAAAAAAAGTGGGCCCAATGGGTCCCGGGTCAATGGTCAACGCCGGTGAAAGTCAAATAGGACAGCTTTTTATTATTTTTAAAAGAATTCACATCATCTGTTTACTCCTCCAACACAGACACCAATAAAGTACATCGAACACTAATTATAAAAGGAATTTAGAGAATTATTTAAAAAGATCAGGGATTTAAAGTATACAATGTACTTCGAGATGGAGATACTGTCACTATTGAAACTCCAGTTGTCTGAAGAATCATCCAGAAGGTGGGAACACTTTTCTTGCCAGGTGTGATTTCCAGAATATCGGAGCTCTCTTTCGCGGATTTGATAGAATTTATTGATGACCTGAAACAAACAATAAAAGTCAGCCCTCGAAGATTAGAATATATAAGATGCGAAACTCAGCAACTGACATCATGTAAAATTTTCTAAGGACCCCATCATCTTTTAAAGTTAAATTATATAAATCAGAAAAAAAAAAGAACACCACCAGAATAACTGAAACCTTTTTTAAGAGAATACATGCCAGGAAAACGACAGGTGTACTTGAATCTGGAAACATGAGCATTAAGACTTCTACTGATATGCAGCACTTAATACAAAGATCTTGATTCATATAAGGAGTTCAGAATATCATTTCTACAAGAAGAATGTTACCCCGACTTTTTAGGATCCGCTATACCCCAACTCTTTAGGAACCTCTTTACGAGTCACTACTACAACAACAACAATACAAAAGCCTATTCCCAAATTTTTGGGGTCGGCTAAATGAATCCTTCTGTACTATATGAGTCACTATTGGGGATTATTAAGGACCACCTATATTTAACTCTTACCATACTTAAAAAAGGACTGTGTATGACAACAATAGAGCCTTTATACCAAATATTTGGAGTTAGACACATGAATCATTTTCTCCCATTCCACTCAGTTGAGGGTTATCTACTTTGTCCTCTTTTTTCCGTAAAATGTTACCTCCCTTGTCGAAGTTAACAAATTCCTACTTAAGTACTTAACTACTTCAATCCAAGTCCATTCAAGTCTACTTCTAATCTTTACTTCATTAAGGGTGTATTTGGTTCCATGGAACTGTTATTGCAAGTTGCAAATACATATTGTATTTTGAATCTCCCTCCAACTTTTTTTATTAGACTACCAAAATAAACCCCTACCTTTTGGAGGGAAATACATTTGTAGTAGATGTGGCATGTAAAAAGTAAATGACTAAATGTTATTTGGTAATTGACTCAAAAAAATGATGGAGATTTTTAATTTCACTTGTACTTGCATCCTTACCAAACACTCCCTATCTTAAACCTATAGCTCTTCCTAACAAATGTCATTATTAGTGTCCATTACACATATACCTGAACAATCTCAATAGATTCTACCGTCACTTTATCATAATTTGGTGCTACCTCTAAATTTAGGCAATCAATCTTTATCGTTCAGTGTTTTGCCAAGAACCACCACAACATCCTCATTTCAGCTATACTTACAAACATGTTTCTCAATTGCCAAAATATATCAAACCATAAAGCATAGCTATAGTTGACTTAAAGATATTTTTTAATATCATAAGAAACTCTGAAGGGATCACATAGTACTCCACCAACCCTTCCGCATTAAAGAGGAATCTGTATCTATAGCTAACACACGATGCCCTTTTCACTACATTTTCTCATAGTCTAAGTGACATTCTGGATGGTTCTCTATCAAGTTTTAAATTGCGGTGAAAAAAACTAAGGGTCAGATGAAGAATGAACAATGCAGTATTTAAATAAAGATTTTATGTCTCTTTCTAGCATTATCTTTAGAATCTTGTTATATTCAGCTTCGTTTATTTCCAGTTTCCAATATAAAGCCTCATATTTGCTAAGTTTTTCAATAACTTCGTAGTAACTTGTTTCTTTTAGATACATGTAAAAGGCTATATATTGCCTCTAGAATATGGTGTACCAGATAATGGAATGATTACCGAATTAAATGAGTGTTCCCCTCAAGAATTTTTCTACTCAAAGTGACTGAGAATAGGGTAAGAACGATTCAAGTGTAAATTTTCGCACAGGTGTGATTCCAAAATAAGGTAGGTGTGATGCTTGCTGCTCAAATCATTTTTGGTTCAATACTCTTAAAATCTCATGTAAGAGATTCCATTGAAGCCTCAGGTGGAAGGCACGATTTTCCTAAATTCCTTGGTTATCTTCCGCAGTTCCGCTTTACACAGTCAATGCTTCACATAGTCAATGTTAAAATTTCCTTACCCAGGAAGTTGGTCTCCAAACATAGAAAGTCTGCAGAAGGTTATAATAGGTCATAAAACACGTCAATCCTTCATGGAGCCTTCTCAACATAGAATTCCCTTCCATATCTAAACCTGATCTTTTAATAGTAGATAATGGCAATAATAATCGGAAACCACTTCATCAGATATATGGCAGCCTTCATATCATTCTTTACAGCCCCAAATTGATGTAAACTTAACCATAAATAGAGAATTTCCAAGAATTTTAAAGGATAAATTTTACCAAGATATAATGCGGATCAAATTAGAAATTAAAACAGTTAATCGGCTCGATGGATTTTCAAGAATTGAATTAAATTTAACAAGCCCAATTAACGATTCAGTTCTAACAATCAATAATTATATTCCTAAGCGTTCTTAGCAAGTAAAGATGCAATATTAATTTGTACTCTAATTAGCAAGTAGAAACGCTCACTCTCAATATTTGTAGACGACAGATAAATCAAATAATATAATAGAGATGATAAGGCAGTGGCACAAATATTTGAGAAGGGGAAAGAGTTTACCGGGGTTGTAGACGAGGGTTAGCGGCAGCGAAGAACACAGCAAGAAGATCGGACGGCAGCGAGCAGGAACTTTAGCGGCAGCAAACAACAGCAAAGAGGTCGGCTACGGAGTGGCAGACTTGGGCTTGCGGGTGGCGACGAGGGTGTAGTCGTGGCATTCGGTGGTTGTCGAGGTGGTTGTGGCTACCGATGGTGCGGCTCGGCAGTGGCAGTAAGGACAAGGGAGAGGTGGTCGCAATGGGTTTGATGGTTGCGCGGAGGAGCAACGGTCGGGGGTTTACAGACGAGGTGTCGGCGAAGCTCGATAAGGAGCTGGTGGTCGATGGTGGTGGGGATTGGCACAAGGAAGGAGCTAGGGTTTCGAAGGCGAGGAGCTTCGTCGACCAGGAGGAAGGAGGACGAGGCGAGGGTAAGGGTGAGGTCAAAGTCGATCAGGGGAAGGGGAGCAACGGGAGATCGAGATGAGGCGACGGGGTGGTCGGTGCTGGGGCAGGGCGTCGAGATGCAGAGGAAGGAGAAGAAGTAGTTGGAGAATGGGTTAGGGTTGAATTTAAGTTGGATTTGGGAATTCGGGTTTGGGTTTAATTGATTTGAGAATTTTGGGGTATAGTTTTAGAGTTTATCACAAACCCTAATTGATGAGAACATCTTTCCTGTTTAGTTTGGGATTATTATATCAGTACCATTTTTGTTTCTGGCAATTATAGCCATATGTAATCTTTTTTTGTATTTTTTAGATTTTGAGAATATTTTGAGATTTGTATCAAGATGTATTTTGAGCCTATTTATAGGCCTAGAGATTAATAAGAAAGGTATGCCACTCTTAATTAAAAAAATTGTGTTGAGTTTTTGCGCTTCCTCTCTCTCCTTTGTGTGATACAACTGAGATCTAAATTATTAGGGTTTGGATAAATTCTAATACAATTTTAGGGTTAGTGATAACTCTAAAATCTACCCAAAATTTAAAAAATCCCCAAATCCAATATAAAAAAAAACCCCTAATCCCTATTCCTACACCTGCCGCCAACTCTCTTCTTCTCCTTCCTTCTTCTTTTCCCGAAACCCAAACCACAGCTCTAAACCCATTACTCCACAACCCTACCTCGCCACCCCTCCTAAGCCTTCCCGACCTCCCCTTCGTCCACCCCACTTCCGGCGACCAGTCTCTCAGCGCCGACGCCTCCCGACCCTAACCTCGACAACACCCCCCTTCCCCCATCTCATCCTCACCGCAACCCTCCTCTCCTTCCGTCGACATCCAGACATTCCCGTCACCTCTCGGCCATCGCGTCGCCCTCACCAAGTGCGACTTCCTCCCGGTGCCGGCTTGCGTCGCCCAGTCGACGCCGCCTCTAGGCCGTCGGCCAGATCCGTGGCCCCATCTTCGTAGTTGCCACCCGTGCTCTTGATTTGTCGTGGTCTGCCATTGCTGAGTTCTTAGTTGCTGTCCAACTCCGATATCTACGCTGGTTTCTTTGCATTCGGTATACTCTTTCCATTATTCAATATTTGTGTTCTACTGCCCTATTATCTATTATATTATCTGATTTGCCTGTCGTCCACAAAAATAACTGAGATTGAGTGTTCCATATGTCTGAGTAGAGTACGAATCAATAATGAACCTATTACTTGCTAAAATACATAGGGATTTAATTATTGATTGTAGGGTTGAATTATTAATTGGGACTGTTGAACTTGATTCAATTGTTGAAAATCCATCAAACCTGTTAACTGTTAAAATTCCCAACTTTGATCCACACTAACATGTTGGTAAAATTAATCCTTTAAGATTCTTAGAAATTCTCTATTTAGGGTTAGTTTCACATCATTTTGGTATCAGAGCGAAGCTTCTTAAAACCCTAGTTCTAGCATCATAGGCATTTTGCATTCATTTAGGATTGTATAGTCTTTTATTTTTCTTTTTCTTTAGTTTATTTCAGATTCATTAAAAAAAACAAAAATTAGGACACACGACCCCTAATTCCCACTTTTGGTGAATGCGTCTTCGCAGCACCATCACAGATCCTGAAGAGCCTTTCTTATCCCTTCCAAATCACCCAATTAGGAACCCTAGACTTCCCCGACCTGTAATGGACAACCCTGATATCTCCGCTACCCTAGCTGCCAGCAACTCTTGCCAATATCAATCAGAGGCTTGAGAAAGTGGAGTTAAATCAAACCATTGTCCCTGAGCTTCATGCCAATCGTCAGAATGTTCGCGACGATCAACGTCAAGAACGTGACCCTGACGAACAATATAAGAAGAACGTTAAGGCTGACGTTCCCCAGTTTGAAGACCACATGGAACCCTAAGCTTACCTCAATTGGATCCGTGCCATGGACCACTACTTTGTGTGGTTTGACATGAGTGAAGCCCTTAAAGTTAAATTTGCTACTATGAAATTGACGGGTAAAACTCAACAACACTGGACCAATCTTGAACATGCCCGCAGAGGCCGAGGCCTGGCACCTATAGCCACTTGGAAAGCCATGAAAGAGAAGCTTACTGAGAGATATGTACCGTTATCGTTCCACATCCAATTGCTAGATTCGTGGAACCAACTTTATCAAGAAAGTAAATCCACAAAAGAATATGTTGATAAATTTGATGATTTCCTTATTCGGTGCAATGCTTTAGGTAAAGAGAGTGAAGAACAAACTTTCTCTAGGTTCAGGGCTGGATTACAAGCCGATCTTAGGAACGAGCTAATCTATAGAAATGTGGACTCAATAGCGGCAGCCTATGCCCTAGTCCTCGATATGGATTCCCTTAAAGCTAGTTCCCATTACAAGTCCAGCGATTCGATGGATCATTCCTCTAGAATGAATCCTCCTGACCACTCTAGACCTGAGCACTCCTCTCCTCAGTACCCTAACAAGTCTTACCCACATAAATATACTTCAAATTCCTATTCACATAGAAATGACAACACGGATAAGAACACTGAAAGAGACTATTCTAAGATTGATCCTCTCACTAAGTGCTATAAATGTAAGGGATATGGCTATGTTGCTAGCAACTGTCCCAGCCCAAGTAGGATCAATATAGTAGAGGGTACCGCAGTCATCGCTGATGAGCCCGACAATGAGTTTACCTATGAACCTAATATAAGTGATGACTTTGATGAAAAAGAGGATGACCAGTCTCTCAATTGTATTCAGCCTATCCAGTCACCTCTACTGAGTATACCTGAGTCACCCATTCCTTCCCAAGTTACTTGGCAACCCATCGATTTTACCCCTGTATTAGAACATCACAAAGTCACAGAGTCTGCACCCACATTTGCATATAATATTCATGACTTGCATAGAAAAATTTCTAAGGAACGTAATGAGAATAATTTTAACTACAAGTTAATAGCAGATACTAGAAGGAAATTTATAACTTTTGATATTGGTGACGAGGTGATGGTTCGGATTCATCCGGAACGGTTTTCTGTTGGACCCGTTAAGAACTTGAACATACGTGCTGCAGGCCCATTTAATATTCTACATGCAATCAATGATAGTACCTATGTTGTTGACCTTCCTGAAGGTTTTGGCATAAGTAAGACTTTCAATATTGAGGATCTAGTACTTTATGAAGGTTCAAAATTCAACCCTAGAAATTTTCTTATAGATGAGCCTACCCTGCAGCCTAATGGTAAGATTCCCATATTTACCCCTTTACATGATACTATTCACCCACCGACAGAAGATTTGAATAATATTTTAGATGATCAGATAATCTCCACAAGAGATGGTGGTATGCACAAGTATTTGGTAAGGTGAAAAAACAAGCCGAAGTCGGATGACACTTGCAGTGATCGTGAGGGGCTCCCGCAACTGGATCCAGATCTTTTGGAGCACCATGACAGGATCACTGGTTGACTCGAATGGGTCGAGCTCTCTCCCACCAGGAGAGAATGATGAGGACAACTTTCCTGTTTAGTTTATAATTTTTATTTCAGTACCATTTTTGTTTCTGGCAATTATAATCATATGTAATTTTTTTTGTATTTTTTAGATTTTGAGAATATTTTGATATCTGTATCGATGTATTTTGAGCCTATTTATAGGTCTTGAGATTAATAAGAAAGGTATGCCACTCTTGATTAAAAAAATTGTCTTGAGTTTTTGCTCTTCCTCTCTCGCCTTTGTGTGATACAACTGAGATCTAAATTATTAGGGTTTGTGATAAATCCTAATACAATTTTAAGATTAGTGATTAACTCTAAAATCTACCCCAAATTAAAAAAATCCCCAAATCCAATACAAAAAAAACCCCTAATCCCTATTCCTACACCTGCGGCCAACTCTCTTCTTCTCCTTCTTCTTTTCCCGAAACCCAAACCACAGCTCTAAACCCATTACTCCACAACCCTACCTCGCCACCCCTCCTAAGCCTTCTCGACCTCCCCTTCGTCCACCCCACTTCCGGCGACCACTCTCTCAGCGCCGACGCCTCCCGACCCTAACCTCGACAACACCCCCCCTCCCCGATCTCATCCTCACTGCAACCCTCCTCTCCTTCCGTCGACATCCAGACATTCCTGTCACCTCTCGGCCGTCGCATCGCCCTCACCAAGTGCGACTTCCTCCCGGCGCCGGCTTGCATCGCCCAGTCGACGCCGCCTCCAGGCCGTCGGCCAGATCCGTGGCCCCATCTTCGCAGTTGCCACCCGTGCTCTTGATTTGTCGTGGTCTGCCATTGCTGAGTTCTTAGTTGCTGTCCAACTCCGAG
This sequence comes from Hemerocallis citrina, assembly GCA_017893485.1. Lineage (NCBI taxonomy): Eukaryota > Viridiplantae > Streptophyta > Magnoliopsida > Asparagales > Asphodelaceae > Hemerocallis > Hemerocallis citrina. Next base: position 125,904,662 of record CM030360.1, read on the forward strand.
ATCTACGCTGGTTTCTTCGCATTCGGTATACTCTTTCCATTATTCAATATTTGTGTTCTACTGCCCTATTATCTATTATATTATCTGATTTGCCTGTCGTCCTCAAAAATAACTGAGATTGAGTGTTCCACATGCCTGAGTAGAGTACGAATCAATATTGAACCTATTACTTGCTAAAATACGTAGGAATTTAATTATTAATTGTAGGGTTGAATTATTAATTGGGACTGTTGAACTTGATTCAATTCTTGAAAACCCATCAAACCTGTTAATTGTTAAAATTCCCAACTTTGATCCGCACTGACATGTTGGTAAAATTAATTCTTTAAGATTCTTGGAAATTCTCTATTTAGGGTTAGTTTTACATCACTAATACTTTATTAGGATTTATAACAAATCCTAATAATTTTCTCAATTGTATCACACAAAAAGAGAGATGAAGAGCAAAAACTCAACACAATAAATTTTTTTAATCAAGAATTGCATGACTTCTCATTAATCACAAGGCTTATATATAGGCTTAAAACAAATTTTGATACAAATATCAAAATATTCTAAAATCTCAAAAATATTTTAATATATACAAAAAATTGTGCAAATTGTAAAACTACTACATAGGGCTAAATCTCAAAATAAACTAAACAGAATTAATGTCCTCATCATTCTCTCCAGGTGGGAGAGAGCTTGACTCAGTCGAGTCAAAACCAGTGATCCTGTCATGGCGCTCCAAAAGATCTAGATCCAAGCATTGGAGCTCCTCACGATCACTACAAGTGTCATCCTTCTTCGGCTTGTTCTTCCATCTCACCAAATACCTATGAATACCACCATCTCTAGTAGAGATTATATGATCATCTAAAATATTATTCAATTCTTCTATCGATGGGTAAATAGTATCTGATAGAGGGGTAAATGTGGGAATCTCACCATTAGGCTACAGGGTAGGCTCATATATAAGAGAATCTCTATGATTAAATTTTGAGCCTTCATAGAGTACTAGATCTTCAATATTGAAAGTCTTACTTATGCCAAAACCTTCAGGAAGGTCAACGACATAGGTATTATCATTGATTTCATGTAGAATCTTAAATGGGCCTGCAGCATGTATGTTCAACTTCTTAAAGGATCCAGCTAGAAACCGTTCCGGATGAATCCGAACCATCACTTCGTCACCAGCATCAAAAGTTTTAAATTTCCTTCTAGTGTCTGCTATTAACATGTAGTCAAAATTATTCTCATTAATTTCTTTGAAAATTTCTCCATACAAGTCATGAATGCAATATACAAATGTGGGTGTCGAGTCTGTAACTCTAGGATGTTCTAACACCAAAGTAGTTAAAATCTCCGATTACGCCCGATTAATCCCCGATTAATCGATAATCGGAGGTTAAGCCATTATTTTTTTGGCGATTTATAATATTTTAATAGTTAGCGATTTAATCGGGTATAATCGGCCGATTAGTGGTTAATCGGCCGATTTTAAGTGGCCGATTAACCGATTAAATCTCATCCTCTAATTTTCATGCTCGTTTACATTATTTGGGCTCAATCCGGCACAAACTCAAATTCAAATCCAAAATCCAAACCCCTTGTGGTCCTCGCACAAACTCAAACTCGACATGTCGCCGCTGTCTTCTTCTTTCTCGCGCAAACCCAAACTCAAACTGATTCTCTTCTTCTTCCTCTAGCAAACCCAAACCCGACCCGCCGTCGCATACTTGACCCGGCCTGCATCTGTTGCACCTCCTCCTCTTGCTGCTCGCGCTGCTCCACCTCCCTGATTGTTTTTATATGGTGGAACCGACCAGCAAACTTGATCCAACCCACATCCAGAATCCAAACTGGATTCAAACCAAGTACTTTCTTCTTTTTCTTTATAATTATATGTCCACATTTGATAATCTCATAATAATTTTATGTTAGGATTTAAGGTTACTACATAATGAGGATACATCTTTTTTTACTTTTATATATATATATATATATATATATATATATATATATATATATATATAACGATTTTTCGATTAATCCCCGATTATTTTCCGATTAACCGATTAATCACTAATCGCTCTTAGACCGATTAGTTCAAAAAACCGATTTTAACTGCTTAGTCTAACACATGGATAAAATCTATAGGTTGCCAAGTAACTTTGGAAGAAATGGGTGACTCAAGTATATTCAATGGAGGTGATTGGATTGACCGAATACAGTTGAGAGGTTGGTCATCCTCTTTATCAAAGTCATCACTTACATGAGGTTCATAAGTAAACTCATTGTCGGACTCATCAGCGATGACAGCGGTACCCTCTACTATATTGATCCTACTTGGGCTGGGACAGTTGTCAGCAACATGGCCGTATCCCTTGCATTTATAACACTTAACGAGATGATCAATCTTAGAGTGATCTCTTTCAGTGTTCTTACCTGTGTTATCATTTCTAAGTGAATAGGGATTTCAAGTAAGCCTGCTTGGGTAATATTGAGGAGAGAAGTGCTCAGATCTAAAGGAATCTTGAGGGGTCATTCTAGATGAATGATCCATCGAATCGCTGGACTTATAATAGGAACTTGTTTTAAGGGAATCCATATCGAGGACAAGGGCATAAGTTGCTGCCAATGAGTCCACATTTCTATAAATTAACTCATTTCTCAGATCGCCTCGTAATCCAGCTCTGAACCTAGAGAGAGTTTGTTCTTCGCTGTTTTTACCTAAGGCATTGCACCGAATAAGAAAGTCCTCAAACTTATCAACATACTCTTGGGTGGATTTGCTTTTTTGATAGAGTTAATTCCACGAATTTAGCAATCGGGAGTGAAACGATAACGGTACATATCTCTCAGTGAGCTTCTCTTTCATGGCTTTCCAAGTGACTATGGGTGTCAGGCCTCGGCCTTTACAAGCATGTTCAAGATTGGTCCAATATTGTTGAGCTTTGCCAGTCAATTTCATAGTGTCAAACCACACGAAGTAGTGGTCCATGGCATGGATCCAATCGAGATAAGCTTGAAGTTCCATATGCCCTTCAAAATGGGGAACGTCAGCCTTAACGTTCTTCTTGTAATGTTCGTCAGAATCACAATCTTTACGTCGGTCGTCACGATCGTTCCTTTGAGGGATCTGACGATTAGCATGAAGCTCAGGGGCAACAGCTTGATTTAATTCCACTTTCTCAAGTCTCTGATTAATATTGGCAAGAATTGCTTGAACGGCAGCTAGGGTAGCGGAAATATCAGAGTTATCCATCTCAGTTCGGGGAGGGGCTCGCGAAAGTCTATGGTCCTAATTGGATGGTTTGAGAGTGACAAGAAATGCTCTTCAGGATCTGTGATGGTGTTACGAAGGCGCATTCACCAACTAAGGGTCGTGTTTGCAGAAATTTGGGAAAATGTGTCCTAAATGCACTTAAGTTTTTTTTTTAATCAGAAGTGATCTAAAAGAACGAAAGGGAAAATAAAACAAAAAGACTAAACGATTCTAAACTAATGCAAAAATTAACGCCTAAATGATGCAAGAACTAGGGTTTTAAGAACATTTGCTCTGATGCCAAAATGATGTAAACTTAACCCTAAATAGAGAATTTTCAAGAATTTTAAAAGATTAATTTTACCAACAAGTAATACGGATCAAGTTAGAAATTAAAACAGTTAATCGGTTCGATGAATTTTCAAGAATTGAATTAAATTTAACAAGCCGAATTATATCCCTAAGCGTTCTTAGCAAGTAAAAGATGCAATATTGATTTGAACTCTAATTAGCAGTAGATTCGCTCACTCTCAATATTTGTGGACGACAGATAAATTAAATAATATAATAGAGATGATAAGGTAGTAACACAAATATTTGAGAAGTGGAAAGAGTTTACCGGGGTTGCAGACGAAGGTTAGCGGCAGTGAAGAAAACAGCAAGAAGATCGTACGGCAGCGAGCAAGAACTTCAGCGGCAGCAAACAACAGCGAAGAGGTCGGCTGCGGAGTGGCTGACTTGGGCTTGCGGGCAGGGGCAAAAGCCAGAACAAATTTACCGAGAGGGCCAAGGAAAAATTCTATGACATGTAAAAATATAGAGATTGTTTCATAATTTTTAGGGGGGCAAACAATAAAACTTAGAATTTCGGGGGGCCAAATTATAATTTTTTAAGGGTTTATAAAATTTCCAATAGTGTGAAGGGGGTTTGTGAAAAATTTGTTGGGGGGGGAGGGCACTCCCGGGCCCTTACTATGCTCTGCCACTGCTTGCGGGTGGCGACGAGGGTGCAATCGTGGCGTTCGGTGGTTGTGGCGTTCGGTGGTTGTGGTCGCGATGCTCAGCAGTGGCGGCAAGGACAAGGGAGAGGTGGTCGCGATGGGTTTGATGGTTGCGCGAAGGAGCAACGGTCGGGGGTTTAGAGATGAGGTGCCGGCAACGATCGATGAGGAGCTGGTGGTCGATGGTGGTGGGGATTGACACAGCGGAGGAGCTAGGGTTTCGAAGGCGAGGAGCTTCGTCGACCAGGAGGAAGGAGGACGAGACGAGGGTGAAGGTGAGGTCGAAGTCGATCAGGGGAAGGGGAGCAACGAGGGATCGGGATGAGGCGACGGGGGTGGTCGGTGCTGGGGCAAGGCGTCGGGATGCAGAGGAAGGAGAAGTAGTTGGCGAATGGGTTAGGGTTGAATTTAAGTTGGATTTGGGAATTAGGGTTTGGGTTTAATTGATTTGGGGATTGTGGGGTATAATTTTAGAGTTTATCACAAACCCTAATACTTTATTAGGATTTATATCAAATCCTAATAATTCTCTCAATTGTATCACACAAAAAGAGGGATGAAGAGCAAAAACTCAAACAATAAATTTTTTAAATCAAGAATAGCATGACTTCTCATTTATTTCCAGGCCTATATATTGGCTCAAAACAAAACTTGATACAAATCTCAAAATAATCTAAAATCTCAAAAATATTCTAATGCATAAAAGAAATGGTGCAAATTGTAAAACTACTACATAGGGCTAAATCTCAAAATAAACTAAACAGAATTGATGTCCTAATCACAAATCCACTTATGCTTTGAGATTTGATGTCCTAACCTATATCCTGTTCACCCCATCAAACAGAAACATGTCGCTCTTCACTACACACGACTATACTCCAATCATGCATGCTTCCACATTAACTACGTGCAACATTCAATTATTATGTCATAGGATGAAGAATATACACCCATTGCCCACTAAACCAACATACAAGATCACGATACCACATTAAGATACTTAGTATTCATGGCCCTTGCTATTTCTTGGGTTTCAAATACCCTTCTCACTTTAGTCTTTCTTCCTCCAAACACACGGTTTGTAAATCATTTGCAGTCTATTTATCCTTATGTGTCAAACAAGACTTGCGTGAAAGACAACTCAGAAGGTTCATAGTTCAACCAGGCAATTCAATCAGGCTCATCGTGTTTTTTCAAGATTTCTCGTCTTTACCAAAACTAGACCATTTAAGAGTCCAGTTCCAGTTCAACATATTACACTGGCCAGCTAATGGTCGCATGCGGTTTTTACAACACTGATTCCAGCTGTTCCAATTTTGCTAAAACCAGAGGAACATTTCAAATATTATAATCAATGGAAGTTTTGTTACCAACTCCCCCCTTAATGGGCCAAATGAGCAAAATAATTCTAGATTAATAAAGGGAATAAGCTTATTTGCAATAAGTAAAAGTTATAAAATGAACTGCATGCAGAACAAACAAAGACGGCTCCATCAACTCATAATATCTTTTGCCAAACCCATTAAGGGTATACAGAAACAATTAGAGTTTTATTGTCAAAGAAAACTTTGAGCAGATTTTTTCTTTCTCAAGTTTCCAAGACGCACCATTTTATCCTCCGTGTTTTCTTTTTTTGGGTAAACAACAAAAAACTCAAGATTTTATGAAAATATAATAAACACCCTACGGTTTTCCAAATAAATAATTCACCCCTAGAAACACTATTCATCAAGTATTAAACCAAAACCCAATTAATATCCCTTATTCTCTTCTTCTTCTATTTCCTCCCTTCCCCCTCCTCCACCACAATCCCTTCAAATTCTCCCTCACCCTCCATGCTGCCAACCCCTCCCTCCAACCTCACCACTAGGGCTGCAAACGAATCGAGCTATTCGCGAGCTATTCGCCTCGAGCTCGATCAAAGCTCGGTCAAAGCTCGGCTCGAACCGAGCTCGAGCCGAGCTCGAGATCAAAACTGAGCTCGTTTCGTAAACGAGCCGAGCTCGAGCTTGTGTTTTTTTAGGCTAAGCTCGCGAGCTATTCGGCTCAAATACGGTCAAAGCTCGGCTCGAACCGAGCTCGAGCTCAAAACTGAGCTCGTTTCGTAAACGAGCCGAGCTCGAGCCTGAAGGTATTCGGCTCGGCTCAATTGCAGCCCTACTCACCACCCCATCCCAATTAAAAGAACAGTACACTAGTATGAACAAAGTTAACAAAAGTTATCTTATCTTTGGAGGTATCGGGTAATCTAACTTTGTTAAAATTGTTTTCAAAGTTAAGAAAAATTAGGTTAAGAGTGAAGTATAGATAACTATGGTTTTCTCAACTTTTGAGGTTTGGGGTACGATAACTGTAGTTATCTAACTCCAAAATAAGACCCAAACATAACCAGAGTTTTTCTAAGTTAATTAGCAAAAATAGCCTTAAAGAACAATTAATTAGCAAAAAAATCAAAAGGCCAGTTTAAACCAATTCAAAAATAACAATGCAGGGAACCTCCATTAATTGGTGATTATATTCATTAATGGGTAAATCATCACAGGAACTTGATTAACACAAAAATATCAATAGTTACAGTTAATAAATATTATGAAAATCTGGCATTAGTATTTATGTTAATAAATATTATGAAAATTAAACAAAAATGCATACTCAATCACGACCAAACCCCCACCCCTCCGACCAAACTACCCCCCTCATCCACCTCAACCATCACTCACTCAACAAAACCACTGCCTCCAGCAGCACTAGAAAACGCCGTCCCTCCGCCATTCGGCCCAAGAGGGAGTCGCAGATGGAGCTGGTGTGGTTCACGAAAGAGTTTGAGGAAATGTGGAGGTGAGGGAGAACATGAAAGGATTGTGGTGGAATTGGAGGAGGTGGAGGGGGGAAATAGGGGAAAGAAAAAGAGGATGAGGCATGGGAAGTGTTTTGAGTATAAATTATTAAATATATGACTATCGTTTTAGAGGGTGAAGTTGTTACTTAGAAACTTTAAGGGGGTTTTGTAGTTTACCATTTTTCCTCTATCAAGATATACTACTGAAAAAGAACAAAAAGAAGGGGAGATTTAATCAGCCACCATTATTTCGTTTTAGGACAAACTGTGGTTAAAAAGGCTTAGCCATTTTACCCTAAAACAGGGGTTTGATAGGCCAAAAATGGTTTTGTTCTTTTAATACCCGGCCCAGTTACCTATATTTTATGTAATTTACTCAACCCAAATAGGCAAATACCCAATTCGACAGCTCCTAACCTACAAGACAAATCCCCCACTCACCAGCTCCTCCATCAGCTCGTTATCATCTCTTAGTCTTCTTCTCCAGTATTTCGGTGTCACTGTAATATCCCGGACGGATATTATATTTGTACTAGGTTTGCCCGTTGACACGTGCCTACGGCACGTCTTCGGAACGGTGTACCTTATTTGATTATATAAAATAGTTTTGGAGGTCGAGCAAATTAATTGAAGTAGCAAACATATTATATAAGAAACTTTTGTGGTCCAGCAAAAAACATATTATATAATTTTTTTGATTTTTTTGAACTATTTTTAAAGCTTTTAAATTTTTAATTTTTTTAGTTTTTAAATTTTTTATTTTAAAAAAAATTTAAAAAATTATTTTCTTAATTTTTTGAATAGTAAAGGGAGGGAGAGAGAGAGAGAAATTTTTTTAAAAAATAAATATAGGAGTTGTTTTGGGTGGGGAATTTGAATTTGAGTTTTGGAGGGAACTTTTGGGGGAAAAATATGTTTTGTGATGTTAGATCTGGGCCTTTGATTTTTAAGGGGATTGAAGGAGAACCACTTGATAGCTTTCTTTGTGTTTTATTATATAGATAATTATTATTTTTAAATTAAAATATTTTTTAATGAAAATTACTTGGTTTTTTCAAGTAAAAAGTTACCTAGACATACATACTAGTAAGTATATACAGGTATTGTATCAGTTTGTACACTTGTACAAAATTTTGAAAAATGCGTTTTCGAAAAATGTCTGGAAAATACCGGGCAGATATTAAAAATTATTATTTTATTATTATTTTATTTTTATTTCCAAAATTGAAATATTTTTAGTGGATATCACCCAGTTTTTAATAAACATTATATATGTATATATACTAGTCGGTATACGACTGTTTTGTATCAAATTGATACTGGAATCTTTCGAGCCAGTAATAATATTATTTTATTTTTATTTCTCGGAATAATATTATTTTGTACTGATTCGTTCGTTTTCACGAACGAAAATTATCTGTATAATCAGATATATGCACGGATTTGAAACGTGTCGATTTCGGGCGTTTAAATAAATCGTGTAGTATGTGATATGGGAAAATTTTCTTTTGTTTTTGATCCATCATGATGAGATGGAGGGTTAGGAGGGATTAGGACTTGATTGTAATGTTTAATTGCAATTAGAACACAAAATTGTTGAACCATAAGAGAATTGGACACTTGGCCTTCATTTTCACCACAAAACTTCATCACCCCTTCCATAAAACACCCCCTTCTTTCCCCCTTTCCATTTTGGCCGGCCCCAAATCCCCATAGGGTTAGAAACCCTTGTGTGTTCCATCCTCTTCTCATCCCATCTCACACAAACCCTTCTAGTTCTTCTACTTCTACTAATTTTGTTTTTAGAAAAGATTGAGAGAAAAGAAAGAGGATCAAAATCAAAAGAAAAGAGGGTTGATTTTCATGGGTTCTCTTTTCAAAGAGTGTTCTTGAGGAGCAAGGACAAGGAGCAAGGAAGGAGGGTAGCAAGCAAGTCCTTCCAAATCGATCAAGGTGGGGGTTTTCTCACTCATGGTTGTTTTAGCTATTTTAGGGTTTTTGTTATTGTTGTATGTTGTTGCGTGGATGTAGTTTCATGTGTATTTGGACTAGATTAAAGTGTGTATAAAAATTGTGGTGGTGGAACACAAAGTAGAAGCTTAAAGATTCGATTTTTTCGATTGTAGGGTTAGATTTAATTACATGTGTTAAAAGAAGAATTTTGACCCGAAATTTATGTGGGGTGGTTCTCTTATATGTTGTTACCATGCTAGAATTTTTGTAGATTTTTCGTAGTAGTTTTGATGTGTGAAACGACCGTTTCCCCCAAAACAGCGAGTTTCAAAGCAAAATAGTGAACTCACTGTTTTGGGGTTAGCATCGCAGTAGCTTCGAGGGGCTAGAACTTGGGTTTCCTTGCGAAATTTGAGGTTCGGGCCAACTAGAAAGTTGTAGTAGACATCTTCCCCTTTCCGAATTGGCCTCTCAGTTTAAATTCCGATAAGAGACGCAAAAGTTATGGCCGTTGCAAATCAGGACAGCGAGTTCGGCTGAGAAGCTCACTGTTCTGTTTGATTGTCATTTTTGAGCCTCTTACTGGATGAATTTGAGGTTCGGGCCAACTAGGGAGTTATAGTAGACATTCTCCCCTTTCCGAATTGACCACTCGGGTTAAATTCCGATAAGAGACGCAAAAGTTATGACCGTTACAAAAACAACAACTAGTTGTTCGACTGAATGTTGCTATTTTGGTTGCTTGATACTTTTGAGTGTCTTTCTGGTTGAATCTGAGGTTCGAACCAACTAGGGAGTCGTAGTAGAGACTCTTCCCTTTCCGAATTGGCCTCTCGGGTTAAATTCGATAAGCGGAATATGAGTTATGGTCTTGGAAAAATACAGCAACTAGTTGTTTGACAGGATGCTTGCTGTTTTGATTCTTTGTCATTTTTTAGGGTTTTACTTGATGAATCTGAGGTTCGGACCAACTAGGGAGTTGTAGTAGAGACTCTCCCCTTTCGAATTGACCTCTCGGGTTGAATTTCGATAAGCGGAGTAGGAGTTATGCTGTTTGCAAAGTACAGCAACTGGCTGTCTTGACTGGGTTCTTGCTGTTTTGTTTCTTTGATGTTTTAGAGTGGCTTACCTGTAGAATCAGAGGTTCGGGCCAACTAGGAAGTTGTAGTAGAGACCCCCCCCTTTCCGAATTGACCTCTCGGGTTAAATTCCGACAGGCGGAATAGAAGTTATGGGCTTTGAAAGTTTTCAGCTTGGCTGTGTATTTGGCGGGTTGAAATTGTATCTGTCTTGATTCCTTATAGTTTTTGAGTGTCTTGCTCGCTGAATCTGAGGAGCCGACCAATTAGAGAGTTGTAGTAGACGTTCCCATCTTTCCGAATTGACCTCTTGGGTTAAATTCCGATAAGCAGAACAAAAGTTATAGTCTTTCAAAGTTTCAACCGTTTTTGTCAAGTCTGCTGTTTTGTTAGTTTTTCTGTGTGTTCGACGGTAGGAACTTGGAGTTCCTTACGGAATCTGAGAAATTGACCAACTGGGAAGTTTTAGTAGATGTTCCCACCTTTTCAAATTGTCCAGTTTCGTTAGATTCCGATAAATAGAGCAAAAGTTACAAGCTACAGAAGTTTCATCTTTTTATTGAAAATATGTAGTTTGGTAATTGTTTGCGTATGTTCAAGGTCAGGAATTTGGAATTCCTTCTGGAATCTGAGAAAGTGGTCAACTGGGAAGTTTTAGTAGATGTTCCCACCTTTTCAAATTGGCCAGTTTCGTTAGATTCCGATGAGTAGAGCAAAAGTTACCAGCTTGCAAAGTTTCAGCTTTTTGTTAAAAATCTGCGGTTTGGGTAAACTGTTTGCGTGTGTTCGATGGACCAGATTTTGAATTCCTTACAGAATCTAAAATAGTGTTCCAATAGAGAGTTATGGTAGATATTCTTACCTTTCTAAAGAGTATATTTCTGTTAAAATCCGATAAAGCGTAGCACTGGTTGCTTCTAGGCTGTCGGAAGGCTTTTATGTCGCTTTTGGGCTTCTCATTGGTAGAATGCCTATTTTAGATTGTTTGTAGATTCTTCTGTTGCTTCTAATTATAAAAGATCAAGTTTTGCAAGTAAGCACGTTTGGTTGCATCTAGGTTGATTACCTGTATGGTTGTTTTTGTGTGGTTTTGCTCATACACGGCTCGCCTGGTCCGTATGTAGCTGTGGTCTCATACGTAGCTTATTTGGCTTGTACGTATTTCTTGTCTCATGCGTGGCTCGTCTGGCCCGTATGTAGCTGTCGGTCTCATACGTAGCTTATTTGGCTAGTATGTATGTTGTTGTCTCATACGTGGCTCGCCTGGCCCGTATGTAGCTGTTGATCTCAAACGTAGCTTATTTAGCTCGTATGTATGTTGTCTCATGCGCAGCTCGTCTGGCTCGTATATAGTTGTTGGTCCCATACGTAGCTTGTTTAGCTCGCATGTGTTTTTGGTTACTCGTATGTAGCTTCTTAGCTAATACGCAGTTTTTGTGCTCATCTAGAGTGATATCTTTGCCCTAGGGCTATCGACCATCAAGACGTGTGTTTACATTACTCCTAAGGGACTGTGGACGAGTCACTCCTTGGGTACCATCAGATCTTAACCGAGTTGGTTGATCGCAGACCGGAGTGTTGACGAAATCCAAGTTCAGGGTAGTAGCATGCGAATACATTCGTATTGCCGAGATCTTGGATCGATAAGCCATGAACCAGATCCTTAGGGATCCTGGTAAGTCTAGGTTGAGCAGCCTAGTAGAGTTATCTTGCGAAGTCTAACTTAAGACCTAGCATGTTGTGTTTATACTGTTGTCATTCCTAGGATTGTTCAGGGTTAGTGACATCGTTAGGATAGTAACTTATGACTATTATTACTTAACCTTTACTTATTATCACTTTTTTGCCGAAGAGAAGAGTTGGTATTAAGGGTGATACCTTATGATCCGACCTGTCCTATAGACCGACACTAGGCGGTGTTATCGGGTTGTACCCTTCTTGTCAAAGGGATACGGTCTGTGCCTTCTCACGAGTTGAGAGCACGGGATCCATATCTCGTCCGTTAATTTCTGAAGTGCCTTGAGAAGCGGGAGTGATTCCTGTCGGGGCGAGGGGGGATGAACCCCCGGAACTCCGTCTTGTCTTGTATCTAAGGGCGAGAAGCCATAAACTACGGTCTGGCTAGGGGGCAACAGGGGATGCTTCGGGCTAACCTGATAACCAGTACTAACTCCAAAAGATTCGTCAGATATTTGAGTAAGGTCCGGTACACCGGATAGTAGTGGTAAACGGAGACACCATAAGCTGACTGCGAATGGCGGGATTAGACCGTTTCAGAGCAACCTCATCAGTCATGCTGTATCTTCAGAAACAAGTTAAGTACAAAAGTAGAATTCATGGCACGGATTCAAATCCCTATATATGAAGAAACGGCTTGATATGGGACCTATGTAGTATGGGCTGCATACTGTCCCAGGGTCTTGCTTTCATTAGAATAAGAGCATCCTTGCATTGATAAGTCTTGCATTAGAGTCTAAGTCATAGCATATATGTACACATCAACTATATATACACGTTTCTCTTTTCATCAATTTGTTTGCTATAGTTGAGATCCGCTGCTAGTTATCAGCCTTAATGCATCAGTATATGTACTGACGTCCCCACTTCTATAGGTACTAGATTACAAGATTACAGGTACTGGATTACAAAATTACAGGTATTGCAGAAGTACAGGTACTGGATAGAAGTACAGGTATAGGTTTCAGGAGGACTCAAGGCAAGAGAAGCAAGGAGTCAATTTCATTTTAAGTTCCCGCTGAAATACATGTAATTTCATTTGTAACAATTATTATAATTTATTCACTGTTGTAATTTGTTTATTGTTGGGAAAGCATCCAAGTAAATACCAAGTGTTGTTCTTTATTCATTGTACTCTGATGTAAATTGTTGAAAGTTGTAACACTTGGGATTGTAACGGTATTATTGTAACACTGTTGTAATGTATTGCAATTTTGTAACATTCAAAGTTGTAATACATTTGTGTTGAATAAAAAATTTTAAATTTTCCTGTTTTTCTGTGTACTGTGGCTAATTGAAAAAAAGATTCTGGCTTATGTCACTGTTTCCCAGTGTATGGAAATCGGGACGTTACAGTCACTTCTTCCTCCAGCAACTTCACTAACTTCTCTTCATCATTTGATTCAATATATAGATAGTTTCCCCGTGTATGGAAATCGGGACGTTACAGTCACTTCTTCCTCCAGCAACTTCACTAACTTCTCTTCATCATTTGATTCAATATATAGATATATGGCTTGCTTTATGGCTTTGACAAAATGCTATGTGCTTAGTTTAAGAAAATCAAGATCAATCATCTAAAATTGACAGTTACGATTTTCTCTTAACAGAAGGAATCTACAAACAAATCCCTTAATTCGTTATTTTTACAGTATAGTATACATAATATTCAATTAACAAGCTCCAATAGAGAAATAATTTAAGTGTGAAGATATTGATATTGTGCATCCTACTCTTTGTAAAAAGGATAATCATGGACCGTAATCATTGATAAAACTTAAGAGCAGAACATTCCAACAGCACTGTCTAAGCACAATTATTTTCATTATCTATTCTATTTAAAATTCCCAACACTCCAAAATCTCCTAGGTTCAAATTCTAAAAATCCCTGTTCACATGGTTTATCACATTTCAAGACTGAAAAGAAAATTTTTTTAAAAATTTTCCTACATAATAGTTTTAACTGCCTAACTGCCATATATCAGCAATTAATAAACGATATGTATTAAATAAATGGTGCAAAGTCAGATTTATCTTAGAATAAAAAGCATCATAGGAGGGAGAAGGAATAGAGAGCACCGGGGATAGATACAGTGCGATCTTTCATTTTCCAACAATAAATGAAAAGCACTAAATATGAAACAAAATTTTAGAAGTATACTTCTCACTGTAAAATTGTAAATAAGCATTTGAAACATGCATATTGACTCACCTGATATATACCTAAATAAAACAGTGAAAACAACAAATATCATTAATGGAAAAAAAAAAGAATATCACTTATCTACCTTCTCAAAATATTCATTTTTCTCTTTTAGTTCCTTTAACTCCATCTGCAGCTCAGCATTAAGTTTCTTCTCTTCATGGTAAGCTGATTGCAGTCCCTCTACTCTGCGAGGGGAACAAATTTAGAGGTAATCTATACATCAATTAGCACTTGGAAACACAGTACAGGAGAAATTTATTCATTATATATGCCAACAAAGAGGCAAACCAAACCAACAAGAGAAGATTTAGGGAATATTTAAATATTGCCTAGTAACCAGATGTCTCTGGCTGTAATATTGACCCACTCAATATATGTATATACATATATATGGTGTATTTACCAGTCCAGTGAAAACTTGTGGAACCGGTTATTTCTTTTCCGATTCAAATTTTTTGCTTCATAGAAATCACGTGAAATCAAACATACTAAATGAATCAAAGTAACGATAATTGCACCAGCTATTGCTTTGTATGAACGTATTTAATGCAATGCCTAATGTGTACCTATTTTCAGTATTAACTAGTCTCTCTGATGCAGCTTTCTCTCTTTCCTTGGCCTTCTCAGACTGTAAAAAGAAATAAAGAAGATAACCCTTTAGATGTTGAACATGAAGTATTCCAGACATATCTAAAAATATTCTAGATGTATTAAAGTTAAAACCTCCATCAAAGCATGATCCCTTTCTGAAAATGCAGCTGCTACACAACTCTGGAAGAACTTTAACTGTTTCTCTGCTTCTTTATTCTGCGGAAATGCGATAAACTGTGTATTCACAAGCCTATATAGAACATAATTGTAGTATAATATTAACTTTAAATAAAAAAGAAAGTAAGAAATGGACTGAGTGCTCAATTAATAGCAGTAGCAGGCTAGCAGCAGTAAGCAACTAATTGAGTTTCAAACACCACGGTACAAATGACAGGATCCATAGCCTCTGAGCACAGGGTGAAGACAAATTTAAGCTTCTGTGTTTGGACTAAATTCTTTGTGTCTTGAAACATTCTCGAGTATATATGAGTAAGGGCCGACTCCAAAGATTTGGGACTCACTTGGTCTACATCTTTAATGGTGATATAAATTTCATTTGGGTTTGTTTCATTGCAACTGTAACTTTACTCACTTTACTCCTGTAACTGTAATTGAACCCACCCAAAAGTATTTAGATAGGTTACAACTAAAAGGTAGTTGCAACCCAATTTACACAAGTCCCCTGAATTGTAAGTTTCATTACACACTTGTATTTGATGAGGTAAATGTTCTACTCCTACAAACAACATGTGACCTCCATCAGCCACCATCCTTGCCAACCACCGTGACTGACTACCCTTCTCCCTTCTGACCAGAACCAATCATCGCCACCATCCATCCACCTTCGCCCGAATCTAGTCCGCCGCCACCTCATTTTCCAACTTACAACTGCATAGACTGCAACTGTTGTGCAACGTGCATGCAACACTAACAGCACTGTAATTGGGTTGCAAGCAACCTAACTGAGCCTTAGAGAAGCACATACTTGCACAAAGTAAATGAATCATTTTTCAAACTTTTGGATTAAATGGAAGAATGACCTAAGTCTTAATGCTTATACACTGGACACAAAAGAAGAAAGGTACAGCAGAGGTCATTAATATCATTCGAACTGTACCAACATATGATAGCTCTCATATATTATGGAGGAAGATCTGACAATAGCTCATAGGACTTTACATAGGTCAATAATTCGATCCTGGAAGTGTTGTAAAGCTGCAAAATAAGGTTTTCTGCTAAGGTCTTAAACAGATAAAATGTCAACTGTCAACCTTATTTTTGTAAAACTTTTGTCCATTTGTGGGATTTAGCTTAAATAATCGTTGTTTTTGCGTGAATGCTATGTGGTCTAGTGATAAGCTTATTAGCTAGTGAGCAAGAGGTTGGGAGTTCGTGTGTGTATATATATAGAGAAATCTTTGGTTGCTCACTACTTTGGTGAGCACTCACGAAATAGAGCACCTATGACAAATTCGGACAGCTCATATTGTTTTATATGCCTAAAATAGCCTAACAATAAGAAATCAATTAATTTAAAATTCGTTTTTCCTTGATTTACATCATCACAAAATTGTATGGCTGAAAATTATAAGAGCATGATGGATGGACAAATGAACTTCAAATTACTTGATTTTTTATTGTTAGACTATCTTAAGCATATAGAACAATATGGGCGGTTCGGATTTTTCATAGGGTCTTTATTTCTTAAGTGCTCACGGAGTGCGCACCAAAAGTAGTGAGCAACCGAAGGGGACTCATATATATATATATATATATATATATGGTAGTGAGTGACTGTGGGTTCCTACAGCCTTGTTTGTAATTTTTTTTTTAAAAAACATCACAAATCCTTGTTTTAAATGATTCATATAAAGGGTTACTCCCAGAGGAAACATCATTTCTCAAAATTTTATTTACTTTAACTTGACCTTCCCTCTGCTGCATGACATTTCAACATGTCAAAAACTACCTACTTTTAATGAGAATTCAATCAGACCGGTCAAATGGTTTGAAAGACCCAGATCATCACAGAATTTAATCAAAAAGGGAAATATATGGAAAGTCCAAATCCAGAAACTCATGCACGATTTATCAGAAACGATTAGAGACATGCTTCAGTGAAACAGATTATGATCTTCTTCAATTATTCCAAGTTGCAAGCTATTAATGCCTTATCAAATCTTCCTCTGTTCAGTCTTCAAAGGAGGGAAGAACTATAAATATGAACAAGAATTCAAACTTGTTAAACAGTAAACACAGATTGAAATAAACATATTGTGGATGAGCTTAAATAGTGGTTCTTTGTTATTGGATATGAATTGAAATTCTGTAGCAAATCTTGTCATATCACTTACTCATTTATACCCTTTTCCAGCCAAGGGAAAATCAACGAATTTCGCTCCATTCTTAAATAGTGGTTCTTTGTTATTGGATATGAATTGAAATTCTGTAGCAAATCTTGTCATATCACTTACTCATCTATACCCTTTTCCAGCCTAGGGAAAATCAACGAATTTCGCTCCAGGGAAAGTCTACGAATTTCGCTCCATTAGATTTAAACTCCTCATAAGACACATCTACCCACATGACAGTTGGATATTAATTTTATGGCAGCACATTCACGGGTTCCCTTCGCTGGAAACTCTAAAATAATTCATCAGTGTGATATAAAGTTCATAGGTAATTGGAAAAGGTTGGTGGTACACGGTATGTTTGCTGCAAATCTCAAATCTGGAGCAGCTACTTGTCCGAAACATCAATGAGCAAATCAAGAACAATGTCAACCTTGCATTAGTTCACCTCTGTTCTCTCTAGATAGTGTTGTCTCACCTCTTGATCCACTCCTTAACCCAATAAGATGAAGGGACTAGGGAGTTGAAACGATCATAATGCAGGAGCCTAAAATAACAATACATGAAGGTTTTGGATGCTAAAGCTTGCATGCACGCCCACAAACACACAAGGTGAAAATGATCATAATGCAGATTGTAGAATCAAGGCATACATAATTAACACTACAGGAGGGATTGAAGTGTAAACTTTGCACGCACATGCAACACAAACAAGCACACACAAAAACCAAACCACGCCACGCCACCCCCCCCCCCCCCACCCCCAACACACGCGCACACACCCCCCAAAACCCTGCATGCACGAGGTGAAAACGATCATAATGCAGATTATAGAACCATGACATACATAAGTAACAATACAAGAGGGATAGGAGTCTAAAGCTTGCATGCACATGCAAAACACACGCCTACGCATGCACAAGGTGAAAACGATCGAATGCAGATTGTAGAATGATGACATACATAAGTAACCAAAAAACTGCGCACACACTCCTGGAGAGAGAAGCTCCCCCCCCCCCCCCAAAAAAAAAAACCAAAAAAGAAAACAAAACCTAGACTGAAGCTTGGGGGGCGGCGGCTAGAGTTTCGTCGCCCCCCTCCCGCCTTCGCTCCCAGCTTTCCCCTCGTACTTCTCTCGCTCGGATCTCAACCTTCTCTTTCCCTACTCGTTTCTCTTCCTCATCCTTACTTTTTTCTACCCGTGGAGATGGTCGCCAGTTGGGATATTTTCTATTTGTCGGGGGATGGTTGTGACCCGCGATGCGGATTGGATGGGCGGCGATTAGGTTCAACTTTGGGTTCGGAGTAGGGGTCGTGTACATCGATTGGGGTCCACATCGGGTTCGGAGTGGGGCAAGCTGTTGTTGTTGGGCTTGGCTTTGGGGGCGAGGCTGCCGTGGTGCGGTAGAAGGCATGCGCCGCATCTTCGACGGGGTCGGAGATGCAGCACGGGGAGCCGAGGTTGGATGCACCGCCGCAGGTTATCCAGGAGGTGGGTTGTGCTGCCAGGGGGTTGGCTTGGTCGGGGGCTTGCTTGGTCGGGGTTGGCGCAGCAGTTGGGTTGTCAAGGGCTGGCATAGGGGAAGTGATCGACGGCCGTGGTGGGGTAGTGGGTATTGCCGTTGAGGCATGTGGGGGACGACAGTGAGAGAATCGGGGGGGAAACTGATTTTTGAATTTCGAAATTGTTTTCGAAATTCAAATTTTGATTTGGGAGTGTTGTCGTTGGGGGGATATTTGAATTTCAAATTGATTTTTGAAATTCGAACCGATGTTGAGGAACCCCTAATATCCAAATAGTTTTCCTAATATCCAATTTACAACCGATTACAATTAGCAGTGAAATGTATCTTAGTTGGTGTGGGCATCGGTAGTCAGACAATTTTTGAGTTTGGGCTCAACTTTAATCTATTCAGGTCAAACTGAGGGGTGTCTAAGGTCTCTCTCATATCAAGGGGCTTGGAGGAGGTGGTGGCATTAGTAGAGTCAGCAGGGGTAACGACAGCCTTCGTTGCGAGGTAGCAGTGAGAGTGAATGAGAGTCAAGAGAGGGGATGAGAACGAGGACTCAATCTGTACAGGGAGATGTCAGATTGGTGGCGTGTCTGCGGTATCTTATATGGTGCTTGAAGTTGACAAATGGGTCATTGCTGGGGGCGACGGAGGTGTTGTTGCGAGCGACGGCAAGGATAAACGGTATACAAATGAAGGACTGAGAGAGAATGAGCTCAAATCAATAGATTAGATACTCGGTATATCAATATTGGTTAGATCCGAAATCTATTATTAAAATGCTCATTGAATGAGCATTCTCAATGCCTTGAAGAGGACTCGAACCTCCACTGGCACGAAAAAATTGGCTCTGGCGAGGTCGGCCGATCAGCAGGTTTAGATTTCGTTGTATTTGTTGTTTATTGGTTGGGGTGTATGAGTTCCAGGACCCAGTCTGTTGGGATCTGAATCTCATAAGCCTTATTTTTAGTTGTATGTTTTGTTGTTAAATTCTTTTTAATGAAACGCAGGGGGCATTCAACCCACCGTTGACGATCACAAAAAAAAGACATACATAAGTAGCAATACATGAGGGATTTGGAAGTTTGAATGCACGCGGGCACAATACGCGCACACACACGTATAACTGTAACGGAAAAACACACATAACATACATAAGTAGCAATACATGAGAGATTGGAGTGTAATGTGAATGCATGCACACACAAAACGCGCACGCGCACACAAGTAACTGAATTTTAGGGATTGGAGACCATGCATATGTAATGGAACCACACATAAATGGTCAAAGTCTAAAGCACACAGGAAAGTACGCAGGGGGAGGACACCGAACAATAAATTTAAATACATCAATCCTGCATGAGCTTATTTGGTAGCATGACTACAACGACGGAGTAAAGACATGGCATAATATAATTGACATCCCGTAAAGGTGGAATATACCATCTTCAGTTTAATGCTGAATAATTTCAGAATATATTGGTAACAGATAAAATAAAAGATAAATGTAGCACCTTCAAAACCTCCGCACTGTGTAAATCAGCCAGCTGGCCCTAAATATATAAAAGAAGACATAATTGCTATGTGAACCAGGAAAAAACAAGAACAATATATTAAACATAAGAAGAAGGGGAACCTTAATCTGGTAAGCCTCAGAAAGCTCCTCTTGAAGGTTCTGCTTGTCTCTTGAGCATCTTGCAAGCTTCTTTTGTAGGTTCTCAATCTCCTGCTCCAGGCCAGCTGTCCTGATAGAACTTTAATTTGACTATAACGAAAATTTACCTTATTATAAATAAAATCAGCAAAGAGAGAGAAGGCATAATAGATGATTGCAGACCTCTGAAAATGCATACGAGTTGCCACAGCAAGATAGCTAGGGCCAGCTTGCTGTAAGCATAATTGCTCAATATCTTTTCGGAGTTCATCACGTTCTGCATGACAACATTATTTATTTACATTAAGATGGTCAACAACTTACAAAGGGACAAGGGAGGGAGAAAAAAGGTCCTCAATGCCAAAGTAACTTTAAATACAGCACTAGGGTTTTGAACAGCTAGGTCTTCACCCAGTATCATCATTGTATACTTCATCCACATTTTAAGCTAATAACGTAATTTATGTGCATATTTGGGGGCAAAAAGCAGTTGTTGAGAGGGGAGAGGAGAGGAAGGAGATTATGATGTAAGAACAAAAATGTAGTTTCCCTCATGCAAGAGAAGCATGTATAAAAATTTAGAAAGATCTCTCCTGCAACTAAACATGTAGTGGTGATACTGCATAGAGTTACAACCTAAAAAAAAGGCCAACAGTTAAATAATACCACATAGTCAAACAAGAAAAGGATCAAACATTAACAAGTTCAGAATAATGAAAGAATGTAAGAGACAATACCATGTTGAAGTTGTTCAATACGAGAAGTCAGTGGTTCTTCTTCATTCTCTCTATCGTCCATATGTAGCAATGTAGAAGTCAAGGATTTTTCTTCAATCTCTCTCTCGTCCATATGTAGCAAAACAGTGCACAAGTGAAGAACTATTAAAAGGATAGTATCAGACTTAGCAACACCACCAAAACTACAATCAAACTAAAGCTGCTTGAAAATTAATAATGAAAACACCATGGAAAAATAGCAGCATAGGCCACAAACCACAAAAGCAAAAAAATATACAGAATGAATGACAAGGAAAAAATGTACACCAAAGAAAAAGGTATCAGTTTGTTCTTAAAGAGAGAATCAATGACAAATAAAAGATGTAATTGTCATGTCAAATCAGATTTGCACAGAATAACTGTGTTTAAACAAGTGTAAAAAGAATATAGCACGTTCCAACCTAGCAGTCATAATTCAAAAGAGAACATGGTTACTAACAGGAAAAAGATATTCCTCTATCACCGTGTAGAGTAATACCCTAAATCCAATCATCCATGTGTCAATTGTTCGTTGGTTATTTCTTATGAACGTCTTCTGCATCTTAAAAAGACAATTGTCTTAAAAGTAAGAAGGCAGTTGGTGAATCGTAATAGGTGGATAATGCACTAATGCCTATCAACTTGCTGGATGGTTGAATATGATTGGTTCATGCTAATATCAACATATGCCAATGCAATTTTTTTACAGAATTCAAGAGCCCAATGCTCTCACCCTGGATAACCTACCATGCCACTACAGAAAACATAAACAATAGCTGAAGAATCTAAAATAACAATTGGAATAAATAAATGCTTACTTCTATATTTCCTTCCCTGTTTCTTCCATCATCAAACCGGTAATACAAAAAATCATGGAACCTTCAGCGAGACATGGTTTGGAGTGCATATTCAATGTTACGGTATAAGAATATCATCACTTGTATGAGTTACTGGATATCAATTTAAGAGCAACATTGCTATACAATTCGCAACTGGTAACTGCTTCAATTGTGTGATTGATATGTGGTGGATTACAATACACAATCAAAATTTTAAAAATATTGACAAGGTAGGGGCACAATCAAACTCCTCTGCAATCCTTTATAAATCATGCTTTGTTAGAAAAAAAAAATGTTTCAGTTCCAATCAAGCGATCCAAAGGTACCTATGCCCCCCATCATTGCCACATTTCAAGACCAGTAACACTTAGCCTACTAGTTTCTGTTCCACAACCTGACATTTGATTCCCCTCCCTACAATAATATTTGTCCAGGTTCAGAAATGAACATTAGGAGGTATGTAACAATGGTGCTTTAGAATTCCATCAATATTCAGCCAACTTCTACTGTTCCTAAGTATTCAAGTTCATCTTGAGCTTGACTTAAAAATGTTCTAATTCAAGATTTTCGAATTCAAGATCCCCAAAATGATCAATAAGCTATTTACGAAAACTGTAACAGCTACAATACCCTAATTTTCCTACTAAATAATCAAGGAACCGGTTATGAAGAAGGAAAAGGAGATTAGAGAAGCAAACCAGCGATGTAGTTACGAATCAAGGAATCGAGTAGAAGATGGCAGGGGAGAAAAATCCATTTATTACTAGAAATGAGAAGTTTTGTAAGAGAAGGGGATTTATCTTTCTTATCGTCGTTCTACACTTTTTTTTTTCTTTTGTAGGGATATTTGGTGTATCAGTCCTGGAGAAATCCTATATATTATTGTATCCATCTGTCATAAACTGGTATTTCCATACAAGGGTTTCTTATATTCTTTTTTTTTCTTGTGCAATGAAATCCCAAAAGCTGGTCCTCTTATGCCTGACCACAGAAGGAGAGATTTAGGGTTACCACCTTATTCCCTCTATCTCTACTCTCTCTCCTCAAACCCTTCTTCAACCTCTAAACCTACCCATCCTCTCCTAATTCACCTAGTTGCTTTCCAAAACAATTCATATTTAAGTTTTCTTCTCTTGATCCTTGCAATGTAAAACCCAAAAAAAAAAATTAGTGACTGCATTGTTTCGAAAGTTCTTGTAATAGAAAGTGGTTCTCTTGGGGAAAAATTAAAAAAAATAAAAATATAAAAAAAAACTCGATAGTTTATCATGAGTTATTTTGAGGCATAATTGGTGTCGGATTGGTGTTCTGCCAGTCAATCTACTGTGCTTTGTGCTTTGTGCTTAGTACTGCTTAGTATGTATCACCCAAATCAGCAATCCGCACATCACCTCGTTATTATCTGGTAAATTCTTTCCTTACATTTCATAGTTTCATGTATTTTTCTGAGATTTTTCATGCTCTTGAAATTTCTTAACACTTCTGTACATTAAAGTCAAGCATTTCAATGATTATCATGATTGATACTTCCATTACTGTGCTATAGTATGCTCGAAATCAACTTCAAATTAATTAATTGACTCCCTATTTCTAATTATCAACATTTTAGTGGTTACTAGACCAAATTTTTTTATGAGTACTAACATGCATTTTTATTAGAACACTAGATTTGTCCGTGGGCACGTGCCTACGGCACGTCTTCAGAACGATACAGCATATGAAAATCCATGTAAACAGTAAATCAACAATTATGTAGCTCAAATGAGTCGATATGAGATATATATATACAGACAGAGAGAGAGATAGAGAGAGAGAGAGAAATAATTAAATAAATAAAGGAGTTGTTTTGGGGGAGATTTGAATTTGAATTTTGGGAGGAAACTTTTGGGTGGTGGGGGGGATGTGTTTTGTGAGGTTAGATCTGGGCCTTTGATTTGAGGGGAGATTGAGGGAGAGCCATTTGATAGCTTTCTTTGTGTTTTATTATATAGATATTATTATTATTATTATTATTATTATTATTATTATTATTATTATATATATATTATTATATATTACTATTATAAATTATTATATATATTATTACATAATTTATTATTATTCTAATATATTGTTATATATATAATTATAACCTATTATTATTATTATTATTATTATTATATTATTATTTTGTATTATTATTTTATATATATACCATTATTATAATATATTATTATTTCATATATATACTATTTTATATATACTATTATTATACTATATTATTATTATATATTACTATTATATATTATTATATATATTATAATATATTATATTATTATTACAATAAATTATTTTATATTATTATATATCGGCATGTATGTATCAGAGTATATATACTGTATTTACATACAACCAAACCCAAACATAGATTATATATAATAGTATACAATATAGAGTATTTATGTAAATAGATATATACATAAATACGGATTATATATATACACTAGATTTGCCAGTGGGCACGTGCCTACGGCACATCTTCAGAACGATACAGCATATGAAAAGTCTTGTAAACAGTAAATCAACAATTATGTAGCTCAAGTTTGAATAGTATGACAATAATTAGTTGTAAATAAAAGTCTATGTTTCCATAGGAGTGTGTGTGTGTGTGTGTGTGTGTGTGTGTGTGTGTGTGTATAGAGAGAGAGAGGAATAATTAAATAAATAAAGGAGTTGTTTTCGGGGAGATTTGAATGAGTTTTGGGGGAAAACTTTTTGTGGGGGGGAATGTGTTTTGTGAGGTTAGATCTTTACCTTTGATTTTTTGGGGATTGAAAGAGTGCCACTTGATAGCTTTCTTTGTGTTTTATTATATAGATATATATTATAACTGAATTCGAGTATATACTCAGTATAAATTAGTATATATTTTTATTGATGTTTATAAATGGATGTAACATAGGACGGAATATTTTTTAACATGTCATGGCGTTGTCGCCTACTTTTTCGTGAATATGAAGAGTGTATTACATTTGATGCAACTATGGATGAATTGTACCCCTCTTCTACACGATGGAGAATATTATAGGAACTACCACACAATGTTCTTGTGAGCGGCCGCCTAGGCAGAGGCGGTGGGTAGACCGCTCCGACCATAGGATAGGCAGTGAATTTAGACGGGTAGTTTCTTAGGCAGTTGCCTGGCAGGTCAAGGTGGGGCGGCTAGGCCATCAAGGTGGTTGCCTAGGCGTTTAAGGCAATCAATCTAAGCGCTCGTGGTCTTCACACAAAAATAATAATAATAATTTTTTTTAATCCTACTGAGGGTATGTGTATCTTACGCAGTAAATCTGACCCACAATTTATAACATTTGTGAAGTGTAATGACTTGTCCAATCATGGTTCATTCACAGCTTATAAAATTGTTACTTTTTTATTAATTCTATTAAATTCCAATGGTAGTCTAGTATTTACTTAGTTTAAAACCTAGTCTATGCTTTGGGGGGGGAGGGGGTGGTACCTCTTCGTCAGCCTGGTTGCCCCCCATCTCGGCGGAAGGTTCGGCTCTCAACCGTAGTGGAGGTGGTCCACATTCTGCTCTGGATAAATCCTCCGGAAATGCTTCTTGGCCCGGTCGTATGCCTCGTCCTGCGCCATGATCAGGGCATCCGTTGAGGCAGCCTCCATCCTCTCCAAGGCCTTCCGTCCCTTCACCGCCTCCTCTTCGATCTTCTCCTTAAGGCGATCCACATCCTTCTGGTGATGCTCGAGGATTAAGGCCATCTGGGCCTCATAGACGACCGCCATGTTCTGAGCCTCCTTCATGTCGTCGGTCACCTTGTTCAACTCACGGATATACTTCTTCGCGTTCCTCCTCTCCACAATGACCTCCTTCTCCAAGCACTTTTGGAAGTGCTGCCCGTGGAGCATCGCCTATCCGAAGGAGGAAAGGTCAGAAAACATCGTCACAATCCAAACCAAATACAAATACAAAGTCTCAGCACTTACCGAGATCGATGCCTAAGACCAGCGCATGAAGGCCTGTTCAGACGTCTGCGTCGCCAGCGAGATCCGATCCCGCTCGATGGCGACCTTCCTGACAAACTCAACGGCCACAGGATCCTCGAGCAGGGAGTCCCCCTGAACAATCGATCAGTCAGGGGCGAAGGGCCGCAGCCCCTGTTGCCCCACCTCTGCTCGGCAGTGGGACGAGGTGGGGGAAGCCTCTGCCCCGGGGCCTCTACAGTCTTCTTGCTGCCCGAACTGCCCCCCGCATCCCGAGGAGCCATCGGCGTATGGGGCTGATGCCTCTTGGCCTTCTTCGCGGGAGAAGGCTCCTCGGCTACAGAGGTTGGTCCCTTGCCGAACCCCCCACCTTGGGCGGCCAGCTTCTCCTGCTTCGCCTTCTTCCTCCTCTCCGCTCTCGCCTTCTCGGCGACAGCTAACAAGGCGCGTCTGTCATCAACATGCTGGGAAGTCATCTCTGCAAAAATAAAAGAAGAGGGGCTAACGTTAACACGAAGGCAGAGAAATGCAAAAATTCAGAACGAAAACATACTAGGGTCGGCGGGGCTCAGTCCGGCCCGGGCCAGGTGTAGCTCCGTCACTCGAGGCCACGCTATGCTGTGCCCCCCAACAATTTTCTCAACCATCTTCCACTCCTTTGCCGTTAAGTCACTGCGCTTCGGAGGTTTGTGGTTCGACTTGAAGAAGTTCCACGAGGTCGGAATACCCTAAAACTTCTCGCTCCGGACCACGAAGTATTTTTCTTTCCACCCTTTGATGGAACCCGGATGGCCGTGCATCACCTTATTATGCGGCCTAGGCAAGAAGTAAAATATCCCCCCCGCATCGCCGAGCGAGCTGATCCCTAGAATAGCTCGGAAGTAGGTCAACCTCGGCTTCACGCCCATCTCTTGGCACTTCAGAATGAAGCAAATCAAGTGCTTCCAGGAGTTTGGGCAATACTGCATCGGGCTTAGCTTCACCCAATTTAAAACCCTCCAGACGAAGGGGTGCAGCGGCAGCCTCAGTCCCGAGACAAAGGCGTCCTCGGGAATGATACAATAGCCCGGTGCAAGAGTTGTGGTGGGTCGGATGCCAGGGCTCGGAATAAAGACTTCAAACTCCCGAGGAATGAA